>CM052897.1:101151770-101232083 GCA_028534135.1 Potos flavus
ATCTATAGCTTTGTCTGGCTTTTCAGGCATATTGAAATTTTCTTTTGAATGCTAACAATTGTGAAATAATACGGCTTCGCTTTTCATTTTCAGCTGCTGGGGCACAATTGCAGCGTTGGCATCCCCCTCAGAGGAAAGCCTTTTGGAGAACGAGGCTTCTGGTAGATGTCAGCTGGCGACCACTCCAGCATAAATCGTCTCACTACAATACAATCCCGTACCAAGCAGAGGCCTGCCAAAGGCACTGTTGATTTTCAAGGACTACATAGCAAAGTGTTATTTTGGAAGTGAGGTGTCCACCCCGTTGATCCAACTCTGCTGTTAAGATGAACACTGAATCAGGAAGGCTATTCATAAACAGAGAAATGCATTTCTGATACTAGCTTAAGGGAGCAGAGCAGAATATGAAATGCTATGTGTCCTATCGAGGCAGCCAATAAAATTATCATGCACTTGGACAGGAATTGGGAGGCAAAAATAAAATAGTTGATGTGCTAAGGAAGTAGGCTTATGCGTAGTTCCCTCCCATCCCATCTCAATACTACTTAACATTTTTTTTTTAGTTAAAAAAATGTAAAAAAAGAAACTTTATCTAGAAAAATGAATGACAGTGTTTGAGGTCACCCATAGGAAATGGATCCTGAGAAGCTTCGTTCCCAATGAATTTGTTTTAGATTGCCTATGTTTTTAACGTATCAAATCAGATTAGTTTACAACTAAGAACTACAACTGTCACACAGGTCAGAATACTGGAGACGGAAGGTCTGACACATTCTCTCCCTGCAGGTGGAATTAATGGGAAGCCAACTTCGATCAGAAGTTGAGTAGGGAGCGCAGAACCTGAAAAGGGGCAATTTTTACAAATATCTGTGTCTGAGGGCATCCTTCTCCACTATCCTGAAATACTCCTGTTGGTGAAGGAACCACTGTCCAAATGTGGCAGGGGAGTACCCCCTCCAAGTCATTAGTAAAAAACAAATAATAACTAATTAGCAATGACAAACGCCCTCCCCCCCACCGTGGGGATTTGCAGATGCTTTACATGGAAAAGGGCAGGCTACCAAGTTCAGCATGAGCAAACATGCTTTATTAGGAACATTTTCTCTACAAATTCAAAACTAAGCAAACCCCATTTTAATAGGATAATACAAATATTATCACCCTTTTCTTTACATAGAACCTTTCTCTCTCTCTCCCTCCCTCTCTCTCCCTGTCTCTCTCCCTCCTGCTCTCCCTCTCTCTCTCTCCCGCTCTCTGAGCCACTGCTTGGATGTCCTCCCTCTCCTGTTACTTGTCCTTTGCCAAGTAAGTTACACACTATGGTATACACACCTAGTTCCACTGGGGATGACATTTTCGTTGAAATCTAATGCAGTTGTACAAATGACTATAGGGGCACTGATTCCGAGCTTAGCAATGCACGTGGCTTTCAAAAATAAAAACTAAGAAAATATTTCATCGGCACATTACTATTCTATTTCCTGAGGCACATTTATACGGAGACGGTTATCCCTGAGGCAACGGGGGGGTGGGGTGAGGGCAAGGTGGACACCGGGAGGGGAGGCAATGTTCACAGACCGCAAACACAGCTTTGAACCCAGCTTTGAACACGCCCACTTGGTGCGTCCCTGTGCACAGTAAGGTACTATGCTGTGACTCATATTCATTTTAGAGACAGTAACTTTCTGAGACAACCAAGTAAGAAATATTAAAGCCTCACTAGGATGGTATAAAGGGAAGAATTAAAATTTTCAAAACATGCTTTATTTAGAAAAGTTATTAATACTCCCCCTTCCCAAACCTGAAATCCTATCCTTTAACGTTCTACCATCAAATAGAAAATTCAGATTTCAAAAGCCTCCAAGCCAAGGTCGGGACACAGAGACAAGCCTTCGCTCCTGGCCTGGTCCGTGAAACCACAGGGCAGCCCAAGGCAGCCGGACGGGCGGATGTGCTCCGGCAGCACCTCACAAGCCGCCCTTTGACCTGGGCCCTTCTGCGGCTCAGAAGGAAATTCCAGAAACATGACTACAACTTCCCAGTGCAACTCACTGTTGGAGCTTCTGCTCTCGGGGTCACCTCAACATGTGACTGACATTCCTCTCTCCACTCCGGTTTCCTCTCACACTAACAAAGGCCCAACGACCCAGCAAAGGTACCAGAAAGTCACAGGCTCACGACATCTCGATAATCAAAAAGCGATCACGTCCAGGAGACGAATGAATGCGATATGTGCACAGTGGTCTCAAGAAATGCAACTCACAGTAAATACACAGAAAGGACTTCGGGCAAATTAAAATTTACTGAAAATATCCATCCATTTGCTGCTGCTCACCCTTAACTTGTATCATGGCGATACCAGACTGAATAAATTATCATAATGTAATATTATAACATCGTGACAGGCCTGGGGAGCCTTTGCCCACAATCTTTAAAGGTTAAAGGTATTTTGCCCACTTTTATTATAATTTTCCTCCTAATCAAGCCAACCTTTTTTGTCTTTAAGTGACATCATATTAAAATAACACAACCGGGGAAGGACACACGGTGCTAGACACCAGAAGTCCGATTCAGAGAGAAAGACCTTGTCCCTATTTCACCCTATGTCCTCTGGCAGATGATTTCATCTCTGTCTCGACCACAAGTCTCCTGGATTTAAAGGAAGGACACACACAGGCATGTCCTTGAGGCTCTTGGCTGCTAAATACAGTTGTAACTTCTCAAACCCAGACGAAAGTGATTAAGCGAGTGGCTCCCTTAGAAACAAATTCACGTGGAGATTTGACGGATTATCAAAGTTGAAAAAGCCTTGCATTCTCTAAAGCTCAACCTTCCACAAGTTTGCATCTGATGAGGTCACAAGTGGGGCCAGTGCTTTATCAGAAGATCTTCGGAAAACACATTTTGGGGCCACGGTTGCTCAGATCCCGCTTCTGCCTTCCACACAAGGAACCGGGGCTTCCTCCCATAATGCAGGGAGAGAAGTCGTGGTGTCGGGGGCGCACGCAGGGCTACTACAGGGCAGAGGGTCCAGAAACACTAACAGTCTCTGGGCCTAAAGTCTAGAGGACGAGGAATGGACCCAGACGGGTCAGCGGCGAGGACAGCCAGGGAGCTCCAGTGATGGGCTTTGTGATCCCAGGGCAGAGGGACTCAGCGTCCGCGCTAAGCTGCGGGCTCCGGAGGAGGAAGGGAGGAAGGGTACTCTTCCCACCTTCCAACAAGACCTTGCCATTTGAGGACAAGCTGTTGATGGGGAGGTGGGACAGGTCCACTGCAGATGTGGAAAGAGAAGGTGGAGTCGGTGCCACCCAGGGCCACTGTGGGACAGGCCATCACTGTCCTCTGAGGCCAACCGCTCTGAGGACACGGTCAGGAGGACTCGGGCGCTGGGAGATTGGAAGACATGGGCTCTGCAGGCTGCCTGTGCACCACGGACACCAACCCGTGGAGCAGAGCAGGAAGCTCACTTCTGTGGACCCCTGTGCATGAAGCGTCCAGGGTTCTGGAAGGCACGGAGCTTTCTGCACCTCCTTCCAACTAGCCGGACGCCTAGAGAGCAGTAACTGGATGGCCCCACCTGGGTTCTGCTAGGGCACCTTCTGCAGACAGGCTCTCCTTTAACTCCGAGTATGACTCGCACCCCCCGCCCGCCCACCACACACCTGCGGCCTTCTGTTGCCTGCTTTCTCTGAGTCTGCAGCCAAATCTCTGAAGACACGGAGAGACTTAAGCCTCTCGGCAGGGAGGAGGAGAACATGTGAAATACCCGATCGGGCCTCATTCCCTGGTCTATGTCACAGGGACAATCACAGCGTCGCTGCCCCCGAGGGGCTGCTGTGAGGAGGAACTAAGTTAATGCAGGGAAAGAGTGTGGATCTCTGCTTGGGGCCCAGCAGGCTCTCAATCAATATTACCTTCAGAAGTTTCCAGTCTGGGAATTCAAGGCTCCTCTGAGCAGGAGTGTCAGAAAGGCAGCAGACGGTGTACCTCTCCCCTCGCCCCCAATTCCAGGATGGCCCCAGGTGAGGCTGAGGCTTTCCGCCCACTCACACAAGACTTTTGGCTATGTGGCAGGGTGGGTGGGGAGCCCGGTGTGGACAGGCTTCATCTGGGAGGCGGTCACCCGCCCTGAGCAAGCGCCAGGCCTTCCTGGAGCAGGGCTCTGTGGGGGCCTGGCCATCCACAGAGGGGGCACTGCACCCAGACAGGGGGCCTGGACAGCCAGTCCTTCTCCCCCGCCGCAGCAGTTCCCAGAGTCATGCTGGGAAAGCTGGCCATCACCAAGAGAGAGCCAATATTAGGAACATGGAGTAGGCCGCAGGAAGGAGTTTGAGGAAAGTCAGCACATGACATGTTGGTCAAGGCTGGCTGGGCAGCCGGCACTGCCAGACCACAGTCTGCAACGTCAGTGGAAGAGATCAAAGCTTTTGCACCTGTTTCTCTGGGCAGGTTCGGGGTGTTATTCTTACCCACACACTGTTCACAGCACAGGTGTCCATGCAGGACATTAAAGGCGGCTGAGTGAGGTATAAACCCCGATAAAACATAACAGGCAAAGAAAGAGCAAGAACGTACATACCCAGCTAACATCCCACTGTGCTCCTGGGAGTAAGGACAGATGCAAGAAAATGACATATGTTCTCGGCCGTATGGAGGTCTGGACCTAGTATCTTAGTGGTAGAGTCTTGGGGTGGAAGGAAGATGCTTCTTCCAAAGGAAAAGGCAAATATCTACTCTTTATTTGGCTTTGATGACTGTACTTGGAATTTTTATAGTAGGAAAGGAGGACGGTGTAGTCATACAAGGACCCCAGACACAGGGGAAACAGTTTTTAAAAGTCTAGGAAAAGAAATTAAAAGGTTGACTCTATGGACCTTAAAGAATATTGTTTTTATGAGACGGAGACTTTACAGGTAAAAATTTCATAACCTAACAAAAATAAAATTGAATGAGAGTGTGAAGAGGAGATATTCAAAGCACACAGAGTTATTTGCACAGAGAACTCCCAAAGGAGACAAGATTTTGGTATAATAGATGCAATGTGTTCATGGTGCACAGTACATTATACGTATTCTGTACAAATATGAGGAATGGGATGGCGCTGGAAAGCCAAAGCTATCATGTGAAATAAAGGAAGTTTAAGAACAATCAAAGAACCTTTAAGGATAGGTTCAAGCAAGACGAGAGAGGAAAGGAATGTTTTCACTGTCCGGGGCCAATCGATTTTTGATGAAAGAGGGACCGCTGAACTACTCAGTTCTGGCTTGGTGTCAATCTTCTGAAGCAAGAAGGGAAATGGTGGGGCTAGCTACTACAAAATAAACTAACTGCACCTCCTTCCCCCAAATAAATTCCTCCCAGGGTGAATATTAAAAATAGGTAATTACTGAGGTCCCTGAGTGGCTCAGTCAGTTAAGCATCTGCCCTCCTCAGGTCATGATCTTGGGGTCCTGGGCATCGACTTCTGCATCAGACTCCCTGCTCAGCGGGGAGTCTCCTTCTCCCTCTCCCTCTGCTCCTCCCCCTGCTTGTGATCCTGCGCTCATGCTCTCCCTCTCTCTGTCAAATGAATAAACGAGATCTTTAAAAAAATAGGTAATTATTTATTAGGGCTTTCTAAGCACGAAAGCAATGGATGAGCCCAAAGGGGAAAATGTAGACACTGGACCACCTTAAAAATATTTCCATTAAAAAAAATTAATTTTACTTTACAAACACCCTGAGCAAAAAGAAAAAGCAACTGCAAATTTTGGGGGGAGGGTGAAAACAACTACAATGAGGGGTTAATGTATTAAAAATAAAATTATTTTATTAGTATATAATTACAAATTAATTCACAGGTTACTAATACCCTACAGGAATAAAATTACACTGCAAATGGCTAAAAAGTTCCTTTGGCTGGGTAATCTCTCTTCTAGAGAAGGGATGTATCTCCATCTCCAGTACTCTGGAGAGTAAGTAATCTAGTGACCAACCCATCCTAATGAAATAAGGGGGGGGAGAGGTTAGAGGGTGATATACAGTAATGTCCGCCATAGCGCGTGTTCATTCAGCAAGGGTTTATGGTATAGTACTATGTGCAGGAAATCTTATTAGATACATAATGATGAACATGATTTTGTTCCTATATTTAATGAGCTTCTATATTCACAGAGGAGATACCGAAGTTAACAGGCCATTACAGGGTAATCTGTGTGACAACAGGGAGGGTGTAAGATGTTCTGGGCAGAGGGTGGGAGAGACCGTAACTCACGCCTGGGGGACTGGAAGTGGGGTATGAACAACAGGACATCTGGCAGAGGCAGCCTGATGTAAGGAGGTCTGGGATGGGAGGGAGCTGGGCATGTTCTGGAAACATGGATTGTACAGAAGAGGTGGGAGCAGAGAGTGGTGAGTGGACCAGGAGTGGTGAGAAAACCAGCTAGAGAACTCTAATTATGATGACAAGAGGGCCATATATTCAATGGCCTGAGGGTGGTACACTCACTGGTGAAATAGTAAGGAGCCACATCGCCTTCTTTTTTTTTTTTTTAATGTTATTTATTTGAGAAGAGACAAAGAGACCATGAGCGGGGGGAGGGGCAGAAGGAGAGGGAGAAGCAGATTCCCTCCTGGGCACAGAGCCTGATGCCGCTCCATCCCAGGACCCCAGGATCATGACCTGAGCCAGAAAGTTAGATGCTTAACCACCTGAGCCACCCAGGCACGCCAGAACATCATTTTCAAATCAATTTCATCCTAAATGATACAGAAATGAGGGGAGTCCGGAAAGAGGGTTTTAAGTGCAAGTGTTGAAGCTCGATGTCTAAGAAGAGACACATGCACTTGGAAAACTGTACGGAAATACTAAACATAAGCTGTCTTTCTCAGTATCTGTGTGACCTCCAGTGATTTAGAACAAAGAACGTGTGCTGACCAAATGTACAGTTGACAGGAGGTTTAGATGGTAGCTTCAAAATTTAACAGCTGGGATCATATTATGTATAGTTTGGGGTCCTATTCTTAGTTCACATGCTAGAAGCATAACTTCCTGAATAATGGAATTAGGAAGCCTCCCACACTCCACCACAGTTAAACCATTTCTGGAAATCTGTGTTCGTTCTGGGCACCATATTTTACACAGGAACTGAAAGAAAGTGGAGCAGGGCTAAGAAGAGTAATCAGATTGGGTAAAGATCTGGAAACCATGTCTTCTCAAGACTGACAGGAAAACCGCATACCAGTCGAAACAGCAAAGGCTCTAGAGGTAAAGGTAAGTCTATATAATATATTGTCCATGTCAAGATACGTGAGTGAGGGAGAAGGGAAGCAATTACTGATTCCATGGAGATAACAGATATAAATCCAACAGGGCATGTCAGGATGTGAGGACGGGCCAATTTAATGATTTTATGCTAATATGATGATTACATTTAATAATTTAACGAAGAGGGAGAACTTTGCTTTGGTGGGCAGAAATGGAATCAAAGAGCAGAAGGTCCAGAAGACATATCTGAATTCAACAGTGGGGAGAATTTTCAAACGAGCATCATTGTTCAAAACGGAGTGGGTTGCCCCATCATCACTGCTTGTGATTAGGAAGGAGCCAGAAGACCTTTAGCCAGGTACAGTGTAAGAAAGTATTATTGAACTCCGGTGGGACACACACACTCTAAGGTATGTTATGGATATATGTACACGCCCACAGACAAGAATTCCAAAAAAAAAAAAAAAAAATGCATTCTAATAACTCATGTATTTACTTATAATGCTCCTATTACAATATTACATTTGATGAACCAAATGTTCCCAACATCCATTTCCTGCTTCAGAAGAGTTTTTTTTTTTTTAAATCGCACTACAGACTGGTAGGCACGAACACATTATTCCACCTTTTTTCCTACTAAATTCCTTTGTATAAATATGCAAGCAAATGTTCTCTATTACAATTTAATGCTGTGGAGTGGTTGGTCTCACACATCTGTTACTGGTTTGGTATTCATGTATTTGATAACCAAGAACCTCAATGACATTTTCTTGGTAACATGAATTTGCCTCTTTAGCTCCAATGTCTAATTCAATCTGTCATTTTAAATGAAAATTTTTTCAATTTTTGCTTATATTGTGATTAGTGGGATGAGATCCCACTGTTACAACTATGGGTCTTATGAAGCAACAGGTTATCCCATTTTCACTGAAAGTATTTTGTTGACAAAATGATATTACATATGTATGATCGAAAGAGAATGACTTGACTGTGATAACAGGCACTCACAATACGTATTTTTACATGAATTAATAAATATATTTCAAGTAACATATATCTTTATATACCATTTCAAGGATAACTCCAAAATCTAGGTACTATACAACTTAATTTGCATTCAGTGAGATACGTTTTTATTTTTATTTTATTTTTTTAAAGATTTTATTTATTTGACAGAGAGAAAGAGATCACAAGTAGGCAGAGAGGCAGGCAGAGAGAGAGGGGGAAGCAGGCTCCCTGCTGAACAGAGAGCCCGGTGCGGGGCTCGATCCCAGGACCCTGAGATCATGACCTGAGCCGAAGGCAGAGGCTTAACCCACTGAGCCACCCAGGCACTCCTCAGTGAGATATGTTTTTAATTTGCCTCTTCTGTAGGAACATAGCCCCACACAGGGTATGGAACACATG
The DNA here is from genome assembly GCA_028534135.1 of Potos flavus. Taxonomy (NCBI): domain Eukaryota; kingdom Metazoa; phylum Chordata; class Mammalia; order Carnivora; family Procyonidae; genus Potos; species Potos flavus. The sequence goes on from CM052897.1 coordinate 101,160,427, forward strand.
CATTCTTTGTAGCTGGAGGACCACGTGTCAAATTAGCAGCATTGCTGTCAATCTTCCATCGCTGGTAGCTGGGGCATCCTGCCACATAGTCTGGGAATGGGTTCTCCTTCACGTAAACAATCCCCTTTGTGCAGAGCTACAGGCCAACTCTCCATTATCCTGGGGATGTGGGCGGGGGTGGGGGGGTACAGAAAAGAGTATCCAAGACCATCTGCAAGCTAGTGCAATTCTATTCTTAGGTGATTCTTGAAGCACGGGTGAGAAGGCCGCCTAAAACCATACATGGCTCACCTGCTTTCACGGAACCTACATGGGAAATGAAGCCGCCACTTGTGCCTGTCAGGCCTGAGTCCAGGGGCCCCGTGCTCAGATGCCAAGTCCTCCAGGTTTGGAAGGAAGCATTCCAGCCTGACAGCTGACCTTTTTGAGATTCATGCTGAAATCAGACCAAATTTCCAGTGGTATCCCAGCAAAGCGCATCTGAAGAGCGCGGATGACTCCACCTGGAAAGCCACAGTCCCACAGGGCGCTCCCAGCCCTGGAGACAGCCCCAAGCCCTTGCCCTCCCTGGCCGAATGTCCCAATAAAGAGGTGTAGGGAGAGCTTAGGAAATGGAAGTGCTTGCATTAAGGGCAGTTTCTCCAGCTACCTTTGACATCTGTATGGGGCAGTCCATCTGGGCTGGAGGCTGCTGTCTGGAGATTTACAGAACTAGAGTTCTCTGGAAAGGATTCTGCTGGAGAGGCCTGTCAGGGACTCCCCACACTTGCGCGAGCTGCACTGGCGGCTCCCTTCCTCTGTTCATCTTGTCGGAGGTTTCCACGCTGGCTGGCTGCCCCATGAACTACCCAGACCCTTCTAGAGACCTCTTAATGGGGCTCCTGATGCTGCTGTCACAGTGCCATGCACAGGATGGGTTTCTAGAGCTGTTCCATTTCTTCCCGAATACGACTTAAAAATGGGGGTGGGCATGAGGCTGGGAAAGGAAGGGAAATGGAGGGGGGGTGGGCGGAGGAGGAAGGGAGAGCATTCCCAAACCAAAGAGGGTCCTCCCCCCTCCTTTTCACCCACGGTCCACAAGCCTCTCAGTGGAAAAGCTGTTACAGGAAATAAGGCAGTGTCTTCAAACGCAATGGCCGTTTGGCAAATGGTAGATCTAAAAATATCTGGGGTGCAGATCATCAGTGAGCAGTTACAGAAATAAAGACGTTCTGTTGTATCTGCGAGTCAAATCAAAAATTCTAATCGGACACAGAACAATTCCTCAAAGCTTTCGGAAGGCGGTAATTACTGTGTTGACGACACACAGAAATAAGGATGAAGCTGAGCCTGCTGTTTGGGCTGCCTCCGTGGAAGGAGGAACGAGGGATGGGTTTTTGCCTGTATCAGCACAGATTAAAGGATGGCAGGGTTCCCGATCTCTCCTCTTTCCTGATTTCACCAGGAGCGCCGGTGTGAAATGGTTTATACGTGGCATTTCAAACCCTGTGGACACCGAACTTAAGCGTACTTCCAGCAGGGGACTTAGGAGAGGGAACTGTGTAGGGGAAGCCAGGACGCCGCATCAGAAATAGAGGAGGCAGGGGTAGTGGCTACAGTTTAGACCCTTCCTACCACCCGGCAGCTTTAAACACACCAGAGTCTCGGGAAATATCCCTGATTGAAAGGATGGAGTAATAGTTCCTGATCATGGTATGGACACGGGTCAAAACTGACCAAACAAGATCCTTCAATTATGTGCAGTTTATTGTATGTCAATGACCCATCAACAAATCTGATTCAAGTACGAAGGTTAGAGGTAACTCTTTTCACATGTCAAAAAAGAGGCAGACCCTCAGGAGGATAGGGAGAGCGCCATCTGCTGTGGGACATCTCTGTGCCAAACAGAGCTGCTGACCTGTCTTCTCCCCCAAAACACCTCTACCCACAGCTTTCCCCTCTCGGGTAATGGCCACTCCATCACCGTGTTCTGTCCTTTACGTCCCAGCTGGGGGACTTCTGTCTTCATCTCACAGCCCACACCCACCACAGCAGAAAACCTCATTGCTTCTCTCTAAAATATCCAGACCCTGAACACTCATCATCACTTTATCACTTGCCTGATTCTTGCAACGGCCACCCCCCACAGGGCACCTCCTGGTCTCACAGTCTGGTCCCCACACAACACCCAAACCATCCCTGTGCAGCCCAAGGGGGGGCCATGGTGTTCCCCAGATCCGCACACTACAACTGCTCCCTCCTCCCCCCAGTCGATGCCTTCAAGGGCCCACAGGATTCCCACCTCTACACGCCCCCTCAGTCTGCTCTTACACGCTTGGCTCCTTACTCTTCCCTGCCCGTCACTCTTCCCTCCCAGGGCCTTTGATGAGCTCCTTCATCTGCCTGGAATGTCTCCCCACACACTGCCATGGCTCGCCTCTTCACATCCTTCAAAGCTCTGCTCAAATATCACCTTTGCAGTGTCCCTTCTGGTCCTGTATTTAAGATGGCAACCTTGCCAGACTTTCTGATCTCTGCTTTATTTTTCCTCAGAGCATCTGCCGCCTTCTAGTGCACCATAAAATTTACTATGTTTGCTGTCTGCCTCTTGGTCTTGGACTGCAAGCTCCCTGAGGGCAAGACTTTTTATCAGTTGTGTTCACAGATACATCCCTGGGACATAAGAGGCCCCCCGTGAACTGTGTGTTGAATGACTGACCCAACGATGGATTGGGGGACCGAACGACTGAATGAAGGTACCTCCTGCCCCCCGGGGTTTGCAAGCCCAGCCCTCACATAAAGGATGACAGCTGTGTCGTACCAGCCTTACTCTCTGGCCCTCGGACACAGACACATCCAGAGAGAGAAATCCCGGCTGCAAAGCAGAGAGAAGAGCTGACAGATGGGTAAGGACACCAGGCTTACGCAGGGAAAAACTCACTCAGCTATCGGCAAACAAGCGAAGACATGGGAAACCACAAGATGTGACAAATAATTACTCAGTTATGTTTTTGAGCACCCACCAAAGGCCAGACATAATATTAGGTGCTGCAGAATCAAAGATTAGTAAGACATGGTCCTTTCTTAGAAAGGTGGAAATCCTACATAAACAGGTCACTTCAATTCAGCAGATCAAACCCGGAGCCGGGCGCCGTGAGGACGCTTTGGGAGAGAGAAGAAAGGAGGGAAGCCACTCTCCTTCTCGCGAGAAGGTAGCATCGTCGGAGGTTTGAATTCAACAGTGAGCAGGGCTGTCCCCAGCACAGGAGGGATGGGGGGGCTGCTCAATCCCCAGGCTGAGTGTTTGCAAGAGGCTGACGTCTCGAAAAGGCTAAGTGTGCTTGGGGAAAGGCAAAGGGGTGTGTGGCTGTGTACAAGAGACTACACGTTGGTGCTGCTGCCCTCAGCACCCTCCTCCCCAAGAGAGTCACGTGTTAAGTCCTAACCTGCAAGTGATGGTCTCTTGAGGTGGGTCATCTGGGAGGTGATGAGGTCATGGTGGGGAGCCCTCGTGATGGGATTCGGGCCCTTGTGAAAGAGAGCTCAGAGAGCTCCCTCATCCCTTCTGCCTTGTGAGGACACGCATGAAGACAGCCATCTTTGAACCAGGACGCAGGTCCTCACCAGACACTCCCCAGCCTCCAGAACTCTGAGAAGTAAACATCTTTCCTTTACAAGCCCCCCAGCCTATGCGATCTCGAAGTAGCCCAGACAGACTGACACAGTGTGGGAAAGTTGGTCAAAGAAAAGAAGCTTAAGAAATGAGCTGCCAGGTCATGGTGGGTCCCTCTAGCCCGTATTAAGTCCTGTGGGTTATAGGAAATGAGGGCAGGAGGGGGGGAACAAGGCCGGGGAGGGGATGTGCATGTGCTGCCTGTGTGTGCGCGCGCGCGTGCGCGTGCGCGTGTGTGTGTGTGTGTGTGTGTGTGTGTGACGGGAAGGTGGGAAGGTGGGAAGCTGCGATGATCATATGATCACCCAGGAAAGAACGGGGAGGTGCTCAACTCTGAGTGGGCACCTCACCCCGAAGGAATTTGGGAAGGAAACATAGGAGCAAGGTGTTAGAGAAATTTATTACAAAGGCCTGAAGAGCTTAATACTAGTCATGCAGTCAAGAGGAAGAGCGAGGCAGGCGAGTGACTCACCGATCACAGGACAATGGTTGTTGAGCCCGGGAAGAGGAGGAACAGAGGTCGGCAAACCACCACCGGTCGAAGTAGTCAGAGGTGACACTTGGCGCCGCCTTGGCTAACTCGGGAATACTGTCACAGGGTGCTCCTCCGAGGGGTCACACGGAGAGAAAACTGATAAATAGCCAAATGGAGAACTGGCCATTTCCAAGTCCGTCTGACAGGCAAGCCGCTGTCCCTCACTGAGGGGCTGAAGAGAAGGGCAGGAGCGTGTGTTGTGCACTGTTCTCATGCTTGCTCTCCTGGTCACCCAGGAAACTGCTGGAACCCCAGCGTCCTCAGGGTTCACCTGGAGGACACCAGGTGAACAGGACACCCACCTGTCCCCCATGCAGATAAGCACATGGGCTCACATACTGACTTTTTTCCATTTCCAGTGTAAAACCGAAAACAAGATCTAAAACTAAGAGATTATGGGATTTTTTCTGTTGGGTTTTGTCAGTTCCCTAAAAGTGTGGTCAGTTCTGTTGGCAAGAGGAAAAGAAGAATCTAGCTGTATAACAACAACAACAAAACCACAAAAAAACAAAACAAACAAACAAAAAACAAACCTGTGGTGTTTTTTGTTTTTTGGGGGTTTTTTTGGATATTATTCTTTGAGTATCTGGATATCTTTCCAAGTTGGAAGTTCTAGATCTCTGTACCTAAAGAGTGTAAATTCTCTACGTACTAAGTTACAACCTTAGAAACAAGCGCGGGGGGAGGGGGGGACAAACCACATTGTGCAGGGACAAAGAAACCATATTTTCCACAAGAAAGAAAGAAGGAACCGCAAACAAATGCAAGATAATATTTTCTCCAGAAAAACACTTACTCACTCCACCCTGTCCAGGCAAACTATTCCTATGAGCAGTCCCCGAGGGTTCACCTAAAATATATCCTGGTCGCATATGGCTATCATGTTCTAGAAATACTTCGCCTGTTTTTATATTTATTTTATGCTCTTATTCTTTTGCCTGTTTAATCTGTCTCCCGAAGATGGACCACCTCTCATTCTGATTTATTTTATCTAACACCAAGAAGGCTATTAAGGGCTTACATAATTTCTGATGAATATTATGCAAATTGGCATGTTGACGGCTCCTGCTACAGAGAAACTCAATATTTTCGGAGCTGTCAGGCGGTGGTGCAATGATAAAAAACTCCCACAAGCATCTAGGACACTCAGGTTCTAGGCTTGTTTTTGCTATTAACTCTGCAGTAATTACTTGAGTGAAACATAAATAAGGAAATAGAAACTGAAAATCTGCCTAATAATGGCAATGAATGGGAAGTAATCAAAGAATATTATACATTGATTGGATTATTGCCTATGTTGTGAAGAAAAAGATGGCATTACCACTGATTGACATAACCTTAGTAATTCTTGTTTTGATTCTAGTATACTTTTTCAAGATAAAAGCCCTTTCTTACCATTTTTGAAAACGGAAGAATTCAAATTCTCTCTCTGCTTTTCAGTGCAAAAGCAAAATCATCTCTCTTCTCTTCCTCCCTCCCCATCCCAAACAACCCTCCCCGTATTAATGTTCCAGGACTCACTGGAGTCTCATGGATGTGGAAGGATGCCAACAAGTCTTATCCATCCGAATAGGAGAGGATTGCTAGGGCAATGCCTTTACCTGCATAAGTCTTTCTGGGAGGCCACATGACGCATAGTCTCAGAGTTAACAGTTGTTCCCTTATGCTGCTTTCTCTCTGTAAAATGCATCTCAGGATTGTAGGTGAGGAGGTACCATTTACTTTTTTCTTTTCAAGAAAAGATAATTTATTGTATTTTGAAGAACGTAAATTTGATATTATTTGATATTTAAGTATGATGTGTTTTATCGAGGTAAAATTCATGTAACATAAAATTCACCATTTTAAACAAAGTGTACAATTCAGTGGCACTTAGTACTCACGGAGTTGTACAACCATCATCTCCATTTCTAAAATGTGTTCATCACCCCAAGAGTAAATAGTGTACCCACGAAACACAACCTTTTCATCTAACATAATAAAATAAAAAAAAATTAAAAAAGAAAGAAAAAGAAATTCCACTCCTATGTCTGTATGCAAAGAGCTGAGAACAGTTATTCAAACAAAAACTTGTCCCCCAATATTCTCAGGAACGCTATTCAAAAGTCGAAAGGTGGCAACAACTGTCTGTCAGTGGATGAATGGACACACAAAAGGTACGGTACCCACAATGATGGAGTATTATTCAACCATAAAAAGGAAAGACATACTGCCACACGCTACAACATAGATTCACCTTGAAAACACGATGCTGTGTGCAGGAAGCCAGACTACAAGGTCACCTATTGTATGATTCTATTGATATGAAAAGTTCAGGACAGGTGAATCCACAGACACAGAAAACAGCGTGGTGGCTGCAAAGGACTAGGGGAGGGAGGAGGTACCATTTACTCGAGTTGTACTTCCAGGGTTAGTGGCCTTCTCACGCCCCACTTCTTGCCCTAAAGTCCCTGCAGTTACCACGCTAAGCCTTCCGATGACATAAGCGAGTCACGCTTGGGGCAGGGGGGGGGGCGGGTTGGGGGAAGGATGCAAAGACAAAAATCTCTTATTCTAAGTCTCTCATGTTTTTGTGCTAGGTGTTTCACAGATAGTGTTTCACTGGCTCCTCCGAATGTCACCTTCCTTGTCAATGAAAGAATGGAAGCTCCGAGAAATTCAGTGATTCAGTCATTGCCCAAGGCCTCACCATTAGCAAGAGGCAGAACCGGGAATCAAAGCCACACTAGAAGGTGCTACGGTTCCACTCTCTGTCCACCATACTTGCGTGCCCCGTCTAAGTCCTTGCCGGGGGATGGGGACTCCAGTCTTGGTGCTGTAACCGAGACCTTGGTGAGGGTCTGTGAGCCTGAGCCTGAGCATCTGGAGCCTCCCCTCAACTCTTAACACGGTCTGTATACCCTTCTCATTCCTAGAACTCATCTATCTGAAATCTTCGACTTGACTGATAATGCCCAAATCCCATCTGTGCATGGTTCACAGCCCGCACGGAACATTCGGTGTGACGTCAGCCCCCGCTACCCTGCTGGGTTCGAGGCCTCTGCCCTCCGGCCAAGACGTGCGGGCTACATCTGTGCCACTGGTCACTCTGTAGTTACTCTGTTACAAAACACTCAATCGTCCCAATAAAAGGGGATTGAGAAGGCTGAACACTGCTCTCCATTGTGTTCCGCTCTGATCTGGTTCTTGTCCTCGCCCTCCCCTCTCTTCTGCTCTCTCTGTCTCTGAGACAGAGAACTGAGTATCTGATATTTATTGGGGGCAGCCAGTGGGAGCAGAGGAATGGGCGAGCCAGCGCTGCATCCCCTAGCTCAGTGCATAGGTACACTGCCCAGCTCCAGATGGCTCCACACTATTCGGTTTCCTAGTTTGGGTTTGTCACATCTATACACTTGTTTACAGGCGTGTGGCGAGAGTGTAATTGTGCATTTTATGGTTATGAATGGGGCACAGCCTGGCAACTCTCCGATTATCATTTCCATTCACTGTCATGCATTATCAATCTAATTCCCCATTACACGCCTTTTTTTTTCATGTATTCTTCATACAGCAAGGACAAAGAAAGGCAAAAGCCCTGCAAAGAAGACTAGATCATGAGAAGAACAGGCTAGTCTTCATGGAAACTGTGGCGCTATCACCTTAAGTTTGGGGGGGGGGGTTAGCTTTTGGCTAATTTGAAGCGAAAATTATTGTTAAAACGTTTAGAGTTTTTCACCTGTACCAAGACTTCTGGCCCTAAGGTTGTCAAGGCTGCACCACAATATACGCTAACACAAGGTACACACAGGATGACCTCACAGGGTACATTTTATTTTAGGCCACGGGGTGTGCTAAAGATGTCTAACTATATCCATGTGGGAGCGTGGCAGGATAAAGTCATTCAGTGACTCATTTATTCCAGTAAGATCTACCACGTGCCCATCACGATCAGGGAGTTCAATGCAGCGAACACTAAGCGAACACGAAGTACGCAGTAACCATGGGCTGCCAAGGAATTGCTGGTAAGAGGGAGACCAGAAGACCCATGTGGATGTAGTCAGAGTTTAGCGGGCAGGGTGTGCATGTATGGATACTCTCGGCCATGGACAACTAGTTTCTTCTTGTACTACATCATGGAATGGCCAGGGCTCCAAGTTTAAAACAAAAAAAACCAGAAACCGCCACAGATGATAGAGATCTAGCCTAACAAGCTAGATCTAGATGCTCCACGTGTGAATTCGAGTTAGCTATGCCTGTGTTCCGACTGAGGCCACCAGCCTTGATTTTTATTTGGTTATTTTCCTCAATTCTTATTTGGTAGTAATAAGGCCACTGAGCTGAACCAGATCCCTTATATTCTTCATATTCCTTCCAATAATCATAGTCTTTATTCTTGGCAGTAATTTCCATCTTTAAAGACAACAACATTTCTTTTTGGGGAAAAATACCTAACTTCCGCTGATAGTTAAGAACTGAACACACATACACACACTCACGCACACACTCACTAGCACCCCAAATAAGCATTAAAGCGATTCACTAAACAGAAACAACGGCTCTGATCATCTTCTGGGAGAGGAAGAGAGGCATACGATTGATATTTTTAAGATGATGCTTCTAGGGGTGGAACTGACTGCCATAAATGTAAGGGCGTGTCTAAATTATTCCTTAAAAGAGAAAGACATGCTGATCCCTAGGGACTCAGGAAAAGGTGGGAGCTGATGGATTTGGGGAACCAGAGGAAACTGCTGTGGAGAGAATCTTGGATAAGCTGGATTTATGCTGATTCAGAAAACTTCTTGCAGGACACGGTAGTGAAACCAGCAGGCCTGTGTGTGCAGTGGGGACCCTGAAGCCCAGAGCTCCAGGAGCTACTCTACCAGCTTTTCAGTCTTGGGAAAAACAACAAAGGGAAATACTATGGAAGTACAGAGTCTGATTAGGGCTCAAATGAACACAAGGTAAAATACTCAGATCCCACCATTCCCCAACAGTGGCCACTTTGCCCAGATGCTTTACGGCCCTGCTTTTGCTTACTGTAGGGCAAGTTCAAGTATCTGTGTATCCCATGCAACTAATGGAATGGTCCCTGTTACCTTTTCTCACTTCAACTCCAATATCACCTTTTGTTGCTTTCATCACATTTCAGAGAGAAATGGACAGCAAAGAAGCAGAAGCGGGAAGGTGGAATAAAGAGACTGCCACCGTGTCCTGGGGAGGTCAGGGGGGGATGTGAGCCTGAGGGACCTTTGCTCAAGGGGACTACAGTTTTGGGGAATTTAGATCAAATGACCAAGGGAAGATCTTTATCCCAAGGCTTATGCTCCTGTGAGGTCTCAGAAATAATTTCTAATGGAGGTGCTGGGATTTTCACTACGAGTAAACCTAAACAGAGAACTTCTGCCACACATTTTATCGATACATTGGGCGGCATCTAGAAAGTAAAAGATGTAAATGAAAGTCATCACTGGATCCGGACTTATCCATTCTGATACTCTGGGGAGAGTGGATTAAATTAACCTCAAGAGTTCTTTAACCGTGATCATGTCTACTTCTCGTTTTGACATATTAAACTAGAAATTCTCCAAAAGCTGTACTGTTCCTTCTTTTTTAAAAGAGAAGTATTTATGTATGAAAAATTAAGAACAAAGCTTTACATTTGAAATCACTTGTTCATTCAGTATGTCAGGCTAAACGCAATCATTGTAACAGAGAAGTATATGGCACGTGAGTAGAGCTGGGTCTTACACACACACACACACACACCCCAATAATGTGCACCCAAGTGGTACACATATGCAGTAAAGTCAGTAGTGATCTGTGGAGGAGGTGTCACTCCACCCCACACTTACTCAAGCACAGAGGTGCCCAGCAGGTCCCCTCACACAAGATTTCTGCACCTTCATCTCTTCACTGCCTTTTCCATCACAAACCCATCACATTTTTTCCTCAACTCATCAAAGTTGATTCTACAGCCCCTTCCTGCACAAACACTGGCATATCGACTAATCTACAGAGCCTTCTCCCAAGTTCCAGAACCCAAGGAAGGACTCATTGTTCTTGGCTTGTTCTCTGACCTCAGTCTGTGACTTTGCTGTTCCAATAAAACTGAGCACTCTACACATCTGGGGTGCACTTCTCAGGGATTATGAAATCGGTGACTCACCGAACCTCAAGGGGCCTCAGTTTCCCCAACGACAAGATAATGCTAATGGCACTAGCCACCTGCCAGGCTCTCAGGGGACTTGGCAACAGTGTCTACAAATCACCAAGAGGCCCTATGCCATAAATAACAAGTCTTATTAATAAAATTAGTTCAAGACAAGTGCCAAAGAGAATTCAGCAACGGCAGCAGATCATACTTGGCCAGAACAAAAGAGGGTGGAGGGATTCTCTGATCCTCATTTCTACTAACAGTGCCTCCCCTTTAATACAAGAAGACTTTAATCTTTTTTTTTTCCCTAAAAGGTTATTTCTACCCACACAACTTTGCACATCAGGTGAAAAACTTCATTCCAAGTTATCAGGAGGCAACATTCTATTCATTGGCAGGACAATACAGTATTGATTTCAAAGCAAGTCCAAATATTGCTTCCAATTACATTAACTGTGGCTATTTAACCTCTCAGGACCAAATGGATTCCAGTCTACTTGCTGCATGACCCTCATTCCTGTTGTGCCTTAAATAAATCCAGATTTCATTTGCAGCAGAATGGTTCCCTCAGCCAACAGAAGGGGCTCAGCCCCTAATACTCTGGGTTGCAGGAGCTAAGTGACACTTAGAGAATCAAAATCCGGTTTCTGCTGATCTGAGGGTTTGGCCCTCTGGCCTTGTCCAAGTCAGACTCCAGAGAAATGGGGTCAAATGCGATGAATGAACATGGAGCAATGAAAAGACCAGAAACAATACAGTGAAATGTGTCCTCCCTCCTCCACCCTAGCCCCCACACTTCGGCGCATATTTTCAAGATGGCATACACAGCAAAGTTCCAGTAAGTATAAGGTAGAGATTTCTGCATCCAATTCCTGAGGTATTTTCCCAGGGCCGGCAGTGGCTTCCCTGGATGAAGTCAGAAGTTTGCTCCTGGCTCTCTGGCTGGTGCTTTCCCACATCTGGCACTCGCGCTTTTGGAAAAGGACGAGACTTAGGGGATGCAGAGCCGGGAGGGGCGTCTAAGCAGCTGCTCAAAACCCACTCAGGTAAACGCAGATCAAGTCAGCCTGACCAGGTGTCTAAAAATACACCGGTAGCTACCTGGATACTGAACAGGCCGCCAGCACTGAAGAGCTCAGATTTAGAAATGTGCCTGCCTTAGGTGTTCTGAGAATCCCTCTCACACGAAGCTGTGCGGATTCAAACTGCAAGACGCCAGAACAGCGGCGGCAGCCTCTATTGGGATGTTCCATTCATAGGGGAGAAAAAGCCTCATCCATTCACGGTGGGGTCAGGGAGTCCTTTGCCGGCATTGGATCGCCCCGCTCAGCAAGCTGAGCTTCCGGCAGCCGGGCATGGCTGCATCATTCAGAATGAGGATGTCTATTAGGAAACCACCGCCAGCGCTATTATTAGAACGGCCATCCCTCGGAAATTTTGCAGAATTTGCTTGAATCTACTGAGCGGTTACTCCGCTCACAAGGTATTGGAGAAAGGCACCGGGTTCCTGATTACACAGGGGCGGCCCACACAGCTTTCAAAGTGCAGGACTGATTCATCTTCTCTAAAGGCAATAGACACAAACGTTTGGGCATCTGTCTGCAACACAGAGGCAACGCGTTCGGTCATTTTTAAATGACCACGTACTAAAGAAGGTTTCTTCCCGTTCTCCTCCTCTCCCTTTCTCAATGCATCAAACTTGCTGCAGCCATTTGGAGTGTAAAAGAGCAGTGTATTTTAGCAAGATCATCTGCCTGCTTCCTGCCACCCTCGGGCACGCAAAGGACAGGACTCTCCTGTCACTTCCATAAAAATGGCTTTTCTTAAAAAAAAAAAAAAAAAAATTCCCACCCAGGGCTGCTTTCTGCAATGTCCTTTCCTTTCTCCCTGGGTAAATTCAGACAGTGTGAGGTTGAGAAGCCAGAGAAAGTGTATGGGGGAAGGGGCCGGGTAGCAGAAGGGAGTGTAGTAGGTGCCGCACGTGGGGTTTGCAATGAAAAAATGTCACATCCGCGACATTAAATACTCTACGCTTTCAGTAAAGAAGTGTCATGTCCCTTTTGCCGGCCTAGCATTTAAAAATGGACACACAAGTGCTGCATAATCAACCTCCTCCCAGCAGTCGAAGCTGGGAAACAAAGACACATTACCTTTTTATTTGTTGCGCTTCGCTAGGAGCCGAGGAACTTGAGGTTTGCAGCGGCCGATCCACCGAAACGGGCGTCCCATTCGCCCCGGGGTGCGCAGGCCCCTGGCCTAGCAGGCGGCATCCGCGCCCGGCGCCTCCGCCTCCTCCGCGGCGCCCGCAGCCGCCCCGCCGGGTGCCGGCGCGCCCCCGCCCAGCCGCCGCCGCCGCCGCCCCGGCCCCGCCGCCGCCCCGCCGCGGGTCCGCCGTCAGCCCATCGCCCGCTCGCGCCTCTCACGCCGAGCCTGGCCGAGCGCCAGGGCGCACCGCCGCCGGCCCGCCCCCCACCCGCGCCGGGCCCGCCGCATGCTGCGGGGCGCCCTGCCCGCCTCCCCGCCCCGCGCCACGCCCCCGGCGCCCCCCCTTCCTCCGCCGTGCGCGCGGGCCCCGGCGCGGCCGGCGAAGGCAGGCGGGCCGCGGGAGGCCGGGCGGCCGCTGGGTGGTGCGGAAGGCGGGCTCCGGCGGGCTCCGGCGGGTCCCGCGCGGCCCGGCGCGCCGGCCGCGCCGGGACAACAATGAGCGCCCGCTCCCCGCGCGCCCCGCGCGGCCCGGCCCCTTCCACGCCGCGGGAGCTGGGGGCGCCCCGAGCCGGCCTAGCCTCGCGTTCGTTCCCTCGCCGCCACACACGCAGTCAAGACAAAGTTAGGTCTCGAACGCGCCTGCTAACCGGGAGAGACTGTGCGGGGTCAGGCGTGCGAGAGGAAGAAGAGCAGGGACTTCGAAACGGAGGATTTCGCCCCCCCTCCGCGCCCCCAGCCGAAACCCACCAAGTCCACCGCGGGAGGCCCTCTCCTACCCTGTGAGCCGCGGAGAGAGGCCACCTGGGCTGAACTGGGCTGAAGATGCAGCTCTTACCCCCTCGATGTCGTCCAATTGTTTTGAGTCTTTATCTCCCTCAACTCTTTGGAAATGGAAGTTCCTGCGAGATAACCTAGTCTTGGAGCTATTGTCAAGGATTCGCAACAATTACAGGGAAAGGAGACTTCCATTTCAAGAGACCTGGGGGAGGGAAACAGGCTGACACGTTCTCTTTCCAAAAAAGAGAAACAAACTCAGAAATATCGCTACCAAGAACAATAACTCAATTCACATTATGTGTCTAAATGTTTATTGCTTCAGCAGCTCAATTTGCCCTAGACACATTTTCCCCCCCACGAATTGTCAAAACACGGTTTGATAAAATAAAGGGAGAGGCAGACAGGAGCACCGGCTTATTGTGGGTGGGAAAGCCGGCTTGTCTCAGGGGTAAAATCTTTCTCTAAAACTCACTCATCGCTTGAAATCCCAACATGTCTCCAGCCGTTCATCCATCCACCCGTCCTTCAAGGAAGAGATGGCTTCCCCTTTCACCACAGTTGAAAGTATCTATTAGATCTAGCACAATTATTTTCCTGACACTGGCAGGAGTGAAGACTTAAAAAATTCATAATAAAAAAGAAATATTGCATATTCTTTCTTCCCAATGATTGAACATTAACTCTTTCTAGACACAGTTTGTGTATTCTTCTCTAAAGATCTCTGCTGAAAATTTCTGGCAGTTCAGGATGTCTCACAGTCAACAAAAGGGAATCTCTATATACAGTTAACATTGGAGAAAAAGGTGAACGAACATCTGTGATAAGGATGACCTTATTTCAATCTGCTGTCGTCACAGACTCTTGACTGGGGAACTTGAGTATCTGAATCTGAGTCATGGGAAGCCATGTTTAGATGGGAGGTTTCTGTACCTTGGGAGTCCCTGAAGGTCATTTTAATGCAAAGCCCCATTCTTTCATGATGGAGCTGAGGGAGTACTCAGAGGGAGAGCTATTTCTTTGGAAGAGCATTTCCAGTGCTGATCTATTTTGACTGCACCAGCCAGTGAAGGGGTAATAGTGTTCAGACCTTTCTCTTGGGGTATTTAGTTCCCATCCTTCAAAAAGTCATTGGATTGCTGCTGATTTTCCACCTTGGCCAATGGAATTGTTAATTTGTCCTGAACTGAACTTGCCCCATTGGCAAATTCTCTTTCCAGATTCCCCATCTTCCTGCACAGCTTCTCTCCACTCCCCAAATGCCAGAAACAGGGATAGAGGGGTCTTTTATCTCCTTCCTTCCTCTCATTCCTTACACTCAGGTTATCACCAAGCCTGTCCTCATAAATGGCTCTGGAAAGTTCCTTGAGAGCAGCATCTTGTCTGAGTTGGTCCAATGGTGCCCGATGACATTACATCTTTACTGAATGAATAACCCGGGCCCTGGCCTCATTGAGTCCCCCTCACCTTTCACTGAGAGGTCTCCAGCAGCCTCCTGGCTGGACTGCAAGCTTGTCCCTCCAACACATTGTCCACACCAGCTCGACTCATTCTCCTAGAACTCACATCTGATCGTAGGACTTCTTTGCTTCCACCTGTTCAGGGCTTCTCTGGCTCTTAGGAATAAAGTCAACACTTCTTCAGGTGGCCAGAATGTCCTGAGCGCCAGGACCGCTTGCTCCCTCCAGCCTTATCTCTTGCCACCTGGCCCCACCGGGGTCCATGTCACCTTCTACCCTCAGCTACATAACCCTCTTCCAAGTCCCCTCTAGTCCAGGTTCTCACTCATCCCCTTGTCACCTAGCAGCCAGTGACTTCAGAAACAACTCACGTCATGTCATAATCTCTGTGACTAAGCATGTCAGCAGCTTCTCATTGCTCCTGAAAGCATCTTCTCCATGCCCATCCCGTGTTCTTCTCCCTGCCCCCCCCCCCTGCTCCCCGGGCTAGGCTTTGCCACCCAGGCCACATTTCTGCCCTTGAGAGACTCTTTCCTCGCTTGGCTTTTTTCTGTATTTCTTGTTCCTCCTGCCAGGAATACTCATCCACCCTACTGGCCCCAGTCTTCGTATAGCTGACTCCTTGTCATCGTCAGGTTTTAGCTCAAACACTGCTGCCTCCTCCATAACCTTTCCTGATCAACACAATGAAAGTGCCTCCCCACCTTGCCCCACCAGGTAGCCTTAATATTATTATCCTGTTTATTTCTTTGTTAACATTTAACCACAATCTATAGTCATAGACCTGTGATAAGAGCTCAATCTTGCCTTGGCCACCTGCTAGCTGTGTAGCCTTAGACAAGTTTCTTAACCTCTCTCTGTGCCTCAGTTTTCTCACCTAGGAAGTGAGGATAATAAGGTTGTTATGAGGATGAAATGAATCAATGTATGTAAAACATTTAGGACAGGGCCTGACTGCATAGGCATAAGCCCCGTGAGGACCTTTATGTGTTTACTTCTCACTTTGTCCTCACAGCCTGGGCTAGTCCTGGCACAGGATCTCTTTACCCCCTATACCTTATATGTTGGGCCCAGACTTAGAATGGATAAAAATTTTATTTGAAGAATTTAAGTACTGAGAGACATAGGCCATGGGAAAACTTGATGAACAAGATAAAATTCAAGCTTACATTATCTGGAAGTTAGTGGATATATGAAGGAAATATATCCTTTGTTTCACCAGTGGCGATCCTGGGAGTTGATGGATGGCAAGCTTTGCCAGTCGGAATTCTGTAATGGTTTGTTTTCCGAAGAGCAGCTGATTCCACCACCAAGAATTCAGGCAGTTACTTGCAAAGGCACAGAGAATCAAAGGATCTTTGCAAAGTGTTGGTCCATCAGCCAGCCCTAACATGCAGTCTTGATGAAAGAATACAGTGTTTCCATTTTCAGCCTGAGTTTAATACTTTTTGAAGAGTCTAACTCCAAAAAAAGAAAAAGAAACGTGGCAGGCTGGTTTCTGGACATTTGCCTTTCTGTTTCCTTCAGCTGCTGGAGAAGATTCAGAAAGGAGAAATATTCTTCCTTTTGGCCTTTCTCAGGGCAAGCAGGATTTTGAGACTTGAATGTCTGGGATTCCCCTTGCCTCATACACAGAGTTAGGGAGCTTTATTTTGAAAAGAGCTGAATCCTCAAAGGGCGGAGAAGTGCTCTGAGGCTTCGAAATGGGGGATGGAGACAGGCAGCAGCACCCCAGAAGGAAAGGAGCGACATCTGTAATTAGAGAGGCCCATACTTGGTCTCTGCCTCAAGAGGGCGCCAGACATCTGACCAGGCGGCATATGGACAAGGGTGGGGGTTCTAAGTTCTAAGAGGTGTGTCTTAGGCACAGCAAAGGATCTTGGGGTTTGGCCTCTGAGGGATGTCTTTCATTTTCAAATGGACCTCGAGTTCTTGGGCATTGAGCATCTCAGTGGTTACTAGGATTGATAAACAAGAGACCCCTTTCCTGTCTTAAGGTACAGTGTGAGCTGGGGGAGAGGAAGAATGAGTAAATCGCTACCACCTTTGTGAGTGAGGATGTAGTCAGATTTCACTGGGTTTAGAGAAGTAAATTAGTGTGATGTTTTTAGACCCAGAGTTGCAGAGCAAAAATTATCCCTGCTACATTAGTGAAAAAAGTACCAGGTTCTTAACTCCGGGATCTGAAGTCACAGCTTTTCCTAAAGTTCTGAGTGGTAAATGGGCCATTAGCAGAAGATTCCTCAGCTCAGATCTTGGCCAGGCTACCATGATCAGTGAAGAAAAATGGCCTCCGTTCCTGCCTCTGTGTAGATGCCTCGCTGAAGACAGACACCAGTGTAGGAGTGGGTCTGAGTCTGGGCTACATAATCCTTTCCAGTAACATTGGAGAGCCCTGACTCCCACCTGGAAGGTCCAGTGTGAACGTGAAGGAGTCTTTTAACTCTTTGGTGCCTGTTTCTTCACTTTTAAAATAACGGGCCTGATGATAATATCTCTCTTCAGCTCTATGAAGACTATGGTTTCAACACATACTAAAGATTTTTCACAACCATACAACTGATACTTAACATTATTAGGAATATGTACTCTGTACCAGGCACAGTGCTATGAACTTTCCAAACATTAATTTCATCATCCCCAGATTCCTATGAGATGGAAACTATTTTTGTTCCCCTTCTATAGATGAAGCACTTGGGGGTTTAAAGAGGTTAAGTAACTTGCTGAGACAACTCTGTTAATTGGATTTGAACCCAAAGTCATCCTTTTGTGACTCAGAGCCCTCATCTTTCATGCTTGACTCCCATATATATATATATATATATATATACACATGCATATATGTGTGTGTATATATATATATATATATATATACACATATATATATGGAATCACAATGAGCAAGGCCGCAGACTTATTTTATATACAGTATTAATTATGGATCGAATCCCAGTTGGCTTTGGATGGTACTGGGAGGTGACCATAACTTGTCCTGATACGTTAGTTCCTTACTATGGGACACACAGTTACGTTCCATTTTGTATCTTTCCTGAGAATAACACTGCCATCTTTTCCTTTCATACTCCAACCAGATTTTAAGGACAGGGCACGACCCCTCTGCGGTAGGCTGAAGTGCTTGACGGATTTTACGTGAACCCTATTACATTTTTATACCCAGTCGTTTTTTCTCCTCACTCCCAGGTCAATTCAAGGCCAATTCTGAACCACTTTGATCAGAAAGAAAGAATTCCATCTCCTCTCATGGCTTGACAGCAAGTACTTAAAACCATGTTCCCTGGGGTCCATGAAGAAATCATCTAATGTGTTTTATTTCATTATTTTTTTAAAATAGCAATCTCGTTTTTTTTAATAGCTATGTTTTATAATCTTGTTATGTTCTTGTTACATTAGATTATTGCTTATTATTTTTTCCTGGTTGGGATCATGGTTTTGACTGCCTCAACTCATGGCAACCAAAACCGAGGGCAAGGCTTTCTGAAACACAGACAAGAGTCAATCAAAACATCACAAGCTAATTAATGTAATTTGGAGCCCCCGGGAGCAGCTGTGTTACAGTGAGTACCGCAGTATGAAACTGGTGTACACTAGAAGTATGCTCAAATACGTAGGTTAGCTCTCTCACCAAACCATTTCTGTTTATTTACTCAGAAATAGGTATTCATAACCATAGTGGACACTCGGTTGGCACTTACCAAGCACCAGATCTGATTATGTGCTTTACACAGAACTCATTTAATCTTCTCATCAGTCCTATGAGGCTGGTACATTATTAACCCCATTCAGGAAAAAGGGAATTAAGGCACAGAGAGGTCGTATTTATTTATTTAAGATTCTGTGTATTAGAGAGAGAGGGAGGGAGGGAGAGAGCATGAGCAGGGGGAAGGGCAGAGGAACACGCAGACTCCCCACTGAGTGCAGAGCCCAAAGACTTCGAGCTCCATCCCAGGATCCTTAGAACATGACCTGAGCTGAAATCTGACCCTTAAACAACTGAGCCATCCGGGCGCCCCAGCACAGAGAGGTTTTATAACTCACCTCGGGTCCTATTCCTGATAAGTAGACAAGAGCCAATTAGCAAACCCTGGCCACCTGACTTCATTAGTAACACTCTCATCTTACTTGCCAATTTCAGGGTATGCGGAGGCATTGCTTCCTTAGAGTGCGTAGCACAGTGTCTGTCAACTGGAACTCAATACCTGTTATTTATTTCTCAGCCCACTGCCTCATTACAAAAGCGAGTTAAGACAGAAATATTTGTGAGATTGAATGGAAAAAAAATTCAGCAACTATTCGGTTTTCAGTTATGACTTCTAATAGTGTGGAGGCTTATGTGCAGGTGACATCAATCAGTCAATCTCACAGGCAAGCAATAAGAAGATACTGAAATGATGAGTCCGTGTGGGAGGAAGAGCTCCAGGATTTATGAGAACACAGACCCCTGAGCCCCAGGGAGAAAAAGGCTGTCAGTTCCTTGGAGTCGAGATGGGGCTGGAAGCTGTCATGCTTGTGATAACACAACTAGAACTCAAAAAGCGGGGCACCTGGGTGGCGCAGTCTGAGTCCAACTCTTGGTTTTGGCTCAGGTCATGATCTCAGGGTTGTGAGATCAAGCCCCACATCAGGGTCTGGAGCTCAGCAGAGTCTACTGGAGATTCTCTCCTTCTCTCCCTCTACCCTCCTGCTTGTGCTCTCTCTCTCTCTAATAAATACATAAATAAATCTTAAAAAAAAAAAAACTCAAAAAGAGATACCTGGCTGGAAAATAAAAAAGTTGACAATGCCTATATAGAGAGAGCTTTGAAACCTATGGAAAATGATGGAATCACCAAAGAAGATTTTCCAGGAAAATAGGGAAAGAGGAGGGCTCTGGACTCAGTTCTAAGACGGTGTTTCTCAGACAAGCCAGCATCAGGAGCACCTGGAAGGCTTCAAAGGATGCTGAGTCTCACCTCCCCCTCCACCCCTATGGTTTCTGATTCAGTCTGAGTAGGCGGTTTGGGGTGTAAGAATTTGCATTTCTAACAAGTTCCTGGGTTGTTGATTCTTCTGGTCAGCTGAGTGGATACTATACTACTTTTCCACTTTGGCCCTCACTTTGCTCCAGGCACCCTGGCTTTTCTGCTATAGTCCCTAATCTTCAGGCTCTCTAGCCCCAGGGCCTTTGCACTTCCCTCTCTCTGGAATGCACTTCCCCAGATATCAGAAGGAATCAAGTCAGCATCTTTTTCAGATCCCTGCTCAAATGTTACCTTATTAGTGAGATCTTCTCTTTTTTTTTTCTTTTTAGTAGAGAGGAATGGGAGGAAGTTCTTTATTTCATAACTGTATCACTTGATCCTTCTTTAAAAAAGATTTTATTTATTTATTTGAGAGAGACTGAGCAAGCAAGAGAGAGAGCACACATGGGGGAGGGGCAGTGGGAGAAGTAGACTCCTCACTGAGCAGGGAGCCCAACATGGGGCTCAATCCCAGGACTTGGGGATCATGACCTGAGCTGAAGGCAGATGCTTAAATGACTGAGCCACCCAGGCGCCCCATTCAATTCTTTAAGTGCTCCAAATCACAGTGATCTATGACTATCTTCCTTAAAAATGGCTCCTCCCACTTGCCCTCCTGCTATGGCCCCTTTCCTAATCCCTTCTCTGTTTCTTTCTCTATTGTCCTAATCACCTGCTAACAGACCGTATTCAACTTATTCACTTATGTGCTTAGTTTATTACCTATCCCTCCCAGGAGAGCATGGATTTATGTCTGTTTTGTTTATTGCTGACTCTTCTGAACCCAGAATAGGGACTGTGTCCCTGACACATATTAAACGTTCAATAAATATTCATTGAAGGGATGAATAAAATGAATGAATGAACATTCTCAGATGTAGAATTGTGGTTTTAATAATTTAATTCTGATGGGGGCACTAGGTGGCTCAGTTGGTTAAGCATCTGTCTTCTGCTTACGTCAAGATCCCGGGGTCCTGGGACGGAACCCCCTGTGGGGCTCACTGCTCAGCAGGGAGTTTGCTTCTCCTTCTCCCTTTGCCCCTCCCCCCACTCGTGCTCTCACACACTCTCTCTCTCTCAAAAAAAAAAAGAAAAAAAAGAATCTAATCCTGATAGACACCCTTCTAACTGGTCGCCTCCCTATCAAAAATGACATACGAACATGTTGCTCCATTGTGAAAACACCTGCTCTTGCACCAGCGGTAAAGCTCTTGCCTGGGTATAAATTCATCAGGATGCACTGGGTGGGGCTGGGACACGGCAGGGCACGTCCCTGTCTTCCTCTCACCGACCACCCTCTCCTGTCTGTGCAGCCTCTTCCCTGCCTGCCACCTCCTAGAAAGCCAGCAGCACATGCAGGTCCCCGATTTGCTCACGCTGTGCTTCTGCTCCCCTCCCTTCACCCATCACCCCTCACTCTTCACACTCACTTTCCAGGAAGCTTTCCCGGAGGCCCCCCTCCAGTGTTCCAGGAGAGCGCACATGTCTCTGTATGCACAGCACTTTACCCTCTGCATTTGCGCATGTGCCTGTACTCGTCCCCATGGGCAGTTCCTCATAAGTAGAAATCATGGCAATGCTTTGTTTGTTTTTGTTTTCAGAATTGTTTGGTTCCAAGTCCTCCAAATGTATTAATCTCTACATGGTGTATTTAATTTTGCTTTATCACTTTCTTTTGGCCAAGTATTGTGATAATTACCCGATAGATTTTTTTTAATCGAATCCATCTTGCTAATAAAAAACAGGAGAAGAGCCCGCGATGGTCGAGAACAGTGTTTGACCAGTGTTTATAAGCAATTCCATATAATTGTCTTAATAAAGGCGGCCCAAATTATGGCCAATCTGAAACTGTGAGTCGGCTCTGTCTCTCATAAATGAGTTTGGGCCTTTCGCGATGTTACATGCCAACGTCAGACCCCAGCTTTTTTAGAATACCTGCAGTATGTTCTAAAGATTCCTGTGCTTGTGGAGGCCTAAACAGAATTCTTAATAACCCAGCGGCTATAATTTCTATCTTAAAATTGTTGTCCTTCCATCTCTCCTTTTAGTGTCTACTTAGTGACTCTAAATTGTTCTGGTATTGGCTTGCAGAAGCCTAAGGATCTCCTTTTGTTGATATTCTTTCACCTTCTCAAGTATGTTCTTGAAAAGATCTTCCTTGGTCTTTTCTCCTACCCTACCGCTTTCGGCCCCCCCAAAAATGAAACAAAGCAAATAAGTTTGGAACAGCTGATCCTAAGTAGAGGCCAGGAGGCCTGAGGGTAGTTTTGGCCTTGAGTTCGATAGTAGAGGGGCTATACAGTGGAGAGAAAGGAAAGTATCTTTCGAATCTTCAGAGAATGGCCCCACGTACCCTTTACAGAGAAAATTCTCTTGCAAATGGTTCTCACCTAAACTGGGACTAGCTACTCATCATCATCACTCTCCTCATCACCCTTCTTTACCGAGGGGTCCTGGGCACATCACGTGTCCTCTACAATCCTCACAGCGACACAGTGCAGTGGTTATGATTCATTCCCGTCGTGCAGAACCAGAAATCGAGGCTCAGACACATTAAGGAATTTGCCAAAAGGCCACACCCACAAAGAGGCAGATTTGAATCAGAGTCTGTCTTCAAAGCCTCCAGTGTGTTCTGTCCACTGACGCTTAAGTTTGAGCAAAAGCAGAAATTGGTCCATGAAGGACTCTTAGGAAGAAGTGTCTTGGGATGGTTTCTAGTGGAGTGGAGTGGATGGGTGGAGGGGGAGCTTGAGGAAGGGAAGGGAAGCAGGAAGCACCGAAGATAATATTCAGCTATGGGACATTTTTGCTGATCACTGCCCCTCGCTGACCCTGGCCATCAAAATCATCCCCACCCAAGGAGAGCTCTGCAGACACATGGGGGTATTCTCCGGTGGGACCAAGTCCAATGGTGGACATAACTGGTGACTGCTGGGCCCCAGTTTGCTAACTCGACATAATTCTTGGTATGTACTATTACAGTAGTTATTGAAGGATTATATTTTCACCATGATCATTTTGGTTAGCACAATTACATCGCCGATTCTCCTCCTCGTCCCTGTAGGGCTTTGAATGGGACAGCTGAGTTTTGGGAGAGAGCCTTCCTCATCTGTCTGCCTAGCAGGCTGGAACTGGGGTTACAATCCACTTTCCTGCCCAAAGATGCCGAGGGCGACAGTGTCATGGTTAGGAGTACAGACCACGAAAAACTAGACTGCCTGGTTTTGAACCACAAGTCAACAACTTACTGTCGTGTTGCCTTAGGCGAATGAGTTCTAAACTTCTCACCGGTTCTCACTCATAGGTTTGCTCTGAGGATGGCACTGCATAATGTATGTGAAGATTTTGGCATGGGGCATGTGTTTAATAAAACATGTGCTATTAATATTCTTACTTGCATTATCTGCGTCATCTAAAACCATGAAATCTGGCAGCTTTTGTGTCTGCATAATGCCGCTTTGCCCACTATGTTAGATGTTGATTCTTGGTTGAAGCCCTATACCTTAGTGTTGTGAGCTTTAATGAGATCCCAGGTGAGCTAAGCCCCTGTAAATAAATCATAGGAAATATCCTTGCCCGAAATAAGTGTGTCCCGAATTCCCTTCCTTTCCTCTGAGATCACTGCATGCCCTCTCCTTGGAGAGAGTGTTCACCCTGCTCCTCTGTGACTTGCTTAAGTGGGATTCAAGTCCATTTACAGAGCCCATGACTTTTTCACCTGCTGAGGGTACACCGTTTGCTATAAACGGATGCTCCTAGGAATGACAACCAGTTACAGCATTTGCCCCTTAAAGGGTCACTCCATCTCATCCTCAGATGTGGGGTATAGCATATCCACACCCACATGTGGACTTCTGGTTCCTTCTGCCTGCTCAGACCCTTTAGCCGGCCACTCAGCATGTTAGTGACAGCAACTGTGAGGTGAGACAGCCTCCAAAATCGCATCCCATTTCTTAGGAATCTAAATTCAATTCATTTTATGTAAGACAAATTCTGTAGCAGGAAGTAGGAAATGAGCCTGACTTTCACAAGCTTGTTCAATCTCCAGATCCATGGGAAATCTATGGGGGTTCCAGACTAGACAAAACCAAATGCCCTGACCAGTCCCTCCTGGGACACTTAGAGTGCCTGTCCAGCTCTGGTCCCGTTCATTATTCACAGCCGTGAGCTGAGGGTTGTAGGCTTCTGTCAGCACCTCTGCTGGACACGTGAGGAAACAGGTGCCAAGCAGTTCCTAGCCAGCCCAGGGCTCCCTGTGAATTTGTGGGACATCCCAACTTAGAAGATACAGCTTCTCACACTAGGTCATGAGCACTGCACACCAATATTTGTCACCTACCGACCTATATCTGCACAGGGTTGTTGCTAGATCAAATATTTATACACTCATAAGTTACTTCCTACTGTACTGAGTTCCTCATGATACAAAGATACCTAAAATTATTTTTCTTTAAAGTTTGCTGTCCTTCTTCAAAAAGTATTTTACGTAATAAAGCACATAAGCATTCAGAAATGTACAGAAAATAAAATTGTGAATAACTACCATTAAGATGGAACATTTGGCCTTACAGGCGTTAGACTGCCTTCTTATTTTTTTTTTAATTGAGATATAATTGACAGAGAACATTGCGTAGGTTTGTGGTGTCCAACGGGTTGATTTGATGCATTTATATTTTGCAATTTGATTACCGCTGTAACACCTCTATCATGTCATCTAAGTATTATTTTTTTTTTGCGATGAAAATAATTAAGATCTAGTCTCTTAGCAACTTTGAAGTTTATAATACAATATTGTTGACTGTAATCACTATGCGGTGTATTAGATCTCCAGAACTTACTTACTAACTAGTTGTAAGTTTGTGCCCTTAAACAACATTTCTCCTCTTCTCCCACTTGTCAGACTCTGGTAACCACCAGTCTACTCTGCTTTTTATGACTTTGTCTTCTTTAAATTCCACATATGAGAGACATTGTACAGTATTTGTCTTTCTCAGTCCAATTTATCTCACTTAGCTTAATGCCCTCAAGGTCCATCTATGTTGTTCCAAATGTAGACTGACTTTCTTACTGAGAGAGAGGGAGAGGGAGAGAGAAAGGGGGCAGGGGGAGAGAGAACCACACCTCTCAATTTTTCTCTTTCCTTTCCCAGAGGCTGAGGCTCTCCTAAAGTTGCTGTGTATCATTTCCATGATTGTTTTGTCCTCTGATTGCATATATATGTAGCCATGAACAGTATATACTGTTTTGTGTGCTTTTAAACCCTACAGAAATACAACGAAACAGATTTATCTTTTCACAAAAGATAATGTTTTTGAGATTTATCAATATTGACACATGTAGATTTAGTCGATCCAGTTGACTCCATTGTACAAATAAACCATAAATTCTTTATCTTTCTCTTCCTGTGGAGTAAGTTACTTCTAAGTTTTCACTATTACAGTTGGCCAGAACCTTTGCTCCTACTGTTTCCTCCGCCTGACACGCTCGCTTCCCAATTACTCGCTCATTCAACAACATTGTCACGATGTTCACTTGACTTGCTCCCTCATTCCTGCAGGATGTTACTCTACTGTCACTAGGATTGCCAGGTAAAATACAGGACACCCAGTTAAATTTGAATTTTAGGTCAACAAAGAGCAAGTGTGTAGTATAAGAATGTCCCAAATATTGTATGGGGCATGCTTATTCTTTTTTGTTTGTTTTTGTTTTTTGAGAGAGAGAGAGAGAATCTTAAGCAGCCTCCACACCCAGCACGGAGCCCAATGTGGGGCTTGATCTCATGACTCAGATCATGACCTGAGCTGAAATCAAAAGTCAGATGCTTAACCAACTACGCC
Source organism: Potos flavus (assembly GCA_028534135.1). Lineage (NCBI taxonomy): Eukaryota > Metazoa > Chordata > Mammalia > Carnivora > Procyonidae > Potos > Potos flavus. The sequence goes on from CM052897.1 coordinate 101,186,041, forward strand.
ATCCAGGTGCCCCTGGGACGTACTTATTCTTAAAGAAAATTCACTGATTATCTGAAATTCAAGTTTAGGGGGGTGTCTTATATTTTTATTTGCTAGATCCAGCAGCCCTAATTGTCATGTTGTCAGTGAGGCTCTCCCTGTCCATCCTATTAAAATTTTTCATCCCCTTCCCAACACTTCTTATTCTCTTTATTTTTATCCATAACACTTATCACCCAATTTACCTGCCATATATTTTCCTTATTTAGTTTGCTTATTTTGTGTCATCCTTCCCTAGAACATAAGCTCCCTGAAGGTGGAATTTTTGTTTCTTTTGCCCTCTGCTATATCCATAATATATACATGGGACACAGTATGTGCTCAATAAATATTTGCTGCATGTATGGATAAATGAATAAAAACATGCAGAGATCATAGATGTCACCTTAGCGCATGTCTGAGAACTTCTCCTGGATAAACACTCAGAAATGGAATTGCATTTTGTAGGGCGTGTGTCTACCTCAGGGATTGTGAATTTGCTCTTCAAAGTGATTGAACCAATTTTCTTTCCCATCACTTATGTCTAAATTGTCCCCATTTCCCCATATTTGCTTGCTTGCTTCTCTCTCTCTCCCCTTCTCTTTGAAAATATAATAATTTTAATTTTGTAGCAATAGTTAAAACCAGCGTGAAAACATAAAATTCCCAGTAGTGAATTACAGTTTGTGAATTCATAATTAACGGTAATCGTTAATCCAAAAGGCTTCAGATGTCCTTAGGTGCTTATTTAAAAGATGGCTTAGTTCTTATGGATGTGAAAACAGTCCTAAACCGTGGTATCTCTCATGTAAAAAAACAAACAAAAATTGCACAAACACATCACTACTGCAGGGACACTGAAAAGGCCATTATACACATTTTGAAGGAAAGCCACCTTACTATTATTATTTTTCAACTAAAAAGGAGGAAGTCTTGGCCAATAACCAGGCCTAAGCAAAGCTATGAATGCTTTTTTCTGCACATGGTTAAGATCCCTTCTATAAAAAGGAAGTTCTACAAATGAATGCAAAGAGTTGATGGAGAACAATAAGCCTTTTGTAATCCTAAATTCGTTTCATGTTATGAAAACCACTGCGATGAGGGTCAAATAAAGAAGAATACTCTCAGTCATCTTCACCAAAAGCCTTAGACAGCCAGGAATTTAACAGACTGACTACTGGGCCAGAGACACTCTCAGTTCCTATGCAAGAAGATGCATTTTTTAACATCTCCGTATGCAGAAACCTCAAATGCTCCATAGTTTGGTAGCATCCCAGGGAATCTTTAGGGATTACGCTGGCATAGTATGTAAAGCAGGGTGAGAACTGTTGCTCTTTCTGCTCATATGTGTAGGGGCGTCCATGTCCTCAACATGTGAAGGCACCAAGACAACTCTCTGGACACTTAAACTGACAGCTTTCGTTTTCTTCACTCTTCTTTCACACAGCTCAGCTTTCCAAGATGAAAAGGCACTATTTAAATACTTCCCATTTTTGGTTTTCCTTGATTTTTCCTGATGGTAAGTAATTTCAATTCCAGAAACGAACCCTTTATATCATGGGAAGGAATGCAACATTTAAAAGGAATGCAAGATAAGCAATGAGACTAAAAAGAAGCTCCATCCATAACCAGTGTTGGTGACAATGGGGTGAAACTGGAACCCTCATGCGTTGGGGTGGGAATGTGAAATGGTGCTGCTGCTGGGGAAAACAGTCTGAGGTAGCCTCAAAACATTAAACATAGAATGACCATATGATCCCCTCCTAGGTGTAGATCCAAGAGAAATGAAAACATACATCACGAAAAACCTTGTATGTGAGTGTTCATACACCATTAGTCACCATAGGCAAAAGTGGAAACAACTAAATGTCCCTCAGCTGATGAATGCATAAACAAAGTGTGGTCCATCAGTACACTGTAATATTAGTCAGCCAGCCAAAGGAATTAAGAACTGGACAGGTACATGCAAAGGAATGAAACTCGACCACTTTCTTACACCATACACAAAATAATTCAAAATGGATTAAAGACCTAATGTGAGACCAGAGATCATAAAACTCCCAAAAGAAAACACAGGCAGTCATCTCTTGGACATCAAACTTAGCAACATATTTATAGATCTCTGTCCTCAGACAAGGAAAGCAAAAGCAAAAATAAAACACTGGGACTACATCAAAATAAAGTTCTTGCACAATGAAGGAAATTATCAACAAAACAAAAAGGCAACCTACTGAATGGGAGAAGGTATTTGCAAATGATAGATCTGATAACGGGTTAACATCCAAAATACATGAAGAACTTATACAACTCCACACCACAAAAACAAACAATCCGACTATAAGGTGGGTGGAAATTCTGAATACACATTTTTTTCAAAGAGGACATACAGATGGCCAATAGGCACAGGAAACAATGCCCAACATCACTAGATCATCAGGGAAATGCAGCTCAAAACCACAATGAGATATCACCTCACACCCATCAAAACGGCTAGTTTCAAAAAGACAAGAAACAAGTGTTGGCGAGGAAGTGGAGAAAGGAACACTTGTCCACTGTTGTAAATTGGTGCAGCCGCTACGGAAAACAGGTTCCCCAAAAAACTAAAAACAAAAAGACAATACTATCCAGTAATTCCATTACTGAGTATTGACTCAAAGAAAATGAAAACATTAATTCGAAAAGATACATGTCCCCTTGTGTTTATTGCAGCATTATTTACAATAGCCAAGCTATGGAAAAACCGAAGTGTCCATCCATAGATGAATGAATAAAGAAGATGCAGTGTGTGTACACAATGAAATATTACTCATGCATAAAAAAAGAATGAGATCTTGACATTTGCAACAACATGGATGGAACTAGAGAGTATTATGCTAAGTGAAATAAGTCAGACAGAGAAAGACAAATACCATATGATTCCACTTATATATGGGATCTAAAAAACAAATGAACAAATAAACAACCATATACACACACAAACTAAGCAGACTCTTACTTAAATGTAGAGCACAAACTGGTAGTTGTCAGAGGGGAAGTGGGTGTGTTGGGACGGGCAAAATAGATAAAGGGAGTAAGGAGTACAAACTTTCGGTTACAAAATAAGTCACGGGGGTGGAAAGTACAGCATAGGGCATAGAGTCAATAATATTGTAATAACATTGTATGGTAAGAGACGGTGACTACACCTGTCATGGTGAGCACTGGGTCCTATATAGAATTGTCGAACCAATAGGTCATACACTGGAAACTAGTGTAACATTGTATGTTAATTATAGTTGAATAAAAAAAATAAAGTGAGGACAAAGGGCAAAAAAAGGAATTAAGGACTGACACATGATACAACATGGATGAATCTTGAAGACATAATGCTAAATGAAAGAAGCTGGTTACAAAAGAAGACATATTTTATGGTTCCATTTATATGAAAACCTCAAAATAGACAAGTCTACCTATAATGGTAATAAATTAGTGCTTGCCTAGGGTTAAGGGTCTGGGGTGGGGGTGGCGAAAGTTAATGGGTACAGGGTTTCTTTTTGGGAATGATAAAAATGTCCTAAAGTTGATGATGGTGATTCTTGCATTATTCTGTGAATATAGTAAAAATCCCTGAATTGTACACTCTCATGGGTGAATCACAAAGCATGTGAATCATTAGCATCCAGCTTTCATTAGAGCCACTGTACCCCGGCTCTGGTGAACACCTTTGGTCTTCTCTGCCATTGGCACTGGAGGATTCTATTATCCTAAACGAAAAGTCTGGAGACAATCTCCTCAAGTACAACAAGCCCCATTTATTCATCTAACAAACATTTACTGAAATCCTACCAGTCAGACAATATTTTTAAGGATAAAGCTAGTGAACGAAATAGACCCCCCCCTCAATTCTCTGTCTCTGTACCCAGGCAGCTGAATTTTGACAACAAACTTGGTGGGAGCCCTAAAGTGTCATGTGGTGGCCCCAAAAGCTAGCGCCAGCTTAGTATACAAAATAAATCACAGTGTTCTTGACAAGGATGTTCACAGGACCAAGGGATTCAGAACATAAATGAATTGCTGTGTTCGGTTTCACGGGCTATGTTTTGCAAATTTAACAATGTCAACAATTAGGGTGAACAACAAGGATGGGGAAGCCCTCAGGGCCAACTTCACTGGTTGAAGGGATGGCAAAGGTTAGTCCCAAAAGGAATAGCTGCAGTGGAAGGAAGGTGGGAGGCAGCTCCCTGGAGAGCTATTCCCAGGGAGGGCAGGTGTGTTGAGCGCTGGTGCCTGAAATCAGGACCGCTACGTGGGAAGGGGCCAGTTTACCCTCAGGAGGACTCAGAGCTGCTAATCCAGGGAAAGGCTTCCTTGTGAGGTAGCGGTCAGAGGTCCTGACACCAGGAGTATCCCTGCAGAGGCTGCGTACCACCGGTGCCCATGATAGGAACCCCTCTCCCTGGAGGGGGTCGTCGTACTCCTGCCGTCCCTCTGGCTCTCAGAGTCTGGGAGCAAACCCCACTAACCAAGAGCTCCAGCTGGCGGGTTGGCTCAGGGATGGGGGTTCCCAGCACTAGTCATTCGTATTCAGAGAACAAACACAACATTGGCAGATTTTTAAGCGCCACTGAAGCCTGGGCTTTAAGAAGTAAACATTATCCGGAATGGTGCCGGCTGCAAGTAAATTAGAAATGCAAATCTCTCCAAAATAGAAGCGTGCTGGCACCCTCTGCGACTACCTCGCCCGGCTTGACCCCTCCATACGTGAGCCCTGGAGTCCTTTACGAAGTTTTATCTGGTCCTCCTGCTCCTGTGGACTATTTCAGGAAGCCCCTCTCCCAGCTCAGCCATCTGAGCCGCCTACGCCAATCTGCCCGGTCACCGCCGTAGACTGTTCACTCTGGTTTTGCTTTCTGCCTCCTCTCTGGGGTAGTGCCTCACTTCCTGAGGCTGCCTTCATCCAGCCCCTATGCCTCACCACTCCTTTGGCTCTTGGGGCTCAGCCCTGCCTACCCGCTTCGGGATTTTGTGGATCATACCACAAGTCAAGGTCTTTATACCTTGGATGGAAGGTCCAACGGGTGTGTAGTTGGCACTCATTAGCCCCAGAATGGTGCTGTTTATTATCTACTATGTGCCAGACATGTAATGGTTTAAAGTTCATTTAGTCCCGATGACATGACATGACATCTCAGAGCAGATGTTATGCCCATTTTATAGATGAGGAACCTGAAACCTGGAGGTTAAGTAACTTGCTCACTTCCCCCATGAGTAGAGAACTAGAATCCTATCCTCTATCTGCTTCCCAGATCCACATTTTTCTCTAGTTTGTAGTCAGCACCGTACTAAAACTATACCAGATTTCCAGTAACTATTTGTTGATTATTTCTTTTTTGGCCATTTGCTTGTTTGTAGGGGATGAAGAAAAATATTCCACTCATTTAAAAAAAAAAAACAGGCCATGATCTTATGACTTTTACATAAACAGTGGCTGAGCACATTTCACACGAAAGCTTTCTTCTTGACAGATTTACTTTGAGGTTTTATACTTAGATAATTCTAAGTAGGAAAAAAAATGGTCTCTGTGGGTTTACAGAAGTTTTGGCTCTCAAAACCTAGCTTATGAATGAAACTAAAAAAGTTTTCAGGATAGCAGGGATGACTCGTACTTCCTGACACAGACTCTCATCACCAGCAAGTGGCTTCTGTCTGATCACTAACAGGTCAGGTGATGGTCCACTGACAAAGGTACGCAGCACCAAACGTGGCAGAGAGAGCAGCTCCTAGCTGTGCCTCGATGTGTACATATGGGACGGGTGAGGGGGTTTAGGCCCAGATTGTTGGGAGAGTCTTCAGTTTTATCCGATTCTTTTCTCTTGCTGTACATTAATACTCTTTACAGATTTCATTTAATAATAAACAGACACTGCCCTTTTGTTTCCCCTAGGGAGAAAACAAACAGACACCAAACCGAGAAACTAAAGGTCAAACTCCATGAAACATCAGCTCTGAGTGGAACCCAAACGCACCATGGCGGGCTTCCGCATTCCACCGTTGGCAGTAGGGATGCAGATGGATGCTGTCTCCACATCACCAGGAAGTGAAGATGGGAGATCCCGGCCAGTGCCAGAAACACCACTCACTGGGCAGACGGCTAAGCTGTGTAATCTCTCAGTTTTATCATCAATAACATGGAAACTCTGGAGCCCTCACAGGGTTGCAGAGAGGATCCAATGAGGTCCGCTTGTGGAAGTCCATAGTGAACTCTACAGCATTACAAAAAATGGTTACCATTACTTTAGTCAACAGACTCTTTCCAGTGGGGGGAATTCAACTGACATGCTCTTAAAAAGGAGACCTCTTATGTAAAATTGCCCACAACAGGTTCTCTTCCCCATCACTGGTTTGTTTTTCTGCTTTGTACTTATCACTTCCTAAAATGACCCATGTTTTCTTTATTCACCCATTATCTGTTTCCCCATATTAGGTGATTTTCCCAAAGACATAGTTTTCATCTGTTTTGTTCTCTGTTGTGTCCCTGAGCCTTGAACAGTGCCTCGTACATACTAGGCTCAATACATTCTTGTCAAATAAATGAAGGTCAAGTGATATTTCTAGTCTAAATAACGCCCACACTAACCCCTAGCTCTGATATCATGAATAAATTGTTACAAGATCCTAGTTATAGGAACTTGAACTTTAAAAGAAGGATTTAATAGTGGTTTATTCATCTATGCATAAATTTTTCTGAGCATATACTATATGCAAGCTTTGGGCTAGGCAATGAAGGAACCATACTGAGTGTGGGTCATAATCAAGAATATTATAAAATATGGGCCTCCTGGGTGGCTCAGACAGTTAAGTGGCTGCCTTCCCCTCCGGTCATGATCCTAAGGTCTTGAGATCAAGTCCCACATCAGGCTCCTCGCTCAGCAGGGAGCCTGCTTCTCCCTCTGCCTGCCACTCCCCCTGCTTGTGTGCTCTCTCCCTCTGAATAAAAAAATATATAAAATAAAGCAAAATGGGCTTTGTAAAAAAAATGATGTCAAATACATATTGAAACAAGTGTCCCCCTAATTCCCAGGGATCATTCTATTTGATGTCTTCACAGCCCATTTACAGACATCTTTGTTTTTAATGGCTTCTTTTTAAATTTAAGAGGTTTGTTTTAATTCCCAGAGTGACATCTAGTTGGATGCTGAGGGGGAAGATACTGTATTCTCTGGTCTCTTCCACACTCACTCCTAAAATAGTTGCAATTACTGGAGTTCTGTGGGTTTAAAAGATAACCGTAGTGAGTGTGGCTGATGTGCAAAACAGTCCCTCGCAGAAAAGGTTAAAAAGAAAGTCCCCGTTCTCACGTGATGACTTCTAAATGAGCCAGTTGTCTGTGACTTTGTTTATCCTGCAGTTGGGTATCGTTTTACTCGGGAAGCTGTTCATTCATCATTGTCCTAATGAGTTAATAAGTAACCAGACGCCTGTATTTTCCAATTATGTGCCCCACTTTATTTCTGGGAAGTGACAGAAAGAATGGTTTGAAAGGAAGGACCCAAGAGAGACAGAAAACTTAGCAAAAGCTCAGAACTTTTAGAAATACGTTTGTGGTACACAGATTTCAATGAATAACACCTTATCACTGGATTGAGGGTATAGAAAATGCTTCACAATGGCATATAGATACACAAAAAACACCAATACATTTTAAAAGGCACAATTAAGTGGAAGAATATCCATTTTGGAACCCAAGTAATTTTTTAAAACTTTGGACTGAAACTATGCTCCTACGTAAACATCTGACCTGACATATGAAACACGATAGGGACCGTGAAGGAGGCCAATGAAAACTCTAGAAATTTCCCACCCCCACTGTCCCATATCTGTCCTATCTCTCAGAAGAGGAAGAGGATCTGAACAGCAACAGAGTTCACGTCAACTGAAGAAAGCCTTCAAGAGTAAAGCGATTATAGAATAGCACCAGATCTTTATGAAACCAGTTAGATGAAGAAAAAGAGAATCAGGCCTGTTAGCATTTCTCTAACACTCGGGCATTTTTGTGGTGGAAGCAAAACTATGTAACAACTGACTGAATGCTCTCCTTTCCATCCAAATGTGTAGGCTTTGTTAGGACAATACTGCAATGTTGTCCTCAAAGCTACGGGGAGGTTCTTTTTTATCAAACACCTGCAATGCCTCTCTCGCACCCTGCCTATCCTCACACACTCCTGCCCAAGTATTTAGACAACATTAAACTCTTTCATCCAGGAGGCAGAACTTTCAAGGTGATTATAGTGTTCCTTTCCAGGACATAAGAACCTACAATACAATATATCCTTTGGTTGCATCCCAGTTTGAGGAGGACATTCTCAGAACATGAATTTTAATAATTTAGGTATGTAATGAAAAACCACCATACCTAAGTATTTCCTTGATATTAGCAGGAAGTCAGAAATTCAATGCTGGGTTCTCACATGGGAGCATTCTGTTTTAGGCAAGTGCCCTTCATTATTATTCCAAAGTTTCTTTACACCCATTGTTTGTCTGGGCCTGGGAGCCAACTTTTATATTCAATGCATAGTGTTCTTTTCATCTTTTTAATCCCTCTGGAGTTTTTAGAATGGGATGAGGTATGTACAGGTGCTTCCATAGCAGAGCAGTAAAGAACATTTGATAAATTCTTCCGGTGTGTCAGACACTGGGCCAAGCACTTTATCTACCTCAATTCACTTAATCTTTGTAACATCTCCATTTTATAGATAAGGAATACAGTCACAGAACTTGTGAGAGCCAGAAGTGAAATTCAAACTCAGACAGTGTGGCTCCAGTGCCCTTACTTTATTCCATATTGTTTCTTATAGCAACCTCTGCCTCCTTATATGTTAAGAATTTAGGAATTTTATATGGTGGCTGCTATGGACTGAATTATGTCCCCATTGCCCCCATTCATATGTTGACATTCTATCCCTTAAGGTGTTGGTATTAGGCAGTGGGGCCTTTGGGAGGAGATTAGGTTTGGATAGGTCACAAAGCTGGGACCTCCATGATGGGATCAGTGTTCTTATAGGGGGAGACACCAGAGACCAGAGCTCTCTCTGCCTTATGAGGACATAGTAAGAAGGCAGCCATCAGCAAACTAGGAAGAGAGTCCTTACCGCGTACTAACAAAATCCACCAGCACCTTGATCTCCAACTTCCCAGACTCCAGAACTGTGAGAATAAATGTGTGTTGTTTAATCCACCCAGCCTATGGCATTTTATTATATAGTAGCCCCTCCTGCCCGACACAGTGACAATTCATCTGTCTACCTCTGATATTGATGATGTGTGGAGAAGAACAAATAAGGTACCATGAAAGTAAGCAGGTGGACAATGGTCTTTAAGAGCAATGTCAATACATGTATTATAACAAATATTAAAGAATTGTACAGAGCCAGAAAATTTGCTTGAGAAAATAGAGTCCAACCCTTTTATTGAATAGAAGAAAGTAAATCCCAGAGAGCTGAAATGACTTGCCCCATGTCACACAGAGGTTAGTACAAGGAGTAGACAGATGGTTGTCTATTTTCTATCTATAAGAAGATTATTTTCTATCTATAAGGTAAGTGGACTCTGGTTTGAAAATAAAAAGTTCTCATTCTCGTCCTACCTAGACTCAAAGTAGTAAGTGCAATTCCTGTTTCATTATTCTAATGACAAGATCCCACCACTTCTGACTAGAAAAAGCCAAAATATGAGATGTAATTAGAATCATACGATGCCAGTTAAAAATTATTTAGAAATCAACACATTCAGGGCTTTTTAAATTTTTTCCCTTTCTCTAGGACACAGTTAGTAGAAGTGAATCATTACAATGAGACCTGTGACAGAAATGTTGACTATTTTTGCCATGTCTGTCTATTTATGACTTCCTCAAACTACAGTAATTGTCAGCAATAAATAGACTGTATTCAAACAGCAGGACTCATTTGTTATTCAGTATCATAACCAAGTGTGACTAGTTCATCCTTTGGTTAAATTATGCTCGTCAAAACTGAAAAAACGGGAGGAAAACGCCATCTATAATGATAACCTAGGGTAATCACGTATCTTCTTGAGAAAAATAACAGGGAATAAACACCTTGGACACAGAATAAATAGCATGGTGTAAAACTGGAGCAGGAAGTCAATGTGAGTGAAGATTTCCAGGGACAATCTTATCAAAAATGTCCACCTGTTTGGGGCGCCTGGGTGGCTCAGTGGGTTAAAGCCTCTGCCTTCAGCTCAGGTCATGATCTCGGGGTCCTGGGATCGAGCCCCGCATCGGGCTCTCTGCTCAGCGGGGAGCCTGCTTCCCCCTCTCTCTCTGCCTGCCTCTCTGCCTGCTTGTGATCCCTCTCTCTGTCAAATAAATAAATAGATCTTGAAAAAAAAAATGTCCACCTGTTTGAATTTTAGAAGCATCCACACATGGTTCCTTGAAGGCGATATTTAACTGAATCAGGCCTTCCCTTTCACCTCAGGGGAGATGAGATGTCCGTGTAAACACAGGTACACAGGCATAAATACGGTGTACATGTAATTACATGGCTTCCTTCTTCAGGTATCTGCAAAGCGTGAGGCCAAGCTGAACTGTGAAGGAACACGGCGTACCCAGCCACCGGGCAGGTGTTTCTTAGTGTGGACCTTTCTGCTTCCAAACGGCTAGTATCACACTTCAGATCTAGGTTCTGCAGGCTGGCCAGGGCCTTATTCTGATGAAAGAGAAGAGGTTCCTGCTCTCACAGGCACACTCATGCACACACACAAATATAGACGCACACATACATGCAAATCCAAACCCGGAGTGTTAGTGCTACACCCTGTACCCCACACCCGCCTTTCGTGTGGGGTAAATGTAAATGTGCAACCTGCTTAGACTATAAGAATCCTCTTTTTATTTTTAGAGAGATTTTTTAAAAAAATTTATCTGAGAGCGAGCGAGGGAGAGCGTGCACACGTGAGAGCAGGGTGGGGAGGAAGGGGTGGGAGGAACAGAAGGAGAGGGACAAGCAGACTCCACGCTAATCTCATGACCCTGAGATCATGAACTGAGCTGAAACCAAGAGTCGGACGCATAACCGACAGAGCCACCCAGGCGCCCCAAAAATGTACTTTTTTTAGAAGCAGTTATATCCCATGTATGCCGCACACTGAGTTCAAGGTCTGCTAAAAATCAGACTTTTTCCACATGAACTGTAGTAAAGGTAGACCTTATCTATCTTATATATAAGCGGCCGATTTTGAATATATTTCATCTTATTGGTGCTAATCAGCCCTGAACGATTACTAAAGAATGCGCTGATTACAAAGAAATTTTATTGACTCCCTACCGTGCACCAGGCTGACAAATGGGGAGGTGAATGAGCACTACTCTCCTGCTTTCAAGGATGGCTCAGTGCTGAAGAGGAGAGGACAGAGCTCACAAGTCACAGAGGGCAGTGATGACAGAAGTGGCACCTATGTTAACGGGGCGTCACCTGGGAGGCTTAACCATGGGGAGAGGGTGAATCTGGGGCTGAGTCTGGGGATGAGCAGCGGAGGCTGCTACTTAGCTGGGCTGTAAGAGTTAAGAAGACATGTTTTTAAGATCTTGATTCTGTTATCATTCCTGCTTTGTATTAGTCGCAAGTCTCACAAACACACACGATTTCTGTTTTGGCCAGTCAGGAAATGACTGAAGACCACCTAGGCTACTGGTCCTGGCCTCCGCTAGCTTCTCTTCCAGGCATCCCTCAGAGCAACCCTTTAAAATGATAAGCCAGGACCCCATGGTGTCACAGTTCAAATCCCTCCAAGACTTCCCAACAAATCCAGCCTAAATGTGACTAATAGCGTTTGGAATGCCTTCTCCCTGCTTGGATGTGTCTCCTCCCACCTTCCTCTCTCTCCTTCCCTTCATTCCAGTCACCAGACTGGCCATGCTTCCACCGCCAGGCCATCGCCCTCCATTCCGTCTGCCTGGAACTCTCTTCCCCAAACGTAATCTCTTGGTTAATACAGGACTTGTCTCAGAGAGATGCTTCTTGATGACCCAGTCTAAATAACACCCCTACCCCAGCCTCTACTCTCTATCCTCCTCGACTGCCTTCTTTTTCTTCCTGGCATTGCCCAGCATCTGGGATAGTCCTGACTTATTTTCTGTCTACCCTGGGCCCTCACGAAGTGGAACTAAATGAGAGCGGCAATGTGGGTTTTGTTCTTCACCTTTTCCCCCATGTTTGAGGAGCATCTGGAACGTAGTGGGTTGTCAATAGCCATTTGTGGAAACAATGACCTAATAGAGAATGCAGTTGGAGCGTTTCTTCATTGAACATAGGCTGCCTGGTGACACAACTGGCAAGGCTCTGCGGCCACTTGGAGAGATCACTGGGCTGACTGCAACTGACCTCATCCCCAGTCAGGATTGAGAGTCGGTCACAATGGATTTGACCACGGGGCTGAGAGAGAGAGAAGTACAGACATCACACGAAGAATGTCTTCAAATGGCAATTTTTACAGGCAATCAGAAGCAGTCGCATGTTTATTTTTGTGTAAAAATTCAATCTCACTGATGGGATCACTTCCCGCTCCTGTTTATTCAGACCATTTCCTGGGAAAGTTAATTTGAACCAGAAGACGGGTATCAATGCTTTTCAGTTTTTGGCTTCTCTCTCTTTATTAAAACACACTTTCAGTATAACACAATGAAATGGTCCACTGTCGTGAAATGTTATCTATTTATTTATAAAAAAGGTCTCTTTACTTCACGCCACAAAGATTTCAAAACCATAGTGAAGGAATATATTCAATTTTGAATTGGGAATTCACTGGGAATTATATGAAGACATAGGACAGAGGAGAAAGTGAGGTTGTATACTGGGAAACATTTCTCAACCTGCCCGGGCAGATCCTGAGCACAGATCCCCAGGGAGCCAGTGAAAACCTCCTTCTCGAGGTCATGTGCCTCCAGACTGCTCCAGATACTTGAGATTTTACTGGAGGGAATAATGCTGTCTGGGCCCTGAAGGCACAGGGATAGGGAAGGGTGAGTACAATCTAACAGGCTGTTCCCTTTTGTAATGGGTATTGATTAATGCCAAGACTATACCCAAAGCAAGTCCAGTCCACGGGAAAAATAAGCGACACAAGGGCAGTGTCAGTAAGCAGCCAGCAATTTAGAAGCCAAAGGTAAAGATCGGAAGCCTGAATATATGCAGGCTGCTGCTGCTTCTTCTTCCTTTTGTTTTTAGATTTTTATTTATTTATTTGAGAGAGAGAGAGGGAGAGAGTATGAGCAGTGGGGAGGGGCAGAGGGAAAGGGAGAGGGAGAAGCACATTCCCCACTGAGTAGGGAGCCTGATGCAGGGCTTGATCCTGGGACCCTGAGATCAGGACCTGAGCCAAAGGCAGACGCTTAACCGACAGAGCCACCCAGGCGCCCCTATTTGTAGGCTTCCTAATGTCATCTCTTTCCAACACTATCATGAGGCACAGTATTTCTTCTGTGGCTCACCACTTGCTGTTGACACAGTTTTGCCTGCAGCAGTTAAGAGGGGAGGTGTGTCTCACTCAGTGCCCACCAAGCATGCCTATCTTCACGTGGCCTCTTCTACTTACACCGTTTCCTTACGGGGACAAATAAGCAAAATGTACCCGGTGTCCGAATGCACAAGGGTACACAGAATGAAGGGAATAAAGGCACCTAGAGGCACCACCAAGCGCATGATTCTTTTTTTTTTTTTAAAGAGCTTATTTATTTATTTATTTGACAGAGAGAGATCACAAGTAGGCAGAGAGGCAGTCAGAGAGAGGGGGGGAAGCAGGCTCCCTGCTGAGCAGAGAGCCCGATGCGGGGCTCGATCCCAGGACCCTGAGATCATGACCTGAGCCGAAGGCAGAGGCTTAACCCACTGAACCACTCAGGCACCCCCAAGCACCTGATTCTTTTAGAAAAGAGAAATAAATAGCTGCCATAGGGTCACTCCAGGGATCTCCATCTTTATTCCTACTTACTGGGTCTCTCATCTTTCCAAAGAAGGTAGTAGCATGGTCAAATGATCCCAAGTCCAGAGTTTCACATAAATTTCTGAGATTTCTATTTAGATGTAAGCCCAGCATCATTGTTCTCCCCCCAGCACAGAAAACCATCCAGTCAGAAAGACCAATTCTACGAGAATGGAAATGTCTCCTAGAACCTGGTGGTCTTAGAGCATTCAGGCTGCTACAACAGAATACCACAGACTGAGAGGCTTACGAACAACAGAAATTTATTCTTCATAATTCCGGAGGCTGGAAGTCCACGATCAGGGTGCTGGCATGGCTGGGTTCTGGAGAGACCCCTCTTCCTGGCTGAAGACAGCCAACTTTGCGCTGTATCCTCACATGGCAGAAACGCCAAGGGAACTTTCTGGGGTCCCTTTCATGAGGACACTAATCCCATTCACGAGCTCTCCGCCCCCCTTCATGACCTAACACCTCCCAAAGGCCCAGCCTCCTAAGATCACCACTTTGGGGACGAGGTTTCAACATATGAATTCTGGGACGGGTGGTGGGGGGACTATAACGTTCAGACCATAACGCTAGCCTTACCCTAAATTCACATCTGCCCATGAATTTCTGCCTGAATTTTTACAGCATAGTGAATCATATACTGGTATCTGATGTTTCTCATTCCATTCAAAAAGTAAAAATTTTGAATGTCAGGGGGTTCAGTTAGGTTCTTCTTTTTACCTGGACATAAGTATCACAAGGAGCAGCAAAATAATTTAAAAACAGCTAAGAAATATCCTCCGCAGCAGGAAAGGACCAGGAGAAGTTATTTCCATTCGGCTGTCTTCTTTTACAAGTGAAGCTAACGTGATCATGACGCAGAGACTATAAATTCTATACATGTGGACAGACTGTCAGTACAAAAAAGAAGGCTGTAATCTCATAACAACATATGGAAACTAAACACAATTTGATCTTTAAATTTTAAAATAGTTGGCAGTGCTTGAAATTCCAGAAACTTAAGTTCTTTGGGAACATGTAAGTTAAGCCGGAGATCCTAAGAAATGAAATTCATTTTTTTCCCCTAGTATCATTTTTAGAGCCCATTTTAAGAATTCGACTGAATTTATATTCAGTATTTAAAATTATAGCTCAGTGCTCTATTTTAAAAAGTAGAAGTTCAGCTGGAAGAAAAAGGATGGTTATACTTAATGTATCTTTAGCTGCTTTCACAACTGAGTTTTTCTCTTCTACTTAAAAAAAAATCCTGAATTGTAGATTCAAATCAATGAAAATTGAACTATTTGCACAAGTATTTGAATTGGTATTTATATCTTGGGCTGAGGCAAATGATCTAAATGCCCAGTTTTTTGTTTGTTTTTTTTTTAAACTTGTGGAATTAAAAAATAAAGACTCTTTCTAGAAGATGAACAGCGGATTTTTTTTTTTTTTTTTTTTTTAGTGGCTCCAATTCATTTCTTTTTACATTCAGTGATAAATAGGGATTATATATTCTTCTGAATAGCCTGCTCCGTGATTTCCCCAGTGGCAAGGCTGGCTAAGTGTCGCTGCTCAGGGGTCCCGCGGGGACGACGCCCCATCCCCGTTCATCCACCCAGGCCTGAAGGGCCCATTGGACACTCAGCCAGCACCTGGGGGATACAAGTCATGGGGTACTCTCTCCGTTTTCCCTTTTCCTCTTCCTTCTGCCTTCTCAGAGACGTGCAACAGAATAACGAGAAGCAGGAAGTCTGCTTGGAATAATGGTACATGGAATTTCTAATTTAGCCTCCAGTTTGTTCCAAACATGATTGAGCATTTGGTGGCATGTTAGAAATTGGTCTGAAAGTAACTGGACATGCTCGGGATTCTTTTCTTCCTGTGCCAAGCCATCCTGCTCTTCTCACATTTTCTTTCCTTATTATTTGTAGGCGTGTTTGGCTGCCCAGCAAGCTCCAAATTATTGGTGGGAAGGCAGCCTGCAGCAATTTTTTATTTTTAAATTAGGTTACCGCTTGACGTACAAAATGTAAATTTTCCGCAATCATATAGGGACAGTGGCAGCCCATGCTTCACAATTTGTCCGCTCCGTTCTCTTGCAGACAGACAATCAGCAGACGGTCTGACAGACTTCCTCATGCATTCTCCATGACAGACTCTTGCCAAAGACCATCCTCAGCTCCGGGGACGGGCATCCTCCCTGGACGCCCTCAGGGGAAGCTGGGGCTGGGCCTGGAGGCCCCTTGGCATCAAGCCCGCCCGTGTCTATGGTCACCTGTTCACGGGAATGATGACCCTTCAAGGTTTTCAGTGGCCCAGTCTGGCAGGGAGAAGTGCCAGTCACTTCCAGAGTGAAGACCAATTTAGGAACATGAGAACTGCGGTCTTTGGAAGGAGTGATGTAACTGACCCATAGCCTGATCCTGCCACCTGAACAAGAGAGGGGAGAGGAAGAGAACTCCCCAAAGCTGGAGCATATGGGCACGAAGGCATCCATTCCCAAGCGGGAACCTACGCACGTTTTTTATAATCTTCTGTATTTAAATTCTCTGTAGGCAAAAATGGTGGGAAGGTCTAGGAAAGAGGCAGGATCTGGGGTCAGCCTCCGTGGATATGAGTGTTGGTCCCATGCTGCTTATTGGCTCTATGATGGGGCAAATTAAGTTACATGTTCTATGCCTCAGTTTGCCCATCTATCAAATGGAGACAACAACTGCCTCATAAGGTTGTTGAGGATTAAATGAGATCTTCCATAAGAAGCACACAGACCAGAGCCTGGTACGTAATAAGCATGCAATACACATACACATTAGCTGTAATGACTATAATTGTTACTATTCCATGCCAGCATATACAGTGAGAATTCATCCTTTTTTTTCAAGAAAAATCCTTGGAATACCTAGGAAGAAGAGTTTCATAGGATAATACAGCATCCTGAACTTAGTAAGAAGACAGAGAGGACTTCACTAGTACACAGAACTATGTGTTTGTGGAGTGCTTCCAGCGAAAATTCCAGGAGGCTGATCAGGTGTTCAAGGGGCTACCTCCGTTACTCATTGTAGCCTCCTTCAGTCAAAGACAGGCCGCTGCATTTGGGGACTTGTGCAGCTCTGGCTGAGAACTGTAATAAAGAGGTGATGAGTGACAAGAGGGTAGGCTCCTGCCACTATCTGACTGCTAGGTTAAGTGTCTGATAATGCTGGTCTACGCTAGATAAGCCACAGGGGTTCCTTGTCCTGTGCGAGCCTTTCAAGGAATGAGAAAGGAAGCTGGTTGGTGTCTATGGAGTCTGGCAAAACAGCCTATGGGTTGTTTTTCAATGAGGAACGGTTTCTTCCTACAGTGTACAAGACGATTCTCTCTAATCTACTAGAAAATCCAGTCACAGGCAAAGAGAGTCACTACCAGACATTTCCAAAAGGGCTGGGGGAAAGAGATAGATAAGGGGATTCCAGCTTTAGGGAATAATGCCGTTTGACGAAAGAACACTTCAATAGAAACATAACAGTGCAGAGTTAATACTAAGGTAAATGGGCCCTTTCATTGCCACAGAATCCCAGAGCAGATGTCCTTCACCTAGATAATACACTCCCGGGGAAACTTTCTCACATTTTAACCTTAGACCCCAGGTGTGATGGAGCCTAGTAGAGGTCAGCAGGGAGAAGGGGATGGAAAGACTCCAGTTCATTGATTTGTTGGCAGGAAAGGGGCTAACTCTGGACAGACTGGCGAGTTGCTCAGGCTGCAGAGCTAAATCACAGCCAAGGCAGGACTGGAATCCAGAGCCCTTGGCCTCTCACTCTGGGCCTTCTATGCAACCCCTTGTCTGCACATGAGCCTTCAGGACCGGGACAGCTCCAGCCAAGGGCCAGCTTCATCCCAGGACTGACCAAATCCATTCTTCCTCCCCACCTTTGTGCACTGTTGCACTCTTAGGATCCTTTATGATGGCCCTGGTTACTCACTGATTCCTCTTGGTTCCTCACCTCTCAGAGCTCAGACTTCGGCACATTATTCCCTGGGAGTGTTGGTGGGATGCTCATTTCCCTGTGCTTCTAAACCCCCATCATCCCTCCAACCCCACATATCTCACACCTGATACAACTGTCTGTGCTTGAGGGAGGAAACAAAAAAAAGCAGCTACACAGAAACATAAAGGTCTGGAATTAAGAAACAATAAGGCAAATCCTTTTGCACTGTTGGTGGGAATGGAATTGGTGCAGTCACTATGGAAAACAGTATGGAGAATCTTCAAAAAATTGGAAATAGAACTAGCCTATGATCCAGCAATTCCACGTCTAGGTATTTATTCCAAGAAAAGGAAAACACCAGCTGGGAAAGATATCTGCGCCCCCATGTTCCCTGAAGCATTATCTTATAATAATCAAGACGTGGAAATTACCTAAATGTGCATCGATGCGTGAACGGATAAAGAAAATGTGGTACACACACACAGGAGTATTATTCAGCCATAAAAAGAAGGAAATCTTGCCATTTGCAACTATGCAGATGGACCTTGAGGGCTTTATGCTAAGTGAAATAAGTCAGACACAGAAAGACAAATGCTATATGATCTCACAGATACGTGGCATCTAAAGAAAAATAAGTAAATAAATAACCCAACTCACAGGTCCAGAGGACAGACTGGTGATTGTCCGAAGCAGGGGGTGGGGGTGGGGGTGGGAGTGAAATGAGTGGAGGTGGTCACATGTCCCCACTTCCAGTTATAAGGTAAGTCCTGGGGATGGAATGTACAGCATGGTGACCCCAGTCAATAATACTGTATTGTATATTTGAAAGTTGCTGCACAGATCTCTAAAGTTCTCATCCCAACAAAAAAATTTTTGTAATTGTATGTGGTGAGGACATTAACTAGACTTGTTTTGGTGATTATTTTGCAATAGGTACAGATTGGAATCATTATATCGTACACCTGAAATGAGCATTGTATACATGTCACTTATATCTTAGTTTATTAAAAAAAAATTTTTTTTAAATATTTTATTTATTTGATACAGAGAGAGAGATCACAAGTAGGCAGAGAGGCAGGCAGAGAGAGAGGGGGAAGCAGGCTCCCTGCTGAGCAGATCCCAGGACCCTGAGATCATGACCTGAGCCGAAGGCAGAGGCTTTAACCCACTGAGCCACCCAGGTGCCCCTAAAAAAAACTTTTTAAACTTATATCTCAATTTAAAAAGGTGAGGCAAATGGCCTCTTTTTCCATAGAATTGTAGAGAAGTAGTTCCTAAGTCAAACTATATTGCCCCTTTGGAAAACCTTTTTATTGGGTTTCCCCCCCACAAATTCTAAGTTTTGTAAAAGCAGCAACCTGGTCCCTCTCCTGTAGCCTTTGGTTCCCTTCCTGGGCACACAGAAGGTGCTCGAAAAGGCTTGTTTAATGAAAGTTGAATGAATGCATTCATTATAACTAATAAGAATCAGTCCCGTCCTTCCTATATGTTCTCTTCTTCAAGCTAAACATCTTCATTTTTTCTGTTTCTCATGGTTTCTAGAATCCTCATCACCTGAAAGCCTCTTCTGGGCAAACTACAGGCTCTTCAAGCTCTGCTGAGCTGGTGGCTCTGGAAGGCGACACCGTGCCCCAGACAGAGCAGGCTGGTCCGTCTGATTCATTCCTCCCGTGAGCTGGTCCCTGTGTTTCTATGAACGAGACTGAAGACTGCGCTGGCTCCCATAACCGCGGGGCACCACTTTCGGTTCATCTGAACATAGCCTCATCTAAGGCCACCATGTATTTTTAGAAGGAACTTCTCTAAAGAACTTACAGTCTATCCGAAGAAGTTAAGAACAACAATCTTATAGTGGAATATACATTACAATATACACGTGTGTGAATGCGGAAAAAGGGATTGATTTTATTCACTGTAATTACAAAACGATTTTGACTACATTTAGAAGAGTGAAGGACTTTTAAATTATATATGTACTAGAAGTCCTATTTGAAACATAACTGGGAGCCACTAAGGCAGAGTTTAGGAACCAGATGTTCCCCTATTTTTTTAAAGTCAGATTTCTCCACATTTAAATTTTTCCCTTTTCCAATGTAAGGAGAAGTTTGATCGTTTTGCTTATATTTTCATTAATCATGGCCAATGTATGTTGCCTCTCTCCTGTATCTCTCTCCCTGGTGGCCCTTGGGGCACAGATAGAGAGGACCTGGCGTCCCCAAGGACCTGGGCAACAGATGAGGTGGCCAGAGAGGGGGAGGCAGGTGGACGGAGGGGAGACGGAGGGGAGACGGAGGGGAGAAGCTCATTTCTGTGAACCATCAGGCAAGCCCAACCTTGAGAGTAACTGAGCAAAATATAGAAACATCACCAGTAACTGTGTGGGGAAATGTAGCATCTCTGACAGCTCGATAACTATTATGCAGAAAATAGCAACAGCCAGAATCATCCAAGGTTGTAAAGAAGCATTAAAACCGTTATGAATGAAGATCTAAAAAGAAGTGATCAAAAAAAGCACTACAGGATTTGGCAAGCACCTGGATGTGAGGTTAATTAAATTTTCACACTTTGGAAAAAATATATGAGTTCTATGCCTAAAAACCACTGACGATGACAGCATTGAGGGTGATGAGAAATACCGAAGGGGGCCTGAGGAGGGCTGGAAAGAGCTTAGTTTTAGGGACCCATTTATTTTATTATATCTAAATCAAAGACTGCTAGAACAAGGACCAGATTCTAGCAAGGTGTAGCAACCTCGTTTCTAATCATGCTAGCCGGCTACACAGAGAGAACCATTCGTTTCAACATCTGGACATCAAATTTGGAGAAAAGTCTGAATTCTTTCCCTCAACAAAGATCCAGGGATCTACTATATTCATTTAATTGCTGTATACATAGGCTTGATTTTATAGCTGGAAAAACAGGGTTCTAAAAGCGTCCTTGCCATCCGCTTAAAACAAAATTTTTTTTAAATTGGAGAAGCTGACCGTTCTTTGATGTTCATTGACCAAAGGGCAGAGGGAAACCAATTTTGCAGGCAATCCCACTTGATCTGTGTTGGCAAATACCAAAGCTTCCTCAGCGTATATGCTCTTACTGCACACTTGCTGAAGTAAAATGCTCATCCCTTTGCCCTCAGTGACTTGCAGAACATTTTTACATCGCATTAGTTTAGAATGTTAAATACTATGGTGTTTTCTTCCAAATAAACTAGAAATGGACCACGGGCCAATTACCTTGCAAAAAAATTCATTATCAGGTTATGAGGAAAACCGTGTAAACTCAAGACTAGAACAGCAGCCCTCATTCCGGAAGTGACATCAAATAATTGATGATATTCAGGAAAATCTCAGGACGATCCGCATGCAGTGCGTTAAGTAGAATAATTTCAAATTAAGTGTGCCGTATTTTCTAGAGAGCGGGTAAAAGCAAATTTCTCATCTCTGATACTTATTTCTCTGTGGTAAAGCCAAGCAAAGCCCAGTCAGAAGACAAGAGCCACAGGGAGCCCTTTCGTGAGCGCCCCCTACTGCCAGCAGCTGTGTCCCGATGGATCTTCCCACAGGTCTCCCCGTGGTTGATTCTCACACCAACCAGGGCCACTCAGCTACTGTTATTCCCCTTCTCACAGACCAGAAACAGGCTCAGGAAGGTCCGCAGACTCCCTAAAGAGATGACTCTTTTTAGTGGAGAAAACATGACTCGAACTCAAGTCTGTCTGCCTCTGGGATCCATGTGGTTCCCACTGTAACAGACTGTCCTGACGAGGATGTTCCCTTTTCTTTGCCCCTGTGACCCCCCATGGAAGATCTGGGTAAATAAGGGGAAATCTGCTTGCACAAGAAGTAGTTCTTCACATGCTCCTTTGTTCAAGCTGCTGGGTCAGACGTTATGAACAAAATATAAGGAAATGGCTATCGTTCCTATCCCGAAGGGGCTGGTACACGTATAACCACACGCCGGGTGTGCACACCCAGGAAAGCGTCACAGAGGGATCAGCATAGGAACTTAGGAGAAAATCCAGAGCTTCTGGACTCCTTATTTCTGGCAGGACAGTAGTCATTATTTGAAATCACCAAGGGGTGGTGACATGGCAAGAATGGCCCGGAGCTAGAGTCTCAGGACCCAACGGGGCTCCCTGGCCCAGGCTCTGACTCCCTTTGGTGGACTGAGATGGCTCTTCATTGTAAATGCTGAGATGAGCCAAGGATGTGTGGGTTGCTTTGAGTCCCAAAAAGCTAAGCATCTACGTTCTACTTTGATTAAGAAAAATCTTTCTCCTTTTGTTATGCTTTCATCACTTATGCAGCACACTCGTGTGTTAACTAAGCTTTTCCCCTTAAATGAATTGTTTTGACGTTTCTTTGTGCTGCATTTGATCCACTTAATAAACATGGCGGAGGTCTCTGTCACCAAGGACCAGACAGGCACCGATAGCATTTTTGGATGGGCCAGCCGCAGGAGCCTTTGGTTCTCAGCCAGATGGGAAGACTCCTGACGGCAAAAGGGAGGTTGAAAAAGTCCTCCAGGGGTGACGTTTTGCAAACCTTTTGGCGAGTAAGCCTCTTAACTCTCTGGAAAGCATCAAATGTTTGCCATCCCCAGAAGCGATGTGTCTTTGGAGAGAGGAAAGAATAACACTCATTTTGATAATAGCAAATCTCAGGTGGGTTGTAAAGCAGCTCCTCCTGTGATTACAGAGGTGCTTCCAGCAAGATCTGAGATAATTGACCCCATGGAGAATGCACGTAGGGAAGCAGAAAGGGGAGCGCTAAAATCACAGTTAGCAGATACACTGAAAAACAGCTTTTGGTTCACTCTCTGAACAATGAAAGCCAACACTACAACCCCTCCCCCACAACCCAGTGCCAAGCTTTTCAATGTCCTACTTATATTTAGGGTGCTGCTCCTTTACTTGTCGTCATGGACAAGGAGGGGTGTCTTTCAGGTTCAGAAACTGCTTCGAATAGAATAGCACATTATCAGCCTCTTTTACGCTCACACTGCTTTTTGGTTAACTGTGATAGTGACATTCATTATCTTCTGTGAGCCATACTCCAAGGCCCTTGGGGCATCAGTGCTCATAAATTAATATTTATGATGAAGATTAATAAAACTGAAATAAAAAAGAGACTTAAAATTAAAATTTAAAAAGCCCTTCAATCTGTAAATCCATTTCCAGCGAAAGGGATGAAAGAGCAGTTAGTATCACGTGTGTTCTGAAACATTTATCAGTAGGCAAATCTCTTAATTGTAACCATTATATTATGTTATGAATGATCCACTAATCTCTCAATTTCATTCTCCACTGTTTCTCATTTAAGCATATTCTTTCTTCCCTTGTATGCCTACTTCATCATTAAAGAAGGAAAAAAGCCTCTCGTGAAATAATTTACTTTTCCTTCGTATTTTTGCGTACTCACATGCTTTTCCGTTTATGCTTTTGTTAAATGTGAAAGAAACCAAACGAAAAGTTTGAAAAAAGACTTGAAGGAAATTCCATTCTATTTACCCACCCCTCCCTAAACCACCCACTTCAGATAGCCTTATAATTTAATTTTTTAAAGATTTTTGGAGTGGCACTGAATATCTGTCATTAATAACTACCCTCAATATTTGAAAGTTGTTTTTTTTTTCTGGTGTTCAGAAATCACTCCCGTGGTGGTTTTAATGTACTGTTTTTTACTCTGTTCTTGGAAAGTCCCAATAAATCATGGTAACATATTCGGACAGCACGAATTCAGGTTAAGTCTTGGCAAAGCTTTGTAGCAGCCACAAAGGAGTTAACAGTGATTCTCAGCAAGGGGTGTGTGTGGGGGGAAGATTTTGCCCTTCCCCATCCCCCACCCCAGGGGACATCTGGCATCATCTGGAGACATTTTTAATCTCTACAACTTGAGATGGGCTCCTGGCATCTGATGGGTAGGAGCCAGAGGTGCTGGTAAACACCCTCCAGCACTCGGGACAGTCCCCGCAACAAAGAATGATCAGGAATGACAGGCCAATATCGCCCGGGTTGAGAAAGCCCTGATTACAAGGAAGTGGGGGCCATGTGAGAAAGCAAGTCCCCGAAACAGCTGTGGGGAATTCGACCCCAGTATCGACTGCGTGGTTCCAATTGTTCAGAGTCTCGTGGGATTAATCAATGTGGAGTGAGATTAGGGAAAGCAACTGCCCTGGAGATCATTTGAGGTTTTGAAAATTATTAACCACATGATTTTAGTTATATTTTGGATTTATTTCCCATTTTATTGTGAGATTACAAACCCAATTTGCCTTTATTTTTCATCAGGTAAAAAGCTGTAATTCATTATCTGAGAATTCTAATTTTTCAGGAAACATTTTGGCTTGGCCAGCTTCACTGTCAGCCTCTTGATAGGCTTCCCCGGCATAATGAGTATGATTTATTTGTCATATGAACTTCTGGCTGGTTAGTCCCTGGCTCCAACTTTAGAAACTGCCCCATTCTGGGGCAGCTGTACTTTCCCAACATTAATGTGAGAGCTTGAATGTTTCCCCCCCTCCAGAAAAATGCCTATGTGTCAAATGTCAACGATATAAAAGTATTCCTAATTTCATAGCAGGCATGACTAAATATAGAATGGAACAAACTCCGATGACTTCGTGGAGCCAAAAACAATAAGATTAATCTACAGGGCTGCAAAGTGACTGTCTTCCTGACAACTTCCAAATGTGCCACATGGCTTTCAACAGGATGGCCACAAGGGAAGTCGATATAGAACCTATGTTAAATCAGACTTCCTACCCTGGCCCCAAAAAGTTTTCCCATCTCATCACCTTGGTTGAAAATGAAGGTCCAATATCCTGACAGCAAGCAGAAGTACTTTGTAAACTGTAGAGGGATACACATTTGTAAGACTCATCAATGTGTTAATTTCCAATTTGTTAAAAAGCAAACAATGCAGCCCTTTGACAGAAATAAATATGGGAAAACAATCTGTACTTGCTCAAGTTCTGTCTACCACAAGCCATTTGGCCCTATGAGTTAGAATGAGAGAAATGTTACTACCACCCCCATTTGCTTGGTGAAACTGAAGGAGTTTGTGCAATATCCTTCCTTCCCTGGAGGGTCTGACACTGTTTCACTCAGAGCAGTGTCAACTGAGGCCAAGTTCATGGGTTGACTCCACCCATGGGCAGCCAGCTTCTTCAAGTCCTGTGACCAAAGCCCGCCCTCCTAGCCTTCCCTAGATGTCTATTTAAGAATATGCAAACTGCCATAATTGGAAGGCACAGGAATGTGGGATCATTCCTACTGGTCCACTTCCAAGAAAGGCCATCCTACTGTGTAACATTGATTTCACAGTCGAAAGATAGGAGTCTTTAAATTGAATACGGTGCCATATATGTCATTGTTTCTTGTTCCATTAAAAAAAATGTGTCCTTGTGTTAAAATTAGATTTCTGTGAAATGTCCATTTATTGGCCTGGGAACATTTCTCCTTCTCAATCCGAATGCTGTTGAGTCTGGAGGAGGAAAGTCTCCACCTCTGCGTCTTTGCACAGCATTAACTGTCTTATTTGGTGGATTCTGAGGGATTGAGGGATTGAGGGATGGAGGGTGACAGGAGCAGTGATGGGAAGAGAGTGCTGACAGGACAAGGGTCTGACTGCTGCTATGGGAGAACAGTGTCCTGCTGGGGCCTATGCATTTTGCGTCTCCAAGAGCCTGACCTTGTTACCTTATGTGTAGACTTGTGGAAGGTTACCATGCAGGAAAACTGTGGGCCAGAGTGGGTAAGCGTGTCAATGATTACACAGCCAGCCAGTGGCCAAGTTGCAATCAGCCTTCTACTCTATACTGCCCCTGATTACAAAGCGAGGGAGCAGGATGGACCCACAGGAAGGATGGAGAAGGAGACCAAAGACTTGAAATTCCAGTGTCTAAGAACCATGGGACTCAAGAGAGCTCAATTTTGTTGAATATGAAGTGTGAATGGAAAAGAAAACATATAGTTTTGCTTTCTCAAAAAAAAAAAAAGGCACACTAAAGAATACAAAGGCTCAAAACAAACAAACAAACAAACAAAAACAGAACAGAATTAAACTAAAGGATGAGGTGAGATTTTCAGGTGGTAGACCCCTGACAGTTTACTCAGGAGAGCTTTTCTGCTACCGAGAAGCTCAGGCTGGTAGAATTATAGCAAGGATGTGTGCTTGTCCTTTGGGGAAGGCCGCCACAAGCTCATAACTGTCCCTGGAATAGAATGAGCCCTCTCCTACTGTATTGATAGAATCAGTGCTTCCCCAACCTGGAACCTCCCTGTTTCTGGGAGGTTCCCACAGGAGGGGAACCAAGTGGCAAACAAAGGGTAAGGCCAGAAAAGGTTTGAGGTGTTCCAGAGCCATGACTTGAGCTGGATGGGGGTCCCTGGAGATGCCAGACCCTGTTCCAGGCCCATCAGAACCCCTGCACTCAAAATGGAGACCCGAGAGGTCACAGGAAGGGCTAGAGAGGGGCCCAGCATGCCCAGCACGCACCCTTAGCTCTTCATTCTGGTGAGCTGCCGCTGGAGCCTGCAGAGCCGAAGGCAGAGGCCTGGGATCTCCAGGTCAGCAGTGTGATCTCCGTTCTGGGTCGTATTAAATTTTCATCACCGTATCTGTGTGAAGGAGGAACCCTGTCCTTCCTGATGGGGGTGACCCTCTCTGAAAACTGTTCCTAACGGGGTAAATGATTCAGAAAGTTTCTGATTCACCCGCAAATGAAACTGGGAAAGGCTCATTAAAGGCACTAATGGGTTGTCTCTTTCATTCCCGGGGCTGTCTTGACTTCTCCAACACTGTGGCTGCAGCGCCAGGCCCCTGTGCTCTTCGTGGGAGAGCAGACTTACTCAGGTGGAACTCTGTGAACAAAGGCAGCATTCTAGTCTGAAAGGCAAGTCCATCCTGAAGGCATCTGAAAGTCACGGAGTTACGGCTGGCTGAGGGCTGGCCTGGAGTTCTGCTCTTAGAACAGTATTCAGGACACACAGTGCTATAGACTGGATGCTGGGCCCCATGCCCCACTTCGTATGTTAAGACCTACCCCCCAGCTGATGGAGTTTGGAGGTGATTAGGTCCTGAGGCGAGAGCCCTCCAGAATGGGATTAGTGCTCTTCCATCCTTGTGACGACGCAGAAAGAAGTGTTCCATGAGCCAGGAAAGGGCTCTCCCCAGATGGAATCTGCAGACGCCTTGATCTTGGACTTCCCAGCTTCCAGAAGTGTGAGAAGCGAATTTCTGTTGTTAGCCAGTGACTCAGGCTGTGGTATTTTGTTACAGCAGCCCGAGTGGATGACAACACAGGGCTTGAATTTTTCTAATCAAGATGCCTAGAAAAGGTGTGAATGAATTGTTTCACACCCGTTTTACAAAGATCTCTGATTTTTGTGCAAAAACAGAGAGCCTTCTTCCCAGATGGCAAAGAAATGGTTAAGAAAGCTCTCTTCTGCTTTTATCTTCCTTGAGAGAAACAAGATGTGTTGTGGTTTATGTCCTAAAATGTCTGATCATATGGGGGGGGGGGGGTTTCGTGAATTATAAAATGCTGTTAAGTCATTCTAAAACTATGGGTTATATGTTTCATATGGAAATTTTCTATGGACACTTGCAAATAGCTGTGCTTTTTCACATGGCAAAATGTCCAGGAGAACATAAAAACCCACCCTAACTTTAAAGAATATATATGTATTTTTTAAAGATTTATTTTTTGAGAGAGAGAGTGGGGACAGGGGCAGAGGGAGCAGGAGAATCTGGAGTAGACTCCACGCTGAGCATGGAGCCCAAGGTGGTGCTCAGTCTCACGACCCCGAGATCATGACCTGAGACGAAAACAAGTGTCAGACGCTCAACCGACTTGAGTCACCCAAGTGCCCTGAAGCCAACCCTAACTTTTGAATTAAAATAGTTAATTTAGTGAAAATAGACCTAAATGAAAAGTCATGTTTTATGTAAAACCATAAAGCCAACGATTTTTATTCTTTTCAACTAATACAGAAGCCAATGATCTGTCTTTAAAAATGACTGACATGGAAGAAGGTTGGCCTTTATGGGTTAAACTACTATTGAAAATCTGATTCAGAAGAGGCTGGAGCAGGGAGTCCTGCTATGGTGGGAAGAAAAGCACACTCCATATGGCAGTGAGAGGATATGGTCATAAATAACTTGAGCCATACACTCAAATGTGTCTTCCACCTAGAGACAACACAATTAAAGAGCTGGAGAAACCAGAAGAGGCCATCTGGCCAGGACCTCCCTTTGGACAGGTGAACACTGAGACCATCAGGGTGGTCTGTTTATTCTTGGGGATCTTTTATGAGATGAGGACCACACACCCGTTAGGGTCTGACAGAGCATGACACTATTTGGTCTGCTTCATGTTCAAGGTGTTTTCCCTGGTGCTAGACAGAAAACCCTTGTTGATATGTTTGTAGCGATTTCTGGGACCAACGCTGCCTGGATTCCTGACCAATGGCTTCTTTGTAAGACAGGAAGGGTTAACAAATGCACGCTGATGATGTGTCTTCTCTGCCTGTGTATATGCGGAAACTAATAGGAAGCGACCCCTATCCTTCCAATGAAGACCATTGACTCTCTGAGTCTTTGTGAGACCCAGGCTGATGAGGACAGTTCTGGGGTGTGGATCTCATCGTGGGGAGGTCAGCTAATGCTAATGAAAGGCAGGGCCACGATTATGTGATGTCATGTGAGTGGGAATCGGCACCCTGTGTCCCCCTCCATGCCTCTCCACCAGCAACAGGGTGGTGGGAATAACAGAGAGATACGTCTGAGCTGGAGGGAGGCTGGGAAGGCACCAGGCTGTGCTAACCCCAAACCTAGAACCAACAGACCAGACGTAGAGTGAAGTAGATGAGGGAGCAAAAAGAAAGGCATTTCTCAGGTGGGTCTGCTGAAAACTGCCAAGTCCGTGTCTTAAAATCTTTCTCTTCAGTAAAATTTTTATCTGTTACCTCGGGATGATGAGGTCTGTGTGGTTAGTCTCCTTCTAAACATGACGGGTCCAGCTGTTTGGTTTGGTCATAAGACTTTTTTTTTTAAGTCAATGGTGAATTTTTAATAGGTTCGTTTCTTTTCTTTCCCTCCTACAGCAGACCTGGGAAAGGAACTTAAAACCAGAATGCTATCAAATCCTTTATGAAACATTTGGGGCTAATTACCCTTGCTGGAAGTCTCAGGATTTTTTTCTTTGTTCCCCCCCCCTTTCATTTTAATGGAACACAGTTCAAGTCTCATTAATGCTTAAATATGTAGTCGTAAAGTTTGAGATGTCTCATGGGCACCGCTGTCTGCAAACCTGCCAGGCGGGGCTCTGCGGAGGTTCAAATTTGAACTGGTTTCCGCCTCTCAAACAGAGTATTATATAAACTGAGCCGGGAGACTTCACATGCTCCGTGCGACAAGTCATTTCATAAAGCTTTCTCAATTCCACACCCAGGGTTGCCCCTGGAAATCTGGCCCTCCGCCCCCGAATTTAAACAGGGAGGAGAACTGCGCATCTGGCGACTGTTTCTCCTCCTTATCCAGTTATCACCAGCAACGAGATCTTTCATTTCCTTGCTCATTACTCCAGGTTTTGAGAAAGAAGCCAGACCAGGCCGGGGGCAGATACTCCAGTTTCCCCTTTATCTGGCTGCAACCAAGGCCATAAATCACACGTCCTCTAGGATTTGCCTTCCCCTCGCCCAGAGCAACATGCCAAGTGGTTTAGGGAGGTAAAAAACAGGATCCCGGTGCACAATAATTTGGGGCCCCACAACTATGAGTTGGGATGGAACAGCACAAAGGAAGGGATCCTGTGTAGCCCTAACTCTGTCTGCTTCTAACCCTGCCGAAGCCAGCATGCCTGGCAGCAGCGGGGAAAACAGAGGAGGGATGGCCAGGGAAATTAGAGGCCCATGAATCCTTCCCGAACTTCAGAGCTATAAGAACGAACTTTCCAGGCGAGCCCTTCCCTGAACACAAAGGACCGCATCTGACGATGCTTAGGATCTGAGCCTGGAACTGGGAAGCTGAGATGGGCTGGTTACCCAGAATCCCCTGCTCTCTCTTCCCAGGAGTCAGGGGGCTTCTAGGGAGAAGAAAGCATTTTTCTCATCACAGCAAAGACTTCAAGTGCTCCTGTGTAACGGTCACTTGTTTGTGTACCTTGCATCATTTTCCTAACCACACAGATGTCTTTCACTCACTAAGTACATTTTCTTTTTCTTTTTTTTTAAGATTTTATTTATTTAATTGAGAGAAAGCGCGCAGGAGCACAAGCAGGGGGAGAGGGAGAGGGAGAAGTAGGCTCCCTCTGATGAGGGAGCCCGATACAGGGCTTAATCCCAGGACCGTGAGATCATGACCTGAGCCGAAGGCAGCCACTTAACTGGCTGAGCCACCCAGGAGTTCCCATTTTCATTTCTCTTGGGTCACTCTGCAAACTCTAGTGGCTGCTGACTCACGTTTGAGTGATACTTTACTGTGGGAATAGATTTTCTCGTCTTTTCTTTTTCTTTAAGGATTTATTTACTTGTTTGAGAGACAGAGGGAGAGAGTGGGAGGAGGGGCAGAGGGAGAGAGAGTCTTAAGCAGACTCCCTGCTGAGTGTGAAGCCTGACGTGGGGCTCGATCTCAGGACCCCGCAATCACAACCTGAGTCGAAATCAAGAGTCAGACGCTTAACTGACTGAGCCACCCAGGTGCTCCTGGTCTTTTGTTTTACACCCTCCAACTTGTACTTCATTTCCCTTACACCTTTTTCTCAATAGAGCAGTAAAAGTAATCGATTGGTTAAAAATCCACATGGCAGCCTGTCGCAGGCATATGTCATGAGCCACACGAGCACAGCTATGGAGACGATAAACAGAATGTACGGCACCAGGAGTGAACCCTAAGGTTAACTGTGGTCTTTGGGTGACTGTGATGTGTCCTGTGGCT
Organism: Potos flavus; assembly: GCA_028534135.1. Taxonomy (NCBI): domain Eukaryota; kingdom Metazoa; phylum Chordata; class Mammalia; order Carnivora; family Procyonidae; genus Potos; species Potos flavus. The sequence goes on from CM052897.1 coordinate 101,216,930, forward strand.
TGATCTTTGATAACAACTGTACCATCTGGTGGGGATGCTGACGATGGGAAAGGCTATGTATGTGGGGGGGTGGAGGTATGTGGGATATCTCTGTACCTTCCTCTCAATTTTATGGTAAACCTAAAAGTGCTCTAAAAAAATAAAGCCTTTCAAGAAATTGCATATCAAAGAACCGGCCAAGTGGATTACTTGCCAAGTGAGTGGTGTGTTTAGTCAGCCGGTGTGTCTATCTTGACATGTTCGGTCTGTTTAGAATTTTCATAAATGCCTCTCTGGTGAGGTGAGTCTTCATGCCACCAAGAGTCAACAAGACGAGCCCTGTACTGGCCTTTTCAAATAGTCAGGCCTGTGCGCGTCCACTGGTGTACAAGGTACTTATCAAAGTGCTGCAGGACTCTTGTGCAATCAAATATCATTCCCATTGAATGGCCTTGTCATAGCCAGATGCTGTATGGTCATGCTGTTAAAATGTCCTCCTTCAACCTGTTTTATACATCGGGAGTTGAGCAGATGATTCCACATAAAAAAATGTTTTGCTGCTGCAAAGCGTGGCCCTGGAAAGAGGCAAACAGGAACCGCTGGAGGTACCAATACTTGAGCAGACAAGGGATGTATCCCATGATGGGTGAAACAAACGCATGTGAAAACAGTAGGATAAAGTTGGGGAAGGAGTTCAGGGTATTGAGCAGTCGCTCAGAGGTGCAGGCTTGGGGGGAAAAGGGTCTGAATGAGACGGCAGGTGGTAGAGATGGGGAGATAGTACCAGTAGAATTGATAAGCCAATGGAAAGAGAGGATTTGTAAAAGGTAAAATACGAATAATTTATTTGATTGTTCAAACACCTTCCGACATTTGCAATAGATGCATCCCGTAAAGGATGGCTATTTGCTGGGGCGTGGGAACTGGAACTTGCTCACTTTTAGGACTCATTCGATCTTTCACTGAATTAAATATAATCCCAAACTTGGAATTGAATGATCTTTCATCACTATGTAGCCACTGGCAAAGGCCTCTCCCTTTCCAGATCAGTTAACTCAGTAAAAGCTGGTCTGCCATGGTTCCCAGGGTACAAATTATTGGTCCGAGAATGGCGCCATTTATGAGAGGGGCTCTTGTATGTTCTAAACGAGAGGCTTTCTGCTTGTATTTTCTAAAGCTTAATTTTCTAGGTAGAGCCTTGCTTACTTACACCGCAATTTCGCTCACATGGGGATTAGTGTGTGACTTCAAGTTGAGTTTTCTTGGTGCGCTCATCTGCCTGATTTGGAAAATACAGCATGGGTCCTAAGAGCTCACATCTAGGGCCAGACTTAAGCAAAAGGAACTTTGGGAATGTTTCGTTCTTGCAGCTCCACATAATGAGGACCAGAATGCAGACTGTTAGGACTACTCAAAAACTTCAAATATACTTAAATATTCTAAGCCCTTTCAGGACTTACAAAGCAATTTCACAAACTTGTGATCTTCACACCAACCATATTAGCTAGATTTTATAAATCCCTATTTTGTAGATAAGGGCACTGAGGCCCAGGGTGGGTAAGTAACAGTTAATAAAGGCTGCCAAGCTGATAACTAAACCTAGGTGTGATATTGTGATTTATAATAAGAAATGTGTATTTGGCTTTCATCCCTGTTCCTGGCACAGAGCTCCCAAAACTCTAGGCATTTCCTAAGTGGAAAGAGTGGTAAAGGTGTCTTTTGTTATTCATAACAAACCCCTTTCAATCATGTCTGAGTTTATGTTAACGGAATGACTTTTGGAAAGCCCCAGTGGTTGGGCGCAGTTGCCAGGAGAACCAACCTTGTGATTATAGGGTAGGAACTTCCCAATCCCAGGGACGGAAGAGAGGCTGGAGGTTGAATCAGTCTCCAATGGCCAATGATTTAATCAATCATGCCTACATAATGAAACCTCCATAAAAAACCAAAAGGGTGATGTTTTGAGAGCTTCGAACATGTAGGGAATCGGGGAGGGTGGCAAGCTCGGAGAGCATGGAAACTCACACCCCTTTCCCACCTACCTCGCCCCATGCCTCTCTTCCATCTGGCCATTCCCTGAGTCCTATCCTTTTATAATAAGCCAGTGATCTAGAAAGTAAAATGTTTCCCTGAGTTCCCTGAACTGTTCTAGCAAATCCATCGAACCTGGGGAGGGTTTTGTGGGACCTCCTGAGCTATAGCTGGTTGGTCAAAAGCACAGGTGACAACTTGGACTTGCAGCTGGTGTCTGAAATGGGGGGAGGGTTGGTCTCATAGAACTGGGCCTTCAATCTGTGGGATCTGACACCATCTCTGGGTAGACAGCTCAGAATGAGTTCAACTGTAACTGAGCTGGTGCTGCAGAATAGCTTGACCTGTCACATATTGGGTGTCAGAGGTGCGGCAGTGTTGGGGAGACTACTGAGGGCAGGAGGGGGGGGACCTGAGTGCTTTCCTTTCACACTAGATTTTCCGACGCCAGGCTGCATCTTGAACTGCTGAGACTTCTCGCTGTTTTGTTCTAGAGGCGAGGGTTATGGGGAGCAGAAGTCCACATCTGTGTGTTTGTCTCCGTGGAATGCATGAAATGAGATGCTAGTCATTCTCCGTATCATCACAAGTCAACGCTCCTCATGACAGATCGCAACATCTCAGAAAACGTTTAATAAGCAGTGGTTACTGGCTTTGCAATGTGCAGACTGCTTCCCCAGGAAAATCTTCTGGGTTAATTCAGTGTGACCTTATCCTGTGTTAGGAATTCTCCTCCACCCACAGCTGGTCCTGCAGAGATGAAAAACATGCACACGCCCTAAAATCTTGTCCCAGATGAGTGGCTTTGGGGGATGCTAAATTCCCAGGCAGGCGGAGACAAAAGAGAAAGGGACACTTGCTGTACTTGTTCTGGCTACATTTCACTGATGTTTCAGTGTGATGTTATTTCTGGCATCATTTTGATTAGTGATTCAAAGACTGGTTTTAACTTGGGGAGAGTCTGTCTCCTAACAGATTTCATTTCTGTCTTATCTTCTTTGCTAAAATCCAGCTAATTTTGATACTGTGTTTATCTAGGGCTGGAGGGGATAGAAAAACAGGTAAGATCTGATCTTTCCACTTGAGAGGCCTACAGTAGGAGATGTAAGACATTATATGAATAACGCCATGATAAGGCAAAATGATAACAATGATAGAATTGCCAAATGATGTAGAAATTTAATATTTTATGGAAGAATCTACCTTTTCAAACATTCTTTCTTCCACTCTCCCCTTTGCTCACCACACTCTAGCCATGCTGTTTTCTTTCTCTTCCTAGAGCATGCCATATTTGTTTCTGCCTCAAGCCCTTTGCACCTGCTCTTTCCTCTACCCTCTATTCTTCCTCTAGAACTTTGCTTTCTTCATTATTTTTCATCATTTGGGTCTCAGCTCAGATGTCATTATGTCAGGAAGCCCCTCCTGATGACCTTATCTTGCTTGTTTATTGTCCCTCTTGTCCAACGGAATGTAAGCTTCCCATATATATTTGGGAGTTATGAATAAACTATGTTGGTGAACATGCTCAAAACATACTGAGATTCAAAGGGAGTACAGTTAGCCCTTGAACAATACAGACGTTAGGGGTGCCAACCTCCTACACAGTCAAAAACCCACGTATAACTTTTCACTCCCCCAAAACTCAACTACTAACAGCCTACTGTTGACTGGAGGCCTTTCCGATAACATAAACAGTTGATTAACACAGATTTTATGTGTTACATGTATTATATATTGTATTCTTATAATGAAGTAAGCTAGAGAAATGAAAATGTTATTAAGAAAATCATAAGAAAGAGAAAATACATTTATAATACTATACTGTATTTACTGAAAAAAAATCCACATGTAAGTGGACCCATGCAGTTCAATCTCATGTTATTGAAGGGTTAACTGTATACAGAGAAAAGAGAACAAGACTGAGAAATGATCTTTGGCTTTATTCATTCAGGTGGAATGAAGAAAAAAAGACACCAGCAATGGGAGCTGAGAAGGAAGAGGAGGAGGGTAGCATAGGGAGAGAGAATCCGAGGGTACTGGGCGCCTCCAAGTGAGAAGCTGATCCCATTGAAGAGGATGGGAGACTGGCATTTGATGTGACAAGTGAATGGTCACTGGTGGCTTCTGAGGAAAGCAGGGGCAGTAGGGGTAGAGGCCAAGATCATGAGGGCTTATGGAGGGGGTGGTGAGGATATGGGTCTCCAAGAACAACACTCTCTGCCTGCTTGTTGGTAGACAAGGAAGGAGAGTTAGTGAGCCATCTTGGGACCACGCCACTTGAGAGAACCTGCTTTGGGGATAGATGGGAAGGTCTGAGTTTGAGAGCAGACCAAGAAGAAAGCAGAGAGGGGAAAAACGATGAAAGAAGCACGGGGAGTTTTTACAGGAAAAGCTGCCGGAAGATGCAGGAGAAGGAGAGACAGAGGGCACAGAGGAAAGTTAGGGCCAGGCTTGGGGTCCAGGATGTCATCCTAATCTACAGGAAGAACGCTGAGGATGGCCATAAATTATGACCTAAAACTCTGCAGAGAAGTGGTAGGTGAGACTATCTGTTTGCTTTGCGTTTCCAGGTTTTGGAGTTCTTTTCTTAAGATGTTATTCCAGATTTTTCATCTTAAATTAGAAGTGCCTTGTTTTAGAGCCAATTAAATCTGGTTTAATGAACATCTCTGAGATGAGGAAACATGATTTTTTTTTCACAGCATATATTTTTTATCCCCCTTTATGCTTTCTATTTTTTTGATTTTTCAGATAATATATGCTCATTGTCAGAAGCAAAATTGGAAAACACAGAAGAGTGAAAGGATGTTAACATACATCTGTATTTCTACTCTCCAGAAATAACTGCTCTGATAAAGCATGGTGGCAAGGAGCATGAATTCTAGAAGCACCTGCCATGCTTCAAGTCTGGCTCCATCACTTCCTGCCGAGGGATAGTTACAAATTACGTAAACTGTCAAGTTTCAGCGTCTTCCCGCATAAGATAGTGACGGTGGTGACCGTCACTGCCCAGCAGGGCTGTGGTGAGGATTAGATTGTATAGTGTTTCCAGAACATTCACCTGGTACCTCGAAAGTGTCCACTTTGAACATATAGATGTTCTGAACATATAGATGTTCTGCCCCCTCTGACATGGGGATTGCTTTGTCTGAATATTATGCATCCTGTTTTTGTTCCCGCATACCATTAACTTGTGAACACCCTCCTGAAACATCTACAACATTTCCTGTTATCCTAGGGTGAGCAACGGCACGATTCCTCCAGCTCGAAAGAACTGCTTGTTGTCATGACCTGGCGGGATCAACCGTTTCCACCCTCTGGAAGTAGAACTCCGCCCATCATCATCACCCGAGGAGTTCACTTTACAGAGAATCATCACAAGGCCGCAGCCGCAGCCGGTCCTTATTCCCTCTTTACATAAACAATCGAGAAGCGAAAACGAAGGAGCCGGCACTGTGCCAGGATGTCAGCGAAGAAACAGACCGAAATGTGCCCCGTTTCCAGTTCTCCACCCGGTCTTTGCTGCTTCCCTTTTGGTTGGGCTGTGTTTCCAGAAACACAGGACAGTCCCCTTCCTAATCAGGGTTTCCTACATGCTTAGTGGCACCGGCGGTTCAAGTAACAGGAGAGGGACGCAGCACGAGCAACACGGCCCCAGCCGTAGGGCAGCCCTTGCAGACACTGGCTCCGCGGGCCCAGGGCGGCATTCCCCCATCCCCACCTGCTGGCAGTCTATGTGATTGTTGGGGTCATGGGCAAAGCTCCTCCAAGGCAGTACCTGGAGGATATCACAGACCCACAGCCCTGGGTCCAAAACCCTGCACTAATACCCCACCTCCAGAATGCAGGGTCTTCACACAAACCTGGCTCCATTGTTACCCTCTTAATTTATGATACTGTAGATTATTGGTAGGCTAGAAATAATCAGCAGTTGTCTTTAAAAGTGATTTGAGTTTTCTTCTAATGAAGGACATTGACTTTAATTCTTTGAGCCACAGACACAATTTTCTTTCTCAGACAGGCCCCATTTATCAAATGCCACAGGATCTTAACAAAGCATACATCATATTCAATTGGGTGAGGTAGTCCTCCAACCTGGTTTTAATAATTCTGCTCTTAAATGCCATTTAATGGGTCATCGATCCAATGTTCTCCTAACCCTGTTACCAAAGTGTAAATGCACAGAGAAGGATCTGGAGGCTGGTGAGGCTGACAGTTCAGCAGGGGTGGAGAAGGTTCTCGGTGGCCCAAGGGCTCTTCATTCTGCAGATGAGTGGTTTTACCAGCCCATGGACTCTTGCACAGGGCTAGGAGCTAACCCTTGAAGTCTGGGGTTACGGTTTCTTCCTTAATTCAAAACACACGGTAATTCCAGAGAAGGTGCCTGATGGCAGGCCGATTTGCCAATGTGGAGCCAGTGCCCTGCTGGGGTCTACTTTGTTTTGGAATTTCTAGTGTATTAAAGGCCCTAAAGAGAAACTGTTTTCCATATGTGGAGATATCCAGCCCTCCAGAAAAGCAGAGGCAAAGGGAAGGAGGGGGTTTGGTTAGTAGTCAGTGCTGGGAAGGGGAAGAAGGACATTGTTCTAATACATACAGCGGTATATGTGAAGAACATTTCTGTATTTTCCAGGCTCTCCCACTCTTGGTTTGAAATTGGTAATGCATGTGAAATATATCAAGGTGGTTTTTATTCTAAGCCCTTTCAAATTCCTCCCTAAAGCTGCTGCAAAGGGGCTTCCAAGCAAGGCTAGATTTGCAGGAGTACTTAAATGGTGAATGAAAAATTGATAATGAAACTACTACCATTTACTGGGCATCTTGTGTGTGCTATTCAATTTGCTGAGTGCTTTAGGCTGGATATCTTCTTCTCAAAACAATCCTATAAGAAATTGATTTTCACCCCCCATTTTGTAGAAGAGGAAACTGAGGCTCGAAACTAAAGAGCTTGTCAGATTCATGCAACAGGTACACAATGGACCTGTGTTTGGTGAAGACAGGTAATGTGAAGATGTATCAGTCCGACCCCAAAGTCTCTGCTCGTCTCGGATTCAGCATGATGCTAAGCTAAAATTACTAGCTGCACCCCCACGTTCCTTGAGCATTATTTTTTTAAGTTTGTTTTTTTTTTTAAAGATTTTATTTATTTGACAGAGAGAGATCCCAAGTAGGCAGAGAGGCAGGCAGAGAGAGAGGGGGAAGCAGGCTCCCTGCAGAGCAGAAAGCCCGATGTGGGGCTTGATCCCAGGACCCTGAGATCATGACCTGAGCTGAAGGCAGAGGCTTTAACCCACTGAGCCACCCAGGCACCCCGAGCATTATTTTTTTTTAAAGATTTATTCATTTGTTTTAGATAGAGAAAGCACAGGAAGTGGGAGAGGGGAAGAGAGAGAAGCTGCTGACTCTTACTCAGCATGGAGCCTGACACAGGGTTCGATCTCACGACGTCAAGACATGTCCTGAACAAAAATCAAGAATTGGACACTCAACCGACTGAGCCACCAAGGCGACCCTCCTTGTAGCATTATTTATAATAGCCAAGGCATGGAAATAACCAGATTGTCCGTCAATGGATAAGTGAATAAAGAAGTTGTAGTGTATATATACACAATGGAATATTATTCAACCATAAAAAGGAAATCTTGCCTTTTTTGACAGCATGGATGGATGCTGAGAGCACCATGCTAAGTGACATAAGTCAGACACAGAAAGACTAATACTGTATGATCTTGCTTAATAGTGGAATCTAAAAAAAAAACAAAACGAGACAAAAAGCAAACTCATAGCAAAAGAGATCAGACTTGTGGTTATCAGAGGCAGAGGGTAGTGGGCAGGGGAGTTGGAGGTAGGAGGTCAAAAGGTACAAACTTCCAGTGATAAGATAAATAAGTCCTGGGGATTTAGTATATGACCTGATGACTATAGCTAACACTGCTGTTCGGCATATAGAAAAGTTGTTAAGAGAATAAATTTCAAGAGTTCTCATCAAGGGAAAAAAACCTTTCTTTCTTTCCTTCCTCCTCCCTCGCTCCCTCCCTTCCTTCTCTCTCTCTCTTTCTTTCTATATGAGATGACGGATGTTAACCAAACTTATTGTAGGAATCATCTCACGATATATGTAAGTCAAATCATGGTGCTGTACACCTTACACTTATATAGTACTTATGTCAATTATATCTCAACGCAACTGGAAAAAAAATAAAATCACCAGCTAGGAAAAATAAAATAATTGTGAGTGTATGGCTATGTATTTTTCCCAGTGGCACAGAAAACTGTGAATTGATTTGGCAGTGAGTTTTAAGATGCAAATGAATTTCTGACCAGCAGGAGCAATCTGGAGAACAGCACAAAGTCGGATGAGAAAACAAAGCAAACGAACTACTCCCAAGTCTTGGCCCTCAGCAAACGCCTAGGAGAGGCAGAAAGCAGATTTTGAGCATTTTTGAAAACTGAGATTCACCATGAGCTCCACATTCGGTTCTGATCCTCCCCCCCCCCGCCTCCGCACTGGGCATTTCCTCCAGGCCTGAGAACTGAGTGTCTGCTTGTCCAGAACATTCTTGTTAAATCACTGGCTTGGAGAGTTGTGAAAAGAGTCAGCAGACCCTGAACCAGAGGGTAACCCAAACAGTTTACAAAGGACAAGACCAGCCCTCTCTAGCGGATGGCTCTGACTCCGCCCAGATGTGTGTGTGCAAAGGCAAGTCTGTCTTGAAGCTGAAAGATTAAACAAACAGGCAGGTAACTCTGACAGGCGATCCTGTCCCACTGCTGATGTTTATGGATCTGACCACTTCTTTTTGGTTTGTACTTTATCACAAGCAGAGTCCAAAGAAAACGGAGATAGTGTAAACCCTCCTTTGCTGGGAAGGCACAGTGTCTCCCATGGAGAATCTGGCTGGGAACTGGGAATCCTTGTGTTATTTCTGGCTGCAATAGTAACTCATAGGGTTGAGCATATAATAAGCTTTTTTCTGCCTTCAGTTCCTCATTCTACTCATTCCAATTTGTGTCCTTGTATCTCTCTGCCCCCCTTCCCGCCCCCACCCCTACTGTGAAGCCACTTAGGAGGTTGATCGTATATGGTAACGTGGGTATGTTGTATGCTTCTTCCCCTTTGCTTGCGCTGTTCTCCTATTTAGAAACCCTCCTCTGACCTATAGCCTGGATAAATTCTGTTTCTTCTTCATCTCGAATCCTGCTCTGGGCACCCCTGAAATCCAGCAGGGTTTGTTGTCTGACTTTCTGATGGCCTCCTCCGACTCCAGCCAGGCATGGCCATTACCTCTTTCCCACTTGCCTGACTGATTTCCCCAGCTGCTTTGAAAATTCCAGCAAATATCTTGCCCTCTTCTTTTGTGTCTCTCCCTCAGTTATCAGTGCACTGACTAGCATGGAACTCAATAAATGTTGGCTGATTAAAAGGTAAAACAGTAATGTCAACACAGCGGCTAACTTTTTTTTTTTATTGAATGCTTACTGTCTCCCAGAACCATGCTAAGAGCTTTGCAATGCAATATCTCACTCAGGACAACAACATTTTGGGGTCTCATTTATGCTCATTTTACAGTGGAGGGAACTGAAGTTCGTTAACAAGATAATGGCCATACAACTAGCAGGTGCTGAAACAGATTTAGCCCTAGAGCTCTAGGTTTCCCTTGTGCTTCCACTCCTGTGCTCCCCTGCCCCCCAAGCAAGAAATACTTGATTGATTAAAACAACAATGATACAAGGCGGGGACATTTGCATTTGTGATTCATGCGACTATAGGAATGGTAAGTAGGCAACTAAGACAGGAGGAGGAGGGAGATAAGGTGAGGACTCCCTGCCAAGAGCTTTGCAGGCAGCAGATTCTCTTGTTGGATCCCTGTGTAGGCCACACCCTGAGTGCTTCAAACCCTGAATTCTGAACTCAGACTGACTGGGTTTGAATCTTGGCCCTACAACTCACTAGCTGCTTGATCTTGAGTGATTCACTTAAACTTTCCTTGTGCATAGCATTGGACAATAATGGTACCTCCCTCATTTGGTTGCCTTGAGGATTCAATATATACATGAAAAGTGCTCATATAAATTAATGTCAGCTATTATCATCAAGAACCTCTTGGGGCTCCTGGGTGGCTCAGTCGGTTAAGGGTCTGCCTTCGTCTCAGGTCATAATTCCAGAGTCCTGGGATTGAGCCCTGCATTGGGCTCCCTGCCTGGCGGGGAGTCTGCTTCTCCCTCCGTACCACCCCCACCCCTGCCACATGCTTGAGCACTCAATCTCACTCTCTCTAAAATAAATAAATAAAATCTTGGGGGGGAAAAAAAAGGAAGCTCTAATTTAGACCAAAGCAATAGAATCTAGGCTTATAGGCAGAAGTTGGGTCTTTCACAGGGATTTTTGGGGGGAAAGAGCTCTATTTTTACCCTTTAATCCCTAACACAATAAAGAAAGTGCAGACAGGTAGTTTTAGAAGCAGGAAAAAGGCAACCCAAAGACGGTGTCTTAAGGATTACCAAATACACTGCTGTCATGTTGACCAGAAACTCGTCATGACCCAGGTGAGAGAACAGTCTGGGCGCCAGGAAGGTCCTCCTGCTGGTACATGGTTGACACTGCAGTATATTCACTGGCATTTTCTACAATTACTAAACCCAGTGATGAAAAGCCGGTGCAAATCTGGCCTGAGATTTTTTCTTAGAAGCTAGGTGACCTTGGGCTGGGTGACCCAACCTCCATTTCTTCTCAGTAAACTGCAGGAATCATAGCAGCTACCTCGGAGGATCCTTGGGAGAATTCACGTATATGTAAAGGACTTGGAACCAAAGAAACACTTTTAATTTACTTTACTTTTTATAGTTATAACCAGTCTAGACAAGTAGTTCCTTTGGGTGGTTGCAATGTAGCCTTGACAGAATCGAAGGGCTTAGTCTAGACTACCCTAACAGGATTCTCCAGCACTCCAAGTATTTTATTCTATAAAGTGGATTAAATATGGGAATTTTATTAGACAGCTTTGGCTGGAATTCTCAGAATCCCCTCTCAACAACTCCCTCCCTGCCATGATTATCTGATAATGTCTATCCAGATTCAGAAGCTGCGAATTTTTTTTCTTTTAAGATCTGATATCATCAGGTGATATGCTCTGAATATCCTCGCAGAGAGCTTTTAGAGGAAGGCCAGGCCGTGTTGCAACGGCTGAGCCAGTTCTTTCCAAGGGTTCACCTAAGGCTTCACTGGGCGTGGGAGGCAAACTAAATATAACGTCGGTTGCTAAAAGGAGGCCACACCAACCTCATCCGTGTCCCCGAATCCGACCCCGAACACACCGAGAGCTGGCATTTCAGGCCCTGTCTGCTGCCATGCCTGGATCAGAGCCCTCAGAAGAGGTGTCAGCAGCAATTTGCACCCCCTCCCCCAGGGCAGAATATCAACAAGCACTTCCTCTTGCTTAGAAAATGCTTGGGGGAGCCCCGAGCTCCTGGCCAAGAGAGAAAACAAACTGCAGGTTATTTGGCCCAGACCCGCAGATGCTGTGGAAAAGCCACAGAGGCCTCCGCAGAACAGGGAAATCACAAACAACATGCTCCCGTAGGGAAACACAAACAAAGCCTCGTGGTGTGGGAGACGCCCCCAAGCTTGGATCCAGGCTCCCCAGGGACGAGAAAACAGAGGGAGGGCCCTTCAGATTCCTAGGAACCACTACCCTGTGGCTTTCATTCAGCTCTGAGATCCCAGTGGCATCTGCTACCTAATACACCAAATTGCCTGCTTATAAGCTTGGGTCGCAGCTTGTTTATTTTCTGAAAGAATTGTCCGTCAAAAAGACTTCCTTAAGTTTTCCCTGGAAACTTGACAGGAAGCTCACGAATCACAATCCTATACACATTTTGGAAATTGAGGGTTTTTTTTCTTTCTTTGAGAAATTAAGAAATATTGTTTTGTATTCAAGAAATATTGTTTTGTATTCCCACTCACTTCTTGGATGAGATGATACAACACGATTGGATATCTGCAAACTTGCTTTTATTTTGTAGCAAATGAATCACTGATAATAATGGTTTAATATTTATTGAGACCTTACTATTTATCAGGCATGGTCTAAGTATTTTATACGTAATGTCTCATCCCACAGTTTTTATTTCCATTTTATAGAGGAGGTTTGTTCTAAAAATTGGGACTTATACCAAATTCACTGACTCCAGGGGACATGCCCTTAACCCAGGCAAAGCTGACCGTCTGTGATAGGCGGGCCAGCTCTCCACACACCTGCTCTTCCCATTGTCCCTATTAGGGGTGGTCATGTGACGGTTCAGGCCAATGGGATGTGAATAGAAGGGAAGACAACCATTGCCAGGTCTGACACCTAAAAAAGTCTGCTGGGTACTTTCCTTCTCTGTCTTCTTTTGGCAAATGAATAGGTCTCTGGGCCCCTAGAGAAGGGCAAAGTCCCGAGATTACCCTGAGTGATCCCACGGAAGGCTGTCTACCAACCAGAACACTGTTGGACTTACTAGGAGTGAGAACTAAATTTTTGCTGTGTCAAGTCACTTAGATTCCCAAGGTACCTGCTGTGGAAGCCCAAGTTACTTTACCTGATGTGCCCTATGATAAAAATGAATCAAATGTCCACAGTTAAAAAGTTACTGTTGGTGGAGCTTATGTCAGAATGGCCAGATAGTTCTAAAGTGTATGTTTTTCCTCAATCTACAGGGTGTGCGGCCCTATTGAGGAAATTCTCCTCTCACCTAGAAAGATGATAGGGACCACGTACCCTCTTTCCATCTTCCAAAGGGAGTCAGCATGACATGAAAATAATCAGATTGCACAATCGTCATTTATTGGGAACCCATCTGGTATGGGGATGAGCTCATACCCTTGAGAAAGAAGAAACTTTCCAGCTGAGGATGGTTGGTGGGGCTTCTCAAATAGTCCAGCTGGTTTTCAGAAGGTCTAGCAGTGGGTTAGGATGAGGCTAAGTGAAGAGCATTCAGTAACCACACTGGTCAAGCAGTTTGGTCACTGTTATTGTAAATAATATAAAACACATTGTACTTATTAAAGAAGGGCATGTGATTGATGGACCTAACAAATTCAGTATTCTTGTTCTGTTTCCTGCAGCAACTTTGGGTCAGTACCTAGTGTTACTCCTGCCCTTCTCCCTCCTACCCCTTTGCCTTATTCACTCCCACTTGGCTTTAAGATCTCTGCCCATGTATTGCCTCTTCAGGAATACTTCCCTGAACATCTAAGAACAGGCAAGTTCCCCTACTGTACCTTCTTAGACCACCAGGTACCTTGTCCTCAGAGCCTTGACCCACAAGTATAATTTCACCTGAGTTTGTATAATTATTATATTAGGGCTATTGAGTGAACAAATGATTGTCATATCTCCACCATTGGCATATAACCTCTATAAGAATATGAAATCACGTTTGGTTTTGTTCACCATCCCATCTCCAGAACATAGCCAATACCTAGCACATAGTAGGTATTTGGTCGTTATTTGTAAGATGGATGGACAAACACATGAAAAAATGAGTGAATCTGCATTTAATTAGCGGAGAAGCAGAGGCAGCCATAAGCCATACCCAGATTCACTGGAAAAGCTAGAAATGTAACTTAGAATACTTGGTTCCAGAAGCTGCTGCTGATCGTTGTTTCCCACATGACTGCCGAAGGGGCTATTCAGAATCAACGTGAATACGCATAACTGGGCACTGCTCCACAGCAAATGTCCAGATCTAAGGTCTTTCCCCACAGGAGGCCAGCCACAAGCTTCCCTGAGCTTCGGGGGGCTTCCCTAAGCCCTTTACTTATAACGTCCCAGTGGTGTGGAGAATCTAAAAGGGAAAGCATTTGAAAGGACTGGGCAAACTATAAAAAAGATATGCCTGTGTAGTTTTCTTGAAGTTAAGAAGTGTAAAAAATTGTCTCTCAAATGGTGGGATTTTGGAAAGATACCAGTTTGTGAAGAATAGGACATTTTGAGGATGTTAGGCAAAAAATCTCCATTTAGTTAAATATCATATTTTCATGGCAATGGCAGAGAAACTCGGGCCCCCATGCACTCCATTAGCCCTAACCCAGAGATGCCCAAACATATAATTACAGTGAAAAATTGGCTACTCCCCTTCTAATGGGATTACTATTTGCAGGTCCCACCTAAGTAGAATTTAGAAGCTCTCGCAGTCCGGAGGTAGTCTGATATTGGTCCAAAGCTAAAATTCTGAGTTGATTTGCACAGTGCTTTGAAAGTAGATTAGCATGTGTTGGGAGGAACTGACCCAAAGCCAGAGATGGTTGAAGTAGTAACTGACGGCTTTTTAAACCTCCAAAGTATTACTTTCTTACTGGAACCAAGGAAAATGCCTTTCAGGAGGATGAAAACAGACCCCATGTCAGACTCAAAAAATATTTTATGAACAAAGTAAAAATCGAATTCTTACATTGTTTGCAAATTCTGTCCACATCAAAGAATTAGAAAAGCCAAGAATGGGAGTTTTGCTCCTGGTCTGATTGCAGAGACGTGCTTCCGTGTCAATGTTAAGAACATACTGTTGCAAACGACAGGGTGCGTGACATTCAAGCACTGGTGGAAATGCAAACATGTCATCCTTTACTGACAGGCACCAACCAATGAGTGGCAGAAAAGGTTAAAACACACAAATGCAGAGACTGGAAAAAACTTAGAAAGGCATATGATAAATTAGCTAATTGTTCTTCTTGGTGTAAGCCTTCCTTTTTTCCCCTTCTTTACCTGTAACACATGGTATAGATCACTGGAGAAAAGGCTAAGCCCCATGCCATATGTAGGCATTAAATAATACAAAGGGCACAGCCCTTTGAAAACATACATTGCCATAACACAATGATGAAAGGGGAACAGCAAAAATAGCAAATTGAGAATCAAAGCCTAACTTTCCACATGTGGAAACGTTTACTGGAATCATGGCAAAACCCACTGGTCCCAGATTGGTTGTGTTAGTTGTTTCAGAAGATATGGATGAATCATCGAAAACCCAATCTCATTTGAGAGGACTTGCGCGTCGTTAGGAGAACACAGCACTGGCCTCACTATAACTCATCATGTAGACAGCTGACAACGTTGCACTTTCAAAATAGTTCAATTTCTAGAACCTCTCAGTTTCAGAAACC
>CM052897.1:101232583-101258611 GCA_028534135.1 Potos flavus
CTATTCCTTATCCCCTTCCCTGAGAGAATAATTAAAGAGTTAAAAGAAATGGAAGTTTCCTCCCTTCACGAGGATCGGGTACTGACTTGAAAAGCCTGAGTATTAGTAATATGTGTTTATTTCTAAATTAAAATGGTTTCTTAATGATGAGATATTTCAGTCCTTGGGTTCCCCAAAGGCAGGAATGAAGCAGCCAAACCGAGACC
Organism: Potos flavus; assembly: GCA_028534135.1. Classification (NCBI taxonomy): domain Eukaryota; kingdom Metazoa; phylum Chordata; class Mammalia; order Carnivora; family Procyonidae; genus Potos; species Potos flavus. Next base: position 101,232,790 of record CM052897.1, read on the forward strand.
CTGAATCACTCACTCCTTTGTCCTTGTGGCTGGGAGGCCAGAACGTTCAGAGGTTACAAGCCGCCGTCAATAAAGAGCATTTAGACTCTTGTTTTAGAAAGGAGTGACTCATCTTTGGGTCATTTTCTTGTCTATCTGCCCTCTCTCTCCACTCTTCCCTAACCGTGGGGAAACTGCAGGCGACACACTTGCTCTTCTTTATCTCAGTGCACAAAGAACACAAATGTTACTGATCACAGAACCCGACTTCCTGTTAAGGAGGATATCCTACAATTTAATGCAGGAAGATTTCTAAGCAAAGCAGAAAGTTAAGTGATTTCAGAGTTTGCTTCTCACCTACAATTAACGAGGCTACAGCTGTAAAGGAAGAAGGAAAAAAAATTAAATCACTCCAAGGCAGGAGCACTCGCTGTCATCTGTGGCTGAAAAATAAATACTTCATGTTTTTTTTCTTAAAGAAGGAGCTCTAAATCTAATAGAAACAAAATACTGGAGATATGATAGAAAATGAAAAATATCTGATCAGACAATAGACAAAGGCTGGTGTCCAAGGCCTACTTATTTCATTTCCCACTTGTACAAAACAGAGAGGGGGATGAAATCATCTCTTTCCTGCCTAAAGGCCATGATCTGCCTTCCATCTGTGCAGAGGCCCTTTTTTTAAAAGGGTGATGCACAACCTATAAACATTCCCTTTTGGTCATGCAAGGGTTACAGACTTTTTTTTTTTTTAAGACCCAAGACTGTTTCAGGTCTGTAGGAGTTCCAAATTTGGCAAATGTAAAAGTCTCATAGCAGACTCTTTGACCTTGGGAGGATGTCAAGAAGAAAGAGGCTATTTCAGAGGGGATTATATTTTAAGTGTCCACAATATGCAAGGAAGGAATGTTTTTTAGAAGGGGACATCTCAATGTGCTATGTTCCTTCCTTTCTCTCTTATAACCCCCTGCACCAGCAGGACTTCATTTCTTGTTGAGTGCGTTGGACACTCACACTGATCTTGCCCATATGTCTATATAAAATGGTCAGGGTAAAGACAATAGATGGGTATAGGGACAGTCGAAGAGATGGATGATAGATGATATCTCAAATAAACAAAGGAAAGAAAAATAATCTATGTCCACACACATCAGTTAAGATATATCAGCCTTGTTACTCAAATTGCCCTGCGCAGACCCAGGTTTCAGCACTACCTGGGAACTGGTTGGAAACGCAGATTCTTGGGCCCTGCCCCACGCCCCAGACCTAAAGAATCAGCATCTGCATTTGACAAGATTCCCGGGTGGTCCCTTGTCCACTGAAGTTTGAGAAGCCCTGCTTTTGAACATAACAGCCTAGATCCGAGAACAGTGATTTTTAGGGACTTGTAAGTTATGGAAATCTTATTAGCCCACGTGAGATCTTAGATGGAAACCTAAAAGCAATGTCAGAAGTGTTCTGGTGAGGCAGGGCTGGGGGATCGAAGTCTCCCCAGCACCTCCACCCCCGCACCTCTGTGCAGCAGCTCTCTCCTCTTCTCTGGGGGCAGAGTGGATTCCCAGCGCTCATACCCTAACACCTAAGGCTTAGAGAACGCGGCCCACCACTTGGAGTCCTCCGAACAACAGCTAAGCCCTGGCATATGACAGGCACTCAATTAATAGTAGCTGATCATTAACAACTGATTTTAAAGCAAGACGATATACCGAAGTTGAGCTCAGAAATTGCACAGAAGGACCTGGGAGGAGAAATCAAGAAAAGCAGGGGGATAGCATACTGAATACGAGAGGAAGACAAGGAAAGACAAAGAGAGGGAGAAATGGAAGAGGGTCCAATTGTCAGGGCTGCCAGATAAAATATAGGGCACCCAGTTAAATTTGAATTTCAGATAAACAACACAAAGGATCCTTACACTAAACAGCTATTTGTCGAAATTCAAACTTCTCTGAGTGTCCTGTATTTCCATTTGCCAAATCTGGCCATCCTGGTTCCTTCCTCAAGGACACTTTTCTCAGCAGCTTGGAACCCAAGAATCTCACCCTAATTTAGACACCAGTCAGATTCCCTCCACAGAGATCCCTAGAGTCACACGGCCTGGATTCAAATCCCAGACCTGCCCCTGCTGGCTATGTGACCCTGGGCCATGATTTCATCTTTCCGTCTGTTCTCCTCTGCTATAAACTGGGGATGCACACCCATACCCACTCATTGCAAAACCGCACTTTACATTGTTGGCTATCAGTTCAATGTCTCCTGAGTCTCGGCAACACTCTGTCTGACTTTGCCCCAGGTCATTTTCTCGGAGACCTGAGGTCAGTGCGGAGAGGTTGGGAAGAGAGAGGAAGACGAGGTGCCTGAAAACCCGTAGAAGGAGGTGGTCTCCCCTCCTTCCCCAGGGGCCTGGCTGTCGCGTCTATCCGGTCAGTGCATTTCCTTCCTCCAGTTCCCAGAGGGTTGTGTCTGGGGATGTGCTGGGGAAGGAGGGAGGAAAATGTGTCACTTGATATTTGCTCCTTGACCCTGGCTGACCCAGCTAATTCACTGCAGGGTGGAAGGAAGCACACTGCGGAGGCCTTCCTTTGCCAGAGCTTCTTGGCCTTTCGTCTCAGCCATCAGGGATCAAGATCTTGCTTCCTCGACACTTTAGCTGAGCCATGGGAGAGCCAATCGCCTGGCAAAGTGGACAAGTCCCAGAACGGTGACATCTTCTATCTCAAAAATTCTCAGAAAGCTGCTAAATCCCAGAGCCAGCATTTGGGAATGTGTTATTTCTTCCTCTCAGAGTAAACCTGACCCACTCATCAAGGCTCATCTCGAAGCTTTTCTTACCATCTTTCTTCCCTGCAAGATCTGAGACTAGATTCCAGTAATGCACTGTTTTTAAACATTAAAGAAAAAAAGAAAGCCAAGGTATCTGGAAGTATGTGGGGCTCAAAGCTCCCCCTGCTCCCAGAGGAGATCCTGGAGCCAGGTTCCGAGGTAGATTCTGACTCAGAATCCCTAATGGAATTGAACAATGATCCTGAAACTGCTATCTGAATGCTTTGGTTTCCCTAAAACAGCGTTCTTGGCTTTACTACTCTTCTTGGCACTGACCCATCGCCTGCAGCAGCAAATCTTTCCCAGGAACCTATTGTTATTTGTGTATCTGATAGTTTACAGCAGAGCACACTGACAGCAACATTTAGAAAGAAAAGGAAAAAAGAAGTGTAGGGTGAAAAGGACAAAACGGAGGCTTCCAACATCCTGGTGGGAATTGCAAAGCAGAAACTGCCTCTTTCTTGGCCCTCTGCACGGTGAGCTGGGAAGCTATAGAAAAGTCATTGTCAGGCAGAGCCGCAGCCTGTGTGGAAGGTGGGCATCAGACACGGAGACTCCGAATGGGAGAACGCACTTTCTGACCCTCCACTGGAGATACCCATCTCTGGTGTACTCTCTGTTCTCCCCAAGAACACCCCTTCAACTGCCATCCAGGGGCTGTGCTAAGTCACCACGTGCATACAACACACAACGGGGTGAAATGGAGTAGCTCTGTTTTGTCGGGGCTGAACACTGTGAATGAATTCATTCCCTTCTGGGAAAAAGAACTGCCTTGTTCAGAGCGTGATGTTCCCATGTCTCAGCTTACCTTTAAGCATTTCTGATACACCTGTTGGGATCATTAGTTCTGCCAAGAGAAGGGAAGTAGAATACTTTGTTCTATTTTTTACTCTCAATGGACTGTGTTGCCATTGTGTTGGTTTCCCTTTCAGAAAGGAACACAAACAGGAGGAAAACTTACAGGATTCCATGCTGCTTGGCAGGGGTGGAAAATACAGGCATATAAATAAATGCATGGAAAATAAGAGTAAACTAGAAAATGAAGGATAAGAGAAATTTTTAAAAAAAAGCTACTTAAAAGAATGGGATAAATGTGAAAAGGCTTCTGGAATGAGCTACCCCATTTATTAGCTGGCAGCAAAGGTAAAAAGGTAAGCAAACTGAAACATAAATATACTGCTTATCATCTCCTAAAAGGAATTAATTTATGTAAGGGATATTGAAAAACATAAAGAAAAGTATACTTTTTTAAAAAAGATTTATCTTTTTGAGAGAGAGAAAAAGAGGGAGTGCAAGCGGGGGCGGGGGGGGGAAGAGGGAGAGAGAGAGTCTTAAGCAGACTTGGCACCGAGTGCAGAGTCCGATGTGGGGTTTGATCTCAGGACTTGAGATCACGAACAGAGCCGAAATCATGAGTTAGATGATTAACCAACTGTGTCACCCAGGCGCCCCAAGGAGCAATATCTTTAACTGTCATTTTGAAAAAGTCTAGGAAGCATTTTTTTATATTTCTTTTTTTGGCTTTCTGATTAAGGTGGTCTGACCCCCCCACCTCACCCCCGCCCCGGCTCCCTGTGCTCAGACACACCCACCGCAGCTGTGTGCTTCTGCCCAGACTCTTCCTCCCACCTTCTTCTTTGAATCTACTTCTCTAATTTCTCTGGTCTCTGACTGTTTCATTCCAAATGCTTCCAGCTCTAACACTTTCAGACTCATGCCCCATTCGCCTGTCTGTGGGGCTTGTTTCAGAGATCATAGGCACCTGCAAACTCTCTTATCTGGCCTTGGTTTTATCTTCTATAACTCCTGCCCCTTCCACTCTGTGTCCTGCCCAAGACTTAGGTCAGTCGGCTGGGTTCAGGCCCAGAATGGGCTGCTACTTGTTGAAAAAAAGGGGGCTAAACATCGAGCCTCAGTAAAGATGAATAAAATCCTAATCAAAATAGTCCCTGCAGGGAATTGAGAAAATATGGCCCAGGTATATTGATATTTGATTATTTAACTTCCTAAAGATAAAGCATAAAGGAATTAAAGTAATGAAGAGCTAACACATCCATCGACCTGCATCCCCTGGGGACGGATGTCCCTAGGAAACCTTGGGCTAAGTGCTAGAAGGCAGTCAGCAGTTGCCGTATCTGGGAAGAGGCAGAAATGAAGCTATTCTGAGATGAAAATGAGAGAGACACATCTCTGCTGCGAATATGACAAGTGAGGGCTGCTATTCAGAAGGGACAGTTAGGAAGCTAGACTGGCATTGTCTTCCAGCCTGGAGCGCCCTTCCACCTGGTAGGATCAGGAGTTCCGATGGGAAGAGCCAATGCTTTCATCAGAAAGGGAGCTGAGAATCCGTTCAAGTTCTCGCCCAGGGACTTGGCTGAGACCCCAGAATTCCCTTCCATCTAGCATGAAAGAAGTGATTTAGAACTAAAAGGTTTTAGTTCAGCTGTTACCAGTCAACCACCTTGACCATAAAAGAACCTCATTTTGGTTCTCATGTGGCCTCTGGTTTTGAGTAGGACCACACACTGCTGCTCTGCCCCCGTATGGGTTAGCAGCAAACTATAGACCTCTGGGTGGTGGAGTGATGGCTTCATTGGCTGAAATTGTTCGATATGGTTTCCTTTAACACTGGGAACATCTACTGAAAGCAGAAGAATGTGGCTGATGCTAAGCTGTCCTATCAGGTGGTAATTAGACTGTAGGTTCAGTTGCTCCAAAGTTCTGTTCTCCTTGCTAGGTGATAAAACTATGCTCTCATTGAAGAGGATGCTGTCTTCCTGTTTCCTATAGCTGGAGGACATGAATCCAATTTATTTAAATATATTTTAAAATTTGCATTTAACCTGTCAAAAGAGGTTTTTTCTTTTTCTTTTTTTTAAAATAAATTCTGATTTAGTAGTAGGATTATGATGCCAGCTGGAAGGCCTAAGGATCTATTCCACGATTCGGTTTTTTTTTTTTTGTTTTTTTGTTTTTTTTGTATTGAGATGTCTCATTTTTATGAAATTCAAGACTGGGGAGAGAGAATACGTAGATATTTAGGTTGGGGTGGCACTCATTTTATTGTAGAAGGTGAAAACTGGCATCTTGTGGGGCCAAAGGTAGCCCACAAATGTGCTTTGTTGGCATACAATGTTTTTCTTTGAGCTTGGATCGGTTGCCTGCATATAAAAATTGGGATATTTCTCTCACTCTCTCTCTCTTTCTCACACACACAGGCATTTTCCCTTACTTAGAAGAAAACTGCACAAAGATTTTTTTGGGAAATGTCTGAAGTGCAGGACCAGCAGCCCCCGTCTCCCTGTGGCAGAGCTGAGTAGTACTTACCCCATTTGCTAGGGCTCCTTTCCTTGTTGTCCTAGTTATATGACTACCTGGCTCTCATAGGGTTTGAGTTATAATACCTGGATGGGGCCTTAATTTACAGGACACTGAATGTGAATAGAGGCGTTCCAGGATTAACATGAAGGATTAGGTCCCAAGGGTCCCATAGGAAATAGATATAAGCTCTTGAAAATAACCACTTTCTGACTGGTGAGTTTCAGAAGGGACAGGAACGTCTTGGCCTGCACATTACACATGTTTCTCTCATGCCACCTTAAGGCCATTTGACTGAAGGAAAGAGGAAGTCCCAAAGTCTCAAAGATATTTTTATCTGCTGTTGGGCATATTGGTTCACTACTGTCCAGAGGGGACCGCAGAACACACACATCAAAGGAATTGTACTAGAAATAAAGGACAATGAAGATGCTCTGAGCACAGACTCTGATTGAACCAAATGCCACAGGATATTAGTATTATCCTGCGGAGGAGACGTTGAATGGGATGGCACATGGCCTGGGGAGCCTGGCTCCTGCTCTTTGGACACTGGTCGCTGGGAGAGACTGCAGAGCTGCCACTGGGGGCGATCACATGAGTGTTTCACTCTGTGCTGCTGAGTTCAAATCAGTAAGTTCTTCTGGAGGATTTTTTTTTTCTTTCTTAGCTCCTCTCCCTAAAAGCTCTCCTGCTTGAAAACTCAGAGCTGGAGCCCAGCAGGATGAGGGGTGCCCTCCCCTCTTCCTCTCCTTAAGTAGTGGGTTGACGTTTTAACAACGGGGGTTCTAGGACTTGGCACCCACATTGCTGCCTATATGCATGGACCCGGCCACGCAACACAGCCGTGCGAAGGCCAGGGTGTTACTGCTCGTGCGCAGAAGAGTGTGCTCAGAGCACTGGTGGCTGAGCTCATCCACACGCAGGCCCGCCAATTCCGCTCCAGAAACAAAATAGGCTTACCCACCATGATCAGCCCAGAATCGTGGGAGGGACCCACAACATGTTTGCTGCTAGAACGGTTCTCTCGCTAGTTCAAATGTGATGTGCCAGAGGCACCTCCTTACCTAGAAGGGGAAAATGGGCGGGGACGGGGAAGGGAAATCTGCCTGCTGTAACTGGGGGGAGCACCCTCATGGGATCTACCTCAAGGACTGTGTCCAAATCACTAATGGCTGTTATTTTCCTTCGACCCAACTGGCAGACACGAGCATGATTTTCTTCTACAAGAACAGCATGAAGACCCAGTAAAACAGAGCCTGATGTCAAAGACATAACTTCTTCCGTTTCAATTCAAATCCATTTGCTTTTACAGGCCAGTTCTGAGGCCCTCGATTCAGAGTTCAAATTGGACTTGCTCGTTTCAGTCCCTCAGTGGCTGGCTCAACCCTAAACTATATATTCTAAGTATATTCTGGGACTTGGATGAGTTATGAAGCCCTGACACATGATTACATCAATCCATTTTTTAAAAAAAATTTCAGAGGCCAAACAAAACAAAAGAGGTCTACTTCAGATAGATCTTAGGAAAGCTAAAACTTTGAGGTGGACTGCTCGCTTTTTGATATATAGGTGACCAACAAAAGATAATGAAAATTTTCATTTTCTTTCTTGTGGATTTTTTTTTTTTTTTTTTGGACAAGCTGTAAGGGACAGAGCAGTTCTACTTTTCTGATATAGTGGTTTCAGTGTGTTGGGGGGAGATGTCAAATAGGAACACTGTAATCCTAGGGTGCCACCAGGAGGAGATTCACTCCTGGCCTGGGTTGTCATAAGCTTTGCCCCAATACTCCCCGCCATAGCCTCTACTTACTATGTCCGGGATTGACTTTGGTTGAGTAAAAATTGTCCCAAGATGCTCTCTTTTCCTGTCTGCATTATTTCCCCCTTCTGAGGCTGTGCTCTCTTCTCTACCTCACGGGTGCCTCTGTTTCTGGGAAACTATATTGCAGGTACTGTTTCTCAAACTTGAGTCCATGTTGTATGGCCTAGAAGTTCAGATTCAGTATGTCTGGGGTGGAGACCATGCCTCTGTGATTTAGAAAACGCCCAGCAATTCTGATACATAAGCTTTTTGATAACAGTGTAATGAGATGATTTCCTAGTCCCTATCTTCCATGACTATCAGCAGCACTGGACAGCCTGACGTTGCCTTCTGAGGATTTCTCTTTAATTCTATTTCTACTTCACTGGCTTCTCCTTACTAGTTTTCTTTGCTGGTTCCTCCTCTTGGAACTGACCTCTAAACTTTAGAGTGGCCTCGGGTCCAGTCCTCGGACACCTCCTTGCCCCCATCCACATACATTCCCTAGGTGACATCACGTGGTCCTGTGGCTACACCATCAGCTAGTGGTATCCTAGTTTAACTATCAACTCTCTAGGAGAGAAAAAAAAAAGGTCTGATTTGTAATGTTTGCTAATTTGCATGGTGCGTTTCTCCCACCAGGACCCGTCTCAAGCTGCCCACGTGTCACCACTGAATGGGGAGTTGGGAAGAGATGTGCACAATCAGCTCTCGAGAGCCCAGACGAGCCAGTTTCAGGGGACCCATGGCAATGCCCACGTTTACCTCTGTAGCCCAGAACTCTCACCCGCACATGAAACTTACATTCTTAATATCCTCCATTTGAATTTTAATCATCTTAAGTTCACCCCATCCAAATAGAGCTCTCAGGCTCCCCCGCCTCTGCTGTCGCTCCCACCGGCCTCCAATCTTAGTGTCAACTCCAGGCTACAGCTGCCCAGGGGTTAGTCTTGACCCTTCTCTTCCTCTCCTCACTCGCCACCTGATCCATCAGCAAATCCTGTCAACTCTACCTTCAAGATAAATCCAGAATCCATTCATTTCTCATTTCTTAGCACCTCCAGAATATCCTCTGATCTAAACCATCATCATCCCTCATCAGGATTTTTACACTAATGACGAAATGAGTCACCCTGCTTCCATCCATTTTTCTATCACCCTGTAGCCACAGGGATTCCTTCAAAACATGTCAGCTGATGTCACCCTTCTGTCCCTGGACCACTGGTCTTCTTCTTTGTCACTCAGAGGAAAACCCCTAGTCCTTATCATGGCCCATGCAGCCGTCTGTCACCAGGGCTCCTAACACTTCCCTGACGGCTGCTGTGTTCCATGTACTCTGTCCCCTCATTCAGTTCCAGATCCTGCAACCACTGCCCCCCCCCGACCCCCGCAACTAGTTTCCAAGCCCATCAAGGATGCTCTGGTGCACCTTTTGTGTACTGGTGGTTTCTTCTGCTGGGCACATTCAGTCCCCAGAAGGCTCCGGCTTGTCCCCTTACTCCTGTATGTCTCTTCTCAGATGAGAGCTACATCATCTAAAAATGCAGTGCCTCCCTGCTCTATTTTTCCTTAGAGGTCTTAGCATTACTTAAGAGGCTTTGCTACATCCCCTCAGTCCAGAGCACTATCTGGCATGTAGTAGGTATTAAATAAAAATGCGTGGAATTACTAAATAGTGTGTTGGGTCCTAAGTATTACATTCACTGCAGTATTTGTATTTTGAGACTGATTTGATTGAACTCGGACCGCATTTCCCAGAACTGATCAATATACTTCTAAGCCTTATTGGTTTTCCTGATTAATGTTCCAATAGGGGTATCAGAGGACTATGTGGAAGCATTATCCATTGGAAATGTGACCTTGGCATTCTTGAGAAAAGTTAGCAAGCAGTAGAGGAAAATGATCAAAGGTGTATTTATTGACTATCTCAAAATACTCATATACAGATTCTGACTAGGAAGGAAGAGGACAGCTCACACTCAAGTGTTAATTGTGTAGACAATTTCAGTAAGTTTTTCATGAGCAAGTTGTCTACCAAGAAAAGCTAGCATCCTAAAATAAGTCACCCATTAGGACTAACAGTGACACAAATATTCATCTGCATAAGAAAGGCAGGCACTTTGCAACTCTATCCTTTGGGTGACAATTTTATTTGATTAAAGGGCTGAGTTTATAATCATGAAGACATTCTTTTTATTCATCTAGTCACATTCATTCAATAAATATTTATTTGCCCAATATACATGCCAGGCACTGTTCTAGGTTCTGGAACTTAGGAGCAAAACTGACCAAGTCCTTTGAAGCAGTTAGTTACTGAGTGACCAGAAAGGAAAAGAAAAAGAATGAAAAATCCACAGATGTGGTGTATCCACTCCCAGATTAGAAAACAAAGGTCCATGGCCATAGTTTCTCCCATATTGTTTTATACACATAAGATAATGTTCTCAGAGGTGCATTGATGAATCAATACAAACAAAAGTGGACTGTTTTTAACTGTGTGTCCAAAGAAACTCTACACAGGTGGATAATATTTACTCTGCTAGAGCAATTTATAAGAGATCTGTTTTCAAAACACTCACAGAAAATGTTCCGAGATCACATGATAGACTTTGCGGACATAGCTGCAATACGGCAGGTTGAAAAGCTCGGGAGGGGGATTGTCCCTGCTGCAGTGGAGACAAAGTCTGTGGGGCTAGCTGGATTGGGTGTTTCTGATCTCAAATTGTCTGTCCTGCATGCAAATGGCTGCTGTGACTTCAGAAGGTTGTGTTTAATTACCCAGAAAGTGGCCTCCAAGTGCTGAGCACTGCCTAACATGTCCTAGAAATACAGACCCAGCTCTCAAGGAGTTTAACTGATTTTTTCCTATTGAGCATGACTCTTTTGACTAAAAATCCAACATGACCCATTCAATTATTTTCTTTTCATGTGAAGACACCAGAAAGCACAGGGATTAGATAATTTCCTTGAACTCCACCTGGCCCAGATGATCCATGTTGGCCATGATCTTACCTCAGTGTGGCTACACACTAGAATTTTCTGGGGCTTCCATACAAGTGCCTGGGTTCCCTCTCCAAAAATTCTGACATACACTGGTCCCCCAACCAGCCTGGACATTGGGATTTTTTAAATCAGGAGCTTCCCATGTGAAACCAAGGTTGAGAAATGCTGCTTTAGGATGAGTCATGGCATTTGACCCACTCCATCAGTGAGAGTCCTAAGAAGCAGTCAGGACTGGGGGACAAGCTGTCTAAAGAGAGAAACCATTGCTTGGTTTCCATGCTCAGCTGGATAATGCCTTTTGGTGCAGGATGGGGAAGCTCCTGGGGGTCCCGGCCATTTGAATAGAGGTTTCCTGCTCTGTTTTCCACACTAGCCCAAGGAATGAAAACTCTAGAGTGGTATCCATAGGGACAGGCTTTCCACCGTGCAATCTCATTCTGGCCAAGAGGGGAAAGTCATTGGTTTAACTTGACATAAGCTACTATAAGAAATAAAATCAATGTCAGTTCACCAAGTTTGGGTCACTTAGAGTTGCATGGGACTAGCCAATATGGGGGAAAAGGGCCTTCCACATGGCCTGCAAACCAGAGAATTGGAGTCCCTGCTAGGCCATGTTCTTCTCCAGAGAGTGCTATATTTATAGAAGGAACAAAACCTTATGCAGGATGAGGGGGCTGGATAATAATATGTGTGAATACACTGATCTGTCTGAACAGTTTCTTGGCTGTCTGCTTTCAATGGTAATAAATATCCACTAAAAGCCGTCTGCTGTATGTGTTTCTGGTAAAGTCTCACACTTCCCTGCATGAATACATTCAGAATGTAAGCACCACACACTCGACTACAGAGACTCTGTTGTATTCTGAATTCTTAAGTTATGCAGCTTAGCAGCTGTGATAATGTAATGGTTTGCAAAATAATAGACTGGCAATACGTCAACCTGAAATAACACATCACATAATGAATAATGTGGGTGCAAAAAGGTTTAATTTATACTGCGTTAAAAATACTGCTCCAGAAATATCACACCATTTCAGTCTTTCCAAGACAAAAAAAAAAAAAAAAAAAAAAAAATCCTTTCACTTAAATATTCAAATAATTGTGGTAAAAGAGAACGCTTTCTTGTTTCTTTTTTTTTTCCCCAATAAAAATGTCAAATTTACATTACTCTGTGAAGAGACATATAAGCTGAGTCTGGTCAGTTGTTCGTGCACATGCTTCCTTCTACTTTAAGATACGTGCATGATCCAAGAGTTCAGAGCATTTGTCTCCTCAGTTTGTATGAACATATAAGAGCAAACACATTTCCCGTCAGCAAGAATTGGGCGTGGGGTAATTTAATGTAAAAGAAAATGAGGCTGTTTCTGTTTATGTCTTAATTCTGCTCTTCTTCCTAAATTTTTTCACTGAGGGAAGTTTATAAAAAACTTTCAGATTTCATTTATTTCTCTCATTTAGTGAATATTTATCACACTCCTGTTATGAGCCAGAGACCAAGATGTGTTTCCTGCCCTCAAGGAGCTTGTCATCATGTGGAGATTTGACATGACAGAAATAGGATGGAAACGGGCGGATTCAATACAGTGTGATCTGTGCTGCTGTGAAATGCAGAGGGTAGGGGAGCCCAAAGGAGGAGCACTCATTCAGACTTGGGGAGGGGGCAGAGTTTCTGGAAAACCTTCTCAAGGGTGTTACTTTTAGGCTGAAAGGATGTGACTAGGAAGTTAAGGAGGTAGAGGGAGAAGGCAGTGTGTGTCAGGCCGACCAAAGCACGTGCAAAGCCTCTGAGGCAAGGGAAAGCATAGTGGTTTGGAGGAACTGCATAATGTTTAGTGTGGTGGGAGTCTGGCACTCTCAGGTAAATTAGGGGGAGAGCTGAGGCTGGAGAGGGTAGCAGGGTCCTAATCATGAAGGCATTGTAATTACATTTAGACATTTATCTAAATACTTATCTTGAAGCAGGGAACCATTTAAGGGTTTTAAGTAGACAAGTGGACACAACCATGCCTCTGTTTTAGAAAGATCACACTGCTGCAACACAGAGCATGGACTTGGGGAAACCAGAATGGCAACTGTTTGAAAGTGAAAGTTAATGGTGGCCTGAGCCAAGGGGAGGGAGGAGGTGGGGGGGGGCGCCTGGGTTCTGCTCTGTGTGTTCAGGTAGCTGGTGGACTGAAGGAGGAGTAGGATTATGAGGGAAATGACCAATTCCATTTTGGACATGTTGAATTTGAGTTGTCGCATCATTCAGGAGAACAGAGATGTCCAGCTCTTCCTGGCACATTTGAGTCTGGATGCTAGAGAGGATAAATCAATGGGAAGGGAAGCATCCTTAATAAACATGCATCTGAAACAGTTCGGGCTGGGCCACAGAAAGGTTGGCCTACTTATTCTTGGGTTTTGGAACTATAAATAAAGGTAATATCCAACATGATACCATTTCCTCATAGTGTAGGGTCATCGTAGTTTAATAAAAACATTACCCCTGCTCCAAGGCAAACTCCCGGGAAAAAGGTCCACATTTGCTCTTTCCTTAACTCATTTACATGTTGTGCTCGTAGATTCATTAGAATTTTCCATGAAGTTCATTTTTACCTCTGGAGTAACAACATCGGCTTTGGAGTAAAGAGAGACCCTATAGAAGCATATGGGCTTGAGTAAGTTTAGTTAGTTGGCATTTGTATGCAATGAATTTGAAATGCTTTGTTTTCTAAGTGTCTTGCATAAAATTGGAAGTCCAAGGCAAATCATCAGCAGGAAATCCTGTCTGTCTTGGCTTTACTGGGTAAAGATCCCTAAAGGACCTCTCCAGGTGACAGTGAGGTGTGACCAAGAGAGTGTGTATGTGTGTAAAGGCCATCAGCTATTAAAAATACAAGCCAGTATGGACATTGGGGAGGGTATGTGCTTTCGGTAAGTGCTGTGAAATGTGTAAGCCTGATGATTCACAGACATGTACCCCTGGGGCAAATAATACATTATATGTTAAAAAAAAATACAAGCCAAGTGTCCCTCCACTCAAAGATAGGCAAATTTTAAAAATGCCCTTTCATTAATGATTGCTTTCTATATGTGAGGTATTGTGTTAGGTCCTTATATATGTTCCCTCTAATCCTTCACAACTTCCCTCAACGGCGGAGAGTGCAGATGTATAAACTAAGAACGCTGAATAAGTCTGGTCACTCTGCCAAGATCACACAATTAGTAAAGAGTGAGGCTCTCAGTTTTGGGGACCCAGTGACTGCAAGCCCTACCCTTTTTACCCACCTTACTGCTTTCAGTAGCACCTAAATTGTCTTCATTTCTTGTTTTGTAGCTAAGTTCATGCTCTGCTATATCAATATTGTTTTGTTTTTGTAAACCTGTATCCCTAATCTCTCCTGCCTACCAAGCAAAGTATCTTATCTTTCTGTTGTTTTTCCCACCTTGCCTAGCTCCGTGATGGGCTTGTGGCAGTCGTGAAACTCTGAAAAAGAACTGAGCCTGGTCTCGTAGCCTGAGTGAGTGTTTCTGGAATCAGGATTTGATGAAGGTCTAGACAGCATAGTTAACAAGGTGCATTTCTTTTCTTTCAACTCAACTGGCAGTTGGAAAACAGGACCAACACAGCACTCCCGTGTGCCTGAGGGCACATGACCAGTTCTGGAAATCATTATTCTCATATTGAAGTCATGAGTCTTCTATATTCCCTTTCATGGGACGTCCTGGTGACAAGTTGCTTACAATCCTTTGCTCAGGGGCAGGCTGTCATGTTGACACTCCCCCAGGGAGCAAAGGTGATGAAACAGGGACAGAAGATTCTGGGTTCTTGGACATGGGTCCTGCTGTGTGGTCGACTATATGTCCCTGGACAGAAGATTAAACCCCTCCGTGCCTTGGCTTCCCTGTTCCTACAGGACAAGTGTGATAACCTCCATCCTCTGTGTTTCACCAGCAACTCAGGATTGTAATATGAAGTAACGAATAAAAAAGTGCATTGGAGTAAAGACAGTACAGACGCGAGACCTTAAGATCATCACGTATCGCGAGACAATGGAAACCAACCCGAATGTCTGTCACCCTCTAGGCTGATGATGTAACTGGAAAAGGTGCTGCTGATTTTAATTCAGGGAGTCCCAAGAAAGAGTGCTAGTTCTCAGTATCTGCCCCTAAAGCAAATGCCGCGTCTCACCTTTCCTGCCTGCCTTTTACACAAATGTTTGACTCTGATTCTGAAAATCATCATCAAGTCGGCAACAGTATAAAACGTCCAGTTGGAACTGACAAATTCATCATAGGTTCCAAATAGCGTCGACCTCCCTTAGAGTGGAAGGGGAGATGGGCGGCTCATAAGGAATGCAGGGGCACTCTTCCTGTGAGCAATGGTGTCCCAGCCCTATCGCTTCACCTCTAGCAACCGAGATGAATAGGATGTCTGATGCTCCAGTGATGAGTGTTTTCTCCTAAGGGCCCAGTAGCTTGCAGATCTAAGACACGTGTAAGATGGGTATGTGCCCATGGGCAGAAAATAGGTCTGTGTATTTGAACGTAAGTAGATGCCAACACATGCAACAATGTTTTATGTATGATGTTGTGTTCATAGACTCGTTTTTTCTTAAATTGGTTAACAATGAATAACAGAAGTGGCAACTGCATATATCTGGATTTATTAAAAATTCATGATCTATCAAACATCCATCTGGAGATTCTAATGGTTAAATAAATGTTTCTATGGAATTTTTTTGTGCCTATGCCCAGATAACTCTCCTCAGTATTGCCAGGTTCCAGAACTCCAGCGTGTACAGTTCATGTTTCTAAATGACTAGTTGTGAACAGAACACATGATATAAACTTAGTTACCACAAAGGCCAGAAAATTTTCAACAAAACCTAAAATCATATTCAACATAAGCCTGATATACTTTTAACATTTGCCGTAACTGTTAGTCCTATGCTCTAAAGCTACTGGTATAGAAGGGAGCATGTGATAGGCACTTAACTATATATTAGTTGATGACTCTGACGTTGAGCACAGGAGATTTGTCTCAAAATAAAGACCTACACACGAACAGAATAGGAAATGAAGCTTTTTTTTTTTTTCATCAGTACTCAAATGACAGAAAGAATGTCACTCATCACAAGTCAGGAAGTCAAGCCCACCTGTATTCTAGATAGACCCTCATATTTTAAAGTTTCAACTGTGTTTTCCTTAAATTTAAAAATCACTGAGTAGTAAGTATACCAGCCAGAAAAAGTAACTCGAATTCAACCCGGTTCCCCTTTATAAGATGCAACAGGTTGCTTACCTATCAAGAGAGCTTTTTGTGAAGTTATTTGCCTTATGGCTGTTAGATCACACCTTGAACTAGGATGTCTAAGTAGACTCCACAGCTCACAGAGGGGACTGCCGTGATTCAAACAGGAGCTTCGGGGTTTTTGAGACCCACAAAGCATTCCACACCTGTAGGGGTGTAGGCATTTTGTCCCTACACGAATGAACCCGACATCCCAAGGACAGCTAGCTTTGCATCAACTTCAGTCATCCCCAAAAGTGCTTTAGTCACTCCAAAGAAGGACAAATCCTTGTTATTTTATAGGATCATCTCTGCCAGGGGTTACCATAAAGTAAGTATGTTTCAGAAAATTAACAGAGTCATTTTGAGCGCAAATCCGTAGTATTAAGAAAAAAATCCAAAATGATAGCAAGGTATGTGAAACAGCAACAACACCACAGAAGGGATTTTCTTCAATGGGGGTATAATTTAAACCCTCCTGTCATCAAAGCTCCTTAACATCATCAGCGCCTCCTTGGAAGACACGGTCACCCCGCAGAGGAAATCTGCAGCTGTGTCGCACTAATGCATCTGCTTGCAGCCCCTGCTTTTCTCCCCAGGCACTCACATCTTCCATCCTGATTCCAAAGGGCAGTCCCCGCCCCAATCTCTTCCCTCCTATCTCATCTCCCACGGCACCCCCACATGCACAGCTGGCAAAAATTTGTTTCAAATTTCTTATCATTCTCTGCTAAGAAAAAAATTTACACATGACATAGTATTCTACATTCCCAGGAATTCAAATTTTTCAGGAAAACAGGGCGACCGAAAGGATGCCATGTACAATGAACACAAACATCTCCTTTTCTTTGGAACAATTGCTCCACGTGAAACAAACAGCCCGCCACGTCGCTTACCCTCTCCACGCTGCGTCTTCTCAGAGATCCATAAGGAATTTTCAGTAAAAGTCTTTGAGATCTATTCGGAGCCACTGCAGCCTGAACCACCATGGTGTAGAGCCGCGTGTGCGCGTTCCTGTGTGTGTGAGTGTGAGTGTGTGTGTGTGTGTGTGTGTGTGTGTGTGTGTGTGTTCCCAGCAAAGTGAGAGACAAGGCTTCCTCCAAACTAAGTTATGGTCTCCTGGAGGTTTCCCAAATATCAAATAACCGAAAGAGTTTTTTTCTTTCGACCATATGAGTCAAGATGTGGTTCGTCGGGAGGCGGGGGGATGGGGAAGCAGAAAAATAGCCCAAGTTCTCCAACTTCAGCCTGCCTTCAGCAGCACCGCGTTAGCTGCCCCTTGTCTGTCCCTGCCTGTCAGTCCTTCGGTGAGACTGCATGTCCCAGAAGTTGGCAAGCGACGCCTCTGGGGAGAGTGATCCAGAAATGTCAACTTTGCTTCTCGTGGCTACAGACGGTAACCAGGTCAGTTGTCTGATGGAAGCTCTATCAGTCGTATTATTCATTCCATCACGTGACTCCAAAGCCCCTCGGCCATACAGTAGGTCACATGCTCACCTTAAAAAGACTATTTGGAATATCACCATCTGGTGCGGAGATTAATGTGAAATCCTGCATTCTGATTTCACTCTTTTCCGAACACAGGAAAAATATTTGCAGACCCGTGACATAACGCACTGGGGACTTGGAGGGATCCCTGCTCGCAGTCATAAATTACACGTATGACCCTGAGCATCAGATGCGCCTATCTGGTTTTTCTCTCCTGCTTTCCAGTGCACAGAAAATAAATGTAGGAGTGCAATTAATTATATATGTGAATGTAGTCCACAAAGATAAAGTGTGAGAGAAGGAAAAAAAATGTTGGTATCACGTGGTCCAGATGAATCGAATATACGAGACAGACTTGCAATTGGCATCTCTTCATTTAAATGTTTGTGTTATAGAACATTTATTTTTATGTGTGCCAGTAAATGTGAAGAAGTTCTGTTTGATTTTACAAGGCTCTGAAAAGGACAAAGTTCAGATTCATCCATCACGTTTGCCTATTCTTTTCTAATAATAGCATGTAATTCTGTGTAATTCCAGATCATATGATCCACTGAAGGATAGTACACATGGTCTAAAATTTTAACTTTTGTGTAATATTTTGTAATTGACACATTCTTCATCTATGGTAGCCTCTCTCTGCTCTCCCCTTTCCAAATCTGCTTATCTCTACAGCAGAGAAAATTACAATAAAGAAAAACAAGTAAGGGGCTTCCAGAATTGGATGGTTGTTGTTTTTTTTCTTGTTTGTAATGTATTTCTACATCTGCTGCTCCTCTCCGTTCTGGGTTTTATGAAAGGGATGCCATTTCCTTTGTAGGAATCCATGCTTTTTGGTGTTAGCCTGATATCACTTACATGCTTTGGGATCCGGCTTGTATTTACTCTCTGCAGACCAGTTTATTGCAAACCATGGAAAAGAAAGTTCTGTTTATTCAAAGATTCTAATAGGAAGTGGGGTGGGGTGCTAGGGGGAAGAAGTAAAGGTTTACACTGCTGGAAAATGAACCAGGAAAGACTCTTAGAAGGGGGGTGCTAGTGGGGGCGGGGTGGGAAGGATGGAAACGTGGGTCTGGTCACCCAGTGCAGACACACATTAAGAGGCAGTTAAAGAAAGCATCAAGTTGATGTGGGAAATTCCAAATATACAACAATCGGGCTTTGTTCGTAATTGGTTCCATATGTGTATCGGGGAGCCAGTGAGAGGGTGAGAGAGAAGGCCAGCAGCAAGGAAAGACGGGAATTCCTCAGCCCGACTTGTGGAGCGTCTCTGGCTAGGTGGTTGAGGTTTATATACCTTTTTTCCTCTTTTCTCGCTTCCTTCCTGCACTGCCTGGTTTCAAACTATTTTGGGGTGGCAACAGATCTGGAATGATATCCAATGACTTGGCCAAATGCATCGAATTTCCTTGATAAAACCCCACTCGACGACGTAACGGTTTTGAACAAAGGACAGGCACATTTTCAAAACACTGAATCTGTCTCGAGTCCTGGGTTTGCTTCTCTCCAGGGCGGTTTGAGAGGGGGTGCTGGAGCACATCAGCTGAGAAGTCACTGTCTCTCTCTCTCCTGACCTGGGCCAGGGCAAAGCCCCTGGGAACTGAATTTATTTATATTTAACTAAATGCAACTTCCTGTTTCCCAGGGGTATTAATAAGTGTTTCACTGAAGAGCTTAAGGCCTCATGGCATAGTTCAGATCATAAAGGACACTTTGATGAACTAAGTGCAAATAAAACAAAAACATACGCATTTGATTAAGGTTAAAATACATATAGAAGAGAATGTTATTTGAAACAAAAATAACCCTGAGCCAGACTCACACACATTTGAGCCCCATATACTCTACCCCTCAGGGGGTGAGGAGCAGGATCATTTCTCACATCTGCACCAGCGCCTTCTCCTAGCTAATGGGGAGGAGGAGGTTGGCTCTGGAGCTTTCCACCGTCCCCACAGAATAGCCAGCTACCTCCTCAGACAGATCTGAAGGCTCTCAAAGATCAACTTATCCAAAACTAATTTCTTTGATGGTTTTACTGTGGATGTTTAAGATTTATACATGTAAAATTAGTTACTGAAACGAAAGCATTTAATTTCAGAAGGCCATTGTTATAATACAAATATGTTTCCCAGGAAGGGGTATGCATTTACACCTTTGCAGCTATGGCCACTTTAGGAGAGGTGAGGGGAACTGACGTCTACTGAGTACCTAGCAGTTGCCCAGCAGTGTGCTAGAAGGTGACCCAAGGCTATCTCAATGGCAGAGATGAGCTTCATGGTCCATATTTTACAGCTGATGAAACTGGGGCTCAGAGAGGTTAATAATTTGACCAAAGTAACACAGTTAGAACTGTCAAATCTAAGATGAAACCAAAGTCAAGATGTTTTATTTCAGAACCTGACCTGGTTCATTATACCCTCACATGACACAGAAGACTTGATCAGATTACAGCAGGTTAGAAATTCAGAAACGACAGATGTCCATGGAACCTAACAGAGAAAGGGAAAAATCCCTGTCTTTGAGAAAGAGAGAATTTAAGCCAGGAAATGGCATTCGAAGGAGTAGTTTTAGAGTCTCTGGAACTGCTGCTCTGCTGTCCATTGGTGAGAAGCATGGGTGACAGCAAGAGCAAAGAAGCCCAAAGGAGCTGGGGAGGCAGCGCAGTGGCGAGGCAGGACAGCCCCTGGCCTGAGGGGTAAAGGGAGGAGCTTAGGGCCAGGAACCCCTTGTAGAGGCTGGAACCCTGTGGACCCCCTGGGTGAGACCTGATCACTGCTGGAGCCACAGGCCAAGGCCAAGTGGGGGGCCTGGGGATTGGGAAGGAAGGCCCTGCTCCTCCCCTCCAGCCTCCCACCTGCATCCTCTGAGCACAGCACTGATGCCAGCCAGTTGACCAGGAGCCCTGGAAACAGCCATGGAGGCAGGGAGGGAAAGAGGAGGAAGAGATCTGAGGGTAAATGCCCAGGATCAGCACTGAGACCAGAGACGTGGGAACAAAGGACTGGGACAGGGTGACTAAAGAGCAACTAAAAGACAACAGATAAGCAAGGGGAAAACATTTGGAATAGAGTATTACTTAGAGAAAGCATGTTTTTGCCAGGATGGTGGGCACCTGGCCACCTAGGGCACTGTTAATGGCCCACGGGACAGATGGGGAGCTTGCTGCGGGGATGTACTGTGAGCGAAGCCCCGGGAGACGGGTGGAGGGCCTTGATGCTACTGCTTCTGATGCCCTTAGAGTAGAGCACCCAAGGCTGGCAGAGATTTTTTATTTGTTTATTTTGAACATTTCCTTCCCATCTCAGTGAAAGTGTTTACATTCGAACTCTAGAATGAAAATGCATAGGGATCGATTGAACCATATTTCAGGAAAATCAATGCTCTTGACACACCAAAGCAAGATGTATCAAATCCAATGGGTGTTCTTGGTCACAAATAGCACGAGGTGGAAGTCGGGGTTTGGGGGATAATGGCCTGTCAGAGAGAAAGCATATGACAACACCAGAGCTAGTGGTGGGTAGCCGCAGAAGAGGGGAGACTCCGCCACTGAGTGTGTGAGCAGGGGTGCAGCAGCTGACACGGATCAGGTGAGCGACCCAGCGTCCTGCACCTGCTGCGAAGCCATGGGAGGGGTGTGGGGGGGGCAGGGGGGGTTCCTGATAGGATACTGAGAACTGAGACAGAAATAGGGACACTGGTCACTGCAGCCTCTTGTCCAGACTGTGCCTGGCCAGCAGCCTCCAGTGTTCATCCCAACTGTGGCCCAGTGCCTGAAATGACCATTCAGGAGGCTCATCCCTCTGGCCCCCTGAAGTTCCCCATGCATGCATATCTTACCTCAGGCTTGTAATCACTGGTATTAGGTAAACTCGTCTGCTCGGCTTTATTTTGTTCATTTGCCAGAATGCGGAGAGAAGGGATAACAGGGCGGAGCGGTTTGGGCCAGGTTTCTGGGGTGGAAGGAAGGAGGTAACAGGTCTCACAGTGGGTACAGTGGGGTGCCACAGTGAAGCTCCCAGCCCGAGGGCAGCCTGGGGCCCATGTGAGCGGGGATCAGGGGCAAAGGGCAGTGAACCGAGCAGTGCTGGGAAGGGGAGTTGAAGCTCCCGTCTGGAAAATAAGGACAGAAGCACTTTGAGAAGTGTTACCCCCGTCTTCTTTTATTCTCTCTCTGGTAAAAGGTGAAATACCGCTTACATTAAGGACATAGATACAAAGCTGACAGTGTAAATGCTTCTTCTAATGTCCATCTCAAGCCATTATTTGTTGTAAATTTAGCAGCCTGGTGAAAGGGGACTGCCTCTCAGTTTCATAGGAGGTCTGAAGACCACAGGCACCTCCTTTTCCACATCTTCTCGAAGTATACAAAGGAAAGTCTGAGACCAGATTTGAGGCCCCACATTGACTCGGCTCTGTGGGCTGTCAGCAAAGGAGTCAGAAGAACGAGGAGGGTGGGACCTGCTGCCCCCTCACCTCGGGCCCAGTGAAGGGCTCTGAGGAGCCTGTTGGGAGGCATACAGAGAGCTTTTCAAGGGATGGGGACTGGCTGAGCATGGGTGGCAGCCAAGGGAAGAGAAGAATGGTGTAGGGGAAGTAACTTCAATCCCATTGTCTGGGGTCAGATGTGGGTGCCTAAGAGAGCTGGTCTTGGTCCATCTTAGGTGCTCAGTGAGTTGTATGAATGGCTATGGAACCTCAGGAGAAAGGGGCTGGGTCTGTGGGGGGCAAGAAGTGATCTTAAATGACTAAGTGGAAGAAAAGGTATCACTTGTGCCAGGGAACTGTAGTGAGAAAAGGGCAGGGTCTTCAAAGAACCCACAAGGCACTCCACTCCACAAGGACAAGAGCTGGGTTTGGACATCCGTCAGTCCCACAGAGAGACCCCAGATGTGCTAGAGGCAGCTCGGTGAGCAGGGCCCGTGAGGAAGGACATGGAGGAGGAAGGCAGGAGCCGCACGCTGGCCCTTCCCACTGCAGCCCTGAGCTGAGGAAGGGAAGACAGGCTTTGAATGAAGTTTGGGGTGTTTAATTGTTGTCCTATAAAACAGCTGGGAGGATAAACGGGATGAGATTGAAACAAAGACACACACAAAGAACTCCTCAGCAATTTGGAACATTCCTGGAGTAGAAGTGAGGGGAGCTGGGAAGGGAAGCTCTGTCTTTCTTTAAAAGCCCCATCACCCTTCCCATTAGCTCCTAACTCGGCTAACCTGGGTCATTCATGTCACGTTTTATTACAGTAAGCTCTGACTGAGGTTATGCAAACAGAAATGCTGCCTGCATCCATAATTTTGTATTTGAAAAGTCGCTGGAATTTAGGCCAAACACGAAACCCAATATCCCCAAGAGCAGGAGGAAGATATCAAGCAACACAGTTATCAGCAGACCTCACATGCCCAAGGCCTGCGAGACTATATACAGTTCCCCCTGGGGCAGGATAGTTGAGGCTCCCCTGGTTTTAATGTAGGCTTGCATTGATGGAGTGCATTGTTGGCATCGTCTATCTTTGGACAGATTTTCCTACTCTTACGGCATTTGGAAGAAACTGTAGGTATAATTACAGCTAGCGTGGATAGGCAGAGAAAATTTTCCTTCCCTTCCCTGCCTTTCTGTTCATTCCTCCTTCCTGCCCTTCCTTCCTTTTCTCCCTTCCCCTTCCCTCCCACCCTCCCTCCCTTCCTTTCTCTTTTAAGCTTTCCTTGTCTACTTGGGCTACATTCTGGGCTTTATTTAATAGTTCTCCTCCATGGCCAGCCAGACAAAGAAAATAAAAGAAGTTTGAAGTGAATTGTTCAGTTTGACTCCTAATTATTGTTACTGGTATTGTTGCCGATGGACTGAGATGAGTCTGCTATTTGCTTCTGTATTACGTTGTCTGTGCTCTTCCTGTATTCCATACCAAGCTCTATGTTACTGGTCTTGCCTTTGTCTAAACCAATTTTAAAACATCCTTTTATTGCTTATGCTGCATGATTCATTCAACAGTTACTTATATTTTGAGTGTCTAACAGAATAATGGTAACCCCCTTATATGGCACAGTCTACTACAGGTAATATTCTAAAGGCTTTTAAATATATTAATTCTTTAAGTCTTATAACATTTTATGAAGTAAGCACTCCCTTTTCCCTAGAGGAAGATGGAGACACTGAGGCTCAAAGAAATGGAGTAACCTGCCCAAGGTCACTCTGCAAGAGGCTTTGGGATCCATTAACTGCTGGACTCTGCTAGATAACTACTGTGTATCAGGCATTGGGCTAAGAATTGAGGATACAAGGGAGCTTCTGCTTTTTGGAAGAGTTTGCTTTTGCTCCTCAAACTTAGTTCCCCCTGTGATGAGGTATCCATAGAGAAGTAAAATACCCTTTCACCTGATTCACACCTGGAAGGTTACTGAACAGCTACCCAACAGGATGAAATGAAATTTGTCGAAGTTCTTTGTAAATGGTACACACACACACACACACACATACTTTCTACTCTCACTTCTGCATACTGTTTTCCTGTTGCCTCGACATAACAGCCTTCGTGGATGTCACCGTCCACCTCTCTGCCTCTTCATACATATTCCCCATGACATCCAAGTTTCATTCATCTGCATTCCTTAAAGGTCATCCAACTTAGCCACATATATTGGTGGTAAAGAGGCTTCTCCTTGGACCTTTGAGAACACCTTATTCAGTAGTTTTAAGAGAATTAATTAGCCCAGAATAAGATCCCCATCCCCATCAACTCAACAATACACATCCCGTCACAAAGGAAACCAGACTACATTTTCTGGGGTTGGGAAGAAAATACAGCATCTGCTGCATGGAAACCTCTCGTGTTAAACAGGCATCCCAGAATCTCATTCAATCTTTCTGGCAATGATCACGCTGTAGAGAATGTCAAGTGGAAAATATTAATGGCCTGTGTGGAGGATTAGTCCCTATTGTCTTAGCATCCCTTGCTTCACGGACATCAAATTCCAGCTCATCAGCATGCTGGCAGGATTATTCAACTATTCACCCAGAGAAGGAGGGAGCAAGTAGAGATCTTGCTTGCAAGCAGCAGACAGATTATTCCTCCATATGAGAGTCCTTCACATCTGCCCTGGATATGATTTGCCCCCATCAAAGTTCTACTTGCCCTTCCCAGCGTGAGGCTAAGTCAGGCAATCATTGGCTGTAGCCTGGGATAATGGCTATTCTGCATGGTGGTAATGGCTTATTGCATGTGCTATTAGAAGTGATGTCATGTCCAGGTCCTGAGGAATCGATAAGATTGCCAGGATGCCTGTGTGATTAATCAGGTAATAAGCTGACCCATGTGGGGCTGGCTGTGTAGATTGGCTTTCGAGACCATTTTGCAAAGCTATTTTTCATGGGCTATCCATCCATGTGGATGGATTTTGATAACTAGCATTGATTTGCCATTTTTATGAAGTGCAGTTTGCACAGGGTAAACTGTGTAATTGCACCCAGAATGGCAAAATAAATAACGTTCTTATCTATGGTATTGACGACCCAGGATTAGCTGAATATATATAGTACACCTCCAAACAGAGTCAATGGATGTTGGATTTTACTATGCTCAGCTCTCAAATTTCAGGTGTCTTAGATAAACACTGGGTGGCAAATGATCAACTTTTAAATCTGCTTCTAATTTCTAGGCTTCCTTTTTCCAGGAAGAGAAGTTTAATGTAATTTTCTTCAATAGGAGAATGGTTGTCTTGGTTCAAGTAATCCCTCTGGTGCTGCAAAGGAGGATGGCTTTCTTTGGGGCCATCAGATTGCTTTCTGTCCTGTTCCCAGGACCATGTCACTCCCAACGGCAAGTGCCCATTTGCCCAGGGATCTCTGGGATAAGTCACGTGGCCTGTATTTTCCCAAGGCGAGGAAGGAAAGCACTTGATCTGTTACAAAGATAGGTACTGAGAAATCTCACATCATGGGAATGGGTTTATCTTGAGTGTGCCCTAGAGGGCTCCCAACATCCCATAAGTCAAAATGAGAAACGATTACCCAGTAGAAGATCAAGGCCATCAGGGAGATTCAAATCAAAACCACACTGAGATACCACCTTACACCAGTTAGATAATGGCCAAAATCAACAAGACAGTAAACAACAAATGTTGGAGAGGATGTGGAGAAAGGGGAACCCTCTT
>CM052897.1:101259111-101280701 GCA_028534135.1 Potos flavus
GATAATAGACTTGTTGAGAAAATTAAGTGAGACTGTAGAATCACATGTGTGGGAACAAAGGTGGTAAGAAATGCCATCAGAGCCAGGTTCTGACATGCATTCTATAGAAAAATATATTTTAGACCTTATTCTGTGAGCAACAGGGAGTTACTACAAGTTACTTTTTGCAAGGAAGTGATACCCATCCAACTTGAATTTTTTGAGCTTGAGCGGTAAAGACTGAGTGGTAGAATGGAGAGCCTGGGTATATCCAAAGCCAGGAGAGACGTTGTAAGGTTATTGCAATTGTCCAAATGAGAGGCGATTAAGCCCAAAACTGGGACAGTGGTGACAGGCTGAATATAAGATGTTGGGGAACAATAAATAGTAGAGCGAGGTTTATGGTAATCCTCTATCTTGGGGGAGTAGGAGAAAGATGGTCCTATTAGCTAAGTACCCAGGAGAGCGGGCAGGTTTAGGGGAGATGATAATGAATAGCAATGGACATACCGAGCTCCTGGTGCCCAAGCATTTTGATCTGGAACTTAAGAGGGGTGTCAAGCCTAGAAATGTAGCTTTGGATTTCAACCACAGACAAGGAACCACCAGTCAAGTTATTAGTTAAGTGTGAGGGCAGACATTCAAGAACACAAACACTGACTTCTCACGCACCTCTTCTCAGAAGTTTATTGGAAGAGAGTCTCCAGCAAAAAAAAGTTAAACCTACAAAAGGGGGATCTGAATTCCAAGAAAAAGAGAATGAATCCTAGGATAGCTGAAAAGGGAGTTCTCAGAATAATGAAGGGAGGACCCCTAAGGACCTAGTCACACAAGGGACTCAGAGAGGAGCTAGCCTAGGTGGTACAGGAACATGGAGGGGACCAGGAAGGAGGGGTCTCAAAAAAAGAAAAAAAATGTATGAATCAAGTATCTAATGAGTGTGCCAAATTGAGAGGAGATACAAAGCTCTAGTCAAGTTCTTAGAGAAAAATGATTGATAGGTACACAGAATATCAAGCCCACAATGAAACCAGGCAATTAGTACCACCTGGAAAAACATAAAGTTGTAAAATCCAGGATATGTAATCATAATATACACTGTTTCCCCACTGTAAACAATGTATTGGTAGTCATAAGATTGAATTTTGATTTAAACTGTGATATAGATATATTGGTAGTAAAGATCGAGAGAAAGAGATACATGGGTATTTGTAGGGATGTGGAACAAGGCTTTAAGTGAGTCAAAGCCTCATCTTTCAAGGGATGTCCCTGGGGAGACGACTCAGAGATTGGGAAAAAGGGTTGGAAGCCTCGTATTTTTCTTTATAGGCCTTGTAGTACTCTTCAACTTTCAAATGTTACAAACATTACCATGCACATGTATTATTTTGCTAAAAATGAGTTGAATTGTAAACAGAGGAGCAATGTTCCAGACAGTGGGAGCAGATGAGGGCTGGGAGCAGTGTATGGCATTCAAGGGTCACTGATGGCCTTGAGAAAGTGTGTCCAGAGTGCTGACAACAGAAGTTGGGCTGCAGACGGAGAGCTGGAGCTGCCTGGCCTCGTTCTAAATGGAAAGATTGGAGTCTAGGTCCTGGGTTATTGAATCTGACAAATGTTTCAGGAGCCCTGCTTGATTTCCTACATTTTCCTTTCCTTCAGTGTATGTTTCAGGGCTCTTAGGCTATGGATCTGCTATTGAAATGGCTGCTGAATGAGAAGCCTTCAAGCTATACCTGGAAAGGAAGAACCTTAAATACTCTGAAACCAGATGAGGACACATGGACAGAAGGAAGCAGGACAAATACGTCAGCAAGGGCATTGGCAACAATTCTGGAGATAGTCCTGAAGAGTCATCCATATACTTTGGACCTTCTTTGCGTTTTACTTTGGTGTGAGACTGTGTGTGTGTTTATATGAATACACTCGTATACACACACATGTGTGTTATTTCCTCTCGTGAGCCCAGTGGCACTGCAGCAGCTACAGGAGCCCCAGAGTGGTGACAACTAATTATGAAACACCAGGTCTGATATGTCCCTCTTATCGCATTTTGCAGAAGCCTTGCATTCCCACAAAATTCCCCCGTGGCCCTTGGTAATCCTGGAAAGGAAGTGTCAATCTGGAAACAGCTGTTCTTGAGATAGTGGGATGACATCCTAATGAGCATGCTATGAGCAACAGAGGAAATCCAACGCTAATGGGACTGTGAGGCAAATATTTTTTCTAGACAATCAGACTCACACAAGAAAGTCTATATTCCCTAGCAAGGCTAAGAGGAGAATCACTGACCTATAGATGTCAAGTCCCCAAGCCCTGTGGGATGTTGGACACTTTCTCCGGCTCTCTTCTGGGAGATGGCTCTGGCAAGGCAGTTCAAAGTCACCTTACTCAGAGGTTCCACCAGGGAAACCCAGCTGGAGAGCAGAAGAAGCCCAGTACGGGCCTGTTCCCAGGGCTCCATGCCCCTGTTGGCTGCAGAGCTCAGGACCAGGTAGCTCCTGCATTTGGGAAGCAGGCAGGGAGGATGGCCACAGATTGATGAAGTTGAGGCCAGGAGTAAATGCTGTGTTTCCACAAAGCCAAAACCTATGCTAATTCCACAGAGAAGGTTGAGGGGGAGTAGGGAGAGTGAGCTTAGGGGTAAAGGGGTCGAGAAACAGAAAATGACTTATTGCAATTCAGGGTTTGAAACAGATGTGTTTTCTAGGGGAAGGCAAAGGGAAAACGAGGACTAACTCATGATTACCTCCTTTGCATCAGGCATGGCCCTGGACACTTGCTTGAAACTACCTCTTTCAGATCTTCACTATGATCCTGTAAGCTGGGTAGCATTAGCTACACTTTACTGATAAGGAAATCAAAGCTCAGAAAGATTAAATACTTGCCGACAGTCATGCGAGTAGGACATGGTGCTGAGCTGGGATTGAGACTTGATGCTGAGCTGCTCAAGTGATTTTAAAGATCATTTTCCATATTCTTTAGGGATGTGTACATGGAAACACATCAGAGCACCCTGTCCTTAACAAGGCCTGCCCTCAGGAGAAACTATTTTACGAAAGCATAAACAACGGGGAAGGGAAGCCCTTCTGGGGAGCCTCCCGGGAGAAGTGAAATACTCAACTCTAGCTGGCTCTAGCTTTCCTTGTGGGGGAACGGAAATGCTCAATTCTAGCCCCTCCACCCATCTTGTCTCACCTAAGGGAGAAAAGCACCCTGAGGAACTGTGGTGTAGTTCACATCCCAAAGCCATAGGCTCACTAAAAGACTGAGAACTAGCATAGGACTATACAGTGCCTCTCCTCCTCCCATTATCTTACCACCGCATGGCTAAAGGCCTATTTCCCACAGTTTCTTTCATACAGTACATCATGCCCACTTTAAATTACAAGACATTCTAAGAGGCAGAAAACACAGTTGGAAGAGACTGAACAAGCATCAGAAAGAATGAGATATGGCAGGAATGTTGGATTTATTAGACTAGGAACTAAAAAATTAACTAAGATTTATATCCTAAGGGCTTTAATGGAAAAAGTTGTCAATATGGAAGAACAGATAGATGGATAATGTAAACAGAGAGATGGAAATTCTAAGGATAAAAAGAAATTCTGGAGATAAAGAACAGTAAGAGAAGAGAGTAACTTGATAGATTTATTAGTAGGCTGGACACAGATGAAGAAAGAATCTCTGAGCTTGATGACATGCCAAAAGAAACTCCTAAAATTGAAAAGCAAACAAACAAACAAACAAACAAGACTGAGAAAAACAGAATAGAATACCCAAGAACTGCAAGACAACTATAAGATGTATAACATATGCATAATGGGAAACATATGCATAATGGGAATAGAAGGAGAAGTAAGAAAGGAACAAGAGTAATATTTGAAGAAATAATGACTGGGAATTTCCCCAAATTTAATGTCAAGTACAAAACCACAAAACCAGAAATCTTAGAGAACATCAAATCAGATAAATGCCCCTCCCAAAACAAAAACAAACAAAAACAATCCACCAAAAACTAAAGAGAAAAACCTCCAAAGTACTCCTAGGCATATCATAGTCAAACCTCAGAAGATGGAAGATAGAGAAAAAATTTTGAAAGAAACCAGAGGAAAAAAGCATCTTACCTATTATAAAGCAAAGGTAAGAATTATATTCAACTTTCCCTCAGAAACCATGCAAGCAAGTAGAAGGTGGAGTGAAATATTTAAAGTGTTGAGAGAAAAAAAGTCCACCAACCTAGGATTCTGTACCCTGGGAAATTATCCTTCAAAGTTGAAGGAAAAATAAAGATTTTCTCAGACAAACAAAAATTGAGGAAATTTGTTGCCAGAAGAGCTGCCACATTAAATATGTAAAAGCAAGTTCTTCAGAGAGGAGAAAATACATAGATTAGAAATCTGGATCTATGTAAAGAAAGGAAGAGCATCAGAGAATGAATAAATGACAATAAAGTAAAATTTTACTTGTTCTTTTTTAAAAAATATTTTGTTTATTTATGTGAGAGAAAGAGAAAGACAAATAGTGAGAGAGATCAGGAGCTGGGAGGAGAGGGAGAAGCAGGCTCCCCACTGAACAGGGAGCTTGATGTGGGGCTTGAGATCATGACCTGTGCCAAAGGCAGATGCTTAGCCAACTGAGCCAGTCAGGTGCCCCAATTAAGTGATGTAACATTTAAGTATGTTCAAAGTAGTAATAGTAACAATGTATTTCATTATGTATGCTCATGTATTTATGTATATACATACATGTATATGTAAGTATATATTAAGTATAAGTGAAATAAAGGACAGAAATGATACAAGGGACAGAGGGGAGGAGGAATTAAGAATATTTTGTTAGATAAGGTATTTGTACTTCTTATGAAGTGGTATAATGTTATTTGAAAGTGGACTTGGATTAGTTGTGAATGTATATTACAAATTCTAGGTAAACCACTAAAAAAAGTAAAAAAAAAGTATAATTCATATACTAAGAATGGAGAGACAATGGAATTATATAAAAATACTCAATGAAAATCACAAAAGGCAGAAAAGTGTAGGAGACAAAATTAGGAACAGAGAGCAAGGACAACAAATAGAACATAGTAACAAATATAGTAAATGTTAATCTAACAATATCAATGATCACTTTAAATGTCAATAGTCTAAATATACAATTAAAAGACAGAGATTGTTAGAGTGGATCAAAACACAGGACCCAACTATAGGTTTTTTATAAGAAATCCACAGACACATATATAAAGGAAGCAAAGAGATGGAGAAAGATATACTATGCTAACATTAATTGAAAGAAAGTGGGAGTAGCTATATTAATTTCAGACTCAGCAGACTTCAAGTAAAATATATGAGAAATAAAGGGGGTATTAGGTAATGATAAATGGGTCAACTCTCCAAGAAGACATACAATTCTTAACATATATGCCCCCTAATAACAGTGTCAAAATATGTGAAGCAAAAACTGATAGAAATGCAAGAAGAAAAAGACAAATCCACTATTACAGTTGGACATGTCAATACCCCCCTATCAGAAATGGACAGATCCAGCAGGCATACATTCAGTTAAGTACATAGTTGAACTCAACAACACCATCAATCAACTGGATATGATGGACGTCTATAGACTATTTCACCCACCAACAGCAGGATACGCACTCTTCTGAAGCTCACATGGACCATTCACCAAGATAAACCATTTCTGGGACATAAAACACATCTTAACAAATGTAAAAGATTAAAAATCATGGGCGCCTGGGTGGCTCAGGCGTTAAGCATCTGCCTTCGGCTCAGGTCATGGTCCCAGGGTCCTGGGATCAAGCCCCGCATCGGGCTCCTAGCTCGGCTGGAAGCCTGCTTCTCCCTCTCCCACTCTCACTGCTTGTGTTCCCTCTCTTGCTGTGTCTCTCTCTGTCAAATAAATAAATAAAATCTTAGAAAAAAAAATCATACAGTGTCTTCTCCCAGAACACAACGGAATTAAACTAGAAATCAATAACAAAGAAGACAGATAATACTTGGATATTAAACACCATATCCAGAATAACACATGGGTCAAAGAAAAAATCTAAAGTGAAATTAAACATTTTTTTTGAACTAAATGAAACTGAAAAGACAACTTATCAAAATTTGTGGAGTGCAGTGAGAGAAGTGCCTAGTGCGATATTTATAGCACTGAATGCATAAATTAGAAGAGAAAACAAGAAAGATCTAAAATCAGTAATATAATAGCTTTACATTAAGGACAGTAGAAAAAAGAAGAGCAAATTAAATCTAAAGTAAGCAGAAGAAAAAAATAATAAAAATTAGAGCAAAAATCAATGAAATTAAAAACAGGAGATCAATAGAGAAAATAGATAAAACCAAAAGCTGGTTCTTTGAAAGGATCAATAAAAGCAGTAAGTGCTTAGCTAGGATAAGTTAAAAAAGAGAGAAGACACAAATTACTAACATCAGAAGTGAAAGAGGAGACATCTTTGGATATTAAAAGGATAACAAAGGAACAATATGAACAACTCTGTGCCCACAGATTTGATAACCTAGATGAAATGGATCCATTCCTTGAAAGACAATCTGCCAAAACTCACTCAAGAAGAAACAGAATCAATCATTGATAACCTTACAAAACAGAAAGCACTAGGCCCAGATAGGTACACTGATAAATTCTGTCCAACATTTATGGAAGAAATCATACCAATCTTCTACAATATTTTCCAGAAGATAGAAGCAAATACTTTCTAATTAATTTTATGAGGCCAGCATTGCTCTAATATCAAAACCAGAAAAACACATTACTAGAAAACTATAGATGAATACATGTCATGAACACAGAGGCAAAAATTCTTAACAAAATATTAGCAAATTCAGTACAACAATGTATAAAAAAATTATATACCATGATCAAGTGGGATTTATCCCAGGTATACAAGGCTGCTTCAACATTAAAAAATTAAACAATGTAACAAAAATGCAAAGAATAAAATGTTAAAGAAGAAAAATCACATAATCATATCAACAGATGCAGAGAAACTATTTGACAAAATACAACACCTGTTCATGACAAAAGCTTTCAGTAAAGTAGGAATAGCGGGGAGCCTTCCTAACTTGAGAAAAAATATCCTCAAAGCCTTCAGCTAACACCACACTTAATGGTGAGAAACTTAAAGTTTTCCCACTAAGATTAGAAGCAAGGGAATGTCTTTCTCACCATTGCTTTTCAATATCATATTGGAAGGCCTAGCTTCCAATATGTCCTAGTGCAATAAGACAAGAAAAAGAAATAAAATATATGCAGATTGGGAAAGAATATATATAAAACTGTTCACAGATGACATGATTATACATGTAGAAAATCTGAAAGAATTGACAAAAAAAACTCATGGAACTAATAAATGATTATAGAAAGGTTACAGAATACAAGGTTAATATGCAAAAGTCAATTGCTTTCTTATATACTGGTAATGAACAAGTAGAACTGGAAACTAAAAATATGTTACCATTTATGTTACCACTCCCAGTGAAACATTTAGGTATAGTTTGAACAAAATATGTACAAAATCTATATGAGGAAAAGGAGAAAACTCTGATGAAAGATACCAAAGAAGAACTAAATAATTAGAGAACTATTCCACGTCCTTGGATAGAAAGACTTGATATTGTCTAAATATCAGGTTTTCCCAAATTGATCTATAGATTAACACAATCTCAATCAAAATCTCAGCAAGTTATTTTGTGGATATCAACAAACTGATACTGAAGTTTATATGGAGAGGCAAAAGATCCAGATTAATTGATTTAATATTGATGGGAAAAAAAGTTGGAGAGCTGACACCACCCAACTTCAAGATCTACTATAATGCTACATTAAGATAGTATGGTATTTGTGCAAGACTAGACAAATAGATCACCGAAACAGATTAGAAAGCCCAGAAATAGACCTACATAAATATAGTCAAGTGATCTTTGGCAAAGCAGCAAAGGAAGTACAATGGAGCAAAGGCAATCTTTTTAACAAATCGTGCTGGAACAACTGAATATTCATGTACAAAAAAAAAAATCTAGACACAGATCTTATAACCTTTACAAATATTAACTCAGAATGGAATGCAGACTTAGGTGTAAAACACAAAACTATAAAACTCCTAGAAGATAGAATAGAAAATCCAGATGACCTTGGATATGGTGATACCTTTTTAGATATAACACCAAGGCAAGAGCCAAGAAAGAAATAATTGATAAGCTGGGCTTCACTGAAATGAAAAACTGCTCTGCAAAAAACTGCCAAGCGAATGAGAAGAGCCATAGACTGGGAGAAAATATTTGTAAAAGACATATCTAACAAATGGCTGATAACCCAGATATACAAAGAATACTTAAAACTCAACAATAAGGAAATAAACAGCCAGATTAAAAAGTGGACAAAAGACCTTAACAGACACTTCACCAAAGAAGATATACAGATAGAAAGTAAGCCTAAACTCACGAAACAAACTGAGGGTGGCTGGGGGGTAGGGGCGGGTAGGGATAGGGTGCCTGGGTTATGGACATTGAGGAGGGTATGTGCTATGGTAAGTGCTGTGAAATGTGTAAGCCTGAGGATTCACAGACATGTACCCTGGGGCAAATAATACATTATGTGTTAATTTAAAAATAAAAATTAAAAAAAATAAATAAATCTAAAAAAAAAAGAAAGTAAGCATATGGAAAGATGTTGAACATCATATATCATTAAGGAATTATAAATTAAGATAATGATGAAATACCACTACAAACCTATTAGAATGGCCCAAATCCAAAACACTGACACCAAATGTTGGTAAGGATGTGGAGCAACAGGAGCTCTTGTTCATTGCTGGTGGGAATGCAATATGGCATAACCACTTGCAAGATAGTTTGGTGGCATCTTGCAAAACTAAACATTTACCACACAATCCAGCAGTTGAGCTCTTTGGTATTTACTTAAATGTACTGAAACCTATGTCCGCACAAAAACCTGCACACAGATGTCTATAGCTGTTTATTCATAATTGCTAAAACTTGGAAGCAACCAAGATATTTTCAGTTGGTAAATGAATAAATAAACTTTGGCACATCCGAACAACAGCCCATTATTAAGCACTAAGAAGAAATGAGCTATCAAGCCATGAAAAGACATGGAGGAAATATACATGCATATCATTAAATAAAAGAAACCAATCTGAAAAGGCTACATACTATATGAGTCTAATTATATGGTATTCTGGAAACGACAAAATAGTAAAGGAGACAGTAAAAATATTAATGGTTGCCAGACATTAGGGAGGAAGAGAGATGAATAGGTAGAGCACAGTGGGTTTTTAGGGCAGTGAAACTATCTTACATGATTCTACAATGGTGGATACATGCCATTATACGTCAGTCACCCACAGTCAACCCATAGAGTGTGTAATACCAATAGTGAACCCTACTGTAAACTACTGACTTTGAGTGATAATGGTGTGTCAGTATAGGCTCAGTGAATACAATAAATATATCATTCTACTGTGGGATGTCCGTAGTGGGAGAGGTTGTGAGTGTGTGGGAATAGGAATATATAGGAAATCTCTGACTTCTTTGCTCAATTTTGCTGTGAAACTCAAACTAGTCTAAAAAATATTTTTTAGCAATTAATATGAAGCGTAAAGAGGTTGATCTAAAAAAAAAAAGAGGTTGATCTAGATGTGATAATCTAAAATGAACTGGAGGAGAAATAGTGGATACAGGAGAACAATGAGATGTTTAGTCCAAGTGAGGGATAGTAAGGACCTAAACTGGGGCAATGAAATTATGGATTGTGTTTACAGAAAAGGAGGGAGTATGTGACTGCACTCTCCTCCAGGGGAGAGTGTATCTGGGAGTTCCCAAACAAGGTGATAGTGGTGGGTATATTGGAAAATAATGTGTGTGTGTGTGGGGGGCAGTTAAGGAGAGAAGAGGACTACATTAATGACTCTGTGGCATTTAAGTGAAACAACTTCTTAAATAATTTTTCCCTGAGGTGACCAAGCTCACACCAACCCCTTGGTATGCCACTGACTGCCCCCACATGAGACCCTACAGCCCCCTCCCACCAGCCACCACCATGACAGACCGTGGTTGTTAGGCAGAGGGTATCAGCTGCCAAAGAAACTTCCCATCCTCCTGCTCAATCTCTATTTATACTTCAGAAAACAGTGATGTTGGCCATGAACCTCCCATCACTGGAAATCCAGAAGGTTGCTCTCCCTTCTTGACACATTCCTTCTTGAAGGCATAACTTCCTGACCGTCCGGTCAGAATGAATGTGAGGTACTGGGATCCCGGTATCCAGCCTGGAAAGGGCGACTCCCTGTGGGAGCCCTGCCAGTGTAATGTTGCCTCAATTAGACAGATTATAAATTAATAAAGAAAAAAAAAAGCCCCAGACTCTAACGGCTGCCAAAACACACCAGTCCCTGTAAGGTTCCTGAAAGGGACTTAGTGATGTATAGTGAAAGAGCCAACCCCCCACAGCCTTTTCCAGATTCGAGACGCAGACTGGCTGGTCCTGAGATGGACCACTGCCACCTTTCCCAGGAGAACGCCAATGTTGTTCTTGGAAAGAGAACACCTTTCTTTCAGCTATATTACCCCCTGCATGCTTCACAGTCTGTAGCTCCCTACGCGCCCATCAATAATGTAAAACAGACAGACCTATCACCAACAGAAATCCCTGAGAAAAGAGTAAGAACGACCGTGGTTGGTCTGGGGCAGAAACGATGTTTAGGTTGCTATGGATGCCAGGGGTTTTCAAAGATTGTGTTTCTAAAATCATCACAGGAACAGAAGTATCCTTTGTCAGCTGCTGCTTCTTTAAAAACCAGCCACTCAAACCACCTCGTCCCATAAAATCCATTCCTGAGGAAGCACTCTAGGAAAGTGGCTAGGATCCAGGGGCTGGGGCTCTGCACAGAGTGATGAGCTCTCTCTACCCTCACCCTCAGCATTCTCCGTGGGAAAAATACAGTATGTTGAGCCCACATTCCCTTTTGCTTTCTGGAATGATCACTTCACTTCACCAACAGATCCGAGTCTCCCAGGGAATACCTACTGAAGCTGCTTTCATTGCTTTGGGCAAATGTGTTCTATTTCTTCACCCCATTCATTCAGACTCCTGGACATTGCTTGTTCTCAGAAGCCATTTCCCTGGTGGGTCATCTGCACAGACCATTCCGCACCACTCAGGCACTTAGTGACTTTATGGTTTTGCCCCCCAAGGCACATAAGCATACATCAAGCCACTGTGGGAGCACTGGACCGTCATGGAATAGAATCCTAGTTGGGAATGGGGACAGAGTCGTGAAGAGGGGGTGGAGAGGTGGATCTGTCGTGCAGAATACAGGAAAGCCTTTACTTACAAACACATCCATGAGCAGATGCTCCAGCGTCACTTCAAAGTCTTCCAGTTTGGCAGCTAACGTCATAATGAACGCTCGGATGCACCAGGAGGCCCTGCCGACAGCCACGCCCACGAGCTCCTCAGCTCAGAGAACACCGCAGGTGTCAGACGGAGCCACAGGTGGGATCGGCGCCAGCGGGACGGGGACTAGAACATCGCAGACGGCACTGATAGAGCCCCGTAGCCAGAAATCTTCAAGGGTTAAAGGAGAAAGCTAGAATTTTCTAGCACGAGGGGACTGCGCCGGATGCAAAGTGATGTCACCAGGTGAAGAATCCAGCCACGGCCTGCTCTTTGCAGCTCCCCAGTCTGAGGTGCTGTGCAAAACGCGGGAAACCCCAACTGTGGGCGAGGGAGAAAGCACCGAGGAGATGGTGAGGGGCAGCAGGGAGAGAATGGAAGAAGCCGTCTGACTCTGATATTTATAGGGCCACATGTTTTTGACTCTAGCCCATTTCTCAGTTCATTTCTGACCTTTCATAAATGGCCAAGCACACTGGGGTGTATTGTAGAGCGGGGGCAGTGGGTCCCACAGAAGTTGGCTGTGACCAATGCTAGGGCAATTCACACAGACACTCCATCAATAGTTCTTTGTCAAAAACCCATCAGACCTTGTTCTGTACACGATGACAGAAAAGCACATAGTCTTGTGAAAAACAAGGAAACGAAAGTCGTGGGGGTACTAAATTTTTCCTTGGAATATTATTAGATCCTTACACTCTCCCCCATTCTCTGTCCTCCCTACCCCCTCCTCTGCAAGAGTAGATAAACATCAAGGAAAAAATTTAATCTCTTGTGTCAACTCCTCAAGCCTCTGCCAGTAAAGAATATCCACTATATCTTGCAGATGTCATTTTTCCTTTTTGGTCTTCAAAATTTGACATTTTTTTCTTGCCTAAAATATTGTAAAATTGTGGTAAAATACACATAACATAAAATTTACTATCTTCACTGCATTTTATGTGTCAAGGTCAGTAGTGTTGAGTACTTTCACGTTGTTGTAGGACGCATCTCTAACCTCATATGGCAAAACTGAAACTCTGTACCCATTAAACAAATCACCATCCCCCCTTCCTCCCAGACCCTGGCACCCACCATTCCAGTTTCTGTCTCTATGGATTTGACTAGTCTCAGCACCTCATATAAGTGAAATGATACAGTATTCTGTACCAAATCCTTTTGTGTCTGGCTTATTTCACTTAGCGTGTCTCCAAGGTTCATCTACGTTACAGCGTATGTCAGAATTGCTTTCCCTTATAAGGCTGAAATCTTACATTCTAACAAAGACCCCTGCTTTGGACAATTTTTCAGGCCTGAGAAAATCTCTCAGGAACACTTGAACGTCAAG
Source organism: Potos flavus (assembly GCA_028534135.1). Classification (NCBI taxonomy): domain Eukaryota; kingdom Metazoa; phylum Chordata; class Mammalia; order Carnivora; family Procyonidae; genus Potos; species Potos flavus. The sequence goes on from CM052897.1 coordinate 101,271,869, forward strand.
TCTTCAGTGGCCATTCCTTCTGTGACTGTCCTAACAAAAACAGCCTTGCTCTACAAGTGAGTGCTGTCTTGTTCCCTAAACAATTTCCAAGCTGAATGATCCATGAAAAGTCTGGTCTCCAACTCTAAACAGGGTGTGACCATGTAACAGTCAATATTGATGCCAAAGAAGAGGGGGCCCCATGTGAAGTTGAGGAAATATAAAAAGTCTCTATGATAAAACGTCTCCCCTTCCTGTCAGAGCTCTTGAAAGTGGGAACAGCTGAAACTCTCCAATTTAGTATCTTTCCATGAATTTTCATTTTCCTAAAGGAGATACAGACCCACTTAATTCAGCATTTAACATTTAAACAAAGCAACCATAAAGGACAAGGAAAAAATTGATAAAAAGCATCATATTATTCTAAAGTGGACTTGGAGTCTGTCAGAGTAGTTTAGCTTGACAGTTGGTCATAAATTGTACATAAATGTTCTTTGAGTTACAGTTTCGATTCCGTTTTGGGGCCTCTCGTAGAGGAATTCGAGTGGCTTCATGACAAGCATCTCTGTTTAGGCAAAGGCACAAGGGAGGGGGCAGCGATGCTGTGAGGAATGGCTCCAATAGCCAAGAATGTACAGAAAATATATTTCCTGGGTAGGTGAACTCATATTCACCACACTTCCTATCAGTGAATGCATTTGCCATGTATGCAGCCGGTGCAATGACTAGAGCAAACAATGTCAGCAACAAACACTCAGCATAAGCCAACTTCTTGCCATGTAGTTGCCATGTTTTGTTTAAACTATGGCTTTCCAAGCAGAGACTCAAAAAGCCAGGTGCCTTCTCTCACCAGGAAAGAGAGCGTTGGGTGAAAAATTGGCCGCATGATCAGGAAGATTATTGGGGAAGACAGGTGTGTCCATAGGTGCAGTTTAGTTCTGGCCTCCCGGCCATCTCAGGAGAGCTTTCAAAATCAGGTTTTGAAATCTGCTCTCTTTATGAATTAAATTTGGATGAAGTATTTTGAACGTCTGGAATTTTGTAAAAAGGATACTTGTTTCTTTCATTAATTTTCTTCCTGAGATGGACAAGGCATGAACCAATGGAGACAGTGAATGTTTTTCCCTTAAAGCCGGCAGTCTCCCAGCCCCAGCAATGAGTTTGCATGGTCTTCGGCGACAGGCAGTGGCTTTTCTAGAATACGAACAGCAAACTTCATGGACAAGAAACTGTGGATAATTTAAGCCATGTGAGTGGTTAGTATTCTGAAACTAGGGCTCTGAGGAGGATGTGTTGAGAATATCCTACTTTTAGGAACAAGATGACTTTAACAGTTTCCAAAGGGGAGAAACTGACCAAAAGGGAGTCAGCATGAAGAGAAGATGGAAACTGGTAGTAGGTTGTGGATGTGACCCATAAGAGACATTTATTATGAGTTCTGAAGTTAGTAGATGAAATGAGCCATGCGGAGTAAGTGGGTACCCTCGAGGCAGCAGGACCACACCAGCCTTAAGGCAGGGAAACTGTTGATACAGTACTATAAGGCAAGTTCACTGGCATCAGTGCTTATGCGAATCTGGTGAAGGATAGCTTTGGGAAATTGAAGGTGGAAGTTTTTTTAAGTAACTCTATTCTGTCTAATTAATATATGTTTTTGTTAATGACAGAGTTTTCTTAATGCTAATGCCAGCTCTGAACATTTATTTGCTCATTCATTCATGCATCCTTTCTACAAAAACTTATTCAGCACCTGGCCCAGAGGGTGGGATGATGGGTGCCGGTGCTGCTAAGATGAAGACACAGCTCTTCAAGACCTTACAGTCTTGAGAAAACATGGCAAGATGTGCTGGTGTAATTCTATACTATCCTTTTTTGAGGTTATGAAAAAAGAGTATATTTCCCTGTCAGGGGCACTTCCTCTGGGACTTGGGGGGTGGGGGGGCTCACTGATAAAGGGGGCTCACTGATAAAGGGGGAACATCACCCCCACACTATGGGAAAGGCATGAGCAAGAATAAGTGAGATGTAGAGTCCACCCCCAGATGGATTTATAGCAGTAAGTGCAGGGGTATGGCTGGGGGCAGTGATGGAAGTTAGGGTCTGAGCCCCAAAGACGACTGCATTTGAGAAGGTGGCAACCAAGGTCTCAAGATTCACAACACAGGATCCTGATACCATCTCACAGACATGCCTTTGATGGTATAAATCTCATTTCAGAAAAAAAATACACTTTAACCATTGATCAAAGCTTCTGGGTCCCCGAGAAGGATCTGACACGCACCACCGTGCTCGGGCTCCCCAGTGAGGATGTGCGTCAGCAACACATCTGATACAGGAGGCAAATGCTAGAATTTGTTCTGCAACTTGAATAATAATGTTGGTGTGTATGGTTTTAAATCTCGAGTTTCTTCCTGTTTAAACCTTGAGTGACCATCTTCTTCTCCCTTGTCTATGAAAAACTCCCCCAGGAGGCTCAACGTTTTGGTGATAGAACTCAATAAAAGGAAAATCTGCGGAAAGCGCGGATTTGGCTGAATTCCCTGTACAGCCAGGTAGACAGTATCCCTCGGTTTCCCCAGGGGAGCTGTGGGCAAACCATCCTTCTAGAGAGTGCTGGGCTTTCTGTAGCCCTGAAAATGCATTGTCTACTTCAAAAGCATGAGTCTTGATGGAGGTAAGGTCTGTGGTTCAACTAGATCACAGTCCAATTCATATTAAACAATTTCTATTAAGTATAATGATGAGCAAGCCCAAGGCAGTAGGCAATTGAATAGGCAAAAATGTTTTCCTGGAAAGGTCTCTCTCTCCACCCTAGAGCAGTGATTTTCTATTCAGTAAAACCATTTATTTAAAGGTCAGGTACAAAGCAGTGGATCAGACCACCATCAGGTCAATCAGAACTGGTCATTGAGATAACCTAGTAACCATTTTAATGCCTGGACTGGTGAATCTAAGCAGAAATTTGATTCAATGATGAAATAATTACTGAGATTTTTTTTAAGGCAAAATCACTGACTCTAATTTTGATCACTCAATTTTGTCCCACAGACCCAGTTTATAGTACAAAACACCCCCAACAATATGTGTAAAAGCAACTAATATTAATGTACTATGGATGACCTTGTCTACCAAACTTGTCTCGCCTGAAAACCAGAAAGGGAGGGTTTTTAAAGAAATCGTGCCTGTTTAAGTAAACCAGACTCTTCTGCTGGCCCTAACAGATAGCTGCCTATCTAGGTCTAGTTATAAAGGCTCGCCTGTCTGCTCTGGCTGTCTCTCGGAAAACAGACATGGGAATTTAAAGGTTTGTTTCTATAGGGCCCCCGGCTGGCTGGCACAGCAGTGGGTCAGGGCTGGGGTATCAGCAGACCATGCTCTCAGTGTCTGCCCATCCTTCCCGTGTTGGTGTCAGACAGCTAACATAACCAACCTTGTCTTCCCTGCTCACAATGCATTTTCAATTTTGACAGCCTTGCTGGCCAAGTACAAAGGCCCTATTCCTCTATATCTGTCCCCCATGCCACTCCGCCTGTCTCTCCCACCCGCATCCCCCGCCTGGTCACAAGGAAGAATTTCAAGACTTTCAAAGCCAACAGGCGGTGAAGTTCGTGTCAGGCACATGCAGTAATGCCCCGGGCTCATGATGGAGAGAAACACATAATAACTCGCCAGATCTCTCAGTCTTGCCACCTGTCACGTGCTCTACCACTTGGAGTAAAGGAGGCTTGTGGGGGTTCTGAAACCAGCATCAGCGGGGTACAGTGGGGATGTGCCAAGAACAATCACCTCAGCTCCACCACCTGTGTTTTCTAAAGACACCTCGCTTTCCAGAGTTTAAACGCAGGTTTTGGAAACATAGATCCTTACCACATTCTCCCAAATCTTTTATGGATGTTTTTGGTGACTCTTTCTTATCTGTAAAAGTTGCATGGGATTTAAAAGATTTCCATGCCTTCCAGGGTTGTTTTGAGAATGCACATGATAAAGGTAAAGTGCTTAGAGCTAGTCTGAAATGAGAAGATATGCAATAGGAACTACACAATGGTTACTAGTTGCTGGGGACTGAACGTTTGGGTCCCCCCCGAAACTCATAGGCATAAAAAACCTAATCCCCAATGTGATGGTATTTCAAGGTGGGGACTCCAGGAGATGATTAGGTCATGAAGGGAGTAGCCCTCATGAATGGAATTAGTGTCCTTATAAAAGAGGTCCCAGAGAGCTCCCTCACCCCTTCCTACTGCCATGTGAGGTTACAGCTAGAAGACAGTTGTCTATGAACCAAGCAGTGATAGAACTATGAAGCAGGAAGTGGGTCCTCACCAGACACTGAACTGGCCAGCGCTTGATCTCCGACTTCCCAGCCTCCAGAACTATGAGAAGTAAATTTCTGTTGCTAGTAAGCCCCCACTCTATGGTATATTATTATAACAGCCTGAACAGACTGAGACACTACTGTTACATATGTTTCTCTTTTGGGGACCTATGAGTGACAAGTTGGCTCAGTTATGTCATTGCCCAAATGAGTGAGTCTGCTGGTGGTAAGAGAACCACTATCCATTTTGAGTAACTCTGACTTGGATTGGGTTTTTTTCTACCCAAAACCCTTCCTCATACTGCCTTAGAATGATCAATGACTCTTTTTCTTTTTAAATATTTTATTTATTTATTTGACAGAGAGAGAGAGAGAGATCACAAGTAGGCAGAGAGGTAGGCAGAGAGAGAGGGGGAAGCAGGCTCCCTGCTGAACAAGGAGCCCGATGCAGGACTCGATCCCAGGACCCTGAGATCATGACCTGAGCCGAAGGCAGAGGCTTAACCCACTGAGCCACCCAGGCGTCCCTGATCAATGACTCTTAATCCTTTCAGAGTCAATGGCCTTTTGTTATAATGAATCTTTTATTATGTCCCTTACTGTCCTCAAGTGAAATCATGGATAACGTAACCTGCCTACACATATTATTTTAAAAATAACACAACTCTCTGCTATGTAAAGAAGCAATAAAATGAAAGTAATCTATAATGAAATAACACATACCAGTATACACAGAAGCCTTTGTACAATGCAACTACAGAGAAAACATGGTGAACTGATCACTTAATCACTGTCAATGCAACTGGTCCAAACACAAACTGACATCAGCCTGCTCCCCATGATGTCAGTGTGGTGGTCTGCCTCCCTCCACCACTCCTCTCTCATTTGTTCTTGGGGGACAGCCTCCCTGGGCTTGACCAGTGGTAACAGGAAAGAGGAGAATCTGGATGGAAGGAAATATGGCTGCCCATGTTTGGGCAGAAGAGAATGGTGTTTGGGACTCAGGCACATCCTGACCAGTCTTAGTAACTTAGTAGCCTACTGCTCCAGACCAACTCAAGAATGATTTGAGAGGCTATAATAATTACCAGACAGGTCTGGAATGGAGCTAAATATCTACTCATCTCCAGTATATTCTTGAGATACTATGACCTTGAATAGCAAGAGCCATCTAGTGTAACTTCAATATTTTTCCATTTGGACCCCAGGGTCCTCCACTAAGGATAGGCCAGGAAGCTATGGCACTTGATTTTGACTTTTCATTTTGACTTTTCCCAAGGGCTCATCAAAATGCATGTGTTGTATCTTGCATGTTCTGGCCTTACTCCCCAAGCTGCAGAGGAGACGGCTGGGCCCAGTGAGTCAGCTACGGCAGGCTGGCATTACATGAGCAAGGCTCTCTAAGAGCTCCTAAGTGATGAGAATCCTGAGACACTGGCTCCTAACTGTTGCTTCATCCTTCCTCTGGCATGGCCCTCTGTTTTCCACATATGATCTCCAGAACTTGGAAGGGCATTCTGGGTACAGCTGGCCAAAGACTTGCAGTGGGAAGATGGCTCTTGACCTTTAACCCTTGTGTGATTGATCTAATCCCATCACTGAGAAAATTGAAGCTTCCACAAAACAACAAGATAAATATTTTTGTTAGAAGTACCCTGAAGGTGTATGGATCTTGGGCTTTGGGTGGCCTCTACCCACACCTCATAGCCCTAATCAATGAGAAAAACCTAAGCTTCAGATGCAATTGACAACCCCCTGGTCAAGATTAGCTAGAGCGCGAGCTTGGATGAGAGAAGGACTTGAAACGACGTGAATGTATCTTGCCACGGCAGTACTGCTGCAGAGATGGGCCCTAACATCCTCACTCTGGGCATCCTTTGAAGGGAGGAGGGCTCACTGCATCATAGGTTCTCTGATATTTCCACAACAACTATAGTTCCTGGGGTGATTTCATAGCAGGGAAATGAGCCTGTAAGGCAGCTGCACACAGGAGCCCTTCACTGATCCTCCTCAGCCTTAAGATGGAGTCCAAAGCATTCAGATGTCTTAGAGTTCTGCTTCTCTTCTGAATCTGCACTGATCAGAGTAGAGCGAATCTTTTCCAAAATATGGTAAGATGAAAAACCCACTGGTCATATCAAGACGACAAGGCATTAAAGTGTGAAAACTTTAGTAATGGATGCTCTATTGAGTATATTATTAATTATGATACACAAATATGAAAGTTTCTACTTGCTTCATGATTTGTCCCAAGTTATTAGGGCTGTCTCCATAATTAATATTGCTTCTCTCATTTTTAACATAAAGACCCTTGGCTTAAGATGGAGAGTGAATGACCCAAGAATTTATTCTATGGGATTGCTTCATAAACAGCCAGGATTTGCTGTAACTTGCTTTCCATGTGGCTACCAGTGGGCTTTGCTGGTTGGAACTGGAAGTCACAGGCACAGTGAGGACAAGGCAGTGCATACTCTTCCCCGTACAGGAAGGCTGTCCCGGGCAGCCACGGCAAGAGTGACGCTGGGATCCCCAGTCTGTAACTTCAGGATCTGAGCCTCTTTGGCTGTTTCCTTGTGGGTCCAATTCCAGGCAGAGATTAGACAAAGGTTTCTAGATGTTGAGATTACGGCACAGCACAATGTGCACATCAAGTTAAATACTAGGGAGACCAAGCTGGGATTGCCAATATGCTAAGTTGGGGCATTAAAAAAAAAAAAAAACTAACAAGAACAAGCCAATTATCATCTGCCATCACCATGATTTTATTAAAGACATTTCAACACATAGCAAAAATGAAAGAGATATCATCTTAAATTTTAAAGTGGAAGGAAGTCAGCTGGATGGCCAAGTCCCTCTGTTGTCTGTACGTATTTTCTGCTATGTTCCAAGGACTTTATTTTAGGCCTGTGTGCGTCAGGGACTGGGGCTGGAACTAGAGAATGGGAGAGTCCTCAGCTGCAATTCAGCTATGATGCCTGTGGCTTCATCTCTAGTTGTCAATACATCCGTACTGCTACCAAAACAGACCAAAGACATGCAGGAGTGAGCTGATGGGCGAATCACAAGACCCATGTGATTTAACCTCTCACCAGCTCTCTTAGCATTGAGAAAAACCTCAGCAAGGCAGAAGGTAAAGCCTAAATAAACACTCTGCCTTCACCCTGAGAGGCGTGGAGAAGGGACGAAGCCACACCAAGGGAGAGTGGAGTGATGCTTATTTCACCTCTCGATCAAAGCACGTCCTTGCAGGCTTATTCTGGAACCAGCAGTGCTCTCTGGGAGCTACGGGCCTCACCATGATGAAGACTCTTCTCTAAGCAAGCACCTGGGAGGGAGCAACCTGATTTCTGTCCATAAGATGGGAGGTCCTCTTTTTTGAAACTTGTTTTGTTAATGGTTTAGAATAGGTAGTATATGCAGATGATACAAAATTAAAAATTAATAAGAGAGTACAGATAAAAAGGTAGTCTCTTTTATACCTCTGACTTACAACCACCCAGCTCCCCTTAGAAGCAACCACCTTTACTATTTCTGGAGATGTTCTAATCAGATTCAGGCATAAAATATTACCATTTGTGTATGTGATATATATATGTAATATGTACATTATAATTATTTACAACTGTAAATAGTATTTCATTGTGTGGAAGATTTCATTTAACCTAACCCCTATTAATGGGTATTTGCATGGTTGCTAAGGCAAAATGAAAATGCATTTTGCCCAGGTGCCAAAATATTTTTAAGGTAGAATTCTAGAAGTGGAATTGCTGGCTCAAAGGTCATACGCATTTAAAAAAAAATGATATTGTAAATTTTACTCTCTGTAGAGTTTGTGCAAATTTATACCCCCACAAAACAGTGCCTGATTCCTGACACCCTCAGCCACAGGGTGTGATAGCTAGCTTTTGAATCTTGGGCGATGTGATGTGAAAAATGGCATCACGTTTTACTTCAATTTAAAATCTCCTTTAATAAGTGAAAATATTCTTCACAAAAATTCCCTAATACTAATTCCCTTTTTATTTATTTATTTATTTATTTATTTTATTTTTTTTTTTTTAGGGTATAGGAAGAAAATATTATAAATTTATTTTTTATTTTTAAATATAATGTCTCTAAAGGCAAAGGAAATAAAAGCGAAAATGAACTTTTGGGACTTCATCAAGATAAAAAGCTTCTGCACAGCAAAGGAAACAGTCAACAAAACAAACAGGCAACCCACGGAATGGGAAAAGATATTCTCTACACTACAGACAAAGGTCTGATATCTAAGATCTATAAAGAACTCCTCAAATTTAAGTCTCAAAACACAGATAATCATGTCAAAAAATGGGCAGAAGACATGAACAGACACTTCTCCAAAGAAGACATACAAATGGCTAACAGACACATGAAGAAATGTTCATCATCATTAGCCATCAGGGAGATTCAAATCAAAACCACACTGAGATACCACCTTATACCAGTTAGAATGGCCAAAATCAACAAGACAGTAAACAACAAATGTTGGAGAGGATGTGGAGAAAGGGGAACCCTCTTCCA
>CM052897.1:101281201-101473760 GCA_028534135.1 Potos flavus
GGAAATCGGAGGGGTGAAGAACCATGAGAGACTGTGAACTCAGAACAAGGGACTGAGGGTTTTGGAGGGGAGGGGGTGGGGGGATGGGCGAGCCTGGTGGTGGGTATTGAGGAGGGCACGTATTGCATGGAGCACTGGGTGTGGTACATAAACAATGAATCTTGTAACACTGAAAAAATTAAATAAAAGTATTTGGGGGAAAAAAAAATAAAATATCAAAGGTTTCAAAAAAAAATAAAATAAAATAAATAAAATAAAAATATACTAATTCCCTTTTTAAAACCAACCCTTCATTGATCCAAATGGGTCCAGCTGTATCTCATAAACATTCCAGTAATGGGCATACACTAATGATTAGCAACAAGATGTTAGACCCATCTACCCACTGAAGTCCACATTTAAAGGCAATTTAAGAGAATCTTTATTAATGGTTCCCTTATGCATCTCTGTATTACATACCCCCAAACACACCTGTTAGGATGAATGAAAATTAAAACCACACTAAGCAAGAACAAAGGGTAATTCATCCAAATGGTCCCCTTTGTAAAATTTCCCTTCGGCCTTGAGAAGAGATATCAAAGCAACGAAAAGGTTGACTCTTGACAGACTTTGGACCATGACACTTGATCAGATGTGGACTGCACAAAATTGATAACACTTGTCAGCTACTCAATTGCGAATCTCCCACACTCAGAAGCTAATTTCACGGAGGATCAGCAGTGTAGGCACTAAAGGTCCTCAGCATTTCCACCATGTGCCAAGATACATGAGCGTGAACACCTCAAAGTATGCTTGCAGGTTCCCCATAGCTTTGCTGAGCAGACCTGTTATCCATGACTTTTATCAGCAAGGATGATCCTACTGCCTCACTAACCTCATCATGGGCCTCCATTTTATTCTGTGGCTAATATCTGCTTAGGTTTCCACTTATTCTCCAGGTCATGAGCTGTGTTTGGAAAATGATCATAAACATTGACCTTCAGGATAGCTTGGGCATTTTTGAAAGGGACAGTGTAGACACCATGGATTTCCTGGACGTGTAAGAAATCATTACAGAACAGTAGTCAACACACTAAATAATTCATTTAATTCATCTAACTTAATTTTAACGTATTAAATGTTTACTGAGCTTGTTTTCTATCAAATTTGCATTGAGGTTGTAGTGATTTTGTCATATACTACCAGCCCTAAGCTATGAATCCTGTGGCTGGAAATGCTTATACTCATGAATTGTTAGACTATTTTATAGAACATGACCTGTACTTAGACCATTTACCTCTACTGTTGTTTAATAATATCCTTTTTGCTCACAATGGGGTAGATGTTGTATATACTACTGGTGAAGCAGGTATTTCACATATAAGGATTTGCATTTCTAATTTCTAAGTAAGATGTTATTGCTTGCTCCCTTGCTCATCTTTCATCTATTAGCTACCTACCTACCTATCACCTATCTAATCTTTGCTCTGCACCGGGCACTATTTTTTTTTAACCAGGCACTATTTTAAGTGCCTTATAAACACAAACTTATTTAATTCTCACAGTAGCCCAATTAAGTGGTTATCCCATTCCATCCCATTTCACAGATGGGGAAACTCAGGAACAGAAAGGTTAAGTCACTCAGTCACAGTCACACAGCCAGTTCAATGGTGCAGTCTAAATACAAGCTCAAGTCTCCTGGCCCCAGAATCTGATACGATACACTGGCCCTGTGTGTATACAACATTCTAGTTTTGTGAGCAGTCACTTGTCCCCTGTCTCTGAAGGAAAATCATTCTTCTGTTAAATGAAACAGAGCTCTCGTGAGGAAGCAGAGCTGGTTAAAAAGTGCGTGTGGTGGGGGGTAGGGGGTTTACTGGAAAATATCTGGTATCCATTTACAAGATACTCTTAATAGCATCTCCATTGTGTCATGGAGAAAGTCAATAATGGTACCAAAGGAATTTAGTTGAAGTGAATGTTGGAGCAAAGAACATACAGTGATGTAATTCTTGAAGTTGGAGGGAGGAGTATAATGTTCATCTGGGACTGGAGATGAGGGAACAGGCCCTTGGGGCCTTGGTCTCAGTTGGCCTATCTGCCTAAGGCCAGTGTGGAACCACTGGCCTGGGTCCAGATGTTCTATTTATTATCTATCTCCTGTGCTCTTGCTTCCACCCCCGGTTAAGAGGACTGTGGACTGCTCAGACACAACAGATTAATTCAGGCATCTCCTTTTTGCTTTCTGCAAATACATTCTTCACAGGCACTGAGGTGAGCAGGAGATGGGGTTCAGCTGTGTGCTGGGTACAGCAGTTCCACCTTCCTCATGCAGGTGTTTCCTTTAACGAGGTGTTGATGGGAAGGTGGTGAAGACAGAAATGCATGGAGTGTGAGAAGAAGAAATAGCAAGATGTCCCACCAACAAGCCTATATAATTATACTTCTCTGGGCTTACAAGAGGCATGCACCAGGCCTTCAGAGTGGAATAACTGTTTTGCTTCCTCTTAATTAAAGAAATTATATGACTCCCTTGCGAGAAAGCAAAATGACTTATTTTATCATAATTAAGCTTTTAAAACAGCAACTTGCAGTACTTTGAAAAAGTCATGGAGTATATGGAGTTACACTTGATTCCTTTTTTTGTTTTGTTTTGTTTTGATGCTGAAATTGGGCAATTAGAACACTTCTTCTTTCTCCAAACAGAACAGAGCTCTTTCTGTCCTTCCAATTTTTCAGAGCTGCTTCTTAAGGAAGCCTAACAGCTTCCTTATGACGTTTTTCAAAAAGCCTTTCTTATGATGTTCTTCAAAAAGCCTTGCTTTGCTGTAGCATTTCCAAAATTTCAACATTTTATTTAAAGATTAATTTTCCATCCTTACAATTCCAACTAACTGGAAGTTCTTTTGTCTGTTTACCGATTAGTTTTCTGCACCTAAAGGGAAACACATCACCATCTTCCCACCTGAGCTATTTTGTTAAACGAGACTTAAAATTAGGAACATTTGCAAATAAGTTCCAAATCTAGGCATATACCCAAAAGAAAAGTGTCTATATGAGCACCAAAAGATATGCCAGGGATTTTCAAATTATCACTGAATAATACTTCAGTATTATTCGTAAGTGCTCCAAAATGAAAACAATTCAAATGCCCATCAGAAGTAGAAGAGAAAAATATATAGAATATTCGTACTGAATAATCATGTAATAGGATAAAATATATCAATAAAGATGAACGAACCTCTGTTGCATTCAAGAACATGGGTAAATCTTATGAATATATTTTTGAGTAATGGAAGCTAGACACAGAAGGATACATATACTGTGTTTATATTTACATGAAGTTCAAAAACACTGAAAATCTTGAAGGCACAGAGATAGAATAAGACTTAGAAAACTTTTTTTAAAAAGGATACTTCTACTTGCAACATGTTACCATGTCATCTGTGTACATATTGAAAAGAATGTTTTCTTAATCAAAAAACTTGAATGTATAATACTGAAGTTGCTGAGGACTGAATACAAATCTATTTCTGATGGATTTTCTTTTTATGGGTCATTTCTACCATATATTCTATGTTATTTTGTGAAGAAATTCTCAAATTTGTTGTGCTGTGTGGATATCAAGGTAATATTCAAAGGAATTGTCTGAGAATATACGTTTATGTTTTAGCAGAGGATTAAATCACAAGCTTCAGCCACAAAATTATTTTTTCCTTCTCTTTTCCACCTCACTTCTTGCCCACTGGGCTCCTAAATTCTCCCACTGCCTTTTTCACCCCCCCTCTTCTCCTCTGATGTGCAATTAAGCTGTTCTCCCCAGTCCTATCTTCTGCCTCCCCTCTGCATCCCCTTGCCATCTGGAACTTCATCCACTCTGATGATAATTTCTCTGCCTCCTTTGGCTGCATTATTCCTAAATCCCCATTACCTGCCCTAATCCCTGTCTAGCACTCTGGCCTCGAATGTCCCACTGCCTCAGCCACACACAACTATGCCTTTTGCTAAAATTACACAATAAAACATAAAATCAAACTAATTCTCACTAAATGAGCTGTGGCTTTCTACTTGGTGATCCGGGTTGGTGGCACCACCACTCACTCAGGTGCCTGACCCCCATCTCTGGGTTACCTTTAACTCCCCTTCTCCCCATTTCCAACTAGTCACCCAAGGACACCGACTCTGCCTTTTACATTCTCTCTAATCTCTGTCCCCAGGGTTGGTACCATCTTGGACATTCATCATTCTATTGGCTGCTTTGGATTCCTCACTGATCTCTCTGTTGCAAAGCTCTCCCCATGCTAACTCTTCCTACGTTTCGCTACTTGACTGGGTTGAATAGTGTCCCCCCTCAAATTCATGTCCACCAGGAACCCGTGGATGTGACCTCATTTGGAAACAGAGTCATTGTGGACATTAGTCAAGATGAGATCAACCGGTATTAGAGTGAGTCCTAAATCCAATACCATTGGTGTCCTTATTAGAAGAGGCAAATTGCTAACAGACACATGAAAAAATGCTCAACGTCATTAGCCATCAGTGAAATATAAATCAAAACCACAATGAGACACCACCTCACACTGGTTAGAATGGCTAAAATTAACAAGTCAGGAAACAACAAATGTTGGTGAGGATGTGGAGAAAGGGGAACCCTCTTAAACTGTTGATGGGAATGCAAGCTGGTGCAGCCACTCTGGAAAACAGTGGAGGATCCTCAAGGTGTTAAAAATAGAGCTACCCTATGACCCAGCAATTGTACTACTAGGTATTTACCCCAAAGATACAGATGTAGTGAAAAGAAGGGGCACATGCACCCCAATGTTCACAGCAGCAATGTCCACAATAGCCAAACTGTGGAAGGAGCCGAGATGCCCTTCAACAGATGAATGGATAAAGATATGGTTCATATATACAGTGGAATATTATTCAGCCATCAGAAAAGATGAATACCCACCATTTGCATTGACATGGATCAAACTGGAGGGGATTATGCTAAGTGAAGTAAGTCAAGCAGAGAAAGACAATTATTGTATGGTTTCATTCATATGTGGAATATAAGCAATAGCATGGAGGACCATAGGGGAAGGAAGTCTGAAAGGGAGAAATCGGAGAGGGAGATGAACCATGAGAGGCTGTGGACCCTGGGAAACAAACTGAGGGCTTCAGAGGGGAGGGGGATGGGGGAAGGGAGTAACAGGGTGATGGGTATTAAGGAGGGCACATGTTGTGATGAGCACTGGGTGTTATACATAACTAATGAATCACTGGACACTACATAAAAAACTAATCATGTACTATACAGTAGCTAACTGAACATAAAAAAAAAAAGCACAGAGCATTTCACCTTTGCATAGCACCATATCCATCAGACCAGATAACTGCATCTCCATCCATCATTTGAAACGGTCAAAGTAAAATTGTTATAACAGAAAAAAACAGAAGAGATAAATTTGATGGGGAGACATTGCCACACAGACAGAGAACACCATACAAAGGCAGAGACAGAGATTGGAGTGGAGCGTCTACAAGCCAAGGAATGCCAAAGATTGCCTGCAAGCAGCAGAAGCTGTAAGAGAGCCACACACCGGGTTCTCCCTGAGAGCCTTCAGAGGGAGCACGGCCCTGCCGACGCCTTGGTTCCACACCTCCAGCCTCCACAACTGTGAGAGAATAAATTTGTGTTGCTTTAAGCCACCCACTAAAGTACTTTGTTCTGGCAGTCTTCATAAAGAAATAAAGCCACCACCACTGTCTTCACAAAACACTGCTTTTTACCACAATACTTCTCTCTTCCAGAACTTTCAGTGCCTCCCTCTTGTCTACCAGCTTATTTTCAGTGATGCCTTTACCAGTGAGGCGGCGTGCTCTGCTCCTTCTGCTTTTATAACTTCATGTGAGCTCTGCTACAGCCTAACAAAGCCACACGCTTCATCCCTTCCCAGCATCCACCTGCCTTTTCCACTCCATGTGCGCAGTGTCTGATGGGACTTCTCCCCTTGACTTCTTCCTGCTGAAATTGTGCTACTTTTTCAAGGTGTTCAAAGGCCAGTGGCTTCATAAACCATTCCTCAGTTCAACAGGGTGTGTGTATTCCCTCTTCTAACACTCACAGTCAGTGCCGCTGTTATATACTAAACGCATTTTGCCCTGTCTTAGGGTGATTTCTATATTTTAAACAAATTTACTAGGAAATGTTTATGGCAGAAATATAAAGAAATGCTATTTTAGTAAGTTGGATTACTGAGACATACTTTCAAGTTTATTAACCAAATACTGTAGCTCTTTAGACCTTCTGGGTCACCATCACTGATGTATCCTGGCAGATGTACAAATTATGACTCACTTTCCTCAACACATGTGTTGAAATAATTAAAATAGTTGCGTAAGACACAATCGAACTTTACAATCTCTACTGCTCTACAGTGACTATAGTGATTGGAGCTGTGACACTTTTTTCTGCATGAAACCCTAGGTTAAAGCTTGTTAATGGAATGATATGAGCCACTATCTTCTCTGTTTTGCTAAAGCAATGTTTTGTTTTCTTTTTAAAGAATTTATTTATTTATATGACACAGAGAGAGAGAGAGAGAGAGAGAGAGAGAGAGATCGCAAGTAGGCAGAGAGGCAGGCAGAGAGAGAGGGGGAAGCAGGCTCCCTGCTGAGCAGAGAGCTCGATGCGGAGCTCGATCCCAGTACCCTGGGATCATGACCTGAGCCGAAGGCAGAGGCTTTAACCCACTCAGCCACCCAGGTGCCCCCAAAAGCAATGTTTTCAACATATTATTTTTTCACGAATTTAGTGGTTGGTTGATTGATTGATTTAGAGCGTGTGAGCAGTGGGAGGGGCAGAGGAAGAGGGAGAGAAAGAATCTCAAGCAGACTCCTCACTGAGCGTGGAACCCCACTCGGGGCTCAATCTCAAGACCCGGAAATCGTGACCTGAGCCAAGGTCAAGAGTCGGATGCTCAACCAACTGTGCCACCCAGGTGCCCTTTCAACATATTGTTAAAAGGACTCAGGGCAACATGCAAAGCTGTTCTGTAACTTTTTTTTGAAAAAGTCTTTTCCCAGATCAGCTGAGTCTAAAGGGCTTAAATTTGACCATATTTTAAGAAAATAAAAGGCAGAATTATTCTAGTACTTGTTAATGCCAACATGGAGGTCATTTTCAGCTTTATTCGTATCTCTGGTGATCTTACTCCTGGCTCTAGCGTTTCTGATTCCTGACTCAAGAAAGGAAATAATTTCTGTTTGCTCAGGGCAGTGACCAAGGCCCTGACCTTGGTGCTCACAGCTAGAATGCTTTGATGAGCAAGGTTTCAGTATCCTGGCTGGCGTTGGCCCAGAGCAGACTATAAACACCAGGGAAGGGAATAATTTTGTGACTGCCCTAATGAGTAAAATCCAAACTGATCCCATGTGGCGATATCACATCCCACCAAGTGGTAACCACCACTCTATGAAGCATGTTCATCAGGGCTGTTGCTGGAGGTTATCTGGAGAAGGGAAAGAGCGAGGTCTTTATAAACTGCGGACCTCATGCTATCCATATGCCTTCTGATTTTTCAAGAGATGTATTGGGCTTCTATCTCCAAGATCCCTCTCAGACTGTTGTGGAATAACCCTCTGTGAAGCATAATGATGTCTTAATCTGAAGAGAATTTTGATGACTTGTGTCAAAATTTTAATTCCATTAAATAGATCCATTGAGTAAGGAAGAGATTCTTCATGGTGGAAATATGTCATTGCAAACTGCTTTGTTTCAACTTCTTTATCCTTTGCAATTTTGTTTTTATTGTTGTCCTTGCCTGGCACAAATGATGTGAAGAACAACTCCCTGATTCCTTAGTAGTGAAGGCTGCCACAGACTCTGATGTGATTTGGTTGTAGTAAACCAGTATCTTAAAGCAGAGCTCCCACGCAATACCACTGTCTTGGAGGTCCAGATAAAAAAGTTCTTCATATGCTCACCTACCAGCATGTACTCTATGGGCATTCTCTGCTCTCTTCTTGTCCCTTGATGGGAATGTAGTATTTCCCCTCAAGGAGCTCTGTATGAATTGGGTTTTGTGGAGATTTCTGGAGTGGCAACTAAATATGTTTGCAGGAGGCAAAAGGTCCAGGCCTTGAACACTGCAGATCTCAATGGAAGGTGGCCCAGAGTTAGACATCCCATCCATCTAGGACAAAGTGGAAGGTTGTTTTCTGGAGCCCAAGGCTGAAGTGACTAATTTGGTGTTGGCTTTGCAAATTGCTGGGAAAGAAAGAGGGTCTTAAGGCTAGAGTCCACTGTAACCACTGCCTGACTCCAAGATTGACCACCTGATAGCTTTTGGAGTGTCTTCTTTTAAAAACTGCCAATTCAATGTTGATCATTCAATTCAATTTTTACCTTGGGAACCCTTGGCTTCAATGGGATTGGGAAGCCTCAAAGACTGTAAATAAAATGTGTATAAATACGTGTACAAGAAACAAAGAGAAGCCATTGTGTTCATTTCAGTTTTTCAAACTGGGGCGTAGTTAGTTTTGGTTCTTTCAGAGGCCAGATAGTCAAGGGGGTTGATGGGAGCTCCGTACCATCTTTAACTTCTGCAGTCTTTAATCAGCTGGTTATCAGTGAATGGGAAAGCTAATTTCAACATTCCTGTCTACTTTCCTGGCTGTGCTCTGAAAACCTAAAGAAGAACCTCATTGTACTACTGCTGAATGACACAGAAAGCAAAACTGACTATAACATGAAACATGAAACTTTAGGAATGAAAAGTACTTTCCATCTTAGAAATTTCCCCTTTGAGGAATTTCCATGTCCAAGAAGTACGGCGGAACGTGACTCTGGGGTTTTAATACCAGTGAGTGGCAAAGTAGCGGCATGAAATAGAGACTTTGCAGTTACGCGGAACAGAGCTAGAATCATGGCATTGCTGCTTCCCCACTGTGGGACCTGTGGCAGACCGTTTAAGTCAACTTTCAGCTTCCTTCTCCACCAGTGGCGGCAACGGTACCCACCTCACAGAGCTGTTTTGACCACTTAATGTAAAATGTATAAGGCACTTAGTGCATAGCCTACCACATTGTTGTTCCATAAACAACAGACCCCATTTCTGTGTTCTTTCTCAGTAGGATCCCAAGATAATGCAGGAGGGAAGTAGAGAGCTCATGGAAGAGGAGGAAGTTAGAAGAAATGAAAGAAGGGTTGTGTGTGAAGGTGGGGGGGCATGAGGCAGTAGCCAACGGCCTTGGATCAGGATGAAGAATGAACCAGCCTATCAAGATATTACTAGGATGGCTGCTACTGTCCTGAAAGTCCCAGTCAGCTGTGGACTCGGAAGGGTCCCTGCGCATATTCAAGCTGGAGCCAGAACCGCTGGGATTTGGATGGTGAAGAGCGACCTTAGGAAAGTGTTGCAAGACTGCCTGATTCATAGCATTCACCTCTTGATAACACAGTCCCCCCATTTTAAGTGACTGATTTTTTTTTAACTCCCCACTTATTACATTATGGCAGAGTTTTACAGTAATAAAAACAGTAGTAATTTTTGTTAACAGAATGAGACTCTCCCTGGTTGTTACAAAAACAAAGCTATTTCTTTCCTTCTGGCCCTGTGTCACCAGCTGGACCCCAAGACCTGACCTTTCCTGCCCACCTGCTTGGACCCACTGACCTTTGTCCCACATTTTTCCTTAAGCTCTTCTTTCCAGCTCATCTCTTAACTCAGGCAAAGGACAGTATGAGTACAACATCCCATGATGGGAACTGAAACTACCCCGCAAGCAATAATGACTGCCAGACTCTGGAGGCCTAGACCACCCAGACCAGCTTGAGTTAAAGCCCTGACTCACGCCTGCATAGATGGACCATGGAGTGACCTCTAGAATGACTGACAATTACCTTTACCTCATTAAAACACTAAAATCTCTACCCAAGGAGGAGCACAAGTCTCACTCACATAACATACAATGTATGTATAGGTACGCTTCCTTAAGGCGCATGCGTGACCTTAGGCCCACCTCTACATACCATGCAAATCGTCCCTATCTATTCATCCTAACCCTAAATAGAAGGAATCCATTCACTCTTGGTCAAGGAATCACGGCGTTGGAAGTCAATCCCCATGATCTCCTTATTTGCTACAAATAAGCTTCCTTTGTGACAACTCGCCTGTAGTTTGTCTTTGACTCACTAAGGAGTGAACTCACCTTAGTTCCCTGACACCTGGAGACTTTCATTCACTGACTGTACCTCCAGTTCCTAAAGTTCACTCCGAGATGTGATAGGAGCTGACCTGAACAACAAAATCTCTTCCTGGCAGAATGTGGAGTTCGAAAAGCAGGATAGTCACGCTACCAGGGTTTATGTCAAAGAACAACCTGGGACTCACAGAATCATATCAAAAGAAGGTGAGAAGCAGTCCCTCTGGGAAAAAAGGGTTGGTTTTGCCCAGTGCTGCATTCCTGATTCACTGACTTTCT
This sequence comes from Potos flavus, assembly GCA_028534135.1. NCBI lineage: Eukaryota > Metazoa > Chordata > Mammalia > Carnivora > Procyonidae > Potos > Potos flavus. The sequence goes on from CM052897.1 coordinate 101,291,651, forward strand.
GCTTTAATTTGTACCTGAGACCTTTCTCATACCTTTTTCAAGTAAAGAAGTTTAAAGCTAGTAAACAGAGCAATTAAGCTCATTAGAATTACAAATGTGCAATGGGGGGAATTAGGGGTGAGGAGATAATTGTCCGTATAAATAAGCAACTTATGGTGAAGCGGAGAGTTTCACACTAGATCAAGTCTTCAAAATAAGAAGAGGAAGTCGAAGAAACCTGCTGGCAAGCATTCTAAAACTTTAAGAACCACAGGTAGATGCTGGCCTTTTAAAACTAGGATCCTCCAGTGTGGTTATTGGTGCATAAGGAAAGAGGTCAGCCAAAACCATGTCTTTCCACTCCTCATAATTTATAGTGGTCTAAATCTTTTTTTCTCTCAAATTTCCTTAGGGGCTGTTGGATTTATCTTTTTTTTTTTTTTTTTTTAAGTTGGGCCTCATTGGCTAATGATTTTGTTAAACATGAGGAAGTATTTTGCTTTTGTGTGTCAAGTATGTTTTCACAGTTGTCCTTCCACATGCTTAGCACACCTCTGTGTAGCCCAGACTCTCCAGCCAACAAGGGTTTACTGAGCACCTACTATGTGCAGACAAAAGCGTCATGGTTTTGAGCATAGGCTTTGTCTTCACTGCTTACAAACTGCCTTGTTTCAGGCACTTCTTTAATTTCTGTCTCAGTTTTCTCATCTGTAAAATGGGACTAAGGGTATCCCACAGAGTTGTGAAGACTAAATGAGTTAATACATGTAAATCATTCAGAAAATATAGCAAAGGCACATTCAGCAGAAACTGCTCTCAGGTACTGAACTGTTCCCTGGTGCCAGGCACTGCTGTCTTGAGAGCTTTGCGTGAATTAACTTATTTAATTCCCATGAGGACACTGTGAGGCAGGTACTATTATTATCCTCTTTTGTGGATGATGAAATTAAGGCTTAGAGAAGTTAAGCGATGCTCTATTAGAAAGACTAGCAGAAATCATCAAAGACTAATCAATAACACAAGAAAATATAGATTAGTATTGTGGTATAATTAAAAAATAAATATTAGGTCTTAGTCCTTGCTTCCTGGCACAGAGCTTCTGAAACCTTTGGAACTGGGGCACCTGGGTGGCTTAGTCGGTTATACACTTGCCTTTGGCTCAGGTCATGATACCAGGGTTCTGAGATCGAGCCCCATGTCAGGTTCCCTACTCAGTGGAGAGCTTGCTTCTCCCTCTCCCTCTGCCCCTCTGCCTTCCCCTGCTTGTGCTCTCTCTCGTGCTCGCTCCTGCTCTCTCTCTAATAAATAAATAGAATCTTAAAAAAAATAAAAACTAAAACCTCTGGAATTTACTCTTTTGTATGTTAATGAGATGATTCACTAGGGAGTAGGGGATACATAGTTAAAGGATGGGGCTGGTCCCTAGAAAGATCAAGCCACAGTTAAAGGGATGGAACTTTAAGCCCCACTCCCTGATCTCTGGGGATGTCAGGAGGGCTGGAGATTGAGTTCAGTCACCAAGGCCAACGATTTAATCAACTATGCCTACATAATGAAACCTTGATAAACCACTAAAAAACAGGTTTAGTGAGCTTCTGGATTGGTAAACACATCAAGATCCTGGGAGGGTGGCTCACCCAAGAGAGGAAGTAGAAGCTGTGTGCTCTCCCCTCCCCAAACTTCACCCTATGCATCTCTTCCATTTGCCTGTTTTTGAGTTATAGCCTTCATAATAATCCAGTAAACATAGCAAAGTGTTTTTCTGGGTTATGTGAGTTGTTCTAGTGAATTACCGAACTTGAGGAGGGCATCATATGACTTGTTGATTCACAGCCAGTTGGACGAAGTATGGGAGGCCTGGGACCTGTGATTGGCATCTGAAGTGAGGGCCAGCTGTGAGACCCAGGACTTTAACTTTGGGATCTGACACTAACTCCAAGTAGAGGGTGGTAGAATTGAATTGAATTGCTGGACACCTAGCTGGTGTTTTAGAATTGAGAACTGAGAAGTATTGGTCTGACCCAAATCTCTTGTCTCTAGGTGTCCTCTCTTTTTCTCTCTCTCTTTTTTAAGATTTTATTTATTCAATTGAGAGAGAGAGAGAGACAGAGAGCATAGCAGGGGGAGAGGCAGAGGGAAAGGGAGAAGTAGACTCCCCACTGAGCTGGGAGCTCTATGCAGGGCTCAATCCCAGGACCTGGATATCATGACCAGAGCTGAAGGCAGATGTTTAGCCATCTGAGCCACCCAAGTGCCCCTCTTTTTCTCTCTCTTTTTTTTTTAAAGGTTTTATTTATTTATTTGACAGAGAGAGAGATCACAAGTAGGCAGAGAGGCAGGCAGAGAGAGAGAGAGGGGGAAGCAGGCTCCCCGCTGAGCAGAGAGCCTGATGCGGGGCTCGATCCCAGGACCCTGAGATCATGACCTGAGCCGAAGGCAGAGGCTTTAACCCACTGAGCCACCCAGGCGCCCCTCTTTTTCTCTTTTTGAACTGAATCTTCATCTCTTCTGCTTTGGAAGGATTCTCCTTGCTGAACATCTCACACCCATCCTTATCTCTGCATTCCCATGACCAGGTCACATGTGCCTGCTCCGTGGCAGCATTATTTCACCTATGTCTTGTGTGTTTATGTGAGGACTTAGACCCATCTGGGCCTGTTTGGGAGGATCCATGGTGTAGCCACGCCAGATGTCCCTGAGGGGTACACGTAGCCTCCTGCAAACAACTCTAGAGGAGGAGAGCATCGTGTCATGCAAGAGAAGACATCATGTTGGGAGGGTGGGCTGAGTCTGCTACTCAGCTTGCCCTAGTGACTCTACCCCAAGCACTCCCGCTTGGTTCCCAGAAAGGGAAGCTGGAAATGAAACAGAGTTGGAACTCAAAGGGAAGTTTCCCTCAAACCTCCCTGGTCGACGCCACCCTGGGTAGCAGCCCGGCAGGCTTTGTCATGGGAGGGTGGGGTGGCAGGGGAAAAGGGGTTGGCACAGTGGGAGGCGGTGGCATCTCAGCTTTCAGTGGATGCATGGGTGGTGTGGGTTTGCGCAGGGCAACGGCAGTTTAGTGGAGCCTCAGTGGCTTTGGCAATAAAATTTCTCCAGGGAGAGGGCCCAGAGCAGGGCTGGAAGGAAATCAATGCCAGGGAGTTGCTGAGAGAAACATTTCACTTGCACACTGTGCTGGTTTACCAGCATCCTTCCATCAAATTCATGTCCTTGGGACCTCAGAATAAGAGCTTATTTGGAATTAGGATTGTTACAGATATAAGATGAGGTGACGCTAGGGTGAACCCTTAACACAGCTGGTATCCTTGTAGAAAGAGAAGAAGAGGCTCAGAGACAGACACGCAGAGAAGAACAGGCCATGTGATGATGGCGATTGAGACCGGAGAGATGCATCTACAAGTCAAGGAGCACCAAGGGTTGCTGGCAACCACCAGGGTCTTGGAGGGAGGCATGGGACAGACTCTCCCTAAAAGCCTTCAGAAGGAAACAACCCTGCTGACACCTTGGATTTGGACTTCCAGCCCCAGAACTGTGAGAGAAACAGTTGTGTTGTTTCAAGCCACACACTCCAAGGTGATGATTTGTCATGACAGCTTTTAGAAACTAATACACACAACTTAGACGTCTTCCTGAGCACTCCCAAAGTACGTAGAAATTGTGGAGCTGGAACCCCATAAACACTATTTTTTTATTCTTTGATTTCTGTTTTCTCTCTCAAGCTAATAATCACTATGAGGGAAACGAGGCCATGGAACTGCATCTCTTTCCATGGTGACCTGTGACCACTGATCCATGATGGCACAGTATGGTTGATTAGCTGCACTGAAGGAGGATTAGATCACTGTGAGTACTTCTGGACCTGTGTAAGTGACACCTTGTAAAATGTGAGGGTCTTGGGGTTGGAGTATGCAGGAAGAACCCTGCACAGCCTGAAAATCATGTAGATCACATGGCTTTGTTATCAGCAGAGCCCAGCCCTGCACACCTCCCCTGACTGGAAACTGGAATGCTCTTCTTTTCTACGTCCCTTATGTCCCTAGAATTCTACTTCAAATGTACATTTCCCATGATCCTTAGTTTACTATCCTCATCCAACATAGGCAACTCCTTTCTTCTATGTTCTCTGAGTGTTTTGGTCTCTTCCAGTTGCTATAACAAAAATACCATAGACTGAGTGGTTTAAAACAACGGAAAATTATTTCTCACAGTTCTGAAGGTGGGGAAGTCTAAGATCAGGGTGCCAAGATGACTTGAGTTCCAGTGAGAGCTCTCTTCCAGAGTATAGATGCAGCCTTATCCCCTCACACAGCAGACAGCAGAGAGGCCAGTGCTCTTGTGACTCATGAGGGCACCAATCCCATTCATAAGGGCCACACCCTCACAACTTCATTTAATCTCAATTCCTAACGTACCTCCTTTTTTTTTTTTTTTAAAGATTTTATTTATTTATTCGTCAGAGAGAGAGAGAGAGCACAAGCAGGCAGAGTGGCAGGCAGAGGCAGAGGGAGAAGCAGGCTCCCCGCAGAGCAAGGAGCCCGATGTGGGACTCGATCCCAGGACCCTGGGATCATGACCTGACCCGAAGGCAGCCGCTTAACCAACTGAGCCACCCAGGCGTCCCCCTAACGTACCTCCTAATACCACCACGTTGAAGGGTAGAGTTTCAGCGTATGAATTTTGGGGGGACACAGCATTCAGTCAATGACACTGAGTACTTACTTTTAGTTGTTGATTTTTGACCCTCAAAGCCCAGGACTCACCCTCCTCTGAATTCTAAGCAAGGTTACACTTGATTTTTATACCCAGATTATTATGGTATCAGTCTGCCTCCATCGAAAAGACCCCAGCTGTTTCTGAGCACTTCCTGAAGCCTTGACTTCAGTTTGCTCTGGGGCAAACAGCTCTGGTCCCTTGGCTTTGGCCCTTCCATCAACTGCTTATGCCCTTGCCATCCCCTCTGTTCCTGGTGGCCCTGGAGAAATTATCTTTCCCAGTCTGGCCACTGCTACCCCAATTCTAGTTTTGAGACAGGGGAACTATTCTTTCTTCCCTATATAACTCTGTCCTAAGAATGGACACAAGCCTTGTCCTAATTTCCCAAACTACACTGAGACAATACTGAAACTTTTATAAGGTCTTATTGAAGATTCAGCAATAACTGAAAGAAAAATTAAAATTGTTCTACAAGTGTAGACCCATCCTAGAGTCTGCTACACAGCCTGTATCCCTCCCAATGCCTGGACAGTCTTCCATGGATGAGGAGGCTGTCTAAGTCTCTCCAGGCTTCATTTTCAGGAAAAACTGCCTTCTTGGATCCCATGAGAGGGAGTAATTCCCTCTACCACCATCTCAAGTCCACTTGGCTGGGTCTTCAATTTCTGCCTCTCCCTAGGAAGATAGTGACGTATGGATTCACTTCAGAGAAAAACTAACCTCAAGCCACATAGTATCATCTGGTCCTTTGTCTCCAGCAACTCAACCACATTCACTTTGTTAATAAATTAATTAATACATCAGTGTTCCATTTTCTTCTAAGGAAGATGCGAGAAGCTTAAGTTATCAAGTTACATCATGAATATGCATTAATGGATCTGGTCTTTCCAGATGCAATGTTCATCTTCATGTCGATATGACATCTGTGTTCCTATCTAGACAATAAGATTCTCAGTAATAGAGAGTAAGGGTTGTATCCCTTTCTTCTGACTTTCCTGTACCCTCCATCCCTATGCTGTTCTAGCTACACACACCCACGCACACACACACACACACACACACACAAACACACACACTCTCTCTCTCACTGAAGACCTAAAATCATGGATCCTGTATACACAGCAAGCACTCAATGATCACCAGATTGTTTGTTTTGTCACAAAGCTTCTGAAACAACAGAAGGATTAAAAAGACTGTAAAGAAGGCCTGCTTTCATTCTGAAGATACTTGCTTTTTTCAGTTTTTACATGCTAAATTCATTAGCTTTTTCAAACTGAAAAAAAATTATAAGTATTTCTTCCCAGTATTTCTACAGTAACAGTCTCTATCCCAATTATCATTTCTCTAGGCCCCCCGCTGTGTGCATGGCATCACTAATTTGCTATTGGCTTTCTAAGCTGCTACTCACACATCCTCCACCCTATCCAAACCCACATTCCCTGGGAGACCTCCCCACCATCTGCTCCCGTTCATTCACGCACAAATGCTTAGGCATTTCAAATTCAAGCTAAGCTCTTCGCTGCTTCTTTGTCTCTTCTAGGGAGAGAAAAGAGCTTGTATTCTTGCTTCCTTGAGTTTTTGCTTTCTGCCTCTCATACAATCAAAAGAGAAAGAAAAGGTATTGCTTATGGAATGTTTTAGAAAAACAGTCAACTGTTCCCCACATTTCCCCAAGTAGCAAGTGAGTTTTTTATATTTAGCCTTGCCACGTCTGGCACATGTTTTGTCATAAAACCTTGAAGCCATAAGTGGACTGACATGTCTTTATCTTTTTGGGCTTGTCATATTTAAGAAGCAGCAGACAATAGAATTGCAAGAATCTTCTTCAGTTAGGCTTAGGGGAAGAGGCCCCAAAGAGGTTTGCAATTAAGGCATTTTGCTTTTAGGTCAGTGAAAGTTACACAATGTAATATTTTAAATACAGACCATGGATTCTTTTTTTTTTTTTTTTTTTGAGAGAGAGAGAGAGAGTGCACACACATAGGGGGTGGGGGGGAGGGGCAGAGGGAGAGGGAAAGAGAGAATCCCAAGCAGGCTCCAGGCACAACACAGAGCCCGACATGGGGCTTGATCTCTGGATCCTGAGACCATGACCTGAGACAAAATCAAGAGTCAGACACTTAACCGACGACTTAACCCATTGAGCCATCGAGGTGCCCCAAGACCCTAGACTCTTATTTTTTTCTCAGATAAAGCAAGACAAGCAGAGACCACACTGGTGCTTTACTTTTCAAATTCCAATAAATACAATGAAGTTCTTAATTAAATGAAAGCAATAAAAGAGAGGTTTTTTTTTTCCTACTCAGTACGATCTGAATATACTTTCTTCTTCACGCATCATCTTCATCTTTGAGCTGTATTTATGAGGCTATGTCATGTTGACAAATACAAGAAAATAATAAAATCCAGGCTCTGTGGCTGTTTCATATTATTGCTTTAATTTGAGAAATTTCAAGGAAAGAGAGGCATGAATCAAACAAGACCAAAAGCAATGCATGTTGCAGCCAAGTTTGAAACCAAAGGACCCCTTTCCCATCCACTGGGTTTATTTATACTCTTGCTCTCATTTGATGTATCAGAGTCTCTTAGAACCAAACTCAGTTTGCTTGACTGTGTCAGTGGATGTTATTAAAAAAAATAAACGCACCCAGAAGTAAAAGAGTAATTTTGATCACAGCAGTAGTTTCTAATTACAGATAAAATAATCCGTTCACCTTCACCTAGGTCTTTAGTTGAGCTCAGAATAAATGGGGGTATTTTGTGATTCCATTGGTGGGTGAAAGCAAAAAACAAATGGGTTTGGTTGAGGGAAGTGGTGGAGGGAAGGGTAGGTTCCTCTTTCCAAGTGCACTCCATCCCCAAATGCTAGCTTCCTCTCTTTTTCGCTATCCTCAGGGATGAGAAAGCCTGGGAATGTGGCTGTTTTCATACTGAATTCATCAGCTTAGGGTCAATCCAAAGTTTGAACTTACATACCTTTTGCTTTTTTTTAAAGGACAAATTGTAGCTAGCAAAATGCAGTTTGAAATACATACTTTTGAAATCTTTATTTCTCATCTTAAGAATCTTTTCCTTGTTTCTCTGTTAGGTACACTGTCTAATCTGGATCAATAAAAGCACTGGCAGAAAATAGAAGAGTCTGAGAGAGAAAAAATGTAAAGAGTATTTTTTTTAACATCTATGTTACTATTCATATCCAGGACTTGCCATTTTCTATAGTATAGTTGAAGCTGGAGAAAAAAATTGATCACATTTCACAGAAGAGGATAAATACATTCACTGTTGACCAAGGACCTAATCCAGGTGAGCAGAGAGTGGATTCACGGTCCTCTCTCCATGCCCTGCATGACCAGAAGGGGATGGCCTGACTACAGTGCTGGGGACCTCCCAGCATGGCGGTCTTCAAGGGCAGCATGCAGCCCTTTGGTGAGGCAACATGCCACAGAGCTCCCTGCAATTGCAATGTCTCCAGAGTGGGCTGGCTGTGCTTGTTGACACACACCCACTAGCTGAACTACAGGTCCAAATGCAGTATGCGGCACTTGGAGGCCACATGTGGAGTTTTAGATTGCCATAATCATGTATAATGCCTACCCTTGGTTTAGAAGGTGGGTGGGAGCAGGAGAAAAATGCCCCGGTCAAACTAAAAATGTTTCCTGTAGTCAGGGCAATAATAATGGATTTGGATATAATTGAGGAGAAAGCAAAAACCAAAATTCAATGCATGCTTACTGTATGATAATTTGGGTTAAAAAACAATGGAAAAGCAAAGAGCTTATTTCAAATCATATCAGGATTGAAAGAGAGAGCAAACCTGGTCTAAATCTAATTATGTTTTGTGAAAGTCATCGTGGAGTCTAATGTTTATGTGTAGATGAAACCATGTGGCCAGCATTAGTTATTGTTTCTGCTAGAGTTCCGATGCTATTACTCCAAAACAAAGAAAAATGTAGAAGCTAGAGGTGAAACTTGGAAACTATACCCCCGCTTATTCAGTTGGGTGGTTCAAGCATGCAAGGTCCCCATAAGCACCCCAAAGTCATTTTCCATTCTCCTTTAGTCCCAGGATCTGAAATTGTCTGGAATCAAGTGAAGAAATCCCTTGGAAAACAAAAATAGCTTTTATGTATTTTGTGCTTACTGTGTCAGGTGCTACTCTAAGCACTTTACCTGTATCAATTTATTTAATAATTACAGTAACCCCATGAAGTAGGTGTTTTCATTACTATCCCCATTTTACAGATGAGAAAACTGAGCATGGTGAGGTTGAGTAACTAACCCAACTGGTAAGTGTTGGCAGAAGGATTCCAACCTATGCACTGTGGTCCAGGGTGTGTGCCTTTAATGTTATGATGCCCTACCTCTAAATTTAAGCAATAGCTAGCATTTATTATGCCGTCCCTCTGTGCCAGACTCTGAGCATTTTACATGAATTCACTCATTTAATTATTACATCAGTTCTATGGAATAGGTACTATCATTATTACTATTATCCTGTTTTGTACAAGAGAAAACTGAAGCACAGTGGGGCAAAGTTTGTGTTCAAGGTCATATGAAGTCACAACTTTTCATAAGTGGACAACTTGGGAATCAAACCAATCACTCTTGGTCCAGTATCTGTACTTTTTAACAGCAGGCATGTGTATGATTAAAGATAAACGCTGGGTCTAATTCATCTGTTTCTACTTTCACCCATAAGCAAGGTGCTTTCGACATTGAAAAAAACCAGTAAATATGTATTGAATGCCTCATTTTAAAAACTGGTGTACACAAATAATTTACATATAAGGGAATTAGTATCTTATATAAAGATCGCATTCTCCAATTACTAGGAAGAAGATAAATTATTTAATTAATGTTTGCTGGGACAGATGGCTAGCCACTTAAAAGAAGAAATATTAAAAAAAAAACAACACAGGTGAATGTGTTTTGATCTTTCAGTTGGCATGGACTTCTAAACTTAATAATGAAGCCAGAAATCATAAAGGGAAGCGTGATAAATTGGACTACATAAAAATTAAAAATTCTGTATGGCAAAATTCACCATAAAGAATGTTAATAGGCAGATAGCCAATTAGCAGAAAAATTAGCAGCATCTAGGATCCTAATACACAAGACTTACTTTTCCTAATATACCCAGAGCACTTACAAACCAATAAGAAAAAATTTTTTGAACAAAGGTCAAAGCATATAATCAGGCAATTTTATAAAAGAGCCAAAAAACAGTCAATAAATATTTGAAAAGATATTCAATAAGTAGATAAATATAAAAACCAGGTATCTTTTTTATATATTATCAGATTGACAAAAGGTGGAAAAACAGATACTAATGGTGAAAATATAGTGGACACAGTCTTTCCAGAGAATACCTTGTCAGTATTCTCCTTATACCTACACTCTTCTTAGCTAACATATTAGGGGTCCAGCCCATTCTGGCTACGGGATACAAGAGGGAATTTGGCAGGAGCTTCTGGGAAACATTGTTGGATAAAAAGAGATGTGTGGGAGGAAATGCCCCTTTTCCTCATACAGGTGTTGTCATGTGATGCCTGGACTTCTGATGCCATTTTGTAACCATGAGGGATAAGTTTGAGAACTGCACCAATACACTGAAGATACCAGATGAACAGGATGGGAAAAAATCTTTATTTGGTGACGTTACTGGATTTGCAGACTTAACCCTGGAATGTCCCAACTCCCAAACTTCTTGTTATGTAATATACTCAATTCCTTATGTTTTTATTTCTTTAATCGGAACTCCTATTCTTTGTAACTGAAGGAATCCTGACAAAATGAATCAAATGTATATACGCTTTGAATCCAAAATGTAATTTCTACAGCTTCATCTCAAGGAGATAACTAAATAAGCACAAAGAGAGTATGTACAACATACTACACGCAGTGAAAAACTCAGAAACCATTTAAATGCCCTTCAAAGAGAAATAGGTCAAGTACACAATTAATATATTTATGCAGACAAAAAAATGATGATGCAAATTTATATTTACAGACAAAAAATATTATTCAAGACATATTATTCAGGGGAAAAAATGTTATAAAAGAGCATACATCAGTAAGAGGTCATTTGTGTGAGATTATGTGTATCCGATTAAAGAGATGTGTAGAAGGATATTCACCAAATTGAGGGTTAAGAGTAGAGTTGTTAAGCCATAGATGTACAGAGAAGGACCCTTCCAGAGACCAACACAGGCAGAGTCTGGTAAGCCACTGCTCTTGGGAAAGTGAGTGTTGGTCACTGGACTTCAAGTCTTTTTTTATTAATGGCAAAGCTATCCCTAAGATGTGGATAAGAATAAGGCATTGTAGGGGCACCTGGGTGGCTCAGTCCGTTAGGCATCTGCCTTCGGCTCAGGTCATGATCTCAGGGTCCTGGAATTGAGACCCACATCAGGCTCCCTGCTCAGTGGGGAGCCTGCTTCTCTCTCTTCCTCTGCTGCTCCCCCTGCTTGTGCTTTCTCTCTCTGTCAAATAAATAAATAAAATCTAAAAAAAAAAAAAAAAAGAATAAGGCATTGTAGCCAAGGAACCTCACATTTCTGGTCTCATTGGCAAGACTTCCTCTTGTGAGATGGTGCATCCACTGGGGCTGGTGTCCTCTGTTTCTGTCTGGATGCCTTCAGCGGCAAGTTACAGAATCCTCTTTAACCAGTGAGGAAATGATTATTTTGCCTAACTCAAGTCCTGAGTTAGAGTGGACTTGCAGTATGATTGAGTCATCAAAGACCATTAGCCACATTCTTACTACTGCACTTGAATTAACTGCTTAGCATAGCATTGCCCTTGCCCAACTAGGTGTTCCAACAGAACTAAGGTTGGGCTGGCTTTCCCTGAATGGTGGGTACCTGACCAAAATGTTAAGAAAAAAGTGGGGGAGGTATGTGGGTTGTGGGTGGGCACTCAACAGTATCCACTAACTCACTGCACTGGTCCTTATTTTATTACTTCAACTTCCTTGCTTTAATCCCCAGTGGTTTTGTCTATAGGGACATAATACGCTGATCTTTCAGACATTACATGTTTCCTGTTTGAAAGCACTTCTTATAATAACTTACATCTTAGTTATTATTTAATGAAGCACTTACCATGTGCCAAACACTATTTTAAGAGTCTTGCACATAGGAAGGAGAGAGAATGTACTTATTTTGCAGATGTACTTATTTTTGAACTTATTTTTCTATTCCAAGTAATCAATCTAAAATTATAAAAATGTATTCAAATTAATATCACCTTGGGGCCCACCTCAGTCTCCTGGGTGCTGTGATTACTGTGTGTCTATCTCTCCAGCCTGAATTACTCTGGAAATTGACAAGAGTCAATCTCTTACTCTTCAAAGCAGAGGCAAGATCCAGATGCTGCTTCTAGATTTAATCCTGATTTGCCTCATCAAAATGAGCCAGACATTTGCTATGCTATTTACACTTATTAAGCTATCATTCTCTCAACAACACTATTAGGTTTATTTTATTATCTTGAGAGATTTTACAGATATGGAAACAGGCTCAGAAAGTTCAAATAACATATCTGAAATTAAAGATAAAAGCCAAAGTTCTTTCCACCATGCTCCCTCTTCTCTTTAAAAAAAAATGCTTTAATTGCATATCCTTAATTTAGTGATCCACTCCTTACTGTTCTTTTGAAACTCACCAGGTTTCAACCAAATGCTGAGCATGTAGTTATAGCTTAATAACTATCTGGCCGTTATCCAATCAAATTAGGATAGACTGGGGATCACTGCTTTAAAGCACACAATCTTGTGTGTGAATTTAGCTACCTCCCAGCTGGTATGCATTCTCCTGATGGTGCATTCTGAGCTACTTAGAATTTCCTATCTGCCTCTGTATAATAGACACTGTAGTCAAAACATGAGAATTAAGTCGACTTGCTATATACGTGCCATTGAAAAATTGCCCCACAGGTTTTTAGCTCACTAAAAAATTAAGAATCAGAAATAAAAATCTCACAGCTTCCCCAAGACTTTGGGGTAGGGAACGAGTGGTTTAAAAGCTTAAGAACAGCAGCCTATCAACCAGGGATTTGAAAAATCAAGTCATGTTCTTCCTGCTACTTAAGTCAATACCAAGGGTAAAGATTTTGCAATCAGAAGCTCACTAGCAATTTTGCTGGGAAGCGCTCAACAATGGAATGCCACTTAATCCCCCCAGCTGGATGGGAGCAGTGGCCCAACAGTACCGAGTGTGTCATCCTCATAAAATATGACTCAGAAGCATTCACGGAGCTGAGATATTGAGGTCCTAAAAATAGCTTATTTTTATATTGGTGTTTTCCCTAACTACAGCCTCGCTGAAAGAATATATGTGTTCACAGTTCCACTTTCCCTTTCATAGTGCTTTTAAATTACATGCCGTTACAGCCACTTCCAGTCTGCCCAGAAATACTTATTGTAAAACAGGGACTTGTGAAGGCTGCAATCTGATTATCCAATTCCTGCACCCGACATTGCCATGGCCACCAGAGGGGAAGCCGCCTCTTTAGCCTTTGGAAAACAAGAAATGCTTATTCTCAGGAAATTACGATTTCTTCTGCCCCTGAACTTTTAAAGGCACTTTGCTGGTACCCATGACTGTTGTGCTCTGATGAGCTTTAGGAATCAGAATATTATGCTTATTTTTAACATTGAGGAAATAGATCATTTTATGACATAGCAGCAGAGGCAATTTTAGAAGGCAAAACTGCAGTGATAATAACATATTACAATAAAGCCACCACATATTTACTGGATGCCATACCGTTTTTAAGCATTTTCATAGCACTACCTAATTTGAGTGGGAGAGTATGCTGGCCATGTTGTAAACCCATGTCATTGGCTCACTGAATCCTTGTTCACACTCATCACTGTTGTTTTATTCTACCAGTAACAGAAGGAGGCAGATGGAGAAGAGTGGCCTTGCCTCATTCAGCTGAACTTTGTTTTTCTAGTTCATGTTTGAAGCAGCATCAGAGTGGAGGCCTCTGTGCAGCCTCTCTTAATTTCCCACTGAAATACCTAAGGCACAGAGAATAAGAACTCATTCAAGTGCCTCGAATTGAAACCTCGAGAAACAGAATCTGGGAGAAATTTCCACTATTAGAAAGGCTGTTGGAATTAAAATAAACAGTAATCTGGCTACACTTAATTTTATGAAACAAAGAAGGCCTACCCCCATGAAAAAAGATAGGGACATGTCATTCCCTCTTCTTTGCATGTGCACCTGCTCAGACTCAGGGCCATATAAAGCATGAAAAGGATTATAGTACTCATTCTCTCTCTCTCTTTCTTAAAGATTGTATTTATTTGTTTATTTGCCTGTTTATTTATTTAGAGTAAATGTGTGCATGAGCAGAGGGAGGGGCGGAGGGGGAGAGAGAGAGAGAGAGTCTCAAGCAGATTCTGTGCTGTACATGGAGCCTGATGTGGGGCTCTATCCCATGACCTGAGATCATGACCTGAGCTGAGATCAAGAGTCAGCTGCTTAATTGACTGAGCCACTCAGGCACCCCTATAGTACTTTCTTCTACATGGGATAATTTAGAGGTGACCAGAGTCCTAGCCCCTAATTATCCCTAACATAATTATACTGGCATAAGCATTCTGTGACTTCCAGGAAACAACAAAGGAGGAACTGTGAAGTGGGAGGAATGTAGGATATGTGTGTATGTGTTGGGAAGGTTGGGATGGGGATAGAGACTGGTGGTAGCTCAGTGTCTTCTGGAAGGTACAGCCTTTGGATGTGAAGTATAATGGGTGGAGGCTGGTAGAGATACATGATGGGGAGAGAATGTTCAGAGATAACTCCACGGATTTAGAATTGCAGAAACCTGGCCAGCTGAGGAGGAGACATATCTTGGTACAGAAGAGCCACATTAGGAATTGAATGGGATGTCGTGTACTTCAAACTGCTGCTCTTATTAAAGATCCAAATGGGGGACGAGCCTCCCCATAAGGACAGTTGAGCCAAAGCCTCTTCTGATGAAGGTAACTGGGGGGCCCACCTGTTTGCTCAGGGTATGGGGAGGTGCATATCTATTTCCTCAGTGCCTTAAGATCAGGAACTTGGCTGATTGTAGCTCAGGCAGGTACTTGGTATTTGTTAAAAACAAAAACAAAAAACGAGGCAATACTGAGTCTGGATAGAGAGGATGAGTAAGGAGGATAAAAATTACATATATGTACGTTAGAAGTGGAGAGAGAACTATACAAAAAGCAGACAGAAGTACAATAGGGAGCAACCACCATCTGAGGGATCCAGAGGCGGAGATGATATCTTGTGTGCTACATACTGAATTCAGGGCCAACAGGCTCACAAAAAACTAAGAAGGGCAAAGTATATCGGTGAAGGACACAGAATCCACAATGAAACAAAGTTGTGAAACTCTATGTAATAAATAACCTAACATAAAAATACGTAAGGTAAAATTATTAAAAAATATAAGGAGAAACTGGGAGAAAAAGGACTGTTATTGTTATGAGACTTAAATGCACATCTTTCAGCTTATGGCTGACTGAATACACAAAATCAAATAATACTATGGAAGAATGTTAACAATCATAGAGCTGTACCAACAGAGGTACATCTAACTTTCTGTCCTTCAGAGAATAAACCTCCTTCTCAGGAGCCCATACAAAAACTTCTGATATAGCAAGCCATGTAGAAAATCTTAGTAAATCTCTCATGGAGGTTAATAAATTTTTAAGCAATAAAAACCAGTAAAAGGTATAAAAAGAAAATTAAAACTCTATAAAACAAAACTGAAAGAAAAAAAGTTAAATTGGGAAAACCAGCCTTATTTATGACAGCAGAAACAGAAAATAACACAAATGTATCAGTCCCCTGGCTCGCTGCCCTATTACCAACACCAGCATGAACACATACCCATACATATATATACATAAACAGAGTCATCTCATTATTAGTGATAGTAGTAGCAGGGCCAAGGCCAATTCTAGATATCAAAAATAATAACTAATATAGCAAGATTTAACTTGTGCTGGGACAGTTTCCTTCCACTACAAGTATGTTCTCCAACCAGGTGTTTTGTTTTTTTTTTAAGATTTTATTTATTTATTTGACAGAAAGAGAGAGAGCACAAGTAGGCAGAGAGGCAGGCAGAGAGAGAGGGGGAAGCAGGCTCCCCACTAAGCAGAGAGCCCAATGTGGGGCTCGATCCCAGGACCCTGAGATCATGACCTGAGCCGAAGGCAAAGGCTTTAACCCACTGAGCCACCCAGGCACCCCCCCAACCAGGTGTTATTTTATCTGAGATTCTATCATTAGAAGTTCACTTTAATACATTAAGCAATGTACTTTCTAGGCTCATCTTTTGGAGGCTAAAGATGCCTAAGAGAAGTACTGAATGAAGTCATTATAAAATGCACCTTTTCTAGGTTCAGGCCCCAGGGAGGAGGGAAGTTTCTGCTGGTGTCAATGCAAGGAACAGTGTGTCATTTCACTGATAGCTTCAATAGGTTGTGATTATACCAAATATCTGAGGGGAATGTTTGTGAGAGTGAACCAGTTATGATGAAAAACAAATAATATATAACAGATCTCCAATATTTATTTGTTTTCCTGTGATTTTTATCATTCAGTATGGTGCAGAAAAATTTAGTTCAATAAAGCTTTGATTGATTCTAATATATTTATTATATATTATATATATACATTTATATATAATCTGGTACATTTACTGTATCTTGTTCATTATATTTATATTTAAATCTTTGGGCTGTGCTAAATAGCTATACTTGGAGTTCTCAATCTTGGGATCTAAAAAAAGGTTAGGATACTAAGAAGGGCACGTGTTGTGATGAGCACTGGGTGTTATATGCAATTAATGAATCGTTGAACACTATATCAAAAACTAATGATATTGGCTAACTAAACATAATTAAATAAATAAATAATAAAAAAGGTCAGGGAGGGTGGGAGGGGAACTGTCCTTTCTTTACCATTGAAAATTATTACATAGTACAGAAATAATAATACCTTACATTTGATATCACTTCCATATGTGTGAGCTCAAAATTCTCACACATGCATTATCATAGCCTGCTGGGTAGCAGCTGAACTCAGGATCTTCACATATTAGGATGTTAATTTTGTTAGGGTTAATTGGAATTGTTTCCTGGATTCCCCTCCACCCCCCCACCCAGGCAAAGCAAATTGAAGGAAGCTATCTTATTTACTCAGTTCTCTCTCTTAAAAATATCCTGAGAATAATATACCCACAGGTCAAAGTGCTAAGCTTTTGTTCTCTATTGTCCCTGTTTCCAGTTACCTTCTTCCCCCCATCCCTCAGTCCCAATCCTGTCCCTCCAGGGTAGTAAGAAAGTAGATTTGCTGATTTTCTTTTCTGCATTGTTGAGGAAATGTCATTTGTTTATTATGTTATATTCTCAGTGTTAGGTAGTTTGGCTAAGTCAGTGCTGAACTTAGGTCATGTGAATATTGGTCTGCCACTAATTCACATGGTGATAGACTGTAAGTCATTGAACTGCTATGCCTTAGTATGCACAGCTATAAAATTAAGATAAGATTGCAAAAACTACTGGTGATGGTATGTTTAATTCAAATGACTGATCTCTATTAGTGCAATGGGTTCTCTGGGGCGCAAGTACTTAGTTTAGAGATGACTCCCTGAAGCTTTCTGCAAAAGCTTGTGTGCATATATGTGTTTTCTTGGGAGAGGGTTCTTAAGTTTCCTCAGGGTTTTGAGGAAAGTTTCCTCAGGGTTTGTGTGCCCTGGAGCCTCTGGGGCAGCTGTTCATAGACACTGGTCTTGGGACCCATGAAGAATTTTCATTGGTCCATGATGAAATGCGAAAACAAAAAAAACAAAAACAAAAACAAAAAAAAGGACAGTTGTAAAGGAGTTTCCACATAGCTAAATGTATTCAGCTTTAAAAACTGCATTTCATTTTAAAAGTATATATTTTCCAGTTTGTTGGTATTTGTTTACTGTTATGATAGTGTTAATGTAGGGTAGATCCCCATCCCCCTGCCCCAGTGGCTTCCCTTGGCAAAATTTAAGTGAGCTTCGAAAAATTTTTAATATTTTCATGGCTCATGAAACAATTTGGGAATTACAGCTTTTCTAGAGGATTCTCTTGGCCCTTTATTTTCCCTTCTAACTTTTGCTATATGTCTTTGGCTATTTTGAGAATAATATTAATCAAGTATCATTGGTTTGCCTCTAGAGCCAGCCTATTCAATACTGATCAATAGCCATCAGCCTTGAAGAGCAAACAAGTCTTCACCTTAGGTGTTATTGAAGGGATAGCTCACATACACAGCACAGTGCATTTAGTCTTTTTTTCCCCTCAGATCTCATGTTGAGAAGAACTGCTCAGCTTCTTTCCCTCAGGCCTTGCACTGCCAACTTCCTCCTGCCTTCTGTACCCCCTTCTGAGCATGGTGCCATGTCCCATCCCTTGCTCCTCCCTGGGGACCCTCCAACTTGGCCAAATCCCCATGGGTGCAATCCAGCAGCTAATCTACCTCCTTTCCGCTGCCTCTTTCCCCAAGCAGTCTTCCTAGAATTTCGGAAGATAAAATCCTCCATCTTGTAATAGAAGTTACAGTTCAAAGAACTGAGACTTGAAAATGACAACTTGGCATGCCTGGGTGGCTCAGATTAAGCATCTGCTTTTGGCTCAGGTCATGATCTTCAGGTCCTGGGATTGAGTCCCATGTCAAGCTCCCAGCTCAGCGGGGAGTCTTCTCCCTCTTGCTCTGCCTCTCCCCTTGCTTGTGTTCTCTCTGTCTCTTTCTCTTAAATGAATAAATAAAATCTTTTTTAAAAAAGAAAGAAAATGACAATTATAAGCTACATTCTTCATCCTTAATCTTTCATTTCATTTGTCCCCCCCTCCCCTCCCCCAGTCTCCTTCTTCTACCAACATTTTATTAGCAGTATAGAAGGGCAGCTCATTGGAGAAGAATTGGATGAAGGTAAAACATCTGGTCAAAGAGAGTAAGCCATGAAGAGAGGCAGAGAAGTGAAGAGCTGGCCTTCAGTCTGAGCAAGATTGGACCTGATAATAGAGCGCTGTCGGTTTGGGGCTTCACAAGTACTGGACAACTCATCTACCCCGGGTCTTTGAAGTCCCTTGAGACTGTTATCCATGCTGTAGTGCTATATCTGGGTTCATTCATTTATTCAACAACTTTCTATTGAATGCAGGCTATGCACTAGACACTGTGCTAGGTACGTGGCATGCCACAATGAACAAATGCAGACATGGTTTCTGTAAATGTGGGCAGCTCAGACTGACACTGAATCAGCAGGATTAGGGAGAAGATTAGGGAGAAGGGTATGTTTAGGATCAATGAGTTGACAGGTGCATTGCCCAAGGAAGTTTCTTTAGCTTCTTAAAAGGAAATACAAGGATTTCACGCCAAGATTGATGCATCTAATCAAAGGGAATTGAAGGGTTGCAAGACAAGATCCATACCAGTGAGTCTTTAGTAATTATTCTCTAACAAAAGGCATAAACTGAAGTCACTGATGTACCAGAGCATATACTCTTTTCTAAAAAAGAGCCCAGATCCCTGAATACTTGTGTCTTTCTCAATTTCTTGATTTGCCTTTCTGCTGCTCCATGTGGCCATTCCACCTGTGAGAGCATCGAGACCTGAATTTCTCAGAAGCCAGTCAAGAGCAAATATAAATCCAGGGCTGACTTACTGCCCCCTGAAACAGATGCCCTCCATCCCACATTCACAGACACCAAAATGAAATCAAGCTGGCATCTGAGCTGGCTGGGCAGGAAGTCTATTTAATGCACATGACCTTTAAACAAAGTTCATATTAACACTGGCCACTGTATAAATCCTGTTTTTTTAGCTGAAAGGTAAGTACACCCTTCATATCTCATGCCCATGTTACCAAAACACAGCAGAAAACTTGGATTTTAGGATGAATTACATTAGATATTTTTAAATGGAAAATTTTTCTTTGTAAATGATCCAGTGGTTTTCTATCATCAGATGGAAACAAAACATAACATCCAAATTATTATTGTCCTTAAACTCTGTTGTTAGGAGGTGAGTCGACTGGAATTTGGGTGCTCTAGGTACATTAGCATATGGGTGATAATGGGGCAGAGGAGATGATCAAACACATATGTGGGAAGGCCAGCACTTCTCCAAGGGAAGCATTGAATGAAGGAGAGTAAGACTGGATGAGAGCACCGGGAGATGGTAGACACTGGGGTGGACACTGGACCCCTGGGAGCTGGTGGATGGGATGACAGGAAGAGGGAAAAAAGAAATGTTGGGAAGGACTCCTTTCCCTGTGTTACAAGGCTGCTTCTCTCAGTTTTGTGGCCTTGACATAAAGCACAAATGACTGTGACCAACATCTAATAAGCTTTCAATAAATGTGGATGTTTACATCTGAAATTCTACCCATCAGACACTGATTTATACTAACAACTTCCTCCATAAAATAAAAATTCTCTTGGGAAGGTTTGAGTCAATTGACCACTCATTCTCTATGATGAATGTTTAATAAGACTGCTTTCTTCAAGATATCTAGAGGAGATCAGCTGAATAACAAGAGTTTGATGGCCAAGTAGATAAGAAGAAGCAAGGCAATTTGGAGTCAAGGAGATACTGGGTGGAGTTTGAGCACAAATGGGGCCTTGGGAAGTCAGAAGTTTTAATTTCTCCAGGATAATGTCCATTGAAGGAGATGCCAGGAAGAATGAGCCAAATATAATAACTGTGGCTATGCAATTTTTGGCATGATACAGGATTCACGTAACCCTAATTGTTCTAAGTTGTTAAGCATTCTTTGGAAAATAAAAACTCAAATATTTTTAAGATTTAAATTCTGTGAGTTGAAGTCAACTAGTCTGCTAAAGTCTAGTGCATTCTGAGCCTTACCCATACTGCAATCATCCACATTTGCTGTCCAGATCTGCGAAGCTCTAATTTTCAGTAAGATGTGAAGTAGGCGTTTGATGGCAATAGAAGCAGCACCACAATCATCACCACAAAGGATCATTTATCAGTTATTTTGGGAAAGGGGAGGATTTTATCTTTTTTAGAAGACAGGAAACTATGCTAATAAGCTTTTGGTCTGCACTCATTTCTCACTGAGATCCCATATCAGTGCGTCTCAGTTTGCTACATATTTACTCTTAAAAGAAAATGAGGTGAGATGGAGATATCTGAGTCATAGAAGTAATAAAACATGCTTCTGGAAAACAGCTTTTCTACCTTTATCCAACCCTGTACCTCCCAGTTATGAGACTTGTTTCTTCAATGCAGTCTTGGTAAAGTATAACTAGGGATATTGATTACTAGGAAAATATATACATATGTTTATAATTTATATGAAGGGAAAGAGAGAAAGAGCCAAAGGAAAAACGCTTAAAGAAAATAGTACTAGAAAAAGAGAAGAGAAACAAGTACAAGGCTTGCTCTATGAGGATACTCTGTTACCTGGACCCATATCAGCTTCCCAGGCTAAAACTCATGGTGCCCCCATTTCTTAGTTCAGATGTTGGTGCTAGCCATTAACTTCTATTCATATGCTTTTCCTGGGGATCTTGCTGGTGGGTATACTTCTAATTCCTTTATTAGGCAGGAATGGGAATGACATGAATGTTGGCTGCAAGGAGATTGAGAAAGTTTGAAAGTATCTTAGTATAAAAGGAGGTGTTCTAAATGTGAAGAACTAGATCCACTGGGTTCTCAGCAAGAAATGTAACATTCTTCAAGTTCCCAGGCAATTCACTTGACCTGACTGTCATCTTTGCATGGTTGGTTTTGCGGTTGCGTGATTGAAACTAAGGACAAAAGACTCTGAATGTACCCTCCGAAATGAATATAAAACTGGGACCCGAGGTCAGACCTTATTTTGCTGGTATCCATGATGGGAAAGATCTTGCCTGAAGGATAATGTGGTGGTGTCTTGGCTTGCCCAAGGGCTGTTATAGGGGGAGGGGATGGAGTGAGGGGCAGTTCAGGGAAAAGAGTATACTATCTTCATGGGTTTTTCACGATGCTGTTAAGGCCACCCAAATGGTCAAGTTGAAGTCCTTGAAAACTCAGGTGTTGGAAGGCTGAAAGTTGCCCTGCACAAGTTGGTCATCAAAAGTTCCTTTTACATTTTGTGTAGTTAGTACCATGGCAACAACAAAGTACTCAGATGGTTAGCAGAATGTAGTCAAGGTGAGTTGTGAGGGTGCAGGTTATAGAATAAGGTCTCAGTGGACAGAGTAAAGCAGGGAACAGTGAAAAGGGGTAGGGGAGCATATGCCTCAAGGGTGTACCAACTGCCCCTAGATCTAGGTTCTGTGCTCCAGTCTTCCATTCGTCCAGAAACTGAGGATCAGATTCAGGCAGTACGAATGTTTAAGACCTGATCTTCAACAAAACGAATTATTAGCTGTCTCATGGCTGAAATGTTAGATATACACAGATGAGAAAATACAACAGCAACCAAAACCTATAGTTGAGAAGACATCACAGCCATTGTGAAAGCTATAAAGCTATGCAGAACAACAGCATTTCTGTGCCCCTGGAAAGTAATGCTTTCAGAGTCCATGCCACATAGAAGAGGAAATGCTCAGATAGTAGGGTGTTGGATTGATCTGCACACAGGTTTGGTTGTAAAACTAGTTCTCTCCCCTTAAAAATTTATTGAGTCCCTATAGATTTTGGGAAGTGTCCAAGAATCAGTCCATCTGCTTACATATGGTTACACGCAGCTGGTATGGAGGTGACTCCAACCAGGGGACAGGAGGAGACCCACACAGGGTAGGAGGGGATTTTATGAAGAAAACACTGGTAAGCCCTGTCTAAGCACAGGGGATGGGGTGATGGAAGGATGTGCAAGAGAAAAGCCTGCAGGTTTTGACTTCAAGGGACTTAGATGGTTTAATCTCGATCCTGTAGAAGGTTATAATAAAATAAATCCTGCAGATAGGTAGAGGAGATTACCCAGAATTAAGAGACAATCTACATATTCCATAGAATATAGTCAGAGAAAGACGCCCATAATAATTGGTAACTGAAGCCAACTTCTAGCTACTAGCTTTGCCAGGAAAAGTTTCCACAAGGTCATCAGCAGTGACTAGATATGGCTTATTTGAAATTACACTCATATTCGCATGCAAACAATAAATGGTCTGCATTTCTCAAACAATGGTTTCTCCTCTCAAGTACTTTATGTCCTCACGAAATCTTGATCATGTGATTATTTTATTATACCAGGAAGAGGAGACGCAAGAAGGGGAAAACACATTAATTCCTTTGCACCTAATCAATCTGAGCACCTATTAAATACATTACTTCCATCATCAGATTGAACAACACTATGCATTACTTATTATTAATTCTATTTTCCAAATTGAGAAACCGAGACCTAAAGAGTTCATGTAGTTTTCCCGGCCCCTAAGAATAGAGACAGTCCTGGAACCCATGTCTATCTGCTTCCAATGCCATTCCTCCAAATAAATGCCAGGATATCATGTTGATTCTCTAAACTAACGGTGGAAAAGTATATTTTAGAGCCCAACTTGGACAGAAATATTTTATCTATGAATGAGTAAAGTCTCACTGAGTATGTATGATGCAAAATTCTTAAATATTGGCTATATATTTATATGTGTGCATGTGTGTGTATGTAGTATGTGTATTCACATTCCATTAAACATTAATGGAATATATAACATATACGTATATTATATATGATATATATTCCATTAAATCAATTATATAAGTATATGTTCCATTAAATAACATATTTATTTATTTGAAGAATTTATTTATTAGAAGAATCTGACCTTAACTGAATGCCCTGGTCTTGAGTCCATCTGCCACTCCTGGACCCCATGACTATGAGACCAGCCCACCATGTACCCCTTTACCTAGTCATCACCCAGCATGGGTTGAATCCAACAGCTGCATCACTTGTATATGAATCCCTACCAGTCTCTCCCAGGCAACCTGCATGCTTACTAATGACCTGGGACTTTTTGAGCATGGCCAAGGGTTTGCTTTGTTATTTATAGGGCTGAGTCAAAGCCGTCATTTTAAGAAGCTAACAGGTGGAGGGCACCTAGGTGGCTCAGTCGTTAAGCGTCTACCTTCGCTCAGGTCATGATTCCAGAGTCCTGGGATTGAGCCCTGCATCAGGCCCTCTGCTCAGCAGGAAGCCTGCTTCTCCCTCTCCCACTCCCCCTGCTTGTGTTCTCTCTCTCGCTGTGTCTCTCTCTGTCAAATAATAAATAAAATCTTTAAAAAAAAAAAAAAAGAAGCTAACAGGTGGATAATTGTTAAAACACATAACTATTTTGCAGGGACAAAGTATTAATATGGGTAAAATCCACTGCCTTTCCCTTCACTTGTCTGTATTTTCCCCTAATAATAAATTATTTAATTGATTTCTTCATGTGTCCATTCCACACATATCCCCTGAATGTGACAACTTGCCCTGGAACGCAAAGTTGAATGGGGTGCGGGCCTTGTCATCCCTGAGCACTCAAGTAAGGGAGCAGAGGGGGGGATGCAGAGTGGTGGATAGATGCAGGGGCTGGGCGAGGAGATGTGCACCACGCAGCAAGCGCGGAGGGGAGTGTCCAGGGCTTGCGGGAAAGGCACCCCTTGAAACTCCCCACTTGGGCTCTCTTACCATAAAGCCTGGGTCTAGGAGAACCTTGTAGTTTCTTGAGGGCCAGCTCAGGGTCACTCAAACATTCTGAGGAGCAAGGAGACGCCAGAGATCCCAGGTTCTGCCATGCATGGTACCAAAGTAGGTACCATAACAGACTGAAAATGCTACTGGGACTGAGGACGATCCACGAGACAAGAAATACATGCTGGAAGAGTTGTCCTCTGGGCCCCAAACTGTTGTTCCTATTCAAAACTCTTCTTCCTTACTGGGATGTAAGATTTGAATCTGATCAGCTGGAAGGCAGGCCTTTCCTCTGCGGCGGCATGACTACGCAATCTCTGAGCATTGACCTTCTCATTCGTCGCGTGAGGGTAAGAATAGTAATCATAGTAATAATAATGTCTAGTCCACCGACCTCTCCCAGTTGTTATGAGGCTCAGAAGGGATAATGCACATGAAGGTGCTTTGTAAACTCTACAGTGTGCCCTGAGTATTTGCAGTGATAATGATTCGTATTGGCAAAATGTCAATTTCTGCATCCCCTTCCAACTGAATGGAAAGCCTTTTCCTCGCCCTGCCATTAGGTCACACATGTCAATGAGCAGAGGTCCTTTGCAACATGGGAGTTTGATGTTGCACCTTGTGGGTTGCATTTGGAGCAACCTTCTCTTAAGGTTTGATGAATGCATTAATTTTTAGAAGCAAATACAAGATGAAGCAGACATGTTTGCCCTGAGGTTTTATGTCTAATGTTCAGTGGATTTTAAAACTAAATAATAGATTTCATCTTCTGAAATACTCAGAAATAGTCCCATTCTCAGAGAGGCTCAATATTTCGCATGTTCCTGTTGCTTGTTGCTAGGTGATACATGTGTCACATGGTGTGGGGATGGGCTGCACCTGCGCACTCACACGCAGGAGACCAGGGCATAAGGTAGGGAAAGATGGAAGGGGAAAAGGTCATAGGAAATGAACCCAGTTGTGCAAAACAGAACACTATGGTGAAAGCTCCAATCCACCTGTTGATCACTGTGGCTTCAAGGATTAATGAGCCTTGTCATTAGATTTCAGAGGCAGACAGAATCTCATTGCAAGAGACCATTTCCTTGAATGGATAATTCTAATGAATAGCAGCCAGAGGTTCACCTTCTGTCTGCTTTGCCAGACCTTGAAGGGACAACAGCCCTGCTTGTAGCATTCTTGGGTTTTTCTGGAATCCCAAAGGTGGAAAGAACCTGGAGGATCACTCTGTTTTGTCATTTGTCTCTCAGCAAGACTGCCCCCAAACCAAACCAAATGGGATGGGAACAACCTTGACACGGCTATGAGAACAAGTTCAAGGCTTTAAAACCCTGGCTCTGAGGAAGTCTTCTGACCTGTGCCGAATCTTACATATAGCTTATGTTTAGTCAGGGCCAGAGGCACTGAGACTCATTATCAGTGGCACACTTCAGAAAGCTGCCTTTTCTGCATCACCCCCGCCCCCGGGGATATACAGACAGTGCCTTGGGTGACCTGAGGCCAGAGTGGAGACTGCCTCACTCAGCATTTATTGAGCTCCTCTTATGGTGCTCTTTGAGCCGTGCTGCATTTTATAGCGTTTGACGTCTGTTTTCTCATGTGGTGGGGGTTGTGACCTCTACCTTATGGACCAAGAAACTGATGCTCAAAGAAGTTATGTGAGTTACCCGAAGTCCAAAGACAGTAAAAGTCAAACTCAGGTCTTCTGGCTCCAAACCCATGTCTCCTGTTCCACCACATCAACCTCTTGCCACCCTGGGCTGTCACATTCCCCCCTGTGGAGACGGATATGTCCGCATTCAACTTCTCCCAGCTGGCTGCTTGTATTAAGGCTCCACATTCTGGATGAGTCTTAAGAATTCCTCACAGGAACAAGGAAACAAGACTGACTCTAGGTCTTAAGAATTTCCCTTAGGGACTGGAACAGTCCAGGCTTTGGTCATCTTGGAGTGCCAAGGGAGGGCACCAAGATGCCTTGTCTTCCTTCCTATTCACCCCAGCCATCAAGAACCGCAGCACAGGAGGGACCCAGCCTCTGCCCCTCGTGTGGCAGAGAGGTTAAGAGTAAATCCTCACCAGTGTTTCAAATCCCAGCTCTGCCCCTCGTCATGCCTGTACGAACACTTGCGGTGCCGCACTTGCTCCATCTACATATAGGGGGTGGTAACAGCAAACACCTTATGAGATCGACAAGAAGATTCAGCGTACAACACCATGGAAAGCACTTAAAACAGGGGCCGGGATCAAATAAGCATTCAGTGAATGTTAGGCATATTTATGTCTCAAAAATGTAAGGGAAGTAAATGAAATAAAAATGCAAGTGTTTTCTAATATTTCCATGAAGGAAAATTATGGTTCTTTTTTTTTTTAATTTTTTTTTTAAGATTTTATTTATTTGACAGAGAGAGAGAGAGATCACAAGTAGGCAGAGAGGCAGGCAGAGAGAGAGGGGGAAGCAGGATCTGCTCAGCAGAGATGCAGGGCTCGATCCCAGGACCCTGAGATCATGACCTGAGCCAAAGGCAGAGGCTTTAACCCACTGAGCCACCCAGGTGCCCCAAAAATTATGGTTCTTGATTCTACCTTCTTTTTAACACCCAGTACTAATTTTCCAGTAATCAAGCCTTGACATAATGGTTTTTAATGAAACGGGTGAAATACACAGTGCTTTTTAGACAACAGATTTACTGGGCAGAGACTAATGAGCTGTGTAGACTTGCTTCTGTATATCCTTCGACACCTCAGACACCTCTGACACTCAGCAAGATGGTGTGGTCTTAGTGTTGGGCAGCTCGAGTATGCCCTCCTTCCCCTGCACCTGCAGTGTGCTAGAGAGAGACATTTATTTCCAAAGCATCCACTCTCTCTGCTACTTTTGCACTTTTTAATTTGTTCCTTAGGTACCGACTGAAGGCTTTTTTCATGTTCTATACCCTCTTCTCTTTTCCACCCTATTTTTCCAGGCTGTCGACACCGGAACTGGCTCGTATGCATGGATTAGTCTAGAAAGGCACCCCACACACCCATCCAAGATGTCCTAAGCCCCCCAGCACCCCACACCCTCTTCCATATGACTGGACTCGTGGAGAATAGCGATTTGACAAGAAGGGAGTGTCCTTTGTCGGCGCTTTGCTCTTTCCTCATGCCATCTTGGTTCCAGGGCCAAGACGACGAGTCCCTCCTGTCCTGGGGGTTTTCTGCCAACACTCTGCTGGACCAGATGACCTTTTGGATCCTGGGCATGGCTTGCAATTAATAAAGGACACCAGGATCCAGTTATGCAAGCCCTCGTTTTACAAGTGAAGGAACAGAAGCCTGAGAGGTGGCAAGTCCTGCCAGCAAGAGGCTGAATTGGGAAAAGGACCTGGGGTAGTCAGTGCCCAGTCAGGATCCCTTTATGCCTCTTCTATCGTCTTCCTGATCATTTTTGCCAGGTTTCATCGTCACAATTAGGGACTGATCTCAAGGAGACAGACGAGTCAAGTGACAGAGAGGCTTGGAGAAAAAGGCACTTCATTTGAAGTGGGGAGCGCGCTGCTGGGTGCCTAAGCCCACTCAGACGCGGGTGGGGATAGTCGTTATCTGTGCAAGGGGAGACAGCGAGTATCATCCTAACGAAATCACAGCTCTTTGCCACTTTTATAATCACTCATTTTATAATAATAGCCCATAAATTAATAAATGCCATTAAGTTTATGGGCTTCTCCTAGTCAGAGTTCTTTTTAGCTGTCAATTTAATTTTTAATAAACTCTCCATGACTTGTAAAACCACAGTAGTCAATTTCTGGTCTGTGCTGAAGTGACATTTCTGATATTGACTTCCTTCTGCACGTGTGTGTGCACTGAAGTTGAAAGGGCCCTTAACAGAAGAGAAACGCAGCCACGAGACAGTCGTCAGCTTACTCCATCAGGCAACTGGAATCAGACTGCTGTGTCTCCCTCCTGGGCTCTTGGCATTTGCCTAGCTAGAGAGCTCAGCCCGGAGAGCAGACAGGGAAGCCACCTCTGTGTGAGATCCTCTGAAGCAGAATTGGGTGGGAAGCATGGCTCACCAGCAAGTGAGTTGTCATCTAAAAATAATATCAGGGGTGCCTGGGTGGCTCAGTGGGTTAAGTGTCTGCCTTCGGCTCAGGTCATGATCCCAGGGTCCTGGGATTGAACCCCGCGTAGGGCTCTGCGGGGAGCCTGCTTCTCCCTCTCCCTCTGCCTGCCACTCCCATGGCTTGTGTTCTCTGTCTGTCCAATAAATAAATACTTTTAAAAAATTAAAAAAATAATAAAAATCATACCAGCTCTGCAGACCCTACATGGGGATGAAATAAGCAAAAGTTGAGGAGCAAGCTCTATGTCATGGAGACTGTAACAGTGCAATGGTATGATGACAACGATAACGGCAAAGAACTATTACGTACTGAGTGTCTTCCACCACACAAGACAGGTGCCAAGCTCTAGATGGTTGTTACTGCTCTTGATCCCTACAGTGCTCTGAGGAGGCAACATCATTCTCCTCAGGCTTAGAGCAGCTGGGTAACTTGTTTGAGATGACGCAGCTAGCTTTGTGTGGCAGATTCAGAATCTGTTTTCAGATTCAGGGGCTGGTTATCTGGCTCTAGCCGTGGTGATGCACTGCCCTAGACCACTCAACATGCAATTTCTCTAAAGGTATATCCTTCTTACTTCGAACCATGTATTTAAAAGATTTTCTACTAATTGTTAAAAACACAGATACAGCCTGGCATATTTTTACTAGTATTCCAGGCACGGATTCTGCAGAAGATGTGCCATCCCTGCTGACAGCCAATACAAGAGGCTTCCTACAGAAGTTAAGCTTTCTTTCCCAAGAGTGACTAGAATCCTTACGGACTTGGAGGCTGGGAGACACCGGGTAGATGGTGGGGATCCTGGCAACCGCTTATTCAAGGAGGGCCTAGAATTCCTAATGGCATTTGGAATAGATTTCCCATGAGCCACTAAATCGGAAGAGATTATAGAGTCCTCTGAATCCAACGTCCTTAACTGTACAGAACAAGGTTCTGTAGTTCACAGAGTTTGCAGTGTGGTATCCACTGTGACCAATTAGCTGGTGACGGAACTGGGTAAGTTACTTTACCCCCAGTACTGCCTCCTCCATGCCATGCTATCTTTTGGGCTGAGTGGCATGGCCAGTGGCTCACTGCTCTGGCATTTCACTGTGGCCCAAGCTGCAGAGAGATGGGGCTGAGGCCAGGTGAGGAGGAGGCATCTGAAACTCAAGTGCGTTTGACTTGGTAACTGGTCTGAATGGGCACTGTGAAAATGTGAACAGTAGCTCTGTAGCCCAAAGCTAACTCTTCAAGTCATCTCTCCCAGCACATTTTCAGACCTAGCACTGATCATGATAGGTAGTCACTAATCTGGGTGGGTTTGATTGTGACTTTACTAGAGTGACTTGCAAAGATCTGCCAAAGATTGAAACAAACAGATTTTTCAAAAATGGTCACTATTTTATCCCCAGCACCTAGTGGAGTATCTTATACATAGTATCACTGATAAATATCTATTAAATAAGATAGATTTTAATATCTCAATTTATTGAAATGGTGGCTCTCAGAAGCCAAATTCAATAACTTTTTCTGCATCACACAGATCTATTGAAGAGGTAAGGTGAAATTCTGAAGTTAGATGTGTCTGCCTGCAAAGTGCCTATCCCACCCACTGTGCAACCCTACACTCTAAGGTGGGGCTCTCACATTAGAGGGCTGAGTGTATGTAAGAACCAGCTGGGGTGCAGAATCCTGGAACCTTCTCTAGGATTCTGTAGGACCTTTGTCATAGCATCTTATGTGATTTTGCTGCAGGTAGACCCTGGCCCATACATACGAAGCTGTTCGAAAGATCGTTAATAGCAGCTGACATTTTTGAGCCCTTATTCTGTCCCTGGTATGGTTGTTTAACTCATTCCTCTTACCGACCTTAAGAAATAGGCTCTATCATATCACTGCATTCTAGAGATTAGGAACAAAGAACCCTGAAGCACAGAGAGATTAAGGGGCCAGCACTGGTCACTGAGTGGGTAAGGCATGGAGCCAACTGTCATGCTGCAGAGAGCTTGTTTTCAGCCAAGGGCAGGTAAGGAGAGAAACTGGGGTGTGATGGGCTGTGACTGTCTCCATTCGGTTCTGTCTTAGCCTAAAAGGAACTGGGTCCCCAGGTACCTCCACCTGACAAAGGCAGCCCCTCCAGACATGGCTTCAGTCTAGGGACATACCAGAGGGTGCAGCCAAGCAGGGAAATGACAGAGGAGTAGCACAGTGTCTCTAATTGCCCCCATTACTGCTACAGTTTCATCTCCACCGATGGATGAGGAGACATTTCGAATAGATTCCTTTCTCAGCCACAATTTCTTCATTTATGGGCGCAAGGCAGACAGATAATTGCAAAAGACAGAAATAAAACAAAAACTAAGTATGAGCTCATACTATGACATCAATTACTTGGTTAAGTGCCGCCTCCACACCTTTGCCCAGCTGAAACTCCAGGTAATGAAAACTTTGGCTGTTAAAGAAGCAGATGATCACATTTCTAAAGAAATATTTCCAGGATCCAAGCACTGGAGCTAATAAAGATTCCTTTATGAGGGGTTACACCCAGATGAAAGGAGTACAGGGGCACATTTCAGTCCTCATGGACTTGTAAACAGTGCATACACAGTGTGCTCCATCGACATCAAAACTGTCCCATAAAATATCTGTAGCCACGACTGCTGCTTATATTGTCATGGGGGAAATTTTAAAAAGGCATAGGCAGGTTTTTTAGGTGTTCCGTTGTATTAATCTTATTTTTTAAATTTACATATTTTATGATGTTTTGATATCTTGGTGCCCCGTGGACGTGAGGACAGACTGTTTCTCCCAGGGTGAGCTCATTCCTAGAGATAGCAAAAGATTTGTCTGCAAGCACACCTTCATGTCCAAACAGACCAATTCTGAGTCCATACCCCACCCACATCCTTTTATCAGGCTCCTGCAAGCCAGGACACTATCCTCCTACCCTAAATCAGCCCAGGGCCAGGTAAAGGACAATTGGGGACTGCCTCTATCGCCCAGAGCTTGCCCAAATTACTCAAAGCATCCAATCCTAAACCTGCTCAGCTACTTACCCTGACTTGTCTGTTCTTTTCTGTGAAAAAAAAAAAAACCACAATAAAGGCTTTGGCCCATGCTTTCTCCTTGTTCCTTCTGCCTCCTGGCCAACCTTGGTGCTTCCCTGGGTGGCCCTGCATGGCGTGCCATAACCCTCCTCTTAGGAACTGTGAGTCACAAATTATCTTTCCAATAACACAGATATCTCCTGATGCTGGCTTCATTGAAGCTCAATGAAAACAAAATGCCAGGTATATTTTGAAACACCTCCTCATTAAAGGCTAGAATAAATCCTCCTCCTTTTTACTAAGGGAATCACCTGCCCCCCATCTGTTTGTACAAGAAGTGCTTGTTACCTGCTCTGAAAACCTTCTCACAAGGTAGGCGACCTCATGCCACGCTAGGCCCGTGGTTAAGTGTATGGATGCCAGAGACAGGAAAGTCTCCGAATTTGAAGTCTCAAATTCAAGTGGTTGAATTCGAACTCATATGTACTAGCTGTATGACTTGGGGCGAGTTATTACCTCTCTGTTCTCTCATCTGTAAATGCCGATGTGAACATCACCTCCTAGGATGTGGGGGTTACCTGGAGAACCCGGGACTGTATGAAGGGTAGCTTTTAGCAGTTCTTATTTTCTCCCATCAACCGTCCTGGTACAATTTCTTGGCCACCTCTGGGTGAGGCTCTGATGCTTTGCAGGGAGCACACTCCCTTATCTTAAATTCTTTCTGCAGCAGAGAGATTGCACAAGCCTCAGAAGCTCATATTCAGAGCGCCTGCCTTTCAACCCGATGCCCCTGGGTATGCTGGGGAAAAAACCGTCTCATACACTGGGCACCGCAACACGCCAGTGAGCATTCAGTCTGCAGAACAGAGTGGGAACTTGTGGGGAGCTATCTTCCCATCTATTCATTTGTGCTCACTGTCCTGTGAAAACCTCCTCTCGGTGAAATTGGTGCAGTCATGATTTTGGGGATGGACCATCTGTCTGGTCCCAAATGTGATTCATGAACTTGGACGGATTTGCATTAACTGTTCATTTCAGCAAGAGGAATTATCAATTAAATTCACAGCTTTGAGAATCTGTGCCTTTCTCAGACTGTAGCAGGCATGTATAGACTCTGACGTTTTGATGAGCATTGAAACCAATTTTTGTCTTTTTTTGTAAAATTCTCTGCTTTCAACTTTAATGTGATTGGCAGTAATCCTTTTATATCTAGGTCTTTCAAGAGCCCTCCATCATATTTAAAGGCATGTATTTCCACTCTAGATACATATTTCCCTAGTGAATGTATACATTTGGTACGAGCGTAAAATAAATGAAAGTGATATAGTTTTCTATTTAACTTGTTAGATGTAAAACTAATTAGGTAGCTTGGGGATTGAGGTATACTGATTAATTATCTGTTTAAGTAAAGGTTAGACAGAAAGCTCATTTTGGTTTCTATCACTTTAACAAAAAAATCTTTCAAATGTACCAGGCTGCTTTTCTGCCTTAGTGGACTGAACATTTGATTAATCTTTGATAATTCAGCTTCTGATGGAGCTTCAGATTCACGAATATGAACATCAAGTTTGCCAATACAAAAAATTTGAATCAATTTTTCTGTTATTCATAGTTTACTTTTTGATGATTTGTATCACTACCTTCTAGAAGTGGAAAATAGGGCTATTTCCCACCAATAAAATTTGGGATAGTCAGTTTCTATTAAAAAGTATTTTATCATAAATTACCCCCCCATTCTGCTGAAGGAGGTTTCCAACATTGACTGTTTCCAACATTGACTTAATTGGGTTACTATTCTTTCAGGGTCCTATTTTGGGCAAAGTTTGTAGCCATCCTTGACCAGCATATAGTTGCAGATAAAGCCTATCCTGACAATTTTTTAAGTGTAAATCCCCTATGTGTTTATTTATATGTGTATTAGAATTATGAGTGGTCAGTAGCATAAAAAAATCCCCAAGTGGACTGATTCTTGGTCTTCTGCCTGACTCCAGAAGATCCCTAGCCCTGTGTCCACCACTACCTAGTAGGAGCTGGATATGTGATTTCATTGCCCTCCACCTCAGCTTCCTGATTTCTTGGGTGTGTTTTGAGGTCCCCCCAGAATGCTGGAAGTACATGATGCATTATACTAGTGGTGTGTGTGTGTGTGTGTGTGTGTGTGTGTGTGTGTGTGTGCAGGCATGCGCACACACATGCACATGTATGTGATGACCAATCATCCTGGTTTGCCCAGAGCTGAGAAGTGTTCCCAGGACTTAGAACTTTTAGTGGGACTACTGGCAAAGTCCTCATCCCAACCGGGACAAGTTGGCCATGTAGTGGGGAGTGTGAGAGCACAGGCACAGATTTATATGTGTTACTAATGGCCTTTGATTTCAGTGGGGGCGTGAGGTGAGAAGGAAAGAAATTATATCAGTAAAGTACTAGCATACGACCTGGAACATAATGTTATTATTACTGTCTTTCTCAAGCATTTCCACAATTTGTTTCACATATTCACAGCAATTCTGTGTGTGAGGCTGAAGCACTTCATCTCAAGAAGGCATAATGGCTTCATCAGTGCTGTGGGTCCTGGTGGAATCCAGAGAGAAAAACAAACCTTCTGAGTTGAAGGGCTGGAACCAGCATCAACCCTAGTCCACCTGTCTCCTCTTACCTCTCTGGGAAAAAGGAATTAAACGTGGAAGTCTATTTCAGATGGTGCCATAGTCCTACCTTAGAAGATGGCTGTGATTTAAACAGCCTATATGCAGCATAGCAAAGTAATTTACAATCGATAATTAATCTAACAGGGGTGTGTGTGCCACATTGTTAAACAAAAGAGGAAACAGAAAGGAGTCTAAGCGAATTCCCTCTGAAGGCTCATGTTGCAGTGGTTTCTGCTGGACAGTGAAGAGTAAATGCTAGTTGGGGATTGTCTGTCATTCACAAGAGGGAGAACTGGATTCCTTTACTTTCATAAAGTTGCCTTGGTGTCTGGAAGGACAATTGAAGTAGAACCCGAAATAAACACGTGCAAACCGAACACAGCCGGGATGTCCAGGACATTGCCTCCCACCTGCTCACTCATCTCTTTGAGCTCAGAGCTCAAATCCATATATTTTGCCATGATTAGCCCTAAACCTTATGCAAGGTATAGCTAAGTCCCCACTCACTTGTCTCCCCAAAGCAAGGCTAATTACAATAGACCTTTTTGTACTCATTTCTGTTGGATCCCATGTCCTACATCCATCCAACTATCTATCTTTCTGTCTCTCCATCTATCCATCTGTCTCTTTATGCATCTATCATAATTATAATCACCATCCTCTATCTGCCTATCTGCCTGCCTATCTATATGTTTATCAACCCACCTGCTTATCAGTCTACCCATCATCTATATATCTATTCCTTGTTGACCCTTGATAAACATGATGGCTCTGGGGAGTTGGGGTAAAGAAGGGGTGTCCCTTGCATGTTGGAGTCCCCTCCACTGATTGTCAGCATCTGCACAAGTGTCCTGTGGCATGAGGACACATCTGTCCTGACGAGCCTCCAGGAATTTAGGTGGTCTTTGGAGAATTCTGATGGAAGGAAAGTTCACAAAGAAATTCCACATAATTTCCTCTCATCAGGCCTCCCCTTCTTAGCTTCACATCTTCTTTCATATGAAAATTCTTTGAATATTTGAAGACATTTGTCTGCCTAGGCTTTTATTTGGATGACCACCCCTGGTGCCGTCAATGACCTCTGCTCTAAGGACACATTCCTGATTGCCCCTGTTTCTCCCAGAGGCCAGTGGCAAGGACCGCTCATGACCCCAGAGATGGCTGAGTGAACTTAGACTCGGACAGCACTGCTACTTGTAGAGATAAAAAAGTTATAGTTCTAGTAGTGGAGCTAAAGTCTGTATGATGTTTTTGGTAGTTTCAATGGTGCATTGACTCAAGGGGAGAATATTGTTGGCTGAGTCCTCCATGCCGTTTCCCCAGCTCCCTGTACACTCAGGGTGGTTAGTTTTTCTCTCTTGTGCTCACCCACTGCTCCAGCTACTGTGGGCTGCTTCTTCTGTCATTCACAGTTTCCCCAACCTCCCGGCTTTGAGTCATCTACCCAATGGTATCACCTGACTGAGGAGTGGTCTCATGGGTGAGCTAATCACTGTGAATGCTGCCGCAGAAATCAGCACATGTAAACACACAGAGTGGAGTGGCTCTGTTCCCAGCATGCTGGGCGGGAGGCGGGGGCATAACAGGCACGACGCTCATTGGGCAAAAAAGAAAGACTTACAGTTTGCTATGTGGATAGTCCAGGGAGGCACTCAGTCCTCACGCCAACCCTGTGAAATAGGCACTATTCCTGTCCATGTAGAAGACACTTCTGCTGGAGCCCATGCCCAGCCTCCGTGGGCTTTGCTGCTAACAGCGGGCCCCTGCTGCCTGCTTCAGAGGCTTGCCCTCAGGCTGCTGGAGCTGTGTTGCCAAAGAGAGAGAGAGAGCCAGAGGTGTACGGAAATCGAAGTCTACTCCATTGCCCTTGCAATGACCTGACTGCTGAGAGGGTACAGAGGCCTGGATCCCTTTCCTCCAGAGGGGGTGAACTCAGCGATGCAATTCGTACTCCAGAGTTCCCTGGAGATCGCGCTGAAGCTGGGACTTATTCTGAAGTCCAACCTCAATCAGCTTCTTCACTCACCTATCCTGCTTACCCTCCTCCTCTCCTGGTTTTCCTGGGAGCACTTCCTGAATTAATCACTTTCACTGGGGTCCTTGGTTCAGGGTTTGCTTCTGGGAGGACCAACCGAGACCCTCGGTTTTGTACACGAGGAAGTGGAGGTACATGAAGGCTGAGTCACGGCGCAAGCTCACACAGCTGGGATGCGGGAAAGCGGGGACTCGGGCCTGGAAGGGATCTGGCAGTGGGGCTCTGATGAGGAGCAGGGGTGGGCTGGGAGGTGTTGGGAAAGGCCTACAAGCTGAGTCTCATTTATGAAGGAGCCAGTGGGGCTCATCCAGCAACTCTGGTCCCCACCACTTCCATTTACTTCCCCAGCTGGTTTTACTGTCACAAAGGTTCCCAGTTCTACCTCTTTTCCCACAGGTCCCTGGCAGGGGCTCTCTGAAGGTTCTGTGTCTGCAGGGAGAGAACAGGGAGCAGGGTGACTGCCACTGGCCAACTTCCCACCCGTTATTCATTCTTCCCCCTGCTGGACGGGCCCACCGGCCCCACGCGCGCACTATCAGCCAGGTTCCCGGAGAGCACGGGCTCTCATACTCTGAACTGTCACCTCTTCCAGGGAAAACAAAGACCCTCTCCCCCAACCTTCCACCCAGTATGCTGGGAACAAGGCCAGCCTCATTTTAGTTTTCAATAAGTTTCCAAACATGCTCGTTTTGGTGACAGCTTTCGTGCTGATTATCTCATTAGGGTCCTGGCCTTAAAACACCTTATTTATGGTGGATTGAAAAAAAGTTTAACCTCTCAAGCTTTAAAAAGGAAAAAAAAAAGAACAGGCTATAATTTTACTGGAAATTCTTCACTTGTGGGAAAAGAGCTACTTGGCTTCTTGAGGGATACCATCACCAGCGGTTTGGATTTATGGGAGGGGACTGGCCCCGCTCCATGGAGCAGGAGCTCACGGATGGTGCAGATGTCTAGGTAATTTTCAGACCTTGTTTTGTTTCATCTGTCCTCTTCAGAGGAGTCCAGGATTAAACCTCATGAGCCAACAAGCTCCTGACTGCGTAGTATAAACTGCACAGATTTTTCATGAAACTATTTATTTCAGGATAAATCTTGCTCTATCCTGACAGACCAGGGCTGACACTCTCGAGGAGACTGGGAAACCGTTGAAATGGCTCCAGAATGGTGGCTATGTCACCCCACACAGCAAGCATATATAGTAAAACCCGGCTGCAGGCGCAGATAGCCACTAGGAGGGTATGCATTGCAGGGACCTAGAAATCACTGTAAAGGAAAGCCTCCTGAGTAATAAGAGATAGCTCTTCCAGGTGGCACTCCATCTAGAAGACATCTTTGCTCCTGTCTGAAGTCCTGGAGGGCTGTGGATCCACCACCCAGGAGGAAATATTTGCTCTGTTCACACAGAGCACAAAATTCATACCTCAGGGATTCTGTGCTGCATAGATAGGACAGTGATTGGAAACAGGAAGGAAGTGGTAAGATTATCAGAAGCACCGTTAGGGAATTTTGGGCCACCCACTGCAGACTTGCAGAAAAAGAGCGTGAGGACACCACAGTCAGCATGATAATAGGCATCAGGAAGGGGCTACTTTGCAGGGACCTGAGCACGGGCAGGAAATGTAGAACTGGGTCAAGGAGAGGGAGGGTCAGGGTCCAAATCAGGATGCACCGCCCCAGTGGTGCACTAAAAGGGTCCAAATCAGGTGCACCGCCCCAGCCCCTGCACTAAAGTCTTCACTCGCTGCCCAGAAAGCAGGTGATTACCTAATTCTGGAATCATACTTTGATGAGGCCTGGATACCCTCTGTTTTTTTCTGTATTTCTAACTTTATGAACTGCAGCAAGTGCTCTTTGTAGCATGGTTCAGTACTTTGCAATAGATCTTTCTGTCATCGTTTTAAATTCTTGAGCTTCAGGTTTTACTAAAGAGAAGTACCCAAATTAAATATTAGCAAAGAAATCATCACCCTTGGGTTCTGATAGCAGAGACTAGCAAAACATGAAACGACACCAAACAAACATATCAGAACATTGAGGCAAGCACAAGACTTCCAGAAAATGAGGGAATAAGTTTAGACTTCTAAAAAAGTCTTCTTCAAAGGATTTCCTTATATATTTAATTTCTTAAGTAATTTTATTTTTTAAAAGTGCATTAAAAGCAATCAGCTGGTGTGTGTGTGTGTGTGTGTGTGTGTGTGTGTGTGTGTACACACAGGAGAAAAAGTATCTTGCATACAGTTGAAAAAAAAAAACAGTACCACAACTCAATTTTAGAGAAAATAGCTACACGAAAATATCGCATTGTGCACATAAAGATTTTTCTTCTAAAGAGCATCTTTTCCTAAGCTGATTTTACCAATCTTACTTTCCCTATTAGGGAATTTATCTATGTCTGCCTCCTTCCAATGGGAGAAACAAAGAAGAGCTTGGCATTTACTTATTTGCTTTCCAGCTACTATATCACTAAGACTTACAAAGTGTATCTTTAAGTCCCCAACTGGAATCGCCACTTTATTAACACCCCACACTACTCACTCACAAGATAATTAACACAGTACCAGGAGCACAGCTTTTCTAGAAGGTACAACTGTCCACTACAAGTGGAAACTTAGCCTCAGATGATTTCGTTTCCTGGCTTGTCTTCTGCTCGCCACTACCTCGAGATCTCTTGATCACCTACACGATTAAAGCTAAGGCAGGGTTGGGACGCCTGGGTGGCTCAGTTGGTTAAGAAGCTGCCTTCAGGTTGGGTCGTGGTCCCAGGGTCCTGGGATTGAGTCCCACATCAGGCTCCTTGCTCAACAAGGAGCCTGCTTCTCCCTCTGCCTCTGCCTGCCACTCTGCCTGCTTGTGCTCTCTCTCTCTCTCTCTCGCTCTCTCTCTCTGACAAATAAATAAATAAAATCTTTAAAAAAAACAAAAAACAAAAAAACTAAGGCAGGGTGATTTTACACTCCTGACATATTCAGCTCTCTTACAGCAAGTGAATCAGGCAGAACATGAGGGTCCAGGGTTTCACACCCCAAGCCAAGCAGGTCCCTCACATCTGCTCTGTGCCGTATTTGCTTTTTGGGTAGCTGACTGTGACTAGCGGAGTATTCAGCACTGTGATTTTTTTTTTTCTCATGTTGAATAAAGGTGGCTCCAACCTGTCCATGGACAGCTATGGAAAGAGTTCTACCAGAAACCAAGATAGGACCCTTTGATGACGTCAGGTACAACCAGCCATGGCCCAGTTTTCCACAACAGGACTGGTGGGAATGTGGCCCAAGAAAGCATCTTCCTGCAAAGATGGGCAGGGTGGGTACAGACTCTGCTGGCGACCTTGAGAGCAGGTGCTGAGGCAGAACACAAAATCTGCAGGCAGGGGTAGCTCTCTGGTGACAGAGACCATGCCTTATGTCCACTGTATCTCTTGTACCCAGCTTGGAGCCTCGTTTACAGTATGAGTCATTGAGTGCAAACATAGCAAAGCTGCAGTTTTTAATGATGATCCTCTTTGGGGGGGTTCGGCGTGGAATTGCGTGGTTCCCAAACAGCTCAGTGGAGGACACTCTTGGGGACCGGGAAACTAATAATATTCAGCGATCAGAGGCATGCACTTCACATGGGAGATGGAGTCTGTCATCAGACAATGGGGTCCTGGGACCACCAGGCAGGGCTACCAAGGTAGCACTTTACCTTGGAGGGTATCTGGCAAGAGCAAGGTGGGACTAGAGGGGTCAACTGGTTACCAGGATGGCGGCTCAGGTCTAGAGAATGGCAGAGACCTGAGTGTGGAGAAGAAGCCAGAAGTTGGAGAAGCCCAGCCATGAGAGCTAGAGTATGAGACCCGGGTTAGAACAGCAACATAACTGACACAACAATGCCGCTGTGTCCAAAAATGTGTGCTAGAACTAGAGCTCCCGGCACCACTGCCGTTAAGGTCCTGGGGCCAGGGCCCGGAGTAGCGCTGTGGATGGGGAGCCAGTGGGGTAGGGGGCCAACGTGATGATGTGACAGCGCCTGCACTCCTGATCCCCGTGAGGTCAACTCTCCGCTGCAGGCAAGACTCAGCAGTTTACAGAAACGGCCTTTTTGGTTGATTTACAACTGTTTTCTTCCCCTCTGAACAGAGTGCATTTAGGTTAAAAGCCAGACAGCATATAAATAAACTAATTGACAGTGTATGTACTCAGATTTTAGTGTCCTTTCATAAATTTGAAGTTTTAAGAGTCTCCCCAAAGCCAAGGCTGTGTAGATTCCAGCCTTTACCTGCTTAGAAAACCGACCCTGAGTTTAATACGGTGGAAGGAGTGTCCTTCTTGATTGATAAAGAGGGATGACAGTTATATGGAGAAATTAACCAAAGAACAATGACACTTAAATCCTTGGAAGTCATCATGAGGCACACACATTTGCACATGCACCCACATGCACTTAAGATACACTGACACACACATACACGCAAAATTGTTTCTGAATAGATAGGACCTAGCTGTAACCACTATTTTCTGCAAAGGAAAAATGCTTATAAGCAATAATAAAATGTCTCTGGTTTCGACAACAGTATGAATATAACTGAGATAGAAATGATCAGCAGAATGTTCAGAGGAGGTTTGATGATTAATCTTGCATTTCATCATTTAGTGAAAACTAGGTGTTCCCCTTAAGCTGCAGTTGGTCTGCTATTAGGAACGCATGTCAGAGCCCACAGCTCGAGGAAGGATTTTTTTAAATTCGCCATTTGATATCCTGGAATGTTCAACTGCACTTGCCTCTGAATGCCTGTTGAGAACAGCTCTCTTTCCCTCCTGTTCACTGCCACCTAGTGAATTTACTTGGGAAAGAAACTATAGCTGGGAAGGAAGTGTTTTTTTAAAAAGGCAATGGCTTTGAGAGGTGACTTTGATTGCAGATTTGAATGCGTACTGGAGTAGGGGGTAGAGGCTCTTACCAAACAGCCCCGGCTGAGATAATGAAGTCAGTCCGCTGGAGCAGAACACACACACGAACTGTCCAGTGGGGGCTTCTGAGAAGTGCGGATTGAAGCCGGCAAGCCGTGACAACACAGGCCTTCTGATCACGACAGCCTGGTTCGACAGAATCGGTCTGTTCCTTTGACCGCCTCTTGGTTGAACCCGAATGCGGCGCAACCTGTCACGCTGGCCACCCGGTGCAGATGTTAGGGGCTTGGTATAGAAAAAGGGTGTTTGACGGTCTGCGCAGGAGCTCCAGTGTGCACAGGAGACATTAAAACTCTGTTAACGAGGCCCCCTGGGGGGACGATCACAGAAGTGAAGGAAATAATTAGAATGGAAATGTAGTAACGTGTGGCTTTCCCGCATCAACTCTGTCTTCGGCCAGCCTTCCCTCACTGTGAACACAAAGGCTGTAATCTCGTAAATGGAGAGCAGACCAGGGTGAGCGTCTACTCCCCTTACTGAGTCACCCGGCGCTTCCTCCATAGCTCCACACACAAAACTGCCTGAGACAGGTGGGCGTGGTGCTGATTCAGGGAGCGTCGCATGGCCCGATCTGGCCATCCTGGAAATATGCGGTCTGTTCCTGAATCTACCTTGTTGTTCTCTGTTGGACAGCCTTCAGCCCTGCCCAGTGTTGGCTGGAAAAGTGGGAGGCTCAGGTTCAGGGAGTAATACCTGTGCTGGTCCCTGGAAAGAAACACTGAAGATCTGCAGTGGTTACTGCCAGTGAAGAGTGTGTGTGTGGGTGTGTGTGTGTGTGTGTGTGTGTGCATGCATGTGTGTGTGCATGCTAAGGGGCTGATGACGTTGACTGTTTTGTTGTACACTGTCTCTGGAGGGTGAGTTTTAATGCCTATGAGAGTTGAGAGAATGGTAAGGCTATTTGGCTCAGAAACTAAGAACCCAGTGATTTCAATAATCAAATGAGACCAAAATGAAACTTGCTTACTCGGGAGATCACTGGCCATTCACTTCATGACATCTCTTTCCCAGGCATCCTCCAGAGAAAATTTTTTTCTCCCTAGGAACTAGTTCACATTTTAAGTTACAGAATGCCTGTAACTGAGTGCTTCTGGGGAGCCCTCGCTTTGACACTCAGAAGAGATCTGCCCCCCTGAAAAAATGGTGATATCATTTGGCACGGGGCCATTCACTGATTTGATGCTATTTGTATTGTAATTTACAGTTGTCAGTTGATTTGGAATGCTTGCACTATCTGTGGGGAGATAAACTATTAATAGAGCAATGTCTTAAGAGCCTAAGCATACTGCAGGAAATCACTCAGGTCGAATTATTTTACATATGCACTTCTAAACATAATTTCAATGTTAGTACTTTGCAGTCTATGGGCCTGTGTGTTCACTGCATCCATTTCTCCAAATCATTGCTCC
The DNA here is from genome assembly GCA_028534135.1 of Potos flavus. Lineage (NCBI taxonomy): Eukaryota > Metazoa > Chordata > Mammalia > Carnivora > Procyonidae > Potos > Potos flavus. Next base: position 101,334,181 of record CM052897.1, read on the forward strand.
TATCCCACATGGTGGGTCAAGTCCTTATTCAATATGAAATAATGAAACAAAGACCACATAGGTAGGTGTTAGCTCATTTAAGGCGTGGTATGTAATTAAGGCTAGCTAACATGCTTTCCAAACAATAACCAACTTTTCCAGAGCTTAATGACACGAAGCCTCTTCCAGAGGTTGGTGGTCCCACCACAGGGTAAGCTCAAAGTGCTTCAATGCGAAATGGCCAGAGCACTAGCTCTCCATGGATCAATAAAACCAAGAGGACAGGAAGATTTGGGGAGTAAAAATGACAAACTAGAACACTATAGCACTGCCGTGAATTTGGATCATCTGTGCCCAATTGAGAGGGGCTGTAAAAATAACTCTCACCATCCTGTTCTTGGGGAAAAATAGTGCCAAGCTTTAATTAGTTCTTTCTCCAGCAGCAATTACGTAGAGGGATTCTGTGATCTCTAAATCCCACTAGATGTAGGGAGTTGACTTAACAGAAATTTTCTGGGCAACTCTGGTAAAAATTACTTTTTAACCCAACTTTGCAAATAAATAAATTTTTAAATAGTAGATATTTTCCTCCAAAGTAACAAAAGATAATTCACTTAAAGAGAATAAGTTTTAAGCAACTAATTTTGTGTAGGACTCACTCTGGCCAAGAAGGGAAGCAGTTGTGGACTCTGCTGTCTAGGAGTTGGGGACCCAGGATGGACACACAGATCTGAGCCAAATAGGCAGTGAAACAGAAACATAAGAGCAACACACGATTTACCATCCAGCCAGTGGAGCTCATTAGCAACACAGCTTGTTTTGCTGTGTTGGATTTTAGTTTTTCAACCAAAGGACAAAAATGTGTTTATCTGTGGAAGACACCATGGTACCTACCACAGATTCTTTACCCTACTGGTCCATAAGAAATGTTAGAAACCCAACATCTGAAAAATTTTAATTGTTGAAATGAGATCATAATGAAATTTCAAAAACTCCATTCTGATTCTCTACAGACTCTTGTTCTCTGGTTGAGAGGAAGGACTAAGGCAGTGAGGAATATTAATAATTATTATAATGACAATAGAGTAGCGACTATTTATTGAGCACTAACTACGTGCTAGGCAACTGGATTATAATTCTTTTTGTCATTCATCTTTTTAAACCTCATTTTCATAATACCCTTTAAGATAATATCATTGCAATGGATTGAATGTTTGTATCCCCCCAAAATTCATGTATTTGAAACCCCTAACCCCCAATGTCACGGTATTAGGAGGTGGGACTTTTGGGAAGTAATTAGGTCTTGAGCATGGAATCCTTATGAATGGGATTAGTGACCTTATAAAAGGGATCCCAAAGAGCTCTCATGCCCTTTTTGCTGTGAAGGGATACAGCAAGAAGTTGGCAGAGGTGGAAGAGGTCTCTCACCAAGCCCAGCTGTGCTGACCCTCTGATCTTAGACCTCTAGCGTCCAGAACTGTGAGAAATGTCTGTTGTTTATATGCCACTCAGCCTGAGATATTTTGTTATAGCAGCTCGGACTAGCTAGGACAATCATTATCTCTGTTTTACAAAGGCAGAAATTTAATGTCCAAGGTTAAGCAAGAATACACGACAGAATGGAGATTCAAACTTTGAACTATCTGATTCCAAAGTCAGTGCCCTTAATTGTTATAGTTATAGATAGAGTATATCTTAGATATTTAGTTACATATATAAAATTTATTTTCTATTCCCATGTTCCTAGCCCAGGAAACCCTTAAGGGACTCTGGGATAGTCTTTAAACTGATCACCTTTGACTCCTGAGTTCTGTCTCTGCTCAAGTAAATCCATCCCCATAAGCTGCCATTAGAGTTATGTTCTTAAAATACAAGTCATATCATTCTCTCCTATATTCAAAAGCTCTCCATGGCTTCCTTCACTTGACAGATAAAGTAAAGACTTCTGAATATGGTGCTCAAGGATGCCATGATCCAGCCTCATGTCTATTGCATCTGCTGTATCAATTTGAACACCTATGTTCAATGTTCAAAAAGTCCGGAACTTTAGTTCATGCTGTGGCCCCGGTCTGGCTTGCCTTCTGGGGGGCAATATGGCATAGTGGGCATGAATATGAGCTCTGGAGTTGACTGACTTGGGTTGGAACCCCAGCTCTGGCACCTACCAGCTGTGTGATCTCGGACGAGTTATATCACTCCTTTAAACCTTGTTTCCTTCATCTGAAAACATGCATTGTTGAGAGCATCAAGTAGAATAACAGACATGTTGTACTTAGCACAGTGCCTTGCACACAGCATTCAGTAAATGGAAGCTATTTTGATTTTCCTTGGGAAGTTCTCTGGCCTTTCTTAGATCTGTGTGTCAGGGGGCACCTAGACATACAGGCCTTGCTCTATTGCATCTGAACTTCATATTTCATTCATGTCAGATTCAGCGCTGATTTTTGGCTTAAGCCCCAAACCTATATCTATGGTTTGGCTTTCTCTTGGTCTTCCAGATGCACCCAAGAAAATAGTCTTTATAGTCAAAATTCACAGGGCAGAGTTAGGAGAGAGAGAGGAGGTAGAAGAGGGTAAAAATCAGAAAGTTACATAATAATTATAATCAAACCAGCTAATATTTATTGAACACTATGTGCCAGTGTCTGTGTTAGGTGATATAGGTGGATATACTTAATAAATCTTTAAAAGATGGCTATAATTTTTATTTTTCTTCTTTTGTAGATAGGGGATGTTAACAGTCAGAGAAATTAAGTCACTTTTAAGTGACAGCCTGATTTGAACCAAGGCAGCCTGGCTTTAGGGCGCGCACCTTCTCCCTCCATCCACTGTCTGGCTGTCCCTTCAATTCCCTGTCCCTGTCACTGATGCCAACTCTCAAGTAGAGCACAGATCTCTGGTTGTCACCCCCAAATGTTCTAGCCCTGGGTGGCTTATCTGGTCCTTGTTTTATGGTCAGCTCAGCAAAGCCAGCTGCTTGGGCTGCCCTATCACTTAGGTCATTCTCATTCCCAGTCTCATCTTCACTCACCTAAACTCATGAATTTAAAACTACTGAATGCATGGGGTAAGGGAAGCATTTCATTTTCTCTTCCTTTTTTTTTTTATTTGAAGTAGCAGCTGTGCTGGAGCTGGAGCTTCAAAGAATTCATTAAAAACATTCAGGTGTAGCCAGAGCTTGTGTACCTGGACACTTGGGAGAAAGGCTGAGGAAAATTCCTTGTTGCACACATTTTCTGATTGTTCTGTCATTATCTTCAAGGACAGGCTGGGTCTGGGTTCTGGGAAATCTAGTTAGGGAGGTTTTAGGATGAGATATTTTAAGAAGACTGTCCTACCATATATTTTTCCTCCTTAAAAATCAGAATAAATGAAATAACTCAACCTTTCTATATGCAGTTACCATCTAAGATATGGGACATTTGATTTTACATGCTTAGTGGGGTTCATGATCTCCCACACATTTGAATCAACATCAGAAAATCTAAATCTCTTTAAGATCTTGAAGTTAAAATTACTGAAGTTTATTTTTTGCTGGAAATATAGCATAAAATTTTTTTGGATTAATGGAATTTTAGGTGGATTTAATTCCCCCTCTCCTCATGTCCTATACTTTCCAGGTTTTTCTAATAATTAGAAAAAAGATAAATGTCTAAGGGAAAATCAGTCATTTACTTACTGTTATTGAACTCTGAACTAGAAGTGTGTGTGGGATACAGTTTTGACTCTGCCCTTCTGGGTCGTGTAATTTTGGGTAAGTCTTCAAGCATCTCAGGGCCCAAGCTTCTGGATCTTCATGGTGTGTGGTACGGTGGGGTTTAGACTCTTGACCCCAAATCCCAGTGGTTCCTACAAGAGCCTCTGGCTTTCCCCCCTCCCCCAACCCCTGATACACACCCAGGTTTCTACCAAAACAGCTCTGCTACATCTGCTCTGTTTTACATGGTAAGAATCCCCATACTGTGCCTGTTGAAAAATATTCCACTTATAATCAAAAACATCTGAAAACCTCTCAGCCAAGTGACAGCTCAGTGAAGTTAGATAGCTTCTCAGTTGTGATTTTTACAATCCTTTTGTCCATGCTAGATCTCATGCAGGCTATAGGATTGCCCAGAACTTCCTACCCTTATCCATCTTGGGGGTGGGGTTTGGGGTGGGCAATGAAACCAGTGGAACTGACCTGCAATCATTAATTTTGTTAAAACACTACCCAGGTTTTTTCTTAAAATTCCTTGCTGCACATTTAGTCTTATGAGAAGGTAAAAAGGCCTATGCAATCTGCTACTCAAAAGATCCTTCCTCAGATACTCACCATTGGCTGACATTCCAATGAAACCCATTTACACTTTATTATAATTTAGGTATGAATTGGTTTTAGCAGATCTTTTTGAGAAGGGAGAAGGGAGGGAAAAGTGACAGGGAATTGAAGGGGAAAGGACATCAGGTGAAGGGCAAAATGGTGAAGAAAGGGGATGAGGAGACACCAGTGATGCATTTTACCTACTTCACATCCTATTCATATCTGGACCTGGTCGGTATGGCCTCCATCCCCTTGGCTTGAGAACTTCTATCTACAAGACTTAAGCCTGACCTCTAAGACTAACACAACACAACACACTCACCCCAGGTAATAATGCGCACGAACTATCCACAGAGCAAAGCACAGAAGTAGATTCTCTTCCTCTTCCCTTCTTCGTCAAGGTTATCTAATTTAAAGTGTATCTCCCATCAGATATTTCATGGCCATCATCTCTCAACTATTTCTAGAACCCGAATGAGAAAATCCAGATGCTTTTACTGGATTTAAGTCCAATCCATGTACTGCCATGCTTTTAGGGAACAGAAGATGCAGATTTCCTCCCAGTTAAACATATTTGGGAAAAAATGCAAGATGCAAAAGAGCTCAGAAAAAATGATGGGAAAAGAACCCAGGTGGAGCAGTCCACTGAGTGGAAGATTCTTCGGTGAGTGAAAGACCGAAGGTCCCGCACTAGCAGTAAGGCTTCAGTAATAAACATTCACAGCGTGTAGCTTAATCTCTCTCCAGAGAAAGACTGAATCATGCCCTGCTCATTTCTTATTAACCAAGCTTTTGATTACATAGGTATGTCAGGGCACTCTGACCAAGGATTATCAAGACCCAGTTGAACCTCACATAATGCTTAAGACATCGGCCTACCGTATTATGATCCAGTTTTAAAAGCCTTGGAAATTAAGAGGCTTTATATGGAACAGGATATCTCAGAGATTTCCCTCAGCTACACTGACTTTTCTGAGTTTTCTAAATTTTATACACAGCAAATACCTGAACTTCAAAGGCTTATTCCATTGGATTTGGCTTCCAGTACAATATTATTGTTAAGTCTTAGAGAGAGAGAGAGAGAGAGAGAAAGAGAGAGAGAGAGAGAAGTCTTGCAGAAATGTATTCTTGAAGAGAGCAGGGCTTGGGTGTTCCCATTTGGCATGTAGCCCTTAAATAGATCTGACAGCTCAATTTTCCAATATGATATGCAGGAAATATGAAATTAGCTCCCAATTATATCCGGTACAGTGATTATATGCACGGGAGGTTTCACACAGGGCAACTTGTCACAGCTACTTCCTGAAGCTTTATTTTCTTAAATTCTAAACCCAGCCTATAGAAAATCAAGAGCATTTTTAAAAAGTTGGGGTGTGGGGCATGATAATGGTTTCCTTTTTGTTCTATTTGGGTGTCTTTTATATCTGCTTTCATAATATTTGCTTCTCCCTTACACGTGTGATTTGGACAACAGCGGGCTCCACTGTAAAAGTGATGGAAAAAGCCATGTACCCCACAACACACTTTATCCTCTTACCCAAGTAACAAATGTGCCCTTTAATCAGATCAGCAATGAGCCCATCTAAATGGGTATACGAATGCGCTCTCACGCAGGTATGTTCTGTGACTATGCTCTGCCTAGTGGGATGCTAATGAAAGTCTTCTTAAATAGACTTTTCCCTCTTCTCCTAACTGTAGTTTGGAAAACAAAGGTGATACTCCAATCTCAAGGAGCCATCTGGAGCCATAAGGTGATATGGATGGTGAGGATGATGGAAACCCAAATTACAAGAGGCCTGGGTCCCTGATGACTATGGAGCCTCCATGACAGTCCTGGATTGCCTACCTGCAGATAGATTTTTCACAAGACAGAAATCAAGATCTATCCTGTTTAGGCTACTATTAGTAACACTGGTAAGCCTTAGTTTTTCTATTATATGCAGTGGAATGCCAACCTAATTGGTATAATTAGTATAAATATCAGGATCCAATTAGTACATAATAGCATCTTGGGGGGGGGGGTTGCCTTGCCATGTCTGCCCACTCTATTGGCCAGAATTTTTATTGGCATGGTTAGAAGGTAACAAGATGTTTATTTTCCTCCCTCTCACCTTCCTTCCTTCTTCCCTTCCCTTCCTACCTTCCTTCTTCCCTACCCTTCCTTCCCTTCCTCTCTCCCTCCCTCCTCTCCTCTCCTTCCTCCCTTCCCACTTCCCTCCTTTTCTCCCTCCCTCCCATCTTTCCTTTCTTTCTTCCTCCTTTCCTACCCTTCTTTGCCTTCCTCTCTCCCTCCCTCCTCTCCTCTCCTTCCTTCCTTCCCTCTTCCCTCCTTTTCTCCCTCCCTCCCATCTTTCCTTTCTTTCTTCCTCCTTTCCTTCCTCTCCCTGCCCAGGCCCCAAGTCTATGCAGTAACCCCAGCTGGCCTATGCAGAAAAGTGCAGGAAAACATAAAGCCAAGAGACTTTTCCTGACCACTCTTGCACACAGGCCAGTCCCAATACTCAAAAGGATGAGGTTGGAGCATGTGAAACTGCCAGTAGCCAACCACTGTTGACCCATGAAGCTGACAATTCCATGTGGTTCAGTATTCTGAACTCTGTAATGTCTGTTTCTCTCCTGTAAGGCGTAAAATGAAATCACCTCACACAATCCTATCAGAAAAGTAATCTTTAAAAGACTAAGTTGCATGTGCTGTAGGAGCAGGGCTGAGAAAAATGTCCTCAGATGGCATCTTGAGGGGGGACTATCAAGGGCTGTCAGGATTTAATGGACCTGACCTTGGTGACACTGAGCCCTTCCATATAACTTGTGGGCATGGGGTATCCTCCCTATGGGCTGTCCTCCCCACTGCTCCAGATCTTCATGTGGCTGACCCCCTCTCATCTTTACAGTCTCAGCTTGAATGTCCCGCTTACACCCCATGAAGCCTGACTCATAAGAAACTGGTCATATTAAGAGCAAATATTCTTAAAAGAGTTTTTACAGTTATCTCTTTTCTTTGGGACTTCTTTTAAAACAATTTTTTCCAGATTTATTGGGCTATAATTGACATATAACATTGTGTAGCTTGAAGATGTATAGGGGGATGATCTCATACATATATGTATTACAAAATGTTTACCACAATAAGGCTAATTAATATATCCTTCACATAACATAATCCCTGTTTTGTAGTTATGGTGAGAACACATAACATAAGCTCTATTCTCATTGCAACTGTTAAGTATGTAATACATTGTTAACTGTAGTCACCATGCTGTATATGAAATTCCCAGAACTTATTCATCTTATAACTTAAAGTATGTACCCTAGAATATCTGCTAACCCTGCCCTAAGACTCTGGGAACCACCACTGTACTGTTTCTATGAATTCAATGCTTTTAGATTCTTCATATAAGGGAAGTCATATATTATTTGTCTTTCTCTGACTTACTTCACTTAGCATAATTCCCTGAAGTTCTGTTCATGTTGTCACAAATGGCAGGATCTCCTTCTTCTCACTACTGAATAACATTCCATTGTGTATATACCACAACTTCTTTATTCATTCATCTATCAGTGGACACTTAGGTTGTTTCAGTGTCTTGGCTATTATGATTGATGTAGCAATGAACATGGGGATGCAGATAACCATTTGAGATAGTGATGTCATCTTCTTCAGATATGTACCAAGAAGTGGAATTGCTGGGTCAAATGATAGGTAGTTCTATTTTTAATTTTTTGAAGAAATTCCATACTGTTTTGTATAACAGGGGCACTAATTCACATTCCCACCAAGTCTAAGATACTTTAAGCTCCACTGCTTCTAGAATAGTAGGCATTCATGTGCTTTTTCATTGAATGGCAAATATGGGATGAGAAAGTGCTGGTTCAGTAAAAGCATCTCATAAAAAGCTTGGAGACCACAACCATGGGTGAGATATTATACCCTACACAGGCTGAGAGGGACTCTTTCATTGATTCTCTTATAGAGTCAACTCTCTAGCAGAGCATAATGTCCATTTTGGTTCACTGTTACAGAAGTTATGAAGAAAGTGAAAGACCTGCAAAGGAGAAGAAGAACTTAACAAAAGGATGGAAAATTAGTATTATAAGGAAAGGCAAAGAAAATCATACTTCTCTCTTCTAAAGAAAATAAAAGTAGGAGGTATCCCACTACTGTTTTTTTTTTTTTTTTTAAGATTTTATTTATTTATTTGACAGAGAGGAGAGAGATCACAAGTAAGCAGAGAGGCAGGCAGTGGGGGCGGGGAAGCAGGCTCCCCGCTGAGCAGAGAGCCTGATGTGGGGGCCCAGTCCCAGGACCCTGAGGTCATGACCTGAGCCGAAGGCAGAGGCTTTAACCCACTGAGCCACCCAAGCGCCCCCCACTACTGTTTTCAAGTTCACTTAAATTTGAACATATTCTATTGCTGAAAAACAAAACACATAATCAGATGTTTCCCCTTATGTCTAAGCTGCCAGGAAAATTTGTAGCAAAATTCTCTGACAATTGGCATAAACTGTTCAAGGTAGGTGCATAAAGGTCTTCACTATTTTTAATTCTTACAAATGGTCTCTTCTCTATTTCTAAGTGTTTAACCTATGAGCCACTTAAAGTCTCATCAAAAGTAGATGTGTCAAAGACAAAACAAAAACAAAAATAAAAACAACTGTGCACACACAAACACTGCTCTCAAATGTATAAGTACAAGGACATTATGAGAAGGCTGCTAAGATCTTTCAGTCTAGTTTAAAAGATCAAGTAAGGAGAAATTGGTTTATAAAAAGAATAGAAAGAATTCAATTGAAAGAAAGAAAAAATGTCTCCTGCCCATATCAAACATGGAAACGAGGTTCTGAAGATGTCAGGGACATTCTTGTCTTTGAAAACAGCAGATGTGAGAGATTTTATAAACTGTAAAGTGCTCTGTAAGGTTTTCCTCTTTTTTATTATTCAAGAGGAGAAAACAGAAATATACATTCTGGACAACTGAAATGTGCATCTATATTTTTAAAAGTCAAGACTGGAAGACCTTCCAAGGAAGAGCCGATCAGTTACCTGAATTATTCAAGAAGATTTATCACTTATTTTGAAAAATACCTGTGAATCTCTTTGTTATGCTGAAAATCAATACATAGGAAATTTTTTTTTGCCATGTTGAAATGATTTTAATCTGCCAGACACACGTCTGAGACTTCTCATGAGCAGTTACTTTTTTCTTTTTGATGGTTATTTAAATTTTTTAAAAATTGTGGTGAAATACACATAACATAAATTTTGCCATCTTAACTATTTTTAAACATACAGTTCAGTAGTGTTAAGTACATTCACATTGTTGTGCAACCAGTCTCCAGAACTATTTTTATTGTGCAAAACTGAAACTCTGTACACATTCAACATCAGTTCCCCATTTCTCCCTCCTACAACCTCCCTGGAAGCCACCATTCTACTTTCGGTCTCTGTGAGTTTGACTACTCTAGGAACCTCATATAAGTGGAATCATATAGTATTTGTCTTTTTGTGGCTGCCTTATTTCACTTAGCATAAAGTCTTCCAGGTGCAGAGGCAATATTTTAACTCTTATTTATTTCTGCTTTATAAAATCATAGGCTGAGGCATGGATCCATTGAGAATAATGAAAGAATATACCACGCTGTGATCTGGCTCATGATTTTGTTGTTGCCACAGGGTAGTTATAAAATGCACACATGTCCAGCTTAGGGATTACCTGAGCCTTACATAGGCTTCCCTCCAAGACAAGAGTTACCTATAAAGCATTGCTACATCTTTCCTGTGGATTCCTAAGCTTGAAATGCTATGGTTGGGTTTACTATGGGAAATACCAGAGTATAGAAATCATTAAGCCTGAATTTTAATAAAATCAGTCCATTAGAAGAAATTGTTCACTAAACATACCTACCAAGGCAAACCAATATGTGAGGAACCAAAAAGAATAAGGCATGATCCTTGCACTGAGAAATTGGAAATCTTATTGAGGGATAGGTAAACACAGTAAAAAAAAAAGTATATGCTATAAACTGAATGCTTGCTGCCCCCAAAATTCAAACACTAAATCCTAACATTATGGTGAAGGTATTTGCAGGTGAGTCTCTGGAGGTGATTAAATCATGAAGGTGGAGCCCTCATGAATGAGATTAGTGACCTTATAAGAGATCCCCAGAGAGATTCCCTGCCTCTTCAGCTATTTGGAGACAAAGCAAAAAGATGGCTGTGTATAAACTAGGAAGCAGGTCCTCACCAGACACTAAATCTGCCGGCACCTTGATCTCAGACTATTAGCCTCTAGAACTGTGAGGAGTAACTTTCAGTTGTTGATAAACCACCCAGTTGATTGTGTTCTTTTACAGCAGCCTGAATGGACAAAGACAGTTTACGGTAAGAGCATAAGAGACTGTCACAGGATGGCTAACCGACAAACTGATGGCTAACAATGAAGTGCTATGTGCTCTAGGGAAGGAGGACGTCCTGCAGGCAGGCAGAGTTGAGAGCAGGGATCACACACAGCCCCTAACACATTGTAGGTATTCAAGGCAGGAAGGAAGGTCAGGGTTTGGAAGGAAGGTCAGGGTTTGAAAAGGCAGAGAGAATGATGTCAGAGATTTGTGGCCTGAGGAATGGCGTGAGCAAATGCTTGGTGTGGGAAAGTTCACGAATGATTTGAGAAATGGAAAGCAGACTGGTTTGTCTGAAGGAAAGGGACAGCCACAGAGGTGCCTGAAGACGAACGTCAGATATGAGAATGTGGGCCCTGTCGGGGAGGGTTTGGAGCAGCCGAATCTGTTTTTGAATTTAATTATCTAAGTAATTAGGAGCTATGAAGATGGGTGAACAGGAGTAACATCATTAATGTGGCATTTTAGAAGAATTAATCTGGCAGGTATGTGAGATGGATTAGTGCAGAGACTGGAAGACAGAGCAGTTAAGAACTCTTCACCGTGGTCGAGAGGTGGCCACGTCTGCATTTCCTCTCAGTCCATTTCAAAAGAATGAGATGGTCTTGAAGAGAGAACACTGGCTCTACTGGGACTCACCATCATTTACATGTTGGGCTAGGCTTATAGGAGGGAATGATTAAACTTTATCTTTCCAAATTCAAATTTTATGCTTCCATCTCTACTTTCGCTCAGTAAGTGTAATTATTATAATTGAGTAGACATACAAAGGCATTATTGAGTTTCTGCTAATTGTGGAATACACACCAAGAGGGCGGCCATGAACGACCTGTCGTGGGGAGAGGAGGCGGTAGGGGAGAGGAGCTTATGTATCCATACAGATTTGTACTTAAAATCCCTTTTAATGACACTTATGTTCTGCATACTTTCAGGGAAAACCAGCTCAAAGTATGCTGTGAGGTGCATTGATTTTCATTTCATTGGTCATCATTGTTATTGAATAAAATGTTCCTTTAAAAATATGTTACTTTAAAAAATACAACTATATATAACAAACCCATTTTCAGAATCATGTGTTGTCTATTTCTTCAAATTATCCAAATCAAGCACTAATTAGTAAAGCCCTAATTACAAATGTACACACATATGTATGTATATTCTAGTTCTTCTTTTTCTGCAGGTTTCTATTATTGAAGAGCTCACTCTTCTTTCTTACTGGAATACTCTGGGAATCAGACCTCCTTGACTTCTGAGGTGAAGAAGGTCTGTCCTTCTGCACCACATACCACCCCCAACTCATCCTATCTCCAAGGATGCTGAGGGCTATTGGCCAGACTCCATAGCATGGACTGGGCTACAGTCTCAGTGGGTGGTGCTTTCAAAAGCATGGCATGCTTGGGTATGGCTTCCTTGGGAAATGCCGTCTGGTCCCCATGGCTTCTCTGAAAGTTAACCCCTGCCCTTGCCCACTGCGTGCCCCAACAAAGATTCAAGGAGGATGGCTTGAGCAAGCTCCCCTCAGCCTTGGTGAGATTTGTTCCGTGTTCTCCCCCATTCTTTTCTTCAGCTCTTCTCTCTGTGGGTGAGCTCTGGTCTGCCACAAGTCGGGTCCCACTTCCTGAGATGTGATGAGGTCAGACTTTGACAACATCATCTGGGCCAGCTTTGGTCTGAAGCAGTGAACACCACTCACAGCAGCCGACCTTGAGTATGAGTCCTCTGAGGCATCTGACTCAGCTTATTGGAGCTCTGCAATGGAACAGGAGAGCCCAGCCCAGCTGGCAGTGAGATATTCTTTCTTTGTCCTTGGTTCTCTGTGCTTATATTTTCCCAGAGACACGTGTTCCGTGGTGTGGTTGGATAGATCTGAGTGCCTTGTAGTTAGCTTGTACAAGCCAAATACTTAGCTTGACCTTACCCCAGTAACTTCTAACTTTCCAAATACTGCATTATCCTAGATATGCCTTAATCTCATTTTTCAGAGCTCACTTCCCTGGTCACACACTTGCCTCAGATGTAAGCCAGGGACTAGTGCTAAGCAGGAGCCCTAGGAAGAACCAACGGAAGTAGCCTGAGTCCATGCTCCAAAGCCTATGTCTGTAGGGAGGCTCCTCAAGCTCTCATTTGGAAATGATTTATTCTTATGTTTAAACACAATTCTAAAAAGCCCACTTTTTGTTTCCTTAGTTCTCATCCACTTATGACCTATCATTTAGGAGAAACAGACCCATGAAGAGCAGAATGACCACTGATAATGTGGGAGCAGCCAGAAGAATGTTTCCAAGCAGGAACGACGGTCATATAACTATCAGATGTAAGAAAGGATGACCACACACTTCTTTGGGTCAACTAAAATTTCTGAGAAATATAAGAAGTAAGAGAGCAGGGAGTGAAATCTGAGTATATAGAGTGAAACCCCCTTCAGAGAGTTTCTGAATCCTATGGATCCACTGGCAGGTGTCCTGGCTTACCAACTCCCCCTTGAAGCTGCCAAGGCTAACACAGGACCTGTGATGGTCATCTGTACACAATGCTTTAGGGCAAGCTCTGAATGGACTTGTCAGAAGGTACAAAGAGACTACAGAAAAGGAATGAATAGGTACAGAGTGAGTTAATAAATAATCACCTACCTATCTGTGACAGTCTTGACGTGTACTTAACTCATGCACTCACCCACCCAGCAAACATCTTAGACCACCTTGTACACTCCAGGAATTGTGTTGTATTCTAGGGACACAGCATGAGAACCTTATAGTCTAGAATAGCTCCATCTGGAAATCCAGTGTGTGATTCACACTTAAAACACCTTAGTTTAGATGAAGCATTTTGAAGTGTACGGCAGCCACTTGTGCAAGTGGCTACTGCACTACTCCATGTGCACAGGTCCGGGCACAGTTGGCTACTCCTCGGTCACCGCATATGCAAAGGTCCCAAGCCATCTTTGGTTGGGCTCTTTGGAGCTTATTTTACAGCCCTCATAAAATCATAAACTACATAGGAAAAAATCATAATTACTACTTTACCTAATTACATATACTATGAGAAGTCTTTCAGTCTTTCTACCATAGATTAAGGTATTGCTTATATGACTGTTCTCTATCTCATTCACAGAAATCAATATAAAATTCCATTTAGCTCCCCTGAACTCCAGCCAATTGTCTATCAGCATCTCTGGCTGTACTGTATTTTCTTAAAAAAAAAAAAAAAAAGGGGGAAACAACTTGCCCATAATAGACACTCAATAAATATCTTTGAATGAAAGACTGAAGAAATGTTTCACGAATGTTATCCATACTTATCAGTTTCAAAGCACCAAGAAAACAGCACCAATATTCAGAAACACTTTCAATCTCAGAGTATTAGTTGCTTTTCTCCCCAGGCTTGCACCGCTTTCGTGCATATGAGTGGAGGGGTTGGTTAGGGCAATTTCATGCCTTGCCTCATTGCTCCGTCTTGTGAGTAACTAGAGCTGACACAGAAAAGCAGGGACAAATTCTGCCCTAGAACTGTGTGCAGCATCTGTCAGGAAGACCCCAACATTGCTATGACAGCTTGGTTTTCACCTTGGATTCAAGGGAGGCATGCACACTGTGGGTGGTTTCCGCATGTTCGTTCCTCTGTTAAGATCAAATTGGACTCACCGGACCTGATGGGCTGAATGGACTGAATCACATGTTATGCCTCTTGTGTTTGCTGTCTCAGCTGAAAACGGATATTGAGAGTTACCCCAATAATGGGATCTCCCAAGCTCTGATGCTGCAAGGAAAGAAGCCATGGTGGCAGAAAGAGAAGCTCAGATGGCAGGACTCGAAGGCAGAGAGAAGCCTTGGGGTCCCTGAACTCAGTTTCCTTGCTGTGCAAAGGCCCCGTTTACTGCAGCTTGTTTATTGTAAACAAGCAATAAACAAAGGCCATCTCATAAAAACATTTGCCCAGCTTACCATCCCTCCCTAAATAGTAGAGTGAAGTCAGACCAGTACCTGGCACCATTTACAGCTACCCACTGTCAATTACCCCTGGTCTTTAGAAGATAGGTAATGGCTCTTGGCCAAAGACCTAGGGCATCTCAGGAAGATGGATGTAACTTGCCCTTACATTAGATCTGACTTCATGCCAAGGTTTACTTGGGGCTTCCTTTCTTGTTCTGATTTTGGTTAAAAGCATGGCTCTGCTCTCACCAGGAGAACGCACCTGGCAGACCGCCTGCAGCCAAGAGCACACACGATGGGGGGCCGTCTGCTGTGTGTCGAAGTCCATTGCTGTGCTTGCCCTGAGGCCTCACCATGCACAGGTTGCTCCCCGCCAGTGACTGAGTCCAGCACAGGTACTAACATAGACCTGTTGCAACACAGACATGACGGTGGACTCTCTTATGGCCAGTTTGGGCTCCAGTACTCCCAAGGGCTTAAGCACTCTGCATGTCTGCACACAGCTTATGATGCTTCCACCCAAACTTCTCTTCCTGTCCTAGTCTGTTTGGGCTGCTATAAGACATTGACAACAGAAATTTATGTCTCATAGTTTTAGGGGCTGAAAGTCTGAGATCAGGGTGCCAGCAAGGCTGGGTAAGAGCCTCTTCTGGGTTGCAGAGTTCTTGTAGTCCCATATGATGGAACGGGCTGGGAGGTCACTCTGGAGCCTCAAGTATAAGGCACTAATCCCATACATGAGGGCTCCACCCTCATGATTCAATTGCCTCCCAAAGGTTCCACCTCCTACTATCCTCACCTTAGGGGTTAGAATTTTAGCGCATGAATTTTGGAGAGGGGGAGGGGGATACAAACATTCAGACCATAGTGTGCCCTCCCCTTCACTCAAGGTCAGACTTACATTGTCTTTGGAGAAGGGCTCTCCCAACTAGCTTTTCCCAGTCTCTTTTCATGTGGGCAATTCCCCTAATAAAATCCTTGCTGTATAACCTGGTCTTGGTGCCTGCTTCTTACAAGACCTAGACTCACACAGGCTTCTTTTTGGTGACCCAAGAAAAGTCACGAGTCCATTCTAAGGCAGGGCCTGAGGAGGACCTCACACACAGAAGGCACTCAAGTCATACTGACTAAATGAATGAGTGAATGAGAAACCCTTACACTACAAGGAGGTAGCCCTAGCTCTGAAGATGAATCTTATTATGACATTGTGCAAGTGACAGTCTGCTGACTTCCTTATCATTGAGGCCACCGCCTCCACACCTAAGGAAGCAGGAGTCCCATTTTCTGAAGGTTGATGGGGACTTCTTCAAAAGCCTGCAGTGATTCTGAGTCTCTGAGATTCTAACTTAGAATTTAAGCAGCCTACTTTTTTGAACTCCATGTTCCTAAGGCATCGAGCACTTCTTTCTACCCAGTGGGGCCAGAGAAAGGAGGCCTCATCAAGAGGCCAATATTGCCAAGTAAAGGCTGAAGTTAAATACAAGTGAGACAGGTTGGTTACCCTAGGGAAGGGAGGATGGAAGGAAAGACTAGAAGGAGAGTTTGAGGAGGTGGCTCCTATCTCAATGTGAATCGTGTGAGCATCTATTGATGCTGTGGAGACCTGGACTCACCCCCATAAAGCATCCTGGTGACCCCCAGGGGCATATTAAGGTAACCTGGAAGTCTAGGGCAGCTGCGGTATGTTTCCTTGCCTGTGGAAGCATGACCTGCCTAGAACCTGGGGTGAAGCACAAATGCCCTAAATATTCAAGCAGTTAGTGGTGAATGCAGAACCTGAGAGACAGGCCCCGAGGAGGGATTGTGAAATTGCCTGAGCATGTCAATGCTGAATACCTACTACACCACCATCTCTGGATCTAGGGCAGAGGAATCTGCATCTGAACATGCATCCAAAAAGTTATTGGCCCTAAACGTAGTCTACATGACCACTGTTAAAGACACTACAATTGGTGATCTTGAGAGAGTTAAGGCCCGTTTTTGGCAGCAAACCTTAAAGGATGAGAGATTCTAGACAGAAATTTTACTGCAAAGAACTTCCATTGTGAGTTGAATAGAATAAAAACTCCTAGGATCTTCTTCCTCTGAATGCCCAGAGTGTCAGAGGCCACCAACCCCTATTAGCAGGGAGGTAGGAAGAGGGACAGCAGATGTTTACAAGCAAAGACTTTGGGGAAGTGGCAGGAAGGTTGGACAATGGACCCATTGTCAGAGTCTGATAGTGTTAACTGCCTGTTATGAATAATGTTATAGACTACACCACTGTTGATAGATTTAAGCCTCATTTCATCCCACAGAGGCATGAAAGAGAAACAGCCCAACAATAACCTCCTTCCTGTTTGGGGCATGCCCACTGGATGAGTCTCAGTGGGCCAAAGGTAATTTCCCACTATAAAAGCTGAAAACAGATGGTACTCACTGGCCTCGCCAGCCTCCCTGTTGTAGGGTGTGGGCACTAGACCTTGGTACATGCACTGACCTTAAACCTGGAGTCAGGGGGTGCTGTCACGGAGGCCTGGGCACTGAGACGCAACCCCAGTGCTCCCACTGGGAACGTGTGGCCCCGGGGCACCCTAGTGAGGACATCTGGTATCCGGGTTTGGCATCTCTCGGGTACAAGCTGCAGCATCTGGGCTTGGTGAGGAGGCAGTGGGATCCTCAGGGGACCATTTTGGTGGAAGGATGTGGGGCTTTCTTCCTGGCCACACAACACTTAAAAACCAGCATTGCTCTGACTGGGTTCTTTGCAAATTCTGTAACCTTCTGAGTGGCCTCATTTTTAACAGATTTCCTTCTTGCATGATCAGCCAGATGTGCTTCTGCAGTTAGAACTAAGCACCCCAGCCGGCTGAAATCGTCTTTTGTGGGAGGAGGCCTAGGTTTCCATTGAGCGTGCAGCCCAGGGAAGTGGCCTGCCGGTAGCCAGGGCAAGCCAGGTGAGTGCTGGGCCAACATGGCACAGCATGACTCATCCTCACTCCCACTGACACCAGAGGTAAAGGCTTCTGTGGGACCATCCTTCAGACAAGTGGGGATAGTCAGAAAAGAAAGAATGATCCTTTCCAACAAGACTTGGTCCTGCAGTACAAGCCCCTGTGGTCTGCAGGAGACAGCTGGCAGCGAGGGTGGGGCTCTGTGTCCCTTGGGTGGCATTATACCCCGTGGAACTCCCTGGCTGGTGCATTTGCCATGGGGCAGTTTTCAGGACATGCAGGGGGAGAGAGTGGGATGCAACACACTTTCCTGACACACAGAGTTTACATTCCCTTGCCCAAGATGTTCCTCAGGAACAGACACTGGGCCAGTGACAGTGATGTTTGCTGTGATATATTGGCAGCATTTTTGAAGCAGATCAGAGAGCAGTGGCGAGGTTACCCCAATGCTAAGCTTCAAATCAACCTGTCTCTTTTACATTCGGAATGCCCTGTGATTAATGGGGGCTCATAGCCCAACAAATGAGAGGAGGTGACATCGTGGGGGCTGCTCTCTGTTCTGATTTAGTTATTAATCACTCCTTAATCATGAAGGACAGAATTTTGTCTCCCGTCCCGCAGACCTTCTAAAGGACATATTTGGGGCTGATGGTTTGGTGGAGATATGGTTTCCAGCTTTCCCGAAAGCCCAGCACCACCCAAGGCTGGGAGGAGGTATGAAATCTGCATATCCCTCTTTAAGTAATGAGTTCCCCAGGGCAAGGCAGATGACGGCTGTTCCAGGAATATAAAATGTGGGGTAATTGAAGGCAGCTTGCACCTCCATTCTTGCAGAGTTATAATGGCCATCTTAGCGAGGAAGCTCATTGTAGGGTGTATGTTGTCTTCTGGGCAACTAGGCAGGAGGGGGCCATGCAAGTGTGTGGACAGAGCTATCTGCATCTTTTCCTTCCAGCATGGGCCAGACCATGGGTCCACTTTCCCCCCATCTCCCAGGAGAGAGACAGCAAAGCCATTCTGAATTGTATTCCTTCCTATCCCTCATCATTTCCTGATACCGCCGATCAGCCAAATGACATCTTTGTCTCCCAAAAGGAGTTCGTCCACCATTTCACACACGCTGCTAGCTCTGCAGTCTTGAGTCTTCAAACTCCACTCTGCCTTGTCTATTCCTTTCATACGTCTAAACTCAGATCAGTGTTAGTACCTCCAGGAAGCCTTCCCTGATGTCCTGGCCTGACGCCCATAACCCCTCCTGTGCTCCCAGAAGAGCTTATTCATACCCACAGTCTCCAGTCACTGCGCTGCTCATCTTCCCTTCTGGGTGTTGGGCTTTTTGTGAGGAGGAACGGTTTTACTCACTTTGTTACACCAAGTTCCTCCATATCAGGCATTAACAAATGTTCGTTGAATGAAGAAAAGAATGAATGGGTGAATACAAGAATCTAACTCATTATTCAGTATTATACAGAATGAATAAATGAACAGTTGAGAGCTCAAAGTTTCCAGTGAACGGTGATGGAGACTGCAGACTGTCGACTACATGGTTTTCCTGGGCACACAGCTAGGCCACCTTTTCCACCTTCTCTTGCAGTCAGAGGTGGCTGGGGAGGGGGAGGGGGAGGGAAGGCACATGGCTTCTAGCTTGCTGGGGGAGCAGAGCCCTCCCCACTGATCGGATTTTGCATGAAGGAGAAGTAAATATCCATGACATTATGTCATGGAGACTCAGTTTATCACCACAGCTATTGCTACCCTCACGGACACACCAGCCTCTTACCCAAGGGCTATGTCTCCTGGCTGATGTCCCTTCTTGTGACGCTGGGGAAAGTCACTTCCCTCTCTTCCCTGTCTTGGAAGTAGTGGGACTGGAGAGCAGCTTGGTCGGTGTGATCTCACTCTGCTATAGGTTAGGTCCGGCTTCTCCACCTTTAAGGTGCATATACATCATCTCGGGATCTAATCAAAACACAGGTTCTGATTCAGTACATCTGGGTGGAGCCTAAGATTCTGTGGCTCTAACAAGCCCACAAGTGGTGCCAATATTATTGGTTCACAGACCACACTTTGAGGACCCAGAACTTAAGAAGGGTTCAGCTACTATCACGTGTTCCCTAAAGAGAATATCACCTACGGGTATGACAGAGCATGGCCAGATTGCTTGGTGCCTTCATTCTGGGTATTTTGGGGCGAAGATGAGACTGCATTTCCAACAAGTGCTAAGGTGTTGTTCACACTGCAGTCCTAGGGACCACGTTCTGAGAGCCACTAGCTTCGTGGCTAAAAGCATGCACTTGGGAGCCATTCGCGCTGGCTTTGAAACCTGGCTCTACCACTCATTTGCTGCACAAACTTGAGCAAATTAACTTCCTGGTGCCTCCATTTCCTCTTGAATTAAATGGAGATGATGCCGGTAATAGTATCTCCCTTACGAGGTGGTCTTAAGCACTACCTTAATGCTTGGAAGTGTGTTCCGTGTCAGAGGTAGCTGCCACTGTTACATGATTCAAGTGTGCAAGTGTAGGCTTCAGAGGAGAGAGACTTGGGTTCTAATCCTTGCTCGTCTACCTACCCGCTCTGACCCTGGCTCTAAACTTCCTGGTCTCCATTCTCTGAACGACAATCACCACACTTGCTTCACAGGGATCCCCGGGCATTAAATGAGAACATGCACAGAAAGCATTACAGGACTCTAATGAGTAACGCCGCATCTGACACGGGGCAGATTTAAGCGCGCTCTTGGCCTGCCCCACCGAGCAGGCAGTTGGCTGGGCCTCCCCTGCTGCAGCATTTCTGATCTGCAGAGCAGCTAGCTGTATGTTCTCACCGGCCTGTGGGGCACCGCTGGGAGCCCAGGCTTGCCTCGTACCCTCGCTTTGCTCCAGAAGCCTTCCTTTGCGCCAGCATCTTTGGTTTACACAAAAACCTTTCAGTGGCTGTGTCCAGTTTCATTTCTGTGAACAGCTGGGAGGAATAACTTTGTGAAAATTCAGCTAAAGCCCACAGGACCGGAGAGCTCCCGTCCTCTCCTGATATACAGAAACTGGATCTCCTCTCCAAGTGTCTAGGGCCACCTTACTGGGCTCTCCCCCATGTCTCCCCTGTCTTTATTTCCGGTTGTGAAGGGACCCTGGGCTGGGCCTGCTTTCTCAATAGTGTTCCTCACATACATTCAATCCTTGTGTGTGCTAGAAATCCCGTTTACCTTCCAAACCTTCAAGAACTGTGATGTGCTTTGGCTCCTGTCCTAGGAGAGAGGCCACTGGGCTGTTTGAAGCTGTAAGTATCCATTGTTGTTACTACACCTTCTGTACTACGTTTTCTCCTCCTTGTGCTCAGTGTCCACGAGGTTTCCTTGAGTTCGGTGGTCCCCCTTGTCTTTCAGACTGATGGGCTATTTTATTTGCAACACACCATACAATCCATTTACTCTTCCAGTGTGCCTCAGGAGGATACCAAGGGTTGTGTAAAATGCTACAGAGAGGGGGGTTTAGGGCAAATATTTAGCCAAAAGACCATCAACCCACACCAGTATCCCCCTGCAACCTGTACAATACTAGTCTCTGGAGTTTCAGTCAGTGAAAATGTTTCCTGAGCCGATATTACAAATGCCCTTACCCAGGAGATTGTAGGGCATCTTTACTCAAGCAGAGCAGTGTGGTCTAGTCAGACAGACTCCAGAGACAAAAATTTAAGTTCCAACCTCTCTGCGAACTCCTTTTGTGCCTTTAGATATGATAATAATTATAATATCTAGTGCTGAACACCTGTTCTGTGAGAAGTACCATCGTTGTTGCCTGATCTGTGGTTCCCACAACAGTCCTGCAAGGTGGGTGTTAATATCCCCATTTCACAGAGTAGAAAACTGAGGGTCGGAGGGAGTGAAATTGCTTGACAGGTAGTAAGCAACGGGGCCAGGATTTGAACCCACAGGTACCTGATCTCCAACAGGACTCTATCCAGTACCAGCACGTTCCTTTCCTGGCTCCATTTTCCCTACCTATAAAAAGGCAGGTGTGGAGAGGGTATGACTTCTCTGTCCCCTCTGGGTGGGTCCTTCCCTGGTGGTCAAAGTAGGCTGTGTGAGCCTCTGAATACGATTATAGCCCTTAAGAAGAGCAGGAGAGAGAGAAAGAGAAGAGGTGCTGCTTGTTTGTAACATCAGTTTTTCAGCGCAGGGGAGCATGAAGCCCTATGTAGGGCTGTTTCCAGCTTCCCTTTTACAAATGAGGTTGAAGAAAGTAAAGTTAATGAAGCAACACAGCTACGATGGGGAATGCAGCAGGAAGTAATCAAGCCCAGGACTGTGGGACGGTTGCCATAACATTCCAAAGCATGCGCCATGATCACCATCTATGAATATTCCCTCCCTTGATTGATGGCCAGTTGCCTCTCTTTTCTTGTAAGCAAATGTGATAACAATATTAAGCAATTACAAGTAATGTCCCCCAGCTGCTTCTTCACTGCCTCTGAAATATTATTTTGCATCTGCCCAAATAATTGGAAACCTAATAACAAGGGTGGGAGCAGCATATGCCCCTACCTTTGAAAGACAAAAGGGTAACATGCCCCCTCCTTCTAGGACATTCAAAGATGCCATCACCCTGCCAAACAGCCAAGGCTTGCAAAGGTCCCACTGCATTTTGAAGAAGCTTTCTGGATGAACCCTGTGAACATGTAACCACTGGAGGCAGGATCAGGAACAAGCGTTGCTGATGAGGTGGGCTACGTCAGCTCCAAGGTTAAAAGGCAACTTTCCCACCAATGTGAAGCTATCCGATCTTTATAATGCTGCAGGCCAGCTAAACCCACCAAATGTTTATCCACCACTTACTGGGGACAAAACAAGAATTTGCCATTGGTAATGTAGTCTCTCTCTCTCTCTTCTCATACCCATATACACAACCATGCATGCACATGTGCACATATCTCCTGCCATGTCAGAGCTCTCGGGTTGGTCCAAGGAGGAAATGTGACATTAAATAAGTAAGTTCGATACAAGGAGGAATGTGATAAATAGGACAACAGGGGGACCAACAGAGTACAATGAAAGCGAACAAGAAGTGGAGATGAATTCTGACTCACTTTAATTTATGGAACCGAATATGGAACACTTCATGAAAGTCTGGTCTGAACGACTCTCCTTTTATCCAGTATTTTCTATCCCAGCAACTGGAACCTCCATCCATCCAGCCAGAGGTCAAAGCTGGAAATGAGGATTCTTCCCTAAGACTATCTTCTTCCTCATCTGATGTCCCTAAATATCATCAAGTCCTATTCACTTTTATCTGCTAAATTTCTCTCCATTTTTTTCCCAACCATGCTAGCACTGCATTGGCCACAAGACAATCACCAGCAGCTGGGGCAACCAGCAGCCTTGTTCACCTACAAGACTATGTCCCCTCCTTTGGTCTTCTTGGGCAGCTTAGGCCATGGGCCACTCCTGGGTCAACGGCAATTGCCAGAGAAAGACCGCAAGGTGGTAAAATAATCAGAATCTCTTTCTAGAACAGGGGGGTGTGCAGATGTCTAAACAAAATGTGGGTTTTATAGGAAGGGGAAAGAAGAGAAAGCTTTCTTGGGGAAAAAACCAATAGCAATTTGCCTCAGGGAAGAGGTACCAGAGGAGAATAAATCATAATTAGTAATTTGTCATATTATATATTTCTTGTAGTTCTTGAGTTCCTAGGCACTACACAAAACAATCATTTATTCATGTGGAAAGTATTTAAGTGGCAGGCACTAGAACAAAATGGTGAGCAAAAATCCACAGACTTCCTTCCCTAAAGGGCCTGGAGTCGACCAGGGAGGACTGACAGTAATAGGGTCACATAATAAGGGAAAGGGCAGCCCTGCTACAGGGAGGAGACCCATGTGCACTATAGGAGCCTCTGGAAGCAGAGTTGATGCCAGGAAAAAGTCAGAAAGGCTGCCCTGAAGAGGTGGCACTTGAGCTGAGACTGGGAAGGTAACGAGGGAGGGGGTGGAAGCTGACCCAGGAGGGTGGCACATGAGTGGAGAGAAGGGAAACCATAGGTTCTTGAAATTACTGTTGAGCTGCTGCATTTACCAGTGATGGCTCTTGTCTAACCTCTGGATTTCTTGTTTTGTGAGGTTATATATTTCCTTTTTAGTTAAGCTCATTTGAATTGGGGTCTCTTGCAAGGAAAAGCAAATTAAGAGACACTGAACCCACCATCTTGCAAGGTTGAGAGGAGCCCTCACCATACTTTGGGGAAGCTAAAGACAGAGAAGGTTTTTGAGCACCCAGATAAGAGGTCCTAGCGTGTGAGTTTGAGGATGGCTTCCACAGCCAGACTACTCAGATTCATTTCCTGGTTTTGTGACTGTGTCTTCTCTGTGCCTCAGTTTTCTCACCTGTAAAATGGGATAATGATAGTATATGCCTCTGCCTCCAAGGCCCTTCACAATTGGACCAACTGCCTACATTTTCAGTCTTTTCTCAGAACCCAATTTCCTATGATCTCCCAGTTGGATCACTCATGATTCCCTCAACTTGCTCATGTTTTTCTCTTCCCTGCCTTTGCTCAAAACATATTCTCTCCCCAGAATAACTGTTATCACCTATTGAAGGATCCAACTCATCCTCCAAAAACTGATTCAAATTTCACCTCCAAAAGCCATTCCTCAATTACCCCTAGCCACCTCTACTTCCTCTAGGCTCACTTCTATACATGGGCCATTTTTCCTGTCACTTCTCATCTCTTGCTTTCTTGTATGGTTACAGACACGTGTGATCCTTCCTTCTACTTCAATGTGATGTTACTGAGGGCAAGTGCCATTTGCATAGTCATTGTATCCCCCCAAATCCTAGGCACTCAAATCTGATGCAAATGTTGGTATATCTTCCCCATGAAAATAGAGTAAATTTGCTGGTTCGTACATGGCTTTGCATATTGTAGCTGAGCAAATTCAGGATGTAAAGTTTCCTGCCTCCCAACTCAGTGTTACCAACGTTACTGCAGATGAGTCCTCTAGTTAGTGATGAGAAAATGCAGTGGTGGCTCTGCAGATGGTAAAGCATTACATATATATGAATTGCTACCATCATCATCAACATTGTCTCCGTGACCACTACCGTCCCTACACTTCAGGCCTGACACCATCCCCAGGGGGACCCAGCGCCCCTTTGGCCTCATTTCTCACCTGCCCTACATGCCTCATCACTGGATTGTGAGCATGAGATAAGATCCAATGTGAAAACGTGGTGCATGGATGGAAGCTACACTGCTCCTTTTCTAGTTGAGAAAATAAGCTGCATCTGCAAGTCTGCATATCGACACTACAGGTGCTCCCCCCAAATACCAAGTTTCCTCCTCCCCTGGCCTGTCCTCTGCAAACCTCTGCCTTGCCTGATAGCGATGGACTTTGTACTAATAGCAGCTCTATCCCAGGAGCCTTCAATCCCTCTCTCCCTTTTTCCACCATTGTGAATGGTAGTGAAGCATCTTATTATAGTATATCTAGTTAATAATTCAAGGAGCCGAAGTATAGAGATATTTTTTTCTTTGATCATTTGATTTAAATCAGGAAAAAAAAAAGCAAGCAAATAAAAACAGTTCGTCTGAGGACCACAGGGTTGCTTACTGATTAAAAATCACCACTGGTTTACAACAATGTCATTATTATTCTTAGATGTATGTGACCTGTAGAACACAATTTAGACTCAGAAATTTAAAAACTAGCTCGAGGGCACAGAGAGGGTCAATACCAGAGTGGAATTAGCATTCGGGACAGAGGCTGACTTTAGATGGTGCCCTGCTAGGAAGGAGGTCCCTGGGGGGCCCATCTGCTGGACAGAAGGCCATTCCCTGGAAACAGAGGCATCTGCACATTACCAGCCTGGGGAGGAGGGTCACTTCTAACACATCTGCCGGTGGAGCCGCGTGTGGATCGCTCTAGCTAATCAATTCTGTGTACTACTGCCGAATTGACCCAGCCCTGTTACCTCATGTTTCAGCACTCCCGGGAAATATCTAAAATATAAGACAGGAAGTCTTACCCTTGGGTGATATTAGCAGCTTTCATTAACTTTAAACAACAGGAAGTCAGTGGTTGATATTTGAAGTTGGCAAACCTCTTTGCCCACATGCTGCCAAATTTTCCATCTTGTGGGCCCCGGTAGCTGGCTTTCTGTGGCTGAGGCTTTGGAGAGATGTTCTGTTTAGCTCCTTCCATGTTCCCGCATGCCCTCTCGGTTCTCAAGGCTCCCGGGAAGGCAGGGTGCTGTCCTCACTGCCAGCCTCCCTGGGCTGTGCTCCAACCACTGCACCCAGGCTGCTTCAGGGCTCATGGACCTGCCTTGCTGGCTCTCCAGCCCAAGGTTTCTTCTTCCCTTAACCCCTCAGGGACAACCACAGATGCTCATGTCCCTCTGTTGTCACTAACTTGCCTTTTGGCCCCGCCCCCCAAATGCCTCCCATTTTTGTCTTTACTATATTCAGAGACCTTCTGGGCTCCACTAAACCAGAGCCCCCTCTCTGTGACACTTGCCATAGTCCTAGTTTTATGTTTCCTCCTTAGGGTTTGCTGTACCGTTTGGTCTGTGCACAGTTGCAGGTGACACTGTCAGGTGCAGTCAAACACATGACTCCTCGTACTGTAGATTCTCCTTCACATTAGAAAAGCGGTGTGATGATCGTATGTCTAAATACCGTGTATCAGCTGCACAGCTCGGGCATAGGCATGACTACCTATCTGCATGCACACATTTATAAATATGTGTATATTTCTCTGACGTAAAGCTTCATGCCTTTATCTCAAAACTCCCAACTTCTGGCTCCCAGCAGGCCCTGAAGTCTGTTTGGCCTGCGATCAAGCCTCCACAATTTCTGAATTCTCCAAGGGGACATTAGACTTGTTGACAGGTCGGAGCTCCAGTTCCTGTCCAAGTGTGATGTACCCAGGTAGGGTCTGGCCACTTTGGTCTGCATGCCTGGCCCCTGACGAGCATGCAGGGTGGCAGCTCCTTCAGAGGAGGTGAGCTGCACCAGACAGCATCACATTCTCATGTGCCAAGGTCACAGTTCTCCCATAACTGGCCCTGTTACACCATAAGCATCTCACTGCCACATCTGCAATATGGAAGTTACCCATGCATAGTCCTCAAATTATACTTTTGCTAGAACAAAGGAAACTGAATTACAGAGTTGACAGATTTCTTCTCTAATTAGACCACACCCAGAAAGCCAGGCCTGGCAAAACCAGCAGAGAGAAGAGAGGCTCAGGTGATGTGGCTACACTGGGGGAGCTCCAGGGCGGCTGGGAGTTGGACGGTGGAGAGGGACAGCCGACCCCCAGCTGTTGGGCTGGGCATGATGCCCATGGTCCCGGGCCCCAGACACCCGGCTGCCTCCTCTACGGCATCTTTCCTGGGTCATGCTGGCTCAATACTCAGCCTTGGGTTTGCAATCCAGTTAAGCATGACCATTTGAAAGGATCTAGATCCAAAGCATCAACAAAACGGACAGTGTAACTTAGCGAACAGTCTATGGCTCAGCTGTGTGGCTGCCCAGGCTCCTGTAACAAATGTCTAAGGCTTTAATCTGAACTCTCAGATCCCGTCAGTCCATTACAAGAAACTTGGGCACAGATGAGAATACACTGTAAAATCTTGGCTTGGGAGATAGAGGCAAACAACACATTGCACCGCGAGATGGATGGGATCCTTTTCTGCACTTTACTGACCCAGGAGGGCTCATTTTTCTTCCTCTGCAAGGTCTGCAAAATGCTGTCAGGGCTGGGAGCAGGGCCGCTGAAAAACCATGGACCTCTGTCCTGTCCTTTTCACCACTGCAATGACCTCTTCACTCCCGATCAAAACACCCTGATTCTGTTCTCCCGTCTGAAGACCCTGATTGACTGGCAGTGACCCTCTGGTCTGCAGGCACACAGGCAATTTCCAATTTCTTATCCCTGATCAATGGGGCATAAAACTCAAACACACAGTCAGGTGGGAGTTCCCAGAGAGCCATGCATTTCAAGTTGTCAACCAAACAGACTGAGAAATATGGAGGGAAAAGGAGAACGGAGCAAGGGTGCTGTGGAGAGCAGGGTGTGCCGGGGGCTTGCAGGAACTGACAGCAGGCCACGTTCGCCTCTCAGCAACTCTGACCGTGCTGAGGGGTTGCCGCCACACCGGACCCTGTCTGCCTCCCCACGGGCACTTGGTAATTGGGGAGGCTCTCATCATGGAAAGGAGGGAAGACAAAAGCTGGTGCTCTGGGCGGAAAGTTTGTATCCCCCTCAAATTCACAGGTTGAAGCCCTAATTCCCAATGTGATGGTATTTGGAGATGTGACCTTTGGCAGGTGGCTAGGGTACGATGAGGTCATGGGAGTCGAACCCCTCGTGAAGGGATTAATGTCCTTATAAAAAGAGAAAGAGACACAAAATTCCTCCTCATCTCCCTCCCGCCCCCTGCCTCCTTCTTTCTTTGCATACAGACACTAAGGAAAGGCCACGCAAGGACAGAATGAGAAGGCAGCTGTCTGCAAACCATGAAGAGGATTCTCACCAGACACTGATTCTGCCCACACCTTGGTCATGGACCTCCCGGCCTCAAGAACTGTGAGAAATAAATGTTTGTTGTTTAAACTTCCCTGGCTATGATCATTTTCTGGTAGCAGCCTGAGCTAAGACAGCTGGGTCTTGAGTCTTTCCTACCATCCCTCATTCCTCTCTTCTAAATCCTTCCATTTGATATGGGTGTTTTACTTGTACACGGCAGGTGGGTGGGCAGGGGCTGCCAGGGGAGCCAAGCAGCAGGATGCGCCGTGGCCTCAGTCACAGACCCAACCATGAGAGGGCCCACTTGGGGGAAGCCACAAGTGAGGTGCATCCCCAACCCCCGTCCTGCTCTCTGGGAGTCACACTATGGGTGGAGGGTAACTGGTTTTATTCTGCCTCAGGCATAGTGTGGCCACGCTGTGACCTACTGAGCAGGAGGTGAGCTCCTATCATAGCTCCAAGTAGACTCAACAATGGCACAAGTCTTTCCTTGTACCATTAGAACTCTAAAGGTAGGGCAGCCGTCGTGGTTATCTAATTGATTAAGAGCTAGTCCTATTTTATCCTCATGCCCTGATCAGTGAGATCAGAATATGTAGGGGGGAAAAAATATCACCAAAGTTTGAGTAAGTTAATTCTTACCAAAATTCAGAAGATTGGTTCAAGATTTTGGCTGTGGAAGGAACAACACTGCTGACAAAAGTGATTTCGATTCAGCATATGGTAGAGTTAACTGATGCTGAATTAGCAGGAAAAGATGATGTCTTACTAAGAGGTCCTTGGGACATTGCTATTTGGGGCCAATCTAATACCAGTTTCTGAAAGTCCATAGGCTTTAAGTATAAAGCCAGCGTATGAAAATTAATAATAGTACAGTTTGATTTTAGGTGACAAAGCAACGTTTAAGAATATAAAAATGAGGTGGGCGTTTGGCCATGTTTTCGAAGCATCCGTGGGTCTCTCACACCCAGGCAGCAGAGTCTCTAGATGCTTGGCTATCTCAACAAGAAAGGACCATGGGCCATAGAGAGAGTCTGATGGCCGTGGTTGGGCCACTGTATCCTGGGCTTCCTTTTACTGTTTTCCCTTTGTCTTTCTTTTTTTGTTCCTTTTCTTTTGTAAGGCATATATTTTTTAAGATGTCTTAAAATCTTTTGGGGACGAGACTTGGAAAGCATGAATGGATGGACAGATGGACAAGCATGTGGACAGAAGGCTGAATGAAGTGGAGATAATGCTGGAGACTTAGGCAGTGAGGAGAAGAGTGAGCACTACCCCTGTTTGGCTGTTGACAAGGGAGATAAGAGAAAAATTAGGAGGAGAACTGAGGTTGAGGTCTCAACTCAGGTGAGAGACACATGGTCACAAACCCAATGCTGGCAGGGCCCAGAACACAATTCCCTCATCAATTACACAAAAGGGAAAGCAAAAAGGTTTGAGGAACTTTTTTTTTTTTTTTTTTTTAGGACTAGAGGCTACACAGGTCATCTGCCACTCTATTTCTATGGATATTTGTTTTTACAAAATAAGAAAACAAGCACTCCATCTATCAGCAGTACTACACTGAAAATTTGACTTTCAGTTTCACTTTTTCAAGTTCTCAGAGGTACAACATTAAGAGATGAATTCCAAGTGCTCAAGTCATTATGAATATACCCTGAGCCCACCCCCTCCCCACCCGCTCCATCCTCCAACCCTGATTCCCTAGTCAGCAAGGTCGGCCTTGACCCTCTCACTGCCCTTTCTAGCCAGGCTACTCAAGGCTTTCCTATCACCTCATTGTTAATTAATCCCTAGGAAATGGTGGGTTTCTAGCGTTCGTAATTAGCACCATGCATTTTGCAGGAGCGTGAGAGTGAGAATAAAATCAGGTTCTGCCAAGTGAAGCAATGCTGAATCTCAGCAAAATTTCTGGGGATGCACCTGTCTTGTCTATGTCCCTGCCAGGTAACAGGTCATGTTTAGTGTCACTCTCCTTCCCCCTCAACTATCTGCACTTGCCCATTATGGCAGCTCAACAAGAGCTGTGTCATTAGGTGAAGGCATGGAGGGTCTTGCTATTCTGAGCTCCCAAAAGCCAGCATACATGGACAAATTTTCATAAGGTGGTTCCTACAGGGAGGGTCTTGCTACTTTAGCTTTGTTTCCCTTCTACTGGAATGGAACGAGTACAATTTAGACCTTAAGTCATTAAAAATCAATCATCTTCCTCTGCGGGAATAACTTCCCCTCCCCAGTGGAAGGACATGTTCGGACTCTGAAAGAAGATTTGCAGTCTACATGCAGGAACACTGAGCTGTTTGAGCTGGGCTTTAATTCTGTCTGGGAATGTATGAGTATTGAAGTGATGAAAAGTGACAAAAAGGTGTTGGATTTGACTGAACGGAAGCTTTGAGTTGGTTTGGTGCCTTTCTCTCTTTCTTCCTCTTCCAGTGAAACTCCCACCCTTTGAATCTTGCCTCGTGACTGGAAAGCCAGCAGCACACGCTGATTTTGACATCAAGAAGTTGTTTGCCTAATATGAGTGAAGTGATTGAAGTTGAGTAGAGATGAGTAGAGAGGCATGATAAAAATTCATGCTGCGTAGCCCAGGAAAACCTGCATTCACTGAATATAAACACCTCTGAGATGTGGTTCCCTGTTCCCTGCCCCTCTTTGCCCCAGCTTCCTTGCCTATTCTTTTTTTTCCCCCCAAATACTTTTATTTTATTTTTTCAGTGTTACAAGATTCATTGTTCATGTACCACACCCAGTGCTATGGCTACAATTGCCAAACTGTGGAAAGAGCCAAGATGCCCTTCAACAGATGAATGGATAAAGAAGATATGGTCCATATATACAATGGAATATTATGCCTCCATCAGAAAGGATGAATACCCAACTTTCCTTGCCTATTCTTGATCGTCTCTCTTCTCATTAGCTGCCAATTGCTTATATATTTTTTCTACCTCTGAATATGCAAGGGTATTCTGTTGCCCTCTCTCTATTCTCTAATTTAAATTCTGTCTGAACACATTTTCATACCTGTCTCTTTTCCTTCTCTTATAAGATGGAATTATTTAAGTCCCAAGTGCTTTTTCTCTGGGAAGCACTTTGGGGCTGGGCACACCAGCATACTTTGAAGAAAGCTGCTCTGCACTCTGCACTGGTAAGCAAACATGGGCAAGTTCTTCACGATAAGAAGCAAGTTGTTATGTACAAAAAAACCACCTTGTCATTCTAGCAGGTAAGGCAAGGGATTAAACGGTGTCAAATCATATTTACTTGAAGGAAATTGAAAGCGTGTCATCAAGTTTTCAACTAGCTCTGAATTCTGAAGGAATCAAGAACAAGTGTGTTCATTCATTTGCAAAGTTTTATTGATCACCTTCTCCGTGCCTAGCTCAGTGTTAGGTGTTGAAAACACCAAGGTGACCAAGATGTATGTGCTTTTGGTCGCCAAGATTTTCCAATATGGTAGGTAGGACAAAGTGGCTCAATACAACTCTGTCTAGTGGAAAAGAATCTCTATAGCTTTTTAAGGAGCTCATCTTCCTAACATAATGATCTATTTCTAGTAATGCAGTAAATGTTTGATGACAATAGTAACAAAATAAATAAATTTAACTTGCTTTCCTAACTTCCTAGTGCTGCTGAGAGAACGAACCAGTAGAAAATTGGAGGCCTAGTAATTTCAACTTACCTATGAGCATCCATGATATTCAGCTAGCACAACCACTATGACAACACTGGTCGTTAAAATACTGACATTTCTCCCAAGCCATGACCTTGAGCCCCACAGCCGGGACTGCCATAGTGTCCTTGTCCCCATAGCCTGGACTGTTGAGCCACTCTGCCTCTTTCCAAGGACCTCTGAACCTCCCTATGATCAAGATGGCTACGGCCTCTGAGATCTGGCTCCAATGCTATGAACAGCAATCATTCTGAGTGGCAAATACTTATGTCCTATTGGTTGTTAGACATTTTTGTAATCGCCCTCTGTGTTATTATATACAAATAGCAGAAACAGGAAGAAATATGTATGTTGAACAAAGCCAAAAGTTGTTTGGAAATTGGCAATCAAAGTACAGCTGTAGCAACAGTAGGACATCCAAGATACGATGGTTGTGTAATACATGGCATCTAAAGAGTATAACTTGTTTTACAGTATGTGTGTTTGAGCGGACTATCATTCTGTTTCTTAAATGGCACGTATTAAAGGTCACTGAAGTCATGGACTAGGCAATACTCTTATCTCTATTGACCAAGAAAGTTAATAAATTCTATCAAAAACATGTCTCTTACAAGATATATTGTCATTCTTGTCTTCTTGGCCATCAGAGTTTGGTTCGGCCCTTCTGGAAACCCTTCAAATACTAATTTCTAGGACTTTCCTGCACAAGCTGTAATTCCCTTTCTTCACATATATATGTATGTGTACGTTCACATATTGTATACGTTCTTGTATACGTTCACATATTGCTGAAAAAATGAAGAGCCCCTACAACTGAAAGATAGGTTTTAATAAACATATTGCTTATTTTCCTTATGATTCATATTAAATTGTATGCCTCTATATTTTGAAGGATATCTAAATACAAAGATCCAGATTAGCATAAAGAAATTTACAACAAGGATTTCAGAATCTGCCATATATCAATGAGCGTTCTGAGCACTTTGGACATGTTATTTAATACCCACTATAACCTACTGAGATGGGCATTAACTTCTCATTATTATTTAGGAAGATCTGAGAGATTAAATTTTACATCTTTTTTATACTTGACCTCTGAAGTCAGGCATCAAACCCTTCTCCTTAAAAATCTTTCCTCTTTTCTTTTCCTTGGCACCAGCCCTGGTTCTTCTTCTCTCTGAGCATTCATTCTGAGTTTCTCTTTCCTTTCCCTTTTTTTTTTTTTTTGAAGATTTTGTTTATTTATTTAAGAGAGAGATGGTGAGAGCACGAGCAGGGGGAGGGGCAGAGAGGAGGGAGAAGCAGATTCTCTGCTGAGCAGGGAGCCCAATGTGGGGCCCGATCCCAGGACCCCGGGATTACAACCTGAGCTGAAGGGAGATGCTTAACTGACTGAGGACCCAGACATGTTCTTCTGAAATGTTGGTGGCCCCAGAGTGTTCTCCTTAGACCTTACCTCACTGTGGGTTTATCTTCCTCCTGTGTGTTGATATATATTCCCTCATATATTTATGGGAATGAGAAGGAATGGCCATCACTTCATCACCCTCATTATATATAAATATAGAATCATGTCATTGTTCTACTCAACATCCTTCGATTCTCCCATTTTCCACAGAATAAGGCCTGAGCTCCTCAGGGAAGTGTCACTATCCCTCTCAGATAGAGCAGAGGCCCGGTGGTGCTGAGGTCTGGCTAGGGATGTGGTTTCCCTGGGGCCTGGATCAGGCAAAATGACAGGTGACTGGCCTGTATGTGCCCCCAGACAGCAGAGCCTCAGCCACAAAGGGCAATGGAAGAGGCTATATGGCAGAATGTCCCAAAGAAGTATCTGTCCAAAGGGGCTTGAGTGCAGAGTGAAGGCACTGGCAAGAAGACACACTCTACGGAGAAGGAAGATTTCAAAAAGTTAGAGTCTGGACATGTTTTCTGAGCTTAAGAGGCCGCAGTGATCTGATATATTCTTCTATCAGGAATGGGTAGAGAAGGAGCCTTAAACAGTGGCCCTCAGAAGACACAAGGGAAGGTACGGATATTTGGTGAGCACCCAGTAAGGGCCAAGTGTTGCACGAACCACTTCAGGGATTGCATTGAAATCTCACACCAGCTGTGAGGCAAGCATTTTTATCTCCATTTTATAAGTAAGAAAAAGAGGCCCAGAGGGCAGGGCATCCGAGCCCCTTCTCCGTAGGACCCTGTGCTACCTATTCAACCTGATCTCCCATTTCTTCCCATAAAATTAACCATCACCCAGTGTTCTCCCTCAAGGGATTCATCCTGAAACATGCTGAGCATTTACTCACTGCTCTTCCTTTGCCCAGTCTGTGATGGTTAATTTTATGTGTCAATCTCACTGGTCATGGGATGCCCAGATATTTGGACAAACATTATTTGGATGTGTCTATGAGAGTATTTTTGGATAAGATTAATATTAAAATTGGTAGATTGAGTAGGGCAGATTGTTCTCTGTAATGTGGGTGGGCCTCATCCAATCAGTTGAAGGCCTGAATAGAACAAAGGGCTAACCTGCCTTAGAGTAAGAAGAAATTCTCTCTGGTTGGCTTCTTTCAGATTGGGTTGTCAGCCTTTTCCCTGCCTTTGGACTACAAATGAAGCACTGGCTATTCCTGAGTCTCAAGCGTGCCAGCTTTTGGAGTAGAACTTACAACACTGGTTCTCCTGGTTCTCAGACCTTCAGACTTGGGCTGGAACGATATCATTGGCTCTCCTATATTTCCAGCTTGCTAACTCACCCTGCAGATCTTGGGACTTGTCAGCCTCCAAATGAACCAATTCCTCATAATAAATCTGTATTTTATATATATATTTTTACATATATGTATATATTTTAATATATACCTAGGCGTGTGTGTACTATATATACACACATATGTGTATATATATATGTATAGATGTATATGTATAGTACACACACCCACAAATGCTATTGGTTCTGCTTCCCTGGAAAACCCTAATACAAGAGCTGCTCCTCTTGGCCATAACCCCTTCCTGAACAATTCTATCCTCACCCCATCTACCTAGTGAAATCCCCTTTCTCCTTTAAGGAACACCTCAGAGCTTATCTTTCCTGTGAAGCCTCCCTTGTTGTCCTCCTAGTCCTCCCCATCCTCCCCATCAACAGTCAAGATCTGACTATACTGAATAAAGGTTGGTTGACTGAAAAATCTCACTTCCCTTGAAACATTACAAAAAGCGTATTTGCAGTAATAGGCTATCTTGTCACGAAGGAAGGGTCATGTGAAAAGCAGGGTTGGAGTGACTGCCTTTACTAGGAGAGCTGATATATGATAAAAGCGCTATTACACATGAAGACAGTACAAGAAACAGAAAAAGTATTTTTTAACAAAGGTGCTAATTAACAGAAAAGATTTTTTTGTCAGAAAGTTCCAGCTTTCTCAGCTCTTACCCCTTGAGTAGGCATCCTCTCTGTCATTTCATAATGGTTATTCAAGATGTGTGGATCATTTATATACATGTTCTGGTGACATTCTCTAAATTGTTGAGCATAGGTTTCCTAAGTAAAGTGTACTCTGCTATTAAGGGAAACTGTCAAGCAATTTAAGCAGAAAATGTGACCTAGTAAAATGCTGACCCTTCAGAAGCTGTAATCTCATGGTGACTGCTTCTCAGAGTACAAATACTGTCAAAAACCCATCATATACCCTAAGAGAATTGAAAGAAGTAAAAGCACTAAGCACTAAGAAATGTATCCTTAACTGGAAATCTGGCTCTAGGATGTGGATTTGAAGAGTTTGCATAATAAGCTCCCCCAAACCGGTGTTTGAATCATTACTAGCATCAAGGACTTTCTAAATCTGCAAGAGACCTTGAGAGATAATATAATCCAACAGCCACCTTTACAGATGAGGGAAACTGAGGACAGAATTAGAAGTCCTTAAAGCCAGAGAGTATTTTAATGGATAGAACAAAAACCCAAGCATTAGAGATATCTGAGCTTGGATATTCCTGCCATATCCAACTGCCAAGGTGATATTGTTAGTGTAATAAAAATGGTGCCCAAAGGTAGAATACATGTATCTTTTTCAGTAAGTGAGGACAAAGAGTGAGAGTTTAAAAGAACTGGAATAAAATGCTCAAACTGAAAAGGTGATAAAATGTGGAGCAACATAAGTGAGTGCAAGAGGAGGCCCCAATATGCTCTTGGGGAGGACTCAAAGCCTCCCCTCTACCCCCGCCCTGAAATCTTCCCCACCTGCTAGCTGATTCTCAAAACTTCCTCCTTGGAGGTTCATTCATTTGACTTGAGGTTGTGTGAAAATGCAAATCAGCACTGCTCCTGAGAGCTTTAGCACAATCAGCTATGGTCATTGGTGCCTTTCTTTGGAGAAAAGGGTTGGGGACTCCCCTGGGAACTAGTTCCGAGACAGGGAGGGTAGGAGAGGGGAGGGAAAGCAGGTGTCTAATAACTCAAAGAATTCTTTCTTCTCTTGTTCCTCTTTTTTTTTTTTTTAGTTTATTGTATTCAGGTGAATCTTTTAAGTAGTACAGATAATTATCTTTGCTCTGCATCATACACAATTTACATTTCCCAAATTGAAAAGCACGAAACTGTCATGGATTTCTGCTCTAAATCACCTCACTGGCAATAAATGTGTCTGTACAGCATTTTTCTATCTGCTGTCAGTGGCATTATTGTATGTTTGGTACTGTCTCGGCGCAATTTGTGTCACTCAACGGATATTAATTGTGCTGGGGTGCTATGGGGTGATTTGTTCCAATGGATGGCATGGCCATCTACGAGCCTAAAGGAGGGGGGAGAGTTTCCCAAGCTGTGAGTGGAACAGATTATAGCTTCAGAAAGCGAAAAACCTAGACTCTCTCCCGTTCTGTTTCGCCTGGGGGCTACATGGTGCAGAACATGGAACAGGCTGGGGAAATGGCACAGGAGATGGGTACAAGAGGTGGGCATGGCTGGAAGAAGACGCACACATGGAAACCAACAGATACACTCTGTTTGACTAAACCATAGCCAGGCTCCTCTAAGCCTCCACACATCCAGGGTCTGTCCTGGTGTCCTCAGTGGGCCTTCATTGCCCAGTTGTAGCAAGAATCTGATGAAGCTGGTTTACACAGAATCCCCGCCCTCCATATCTGATCAAATTCCATATCCCTCACCACCCCCAGGTGAAGTCTCATGACCCTAGCCTCCCCCATCTATGTCTCCTCTTAGTAATTTCCCTGCCCACTGACCCCACCCTGCTCCTTGGCTCTCATTCCCCACTGGCCCATGCTGTGTTCAGAATGGAGCCCAGTTCCATTTTCCCTGGGTCTCTTTTTCCCTATTGCCTTAGGTCCTGATAAAAATGTGTGTTACTGCTTTAACTACTGTCCAGCTCTAGTTTTCTTTGGCAAGACAAACTTTTGGAACTAAAAGTTTCTTTGAAACCATCCGATGTTGTTCCTTTTACTGAGGCCTGAAGAAACTGCTGGTGGTTTGTTGGATTTTGGTGGCAGAGAAGGGAAAAGGAACCTAAGGTCACTGCAAGGTTCATTTCCAGGGTGACTTGAACAGTGTTGCCACGGACAGATAAAACCTCCCACTAAAACAGAAGGACAGCAAATACGTGCGTACAAGGACAATGGCAAGAAGCAAAAAGAGCACACACACAAAGAGGTTGACAATCACAGAGCAGAACTGCTCAGTAAGCAAGAAAGTCACAGGAAAGCAGACTTCTAATCCTAATTCTACCACTAATTTACTGAGTTGCTTTGGAAGAGTCACTTAATTAACTTCCCCCAGATCCAACTCATCACTCCCTTCTTCAGATCAGGATAATGTATACAATTAACTAATGCTCATGGATTTAAAAAATGGTTCTATTTATAGGTCACTGAGGGACTCTGTCTTGGACCCTGTGTCCAGTTCTGAGTCCTGCTTTGGGAGGTTGTCCCTCAGGTTCAGGGGGTGGGTCCCAGCACTAACACACCCACTGCTTTGTGCTGGGCCCTCTTCTACTTAGACAAATGATTAATACATTATGACAAGGCTGTTTTGCAGATACAATTACTAGTTTAGTAGTTTACTACTTTAGTAACTGTATCTGCAGAATTTGTATTTACTATTACTATGTGTGGAAAATGAGGCACAGATTGGTTAAGTAACACATACATGGTCACAGAGCTGACGGTTGGCAGAACTAGGATTTGAACTTAGGTTGCCTGGGCCCAGAAGACAGGCTCTCAGTCTCTCACTAAGCTGCCTGAGAGAAATTAATTCAAAACATGGGGGATTGTGTTCACCTTCTTTAGAGGCAAGGACTTAATAAGATGTCTGACACGGGATTAGCAGCATTTTCATTTTGGAAGAAGAATGGGCTTATTCTCTACTCATCTAATAAAATAGGATCAGTGGATTTTGGGCACATGAAGGCAGATTTCAGGGGAACCTTAGAATATTTTCCTAACCATATAATCTAGAAACAAGATAATCATCCCAAAACTATGGTGGCTAAGAATTCTGCTATCTGCTGGCGTGACCTTGAGCAAATTACTTAACTTCTTTGTGTCCCTTTCTCAGGAATATGGCTAGTGGCAGGACCAGTCTGAGCCATGGTAAGGACTGAGTTGATAATGAGGAGAACTTAAAGGATGGCTCACAGAAAGTGCTCCATCAACATTAGCTCTTATCTTTGTTATCATCTCTCCACTATGCTGACCATGGCAGCTAGACAATCATGTGACAGCAATGATACAGGAAGAAAAAGATTCCTACTAAGTGTGGAAGATAGTCAGGAGGCGCATTGCTTCCTAAGATCTATGAGTCCAGTAACATCACAGTGCAATGCAGTTCAATGCTACACAACACAATGAAACACATAGCAAACCCACATCTAGCATGGGATCAGAGCTCTACTCAGTATAGCTGTTGACCCCATCAAGGCCATTATCAATATATGATGGGAATATATGAGTGTGAGTGTGTGTGTGTGTGTGTGTGTGTGTGTGTGTGAGAATCCCAAAAATCCAGGGAATAGCTTGCCCACACTGACTGGTTCTTAACCTCTCAGAACCCTTACTAATACCATTTACGACACAATATGACACTGTGTTAGATGTAATCTAGTTCCCAGCTACCGGGCCTCAGGCCAAACTGTCCCTGAGGCTAAATGTCAGCATCTAGCCATGTCTTAAACATCTTTGAATCATCTGCGGCACCTAGCACTAGTCAGGCACATGGTAGGTTCTCAGTAAAAATAAGTTGATTGATGAGGTAAAAACAAATATGCATTTCTGTGATCAGTTGGGGCAAATGACAGGGTAATAAAGAGGTAATAACTAGTAATGCTGAATCACAGGAAATATAATCATATATTTGCTCTAATTCCTTTTCAGGTTTGTAATTTTTGTTTTTATTTCATAAGCACATGTACACATATCTTTATTGTAAGCTGCTTCAACTCCTTTCATGTATAAATAAATAAAATGCCAGACAGGCCAGTTCACTGAAAGATGATCTGGATTTTGCAGATTTAAGAGCCCTAGTACTTACTATCTTTTGGAAAAGATACAGATTTGTCTTTTTTTTAGGCCAACCTGTGGCTGAAGAATAACTTATGAGTCAAAGTAGGTGAGAGTCTGCAGGACGGATAAGAGGTGAGATGGCCTAAGAGTCAACCTTTAAGGGGCCTTCATTATGTTCCCAAGTTGAGTCATTTGGCTGTAGATGTTGCAGCGAAACCACAAGTTCTGACCCAAGATGCCAGTAGAGCATTGCTAAGACTGTGCTAAGATTGCTCTTTACCTACATTGTCTGAGTTCACATTCTGGCTCCTCCACTTCCTATATAATCTTGGGACAGTTACTTAATGTTCCTGAGTCTTGGTTTTCTTGTCTGTAAAGCAGTGGATGGTCTAAATAATTCCTTCCTGGAGGTTTTTAAGTCTCAGAACCCTGCCTGGGACAGTGTATGCTCTCAATAACATTGGTTGTTGTCATTCCCTTAAGAGGTACTCTCTCTATAAATGTGTATTATGCTATTGCCACAATGTTACAGAGAAGGTGTTGGAGAAACTCAGACCCACCATCCATTTGATGAGTGCACACACACTGTTTACCATTCTAGAGTCCAAGAGACATAGTCAGATGTTCAAAGGAAATAAAGTATTCTAACTGCCCTTCTTCAGTTTCAGATTGATGAGCTCCAGGAAGTGTCCATGTCATGACTGTTTTATAGAAGTTACCATCTTTCAACACAGTTGACCAAAACTCATGGTCATGAGTTGACCATGGCCTCAACCAGGAATTCTCCTTTGCAAACAATGAATAAACAAAGAAGACAATCTCATAGAGATTGAGAATCAAGAGGAAAGCTTTTTTAAAAAAGAAATAATGAAAGTAACCTTTTTCTCCCCTGTTTCTGTGAGGACTTACAGGTCCAAGAATGTTTAACTTTAAGAGCTATATCAAGATCTTATAGTGTTAATGTGTTTTTCACCTTATTAGAGGTTTACACTAAGATTTTCCTACTCACATACATACTCAGACATATGCAAATGCTCACACACTTGTAATTACAAATGAGCTATAATACAAGATTACATACATACACATCACTGAAAAAAAAAAAACAACCCTAATTCACACACCAAAGCACAGAAATGACAAAATATTGATAAGGATGGTTCTAGGAACCCATAAACATCATGAGCAAGTCGAAAGTCAAGTTCTTAAAACTTACCAACCTGTACTTGCTTAGAGCTAAAATGTGCTCTTTCACAGACCATTGCTTTCACAGAAAACTCACATCATAGAAGAATTTCAATTGAAAAATGAAGTATAATATTCATCAGGCAACTGCATGCTTCCCATAAGATGCTTAGTATTTCAATATTAATTATACTAGAGGCATAAAAATATCCAATGAGTTTGATTGAAATGTCTTTTAAATAGTCCCCCTCATCACCTTAAATATGGAGTCAGCTCCAGTTCCTACCCTCAGGAAGGGTGGGAAGAGGAGGCATGCATGCTTCCGGTCCCCAAGTGACATCCCAATCCTAGCCAGCTCTCTTTAATTTAAGTCCTAGGTCCATACTGTTGACTATAAAAAGAAGTACATGAAGAAGCACAGACTTTTAACACATTTAATACATGACCTCCCCTGGTAAAACAAAAACAAAAACAAAAATGATGTCCATGTCTTAAAGACAGTAAGTAGTATCAGCTTCATTGTCAGAGTATAACTAGATTGGTATTTTCATTTACACTGCACAGCTGAAGTAGATATATTACTTCATTTGTACATTGCTTAATTTTTTGCATGTTAATGGTGCAAGATTGTATTCCTGTCCAGCCAGTGCACTTGTTTTTATTTCCTCCGCCCTACCCGTGCTTTAACCTCATGAGCAGCTCCAAGAGATTTCACTAAGAATATAGTATTTTCTTTATTAATTAAAGACTGGGGGACTCAGCCAATGATTTGTTTTTTCCTCCCCCCACGCATATTCACCCTCCTACTTCTCACTTCCCTTCTCACAGATAGAGAAAGCCTATGGCACTCCATCCCAGGTGGTTTCCTAGGAGACACACTCACAGCCAGAACCCCAAACTACACGTTTCCGTTTTCCTTCCCACCTCCTCTCCCAATAAGCTTTAGCTAGTGAAACAAGGTGAAAAGACATAAGCATTTTTAAAAATTACTCTACAAATTACTCCACCGATTTCACAACTCATTCATGGAAAAAAATGCAATTGCAGACTATGGACTTTTTCTAGACAAATTTCAATTTAGAATCATACCTAATACCCAAAGTATCGGATTCGTTATATGCTCAGGGATTTTCATGCTGCTCAGAGGCTAAGACTGAGGTTACTGAAATGCCTTGACTTCCCAGTCCTAAGCTCCATGAGGTAGCTCTGGTAGTTTATTTGCTGGTATATCCCTTGTGCCCACTGCAGGAGAATGAGTATCTGACTGAAGAAACAGAACCTTCTGCAGTGAGAACAGCCCACCCCTCCTTCCACCCACTGGGTGCATTTCTTGGAAATGCTGTAGGTTAATTTTTGGAGGTGTTTAATTCATTTCTTTTCTCATATTTTTCTCTCCTTTGCTTTAGAAAGGCAGCAGGCCCTTGTGCCCCTCACTTAAGGAAAGTTTCCACCCCAGACCAAAGGCAGAAGCTGCTCACGGGACACTTCCAACCCCAGCTCTAGTTTACTAAAACCAAGTTCATTGAAAAGATGTTGCCAGGATTCCCAGAGGGAGATCAGAGGGAGCGGGACTTTGAGTAATATGAAGGGAAGGCTATGTAATGCATTTATGCTGTCTCTCAATACACTAGAATTTGCCAGAAAATAAATAAATAAATATGAGGCTAAACCAGGATATATTCATGTACTCACATTAGAGAAATCTAAAGATAGTATCTGGCTAGCATTTTGGTTGCACCCGCCAAGGGGCCACCTGAAGACAAATGTCTTCCTTCTGGACCCCCTTTGTTGAGCACCTGCATTTAAGAATGGAGAGAAGAGGGACTCCCCAAGCCTGGGACAGGGGTAGAGGTCAGGCAGTTCCATGTTCAATGAGCAGTAGAGATCTTTACCCTACTCTCTGGCAGAGCCCCAGGAAGAGACACAATCCAAGGGGCTCCTGGGAATGCAGGACCTTGGGCACTAAGGGTCCAGGCTATGGCAAAGTGTCCTGGGCCCCACACAAGGAAGGAAAGCAGAGTACTACCTGACTTCCCCCATGCAGGCTTGACAGTGAGTGGTCAGTGGTGTCATGGTGGAGAGGAATGGCGAGATATTTACCCATTTTCCATGCACCATATGAGGAGAATAACAAGATTAAAATCTCCACCCATCTAGAGGAATGAAGACTTAGATTCAAATTAATTCCATTTAAGAAAATAGAGAAACAGACATTCTTGCACACCTGTGTTTGTAGATAAAGATTCACATGTGCTACATAGATGGTAACTTTTGTATGTCTCCTAAAAGACTTTACTTTTCTTTTCTTTTAAGATTTTATTTATTTATTTCACAAAAGAGAGAGAGAGCATGCAAGCATGAGCCGGGGGTGTGTTGGGGGTAGGAGGAGCAGAGGGAGAAGGGGAAGCAGACTCCCCCCTACCTGGGGCTCTATCCCAGGACCCTGAGATCATGACCTGAATTGAAGGCAGACGCTTAACTGAGTGAGCCACCCAGACACCCTCAAAGACTCTTCTGATGAAGCCAGAAAATAGGGATGGTATATACCACATATGACTGCTGATACTCACTTTCTGCACTCATGACAGATATTATTAATTAAGCCATTATACTTGTCATTGTAAATTAAATATATTTGTTATATATATATATATATATATGTATATATATACAATAAAATTAATTCAATAAATTCAATAAAATTTAAATTACCTACACACACTCAGATAGAATCACAGGAACTTCAACATGGGGCTCCAGACAGCCACAGCAACCAATGAGAACTGATACAAAACAGGAATCCTATTTGCCTTTCCTTTCACAGAGTGAGGCCATACCAGTGTGTAGAAGGTAGTCATTCATAAAAGTCATTCCCAGTGTCAGTCATCTGAAAGGAGTGGAGGATCACTGGACAAGAAAACAACCTGGGGGCATGCCTTCATGTTCTTATATTTCTCCCCTCCCCCGAGCTCTATGTCAAAGGGAAGTACATTCCCAGGCTTGTTGCCTGCTGGAATGGGAAGTGGTGAGGGAAGACCGG
Source organism: Potos flavus (assembly GCA_028534135.1). Classification (NCBI taxonomy): domain Eukaryota; kingdom Metazoa; phylum Chordata; class Mammalia; order Carnivora; family Procyonidae; genus Potos; species Potos flavus. The sequence goes on from CM052897.1 coordinate 101,377,649, forward strand.
AAGAAGACCCCTTTTTCCCTACTTCCTATAGCGCTGCCTGCCTCCCCTTTCGGCTGTCTCTTCCTCCATGAGCTTGTCCCTTACCCCTGGCTTCCTAAGCCCCTGCTTTCATGCTAACTCCTAACAGATGGCTCAGGCTGGTACTTTCTGGTAACCTTCCCTCCTCCCTGTGTCCCTATAGCCTTCTGGGGGGTAGTGGGTTCCTGCTGTCACTTTTCCATCCCCTGCTGGGCTTCATAGCTCTCCCAGCACCTGGGTAACTAATTCCCTGTCTGAAATGATCTGTGTTTGAAATTCTTGACTGGAGCTGACTGAAACAGGAAATGACCCCAGATAGGCTAGGCAGGCAGGTTCTCTCTTGACTTCAAGCTCTACGATGTGAATTTTGAGAGCTTCTATCGGCTTTGTAGGAACTGCAGGGTATGAAGAAGGAGGGCCTCTGACAAAGAAAGGGGCAAACAGTAGACTGCAGGAGGAGCGGAAGCTGGAGCTGGAGAAATTACCCCTCCTAATAGAGATTACCATTGCAAATTTGTCTGCTTCCCTTTGATATCACTGAGACTTTAGAAAGTCATATGGGAATATTCCAGCTGGGTCTCAGCTGTACTGAGAGCTTCACATTTCACTTCAGAAATGTGTGGACCCCTTTCAAGCACAACCTACTCCCAGGCTTCCGATGCTGGCTTAACTTATTTTTACTGTAATTTTAGTTACTTAAATGTGTACCACCAGAAGAAAATCTATTTATGGTTAAATTCTGACCTAACTATAAAATCAAATTTATAAACTAAATATATACATATATAAAAAAATCAACAAAATCCAAATGAACACAATTGATTTAACCTGATGACATATATATGTGTGTGTATATATATATATATATATATATATGTATTTTTTTTTTTTTACTGAAACTAAATTGCTTGAATACATTTCTGACTCCCACACAGCAGGTTCTTCTAGAGTGTGGCATGCCTATATTACCATGTGCCGGATAAGGAGTCCATTCTCCCACTGTTTTCTTGCTGCTCAAACCTCTGTACAACCTTTAATAATACAAGGTGATGCCCTTGGCCTACATTTGACAGAACCACATCATTTATTACTAAGTAAATCTCTGCTCTTTCCTCATTAGCCTGAAAGAAATATGGTGGACAGCTCAATCATGGGCCAGTGCTCAGCCATGAGGTGGTCATCAGATGGTGCATACTCTTTTCCTACTCTTTGTGTCTTGAAGATTATTGTGTTAAAATACAAAATGAAAATGCTTATAGAGGCCCTCTGAGAAATAGGAATATTTCTAGGAAATAGGAATATTGCCCCTGAGGCTAGTCTAGTAGTGGTGGCAATAATAATGAACAATCCCCAGGGGAGATGAACCTCAAGGAAAGGGAAGGGAAGCTCAAAGGATTAGCTCCTGTACCTTTCCACATGGCGATTCTCCTTCCTTGACAGCCTTACAGGACAAGGGCTTGGTTTTACTAACGGTCTTACAGGCTTCCTTACAGTTTTATGAAGTTTGCATAAGGACAATCAAATCAAGTGACCCTGATCGGGCCATATTGATGGATGCCACATATTAATTAATTAATACATTAATTAGTGACATATATCAATGCCATACAGATAACGCAATGAGTATCAGGGAAGTAGCTGAGATACTGGAATGATATTGAAAGTACACATTTGAGTGGAATGATAGTGAATAGAGATTTTGGAAGGAAATAATCAAATTCTCTCTTACTCTCATTCTCAGGACGCAATACAGTAAGTCTGATAAATGTTCTGTATGTAGCCAGGAACATTTACACTGCTTATTTTCTGGCATCCTTAATTGTGCACAGAAACGCATACCACAGAACACAGTGGAGACAGAGGTATAGCATAGGGAAATAAAACATGTTTTAATAGTCACTGTCCTTGGGGAGCAATTTAGTCAATGTTAGGATGTTCATACCTCACAGTCCAGCAATTCCCCTTCTAGGTGTAGATGCTGGGGAAACGTATAAGAGGAGACATGTATAAGAATGGACATGGCAATATTGTTTGTAATGATTGAAAAGACAGAGAGGGATGTTTACCCACAAGAGGACAGATATATGACTGATGGTATATTCATGCACCGTTGTGCTCAATCAATTCCTTTAGGAGGGAAAATGAATGAACTACAACTGCGCACATGCATGCTCTTGACTCCCCCCAACACACACACACACAAACTACTGAGTGGAAAGAACAAGTTGCAGAAGATTCATACACTTGGAATGCATACACTCAGACACCAAATATTTATAATAAAAATATAAATAATGATATGTTATGATAAATACCAAATTCAGGATAGATACTACCTCTGGGAGGGGAGTGAGGGGTGTTAAGTGGGGAAGGTACACAGGGATTTCAACTCTACCAGCAGTCTTATTTCTTAAGCTGACTGATACATATATAGGTCTATACTCTTTATGTGTTTTTTGTGTACCTGAAATAAGCCATGATAAAAAGAAGACATTTTAACAAATCAGTCATCTTACATAAAACTCAACTCTGCTTAGAAAACACTTTAATGGAAACGTTTGAAACTTCTATAGACTCCTAGACACACCTGGAACAGAGCTTGCCTCGAACAGAGCTTGTAAACCTGAGTACAAGCCTTGCCTGATGAACACATTGGGTTTCTCCATCCAAAAAGTCTTATTTACCCTCTTGTTATTCTATCAAGACTCCCTACATGAAAACATTAGTCGGTAAAGTAAAAGAACCTTGGAAGCAATCTGGATAAGTGCTTTTCTTAAAGCAAAAGCATTTTTCTTAAAGCAGTTGGTTTTATTGTTCATGGTGGTTCATTTGCTTGATAGAGAAAAAGCTCCCAGAAGCAGAGGAAAGGAACGCATATATTTTCACTGACAAAACTTGCCACCCTCTGGGAGCCTTGGGGTTCAGGCCTGAAAGTTATAACAAAAGTCTAAACCGAATATAAAACCAAGTTGAGAAAGACTCATCTGTGGTTCTTAAAAGAGGTGCCATAGATCAGACTAATCTCATAAGAGAGCATTCAGCAATTGTTCCAACACTGTGGGACATGGATCTTACAGAGAGCCTTTGAGTCTTCGCCATGGCTCCTTGTCTATCTCTGCTTCCAAGTGGGGCCTAAAAACCTACTGCCATCTAGCTCATCCTTCATTCTTCTTCCTGAGGAACTTTGTCATCTGTATGCCATAATCAGAATACGAAAAACCACAAGATAGGTTTGGGAGACATTTGGATTAGTGAAAGGACTGAGTGTAGGATTTGTGGCCAAATAAGGGTTCAGATCCTGGCTCCCTTCCCTTAATGGAGGTGGAACTTTCTTGGGAAAGTTACCTGGCTTTTTTGAGACTCCGTTTTCTCAGCTTTAAAATGGGGATGAAGACACCTAACTCATGCATGAGTAACAGTGGCCAGAACTCAGCAGATGACATCATTATCCCCTTCATTCTGGAGCCCAGCCAACATCAGCACCCACACAGCTCCTGCTACAGGTGAGTGCTGCTGTTCTGCCTGAGGTGAAGGCCACCTGATCCTATGCAATTGTCACGTACACATTTGTAGGTGAATATTACCCTTCTATGGTACAGCACGCACAGGACATGAGGCAGATACTTCATGAATGAAATGTTAACTCTGCATTTAGCTAAACTTCTCATCTATTTGGGACAAGCCTAAGGGCTTAATCCTTGGATAATGGTTTTGCCTTTTCAGTAGCCATTTGTTGAATACCGTATGAATGACCGGTGTAGCAGGTGTGATGTGTTTACTGGAGGTAATGGGTGTGGCAGTGGAGACATGGGAAAAGAGACATAAGTCTGCCCCTCAAATCAGGGAAGGCCTCATGGAAGAAGTGATATTTGAGTCAACTCTAGGGACTATGAAATTTCCAAGTGGACAAGGAGGAGAGCAGAATCTAGGCACGAGATTTAACATGTCAAAGTCAAGGACCCATGGTGAAGCATCAGCAACGCTAGAGCAAAACATCCCAGAAGGCGGTGGTAGCAGCAGAGACTGAATCAGTAGGCAGAGAATGATCACAAAGGACCTGACTGTCACACTAAGGGTAGAATTTTCTCTCAAGGGCAATGGGAGCAGCTAGAGAAGAATTTTGAGAAGAAAAATTACATGATTGGATTTGTGGTTTAGAACAGGGGCTCGATCAGTAATGAATTGATGGCTCAGAAGGAGTGAGTTGTGGAGACCAGAAGCCCAGCTAGGAGACTATGGGAAGAATCCAGTCAGAAGATGGCCACTTGCACCAGCTCTGTGACCATACAGAAGAAAAGGAAGGGAAACACAAGATACAGTGGAGAGATGAAATAAACAGGATGTAGAAACTGATGAGATATGAAGAGTAGGGGATGAGGAGAGGGGTATAAAGACCCAAGTGTCTGGCATGGGCCAGGATAGAGAGGTCTGTCACCGAGTGAGATAAGGGACACAGAGAGAGAAGCAGCTTCAGGGGCATAACAATGAGTCCATGCTTATATTAAGTCAAACATGTCTTTGGGATATATCCAGGGGCTGATGAAAACAACAACAAATGCAAGCAATGACTTGGGTGTGTAGCTATAAAACCTGAGCCTGGTGTAGACCAGGGGCAGATTTTCTGGAGGCCTTACATAACAGCGGTCAGCAAGGTCAAGAACTTGGACCCAGTTATTTGGGGAGATTGGAGAGAAATGCTCCCCCAGCTGACGATACCTTTACACAGAATGCCTTGGTATCTGCAGCAACTAGCTTAGAAAATCCCCACAGGCATGCAATTAAACAAAAGAGAAAGATCTGAAACAACATGTGGACTGGAAGAGAGAGAGAGAGATTGAGAGAAACTCAAGATCAGTGTTAAACTGACTGGGAAGAAAGTGTGGAAAAGCACCAAGTGAACTGCTTAGAACTTCTCCAGTCCCCTGTGTCCACATGTGCCCCCTGACCTGACCCTGTGTCCCTCCTGCACAATGGGAGCACTGAGCTAATTCATTCTTTGTGTGTGATCATCAGCTTTCACTACAGAGGTCAAAGCGCTCTGGGCATTCATCCGACCAAATGTGCTTGTACCAGAGGTCCCGGCTGTGCCAAAATCCCGACGACAAAATGCCACTGAGGGGAGACTACATGGTCAAAATAGGCTATTAGGAGAGCAATTGCAATTTACCAGTATCAGACAAATCCCAGTTTTATGGGTTCTTTGGTTGTACCAATAAATCAGGTAGAGCTGGCCTAACACAACAGCCAACTATCCATGTGTGTCTACTGAGCACTTGAAATGTGGCCAGTCTGGATTGAGATATGCTATAAGCACAAAATGCATGCCAGACTTTGAAGACAATATGGAAAAAAAAAGATGTAAAATATCTCATTCGCTATTGTTATACTGATTATATGCGGAGTAAATAATGATGGATATATTTGGCTAAATAAAAAATATTATTAAAATTACTTACACCTGTGTCTTAATTTTTTAATGTGGCTACTAGAAAATATAAAATTATACATGTGGCTCCCATTGTGGTTTAAATTATATTTCTACTGGCCAGCACTGAGTTAAAGGGTATAAGTATCCTTCCCTTCTCAGCATATACTGGGCATATCCTTGGGCACATACTATGCTTCATTGTCTTATTTATCCCCAAAATGAAAACCAAGTAACTTAGAGTAAATGTTACTATTTTTCCAATCTACCCATGGTAGACATGCCCAAAAGCTCTGCTCCAGAGGAATCCAAGATTTACTCCACCTACAAAATAAAGACTTGCTTTATAGCTTGTAGGGTAATATCTAAATCCTGCCCTGTTCCTATCACATATCCTGGCATTGGAATCAACTTCGAAGCATCAATGTTGGAAGTGAATGACACCACACACATACATAGGCACGTACACTAAATATGAATCTTCCACCAAGAATCTGTAAAGACTAAAGAATAGTAGAAAGCACATGTATGTGCTTAGGGTTATTCTAGTTCTCAAACCTAATTGTTGAAGAAAAGACTTTGGTCTTTATATAATTTCATAGTTTCCTATACTGTTTTCTAACCTGGTTTCCCTGGTGTTCAATACAGTGTTTTACTTTGAAATCTTAGGAGAAATGACTACATTTAGGTTTCCTCATTTAGGAAATATGTCCAAGTTCATGCTCTTTGTGTAAAATAAAGGAAACCTTCCAAGACTAAATAGGATCCTCCTCCAGGCATTTTTTTTCCTTTGAAGACATTCCGTTACGACCATTAACTTAATTCCCTTTGAATATCAATGCGAAGTTAATTTACCCAATTGCTATCATCTTCTTGTATTAAAAGCATCACATTTAGTGAAAAGGAACGTGGCCTTTGGAAAAATCATTTTCTCCTGCTTGTAGCTCCTAGAGGGTGCACTCTCATTTTCAAGGGAAAGTGCTTGGGTTGCTTTGTTTTGTTTGTGGACCCTTCAACACTTCTCCTTTTGTTTGTACAACGTTGACAGACAGAAATGTTTATTGCCAGACACTCGATATGAGCACTTCATAAATCCTCCCTGGATGAATAAGTAAATGAGATAGAAGAACAGCTGGACTACTCCGCAGCTCAGAGTTCTCTTCCTCCCCTGCTTGGGATGTTGCACACAGATCTGACTAGAACATGAATAGAATTACCACAAATTAATCAACTCCCCAATTTTGTATATATCAGAAATCACCAAAAATCCTCATTTCACCCCCACCCCTCCCTCAATTATGTTATGCTCTACCCACCACACTCCTATTCCAGTTTAATTATACAGCATGAGGTCAGTGGCTTAGGGATTTTCATCCACCTTCTTCTCACCAACTAGATATCTCTCCCTGCAAATGTGGCCTGGCCTCCCAGCCCCTGGAAACAGCCCCCCGCCCCCCCAGGGCTCGTCTGACAAACCGAGTGGCCCATGTATCTTCTCATTCCACAGGGCCGTCCAAACGGCTTCATAAAATCTTCCGGGCCAACAGGAGTTTTGTTGGGACATGACAGAAAGGGCTTTAAATCAACCATGGCTTTGAAAGGCCAACATTTACCAGGCTGACACTTGTGGTCTATTCCTGGCTCTTTAATCTGCCTTCTGGGGTGTGTAGCAAGCCTTGCGTCCTGCCTTTGCCCAGGCCTAGTCTTAGAGGGCCAAACCTTCATTGTTGGGAAATGTAAGAGCTGTTCAATCTGGAACATCCATCCCCAGAAGGGGCCTCCTGTGCTGCTGCCTGTCCCCAGTCCTCCCCATGGACTGTAACTACTGTGGTGAAGATCATGTGAAATGATTATGTTGAACTTTTCAAGATCTGAAGAGTAAAAGAGAGATTGTTCTTTTACTAAGATGTCAGTTAAGAGATGACAAAACCAAAGACTAAAGGAGGAAAGTGATTTTCTTGAGGTCCTGAAGAGGAACACTTTGGCTTAAGCTGAGTCTACAGTCCTTTCTTCTAAACAATCTACCTTAATTACTTGTCATGAAAGACTTTATTCTAATGAGAGCGGATTCATGCTCCAGAGGCAACTGTTTTATTCTGAGCTCTCTGAGCTGCACCTTGACAGGCGAGGACCCCACTTCACAGGGATCTTGCGGCAGGAGGAACTCTCTTTCTGCGTCTCAGCTAGTAGCAGCATCTTGAAAACAGATTGCCTGCCTTCCCTACTTGTACTCGTGATGATGTCAACTCATTTCAAACATTTGTCATAAAACCTGTATTTCTGCATATATTCATTTATGTATTTGCTCATGCATTCATAGTAGTAATAGCTAGCATTTGTTATGATGTGCCAAGACCTTGTAGGCATTAACATATTTACTTCTTACAGCAACCTTTGATACAGATCCTATTTTTAAGAAAGATTTATTTATTTACTCTAGAGAGCTTGAGAGAGAGTGAGAGAGAAAGAGAGCAAGCAGTGGGAGGGGCAGAGGGAGAGAATCTCCAGCAAACTCCCTGCTGAGCGCAAAGCCCACACCCAGGGACTGATCCCATGACCCTGAGACCATGACCTGGGTTGAAATCAAGAGTTGGATGCTTCACTGACTAAGCCATCTAGGTGCCCCTATAGGTCCTATTATTGTATGCATTTACACAGGAGGAAACTGAGATTCAGGGGAGTGACACCCCAGGAAGGAGCAGAGCTAAGGTTTGAGTCTGTAGTCTCATCAGGACAGGCTATGATGCCTCACACATCTCCTTTTCCACATTAACCCAAAAAACTATCCCAGACTCCTCACCTTCCTTTGCACAGTTCACATTTGCTTTGAAAGGGGTTGTTTGAAAACAAATAAAGTCGTTTCCTGTTGGCATGCAACTGAGTTCAGTGGTTCAATAAATGCATTACAGGAGCTCTTTGTATAGGACTCTGATGCATGCCTCGTAAACAAACCTATTTCTGGTTTTACTGGCTTTATGGTAAAAATTCATGGCACCATAAAAACATGGAATGTCTTAAAGTCTTCTGGCTTCACAAGGTGGATCAACCTTATGCGTCTCAGAGGCCTTTAGATTAGAAACCATATCAACCTTTCTCAGGAAAACATTTTGATGTCATGAAACAGTGCCTTGAATTGAATCTAAACCTGTCATGCTTCAGCTTCTGCAGTTTTCCTCTTATTTAAGCCTCCGTGAAGATAAAGGATAGACTGTCATTAGCTGGTGAATAATCTTGTGGATATTTCATGTGTTTGAAAGTAATTGTCAAGCCCTCCTTAGTCTTCCCTGCTCAGGCTTACCATTCTTTCGTCCCTAATGATTCCTGGTTCACAGAGCTCTTTAAAAGGGAGAGTTCAATATTTTATCAGAATCCCCTATCAAGAAGGTGGAACACAATGGATCATTTCAGCCATTATGCTCCATGGAGTCCTGGCAAAATTTCAAGCCGATTTAGTATAATTCTAAATGACTGTAAGGGCTTCATGTACTGTATGATTATTGGTCTAACGAGCCAGAGAACCTTTGACTGTACTCTTTTGATTCTTTCTTTTACTATCTGCATTATCTGTAATTTTAGAATTTTTCCATCTTACATCTGTATCTAATGTGCTCCCTAAATTGCAGTGCGGTGAAGAAGGATAATTCTTGGACTCACCGGAGCTATGTGTGGCACTTATTGTGGCTACACAAGAGCTGGACTCACAGTACATAATTCAAATGCTCATTCTTGATTCTCTCAGCTTCCAGTTCCCTGCAAATGTCCCTTTCATAAATGGATGATCCTTTCAGAAGACTTCCCTCAGAAAACAACTTTATGTGCACAAATCTGAACTCATTCCTTCGAGAAAGTAACTGAAGTGCAATAAAGGAAGACATAATATCTTTGTGGTAGCAATAAGGGAGGTTCGGACAGATACCAAGCATCTTCTCTGGGGACTTAGCTAATTGTAAATGGAAAACAGATATTAAAGACAATACGGGGCACCTGGGTGGCTCAGTCGGTTAAGCATCTGTCTTTAGCACAGGTCCTGAGATCAAGCCCTGCATCGGGCTCCCTGCTCAGTGAGGAATCTGCTTCTCTCTTTCCCTCTCCCTCTGCGTGCGCTTTCTCTCTCAAATAATAAAATCTTAAAAAAAAAAGACAACAATATCACAGTACACTAACTAAAAAGCCTACCTAGCTAGCACACAAAATAGTTACTGAATTGCCAAGTTAAACTTTGTACTCCAGTCTTTCTGGAGAGGTTAATTTAGGTCCACTCTCCACTGACTGTGTAAGCATTTGATAAACAGACAAACAAACATCTGTAACCTTGTTTGGATATAAAGATGGACCCCCAATTCCTCAAAAAATTAAAAATAGAACTACCATAAGACCCAGAAATTCCACTTCTGGGTATTTATCTGAAGGAAATGAAATCACTAACTAAAAAAGATACCTGCCCCCACATCTTCACTGCAGCATTATTTACAATAGCCAAGACGTGGAAGCAAACCAAGTGTCCGTTGATGAATGAATGGATAAAGAAATTGTGTGCATATACAATGGAATATTATTCAGCCATAAAGAAGACTCTAGCATTTGCAACAACATGGATGGACCTTGAGGACATAATGCTAAGTGAGAAGTTAGACGGAGAAAGACAAACACTGTGTGATCCCACTTACATGCGGAATCTACCAAATAAGAAAAAGACAACAAAACCAAACTCATAATAAAAGAGATCAGATCTGAGGTTGCCAGAGATGAGGATGGGGGTGAGGGAATTGGAGGAAGGTGGTCCAAAGGTGCAAACTTCCAGTTATAAGAACATTAAGTCCTGAGGATGGAATGTACAGCACGGCGACTGTCGCTAACATTGCTGTATGGTATATTTGAAAGTTCCTGAGAGAGTAAATCCTAAATGTTCTCATCACAAGGAAAGAGACTTTTGGTATTTTTTGGGAACTATGGGAGGAGATGGATGTTAAATAAACTTATGTGGCTTTGTATACCTTAGCCTTACACAGTGCCATATGTTATTATATCTCAATAAAACTGAAGGAGAAAAAGATGGAAGACCAACAAGCCACCTCCCCCTCCCTGCCCTCACTCCTCTCCCTCCTTCTCCTCTCTCCTTTCCTCTTCTCTTCTTTTTCCTCTCCTCCTTCCTTCTTCATCCTCTTTTGATGCTGCGGTGGATCCAGAACACACTCCCTGCAGAGTACAGACTTGTCTGTCTTGAGTGCACGTGGCCTTAGCCAGGTGCTCACTGAAATTCTGCAGCAGGCACTGGCAAGCAGGAATCACAAGAAGCCGAAAATGAAAGCGGATGTTTTTTGCCAGCCTCCTTCACTGGAGGCAATGCACAGAGGATTAAAGAGAATTACGAAGGTTGGTGGATTAAAAAGCAAATGAGAAAAGGACACATTTTAAAAAGTACACAAAGATGATTAGTTATAAAAATTCTTTCCTCTGCCCTCATAGAGGAAACGACTCAATCAGCATCTCTCTTTTTTCCCTTTTTCTTTCCCCCTGCCTCTGCAAACATCATTTGTTATGGTTAGAATCCTGAGGCCCATGGCGCGGGCTGCCAGGAGTCCAGTCAGAAGTATATCCATCAGCCTGGAGACTCTCTAGATTGCATTATATATAAAAGAAAGAATAAGTAGTGTGCCCGAGTGAATCCAGCCGAGAGCCAAAAGCTGTGCTAAGCCCGTGTATCACTGACAGCACACTGCCTGTGACACAGGGAGGCCAGCTGCCGCCCTGTCTGTTTCTAGGTACGTCAAGTGTGGCCACCACCCAGGAGACAGAGTGTGCTCAGGTGCCCCCTTTGCAACTGCCTTCATTTTCACACTCGTGAACATTTTGCCCACCCTGTTTTGCCACTTCCAGTTAATCTCATGCATATTTATGTGCCAATTATGCAAATCCCCAGATAAAAATGCATTAAGCACCCATGATTTAGACTGGTTAAGTCTATTACATGGCATAATGAAATTACTGCATGATGTCCAATTTACCTCAACACTTGCTTTAAACTGTCAGTAAGTTATTAAGTAACCATAACACACCAAAATTTAGCTTTAGGAGGCTTTCTTTGTCCAGCCCATCATGATACCATGAAATCAGAAACTTCAAGCTGAATCCTTACTAAAGGAGGAGAATATTCTAGGATAGGCTTAACGAGGCATAATATGGGATAAAGTTTAAAAATGACAACACATTTTCACTGATATAAGTCTTCAGGTAAATTTTCAAAAATCACTGGGCAATTTCAACAACACAGAACATAGCAATTTAGGAACTAAAGCTGAGTCTTACCAATGGGATCTCATTTCACAATCAGGTCCTATTCTCTGTGTAGGCAACTGTAGGTTGCCAAATTCAAGTGTAATTTGAATCTTCATTATGGATATATAAATTTCCAGCATCAGAAATAAAGAAATGAAAGAAGAATCCACAGAAGCTACTTAACACACACCTTGAAATCTAAAAATTAAAGTGTCTGAATGAGAATCAGTTTCCTATATGAGATTTTTATGTTTGAACTTTGGTGGGACCCAAACCCCCATAGTTTCAATGTTCACTAGATGATAAGATGGTTAAGGAACAAGCCATGCTGTGAATTAAACAATAAATATAATATATGAGTAGTCTGACCCCCTAACATCTATTTCTCCCCTACTACAGCATGCCATTTTAATCGGCCCACTGTGTGATTTATGCGGCGTCTGGGTCCTGATTCATTTGCATAGGGAACTCCCCTCCAAGTTTATGAGAGTTGTACTCCTGCAATGTTAGGAGCTCAGATCCCCTGATCTGATGGAAGCAGAGAGTGCACGGTACCAGGATAGAGTGTCTGAGGCAGCAATTTCAAAAACTAGCCAAATAAACAGATTATAATATCATCCACTAAGGCATTCATATACTACCCTGTTAATAAAGGGTGCCATTTGTCATTTTCTTTGCAGTCGTACAAGATATTATGAACTGGTACCTGCCGTTTCCATAGCCCTTGGATTGAGATATGCAGCCTGCAACCATCAGGACTTCAGCTACGTACTCAGCGAGAGCAAACAGGTCACAGACGGGATCTCACAGGAGATCAGACAGACGGACATAAGGCCAAAGGGCTGGAATTAGAACCTCTAGTAACAAACCCTCTCTTGGGGCGACCCTTCCAGAATGACTGTCAGACGAGAGGAAGATCAGGAATTTTCCCAAAGGATAGGACACTTTCGTGCTTAAGACCCTAGTTCTAACATTCTCTTAAAACATTGCGGTCATGCTCATTAACTAGCAAGAAAAAAATGTTCAACAAAAGAGTCTGTTTGTGTTGGAATCACTGAATGGAGCATCAAAGAGAAGAGGTAAATCAAAGCCTTACTCTATTGGCTTTAACTATGCTGTGTGGTTATAAAGCCAATTTCCCCGATTTTTTTTTTTTAAATTTCTGAATAAAGAAAGTACTATTTCTACCATTATTTAGAACTTTTGGCCCACCCATTTAGAGTTATATGTGGGTGCAGCAAATATCAAATAGATTCCCCATCATCTGAGCTTTTAATGGAAAGCCCCAGCTCCAAGGCATCCCTTTCTCAAGTGAAAAAGCAAACTCCAGCCAAGGAGAACAAGTTCCCAGAGCCTCTAGGAGACTGTAAGCAGTTCCTTGGGAGCATCTCTAAATGTTTCAGGACCAAGTTCAAGATGTCAGGCAAGTCTGGTGCCCTGGACTCTTTTCTGCAGGTCTGGGAGCTCTCTGAGAACACACTGGCTTCCAGAATGCATTAACCTACTTTCCACAGAGGATTCCCTGACCCTCTTGCTCTGAAGAGGAGGAGGAAAGAGGATATTTCCAGCAGGAGCTGGGCATGCTCTGCTTTAAACGTGTCACTCCTCCCGCTAAACAGCAATGCCGCCAGAGAAATTGGTACTTCCTGCAACGAACAGCTCCAAGGGTTGCACAGCCTCCAAGAAGAGTGATTGGAAATCGTGCTAAAATATGGCTGTCTAATCAAGCGAGAGGAGAACTCATTTACTAGGATTCCCATTGTCCACACTGACAGATGGTTCTCTCCCCCCGCCCTGCTTTCCCCTTCCCACAGATCACGCTGCCTTTGAGGCTAGCCTATTCTTTCAGAGATCCAGTTGCATTCACCAGCCTTAGTTCTGAAACAAGACAAAAGCTCAGTGAGCCTCCCATTCACAGAGGCTGCCGGTACTTCAGCTGCCTTTTCTGTGCATCCAAGCTGAATCAAAAGAAATCAAGATTCACTCTCCTTACCTTCGTCCTCATCGGAGACAGGAGTCCTTCCATTTTGGTGGAATCCTCATGCCAGTTCCTCTCCTTTCCAACTTACTCACTCTGTGCGCCGTCCTTGAGCATCCCACATGAAAAGAGCCATGCGGGGAGTCGCCAGTCTCTCCCCACTCCCGGGCGGCACCGCGGCACCGTCGCCCAGTCTAACTTGAATATCCAGTGCCTGGAAAGCACTGTTCCCGGAGAAGCCCGCTCCGTTCCTCGCCTTCGTCCCTCTCTTGCTTCTCTCTCTCCCGAGCTCTCTCCTCCCTCCCTTTCCTCCCTCTCTTTCCATAATCTGCCTAGAGCTCCCTGTGTACCGTGCTCACTTGACAAATGATCCCTGTCTAAGGTACCGCATTTGAGCCAAGAAAAGTGATCTGCACCATACCACAGGGGCGGCTCACCCAGGAAAGGAGGCGAGGGGGGCTGAGCTTTGCCGGGGCATCCTCAGCTCCCACTCCTGGGGTTCAGCTGTGCAGTTGCTCTCTCCGGAGCTGACAGCTGAAGGCACTGCTTTAGCTATCCGTTCATTGCTCTTTTAAGAAACAGGACCCTGAGAGCAGTGGATCCAGTTGCCACCATTACTCAGCTGGTTTTCTGGTTTGTGTTCCGAAAACTGAAAAAGAAATCTCACCTCTTAGATATTTCTAAATACTCATTTGTTTAGCCCAGTTATTGACAGAGCATCTGGATACTTAGGTGGATTTTTTTTTTCTGTCTGACCAGATGTTTTAGAAGTATATAAGCAGAGCCTTTTCTTACAAAAAGTTTCAAAACTGATTTATAGACTCACTTCCTAACAGCTGAGCATAAAATAATAAGTGTGTGTGCTGTGCAGGACTCCAGATAAACCAGGATTTACTATTTAATTCAGCATTGCCGGTCACTTGTAAAAAGTAGACAGAGAGAAAATATTGCCAAGACTTGGGTTACACGGCATAATGAAGTTGAAAAGAAAAGATTTTTTTCTGGAACTTTCTCATGCTTGGGGAATTCTCTATGCAGAAATAATTCAAAATCTTTATTTCAACTGGTGACTCTTGTAGCTAAGAACATCTAGACCATTACATAGGATTTCACATTACATATGTGACACACATGGTATGTGAACTCATCAATGATATTTAAGGCTGACACCCTGTGTCCCTTGTTCCTTGGATGGAACTTGTCCCTCTCTATCTGCTACATTTATGCCTGACTCCCAAGACATCTTCAACATGGGGCAATCTACACCTGTCCTCCAGATGGTGTCACAGGATGGTCCTTTCCTCAAGTTCTTAACCCTTGATTAACTCAAGTTTTCTCTAGTTCATACAAGGGCATTCTAAAGAACGTCAGATTCTACACCAACTATATTACCCTAATTCATCTCCTTGGCTAGTCCCTAATTTTCTATTCTTAACCTTTTTGTCCTACACCTTAGGTGCATGTCTGCAACCTCATTCTCACTTTGCCAGGTGCTTATTACCTCCTTTTGACCAAAGTCTTAACATCCTGACAAATCCTCAATGGCTCCGACATATTGAGTGCAACACTCTGTCCTTATATAAAAGGTCTCTGCCATTTCTGGGGGCCTCTAGACCTTGTTATTGGCTTAACCATTACATTTTCTTACTCAGTGTCCTAGTGTTTAGGGTCCCTTAATCGTTTTATTTATTCAGTCAATCAATAAATAGAATGCACCTCCTGTGTGCCAGGACATTTTAGTTTCAGGTGACACAGTGGAAAGTAGAGAAAGCCTTTGTCCCCGGGTCCTTAGATTTTGTAGTAGGCTTGCTACAGAACTCAACCAACTCATCAAGCCCTTCCATCTGTCATCTCATTTTGTATTTCCACTTCTACCTATGTTACTGTGTTTCTCCACAGGACTGTAAACCCTACCAGATTTCCCCTTCCACTATAGCTTTGCTCTCTTTTGACCTTTCTCCTGACTGGGTACCCATTATTAACTTTCTCTGAGGTGACTAAAAACTAATTTACTCACGAGAATTCCATTCCTTCACCACCATCTTTAATTTTATTTCCTCTCCTCTTCCTCAGCCCTCCCTCTATCCTCTCAAAGGCTTTATTTTGGGGGTGGGGGAAGAAATCACTCTTGTGTTTTCAAGATATCATTCCTCCTCTGTCCTACTAACTGGCCCCGAACATACATACATACATACATTTATTTATTTATTTTAAATTTTATTTTATTTTTTCAGTGTTCCAAGATTCACTGTTTATGCACCACACCCAATGCTCTATGCAATAAGTGCAAACTTGCTACCCTGGCCATTGTGGAGACATCACTCATTCCACATGCTGTGTTCAGCTTTCATCTTGTTGGATTGCTCCTGATTTGAACGAGGTATATCTGTTGTTTGCTTTTTACTTCCGGCAACTCTTTCCTGAGCCATTCTGTCTGGTCTTTGTCCCTTCCTAATCCTGGAGACCCTCTTACCAGAATTACCAATCGGGATCACTCCTCTAGAGTTTTCTCCTTGCCCTTTTTTGTCTTTGGCACAACAAATCATCCCCTACCTGTCACTCTGACCCTAAATTTTAGCTATAGCAGTAGAACAGAGTGGGACGGTGTCACGATTAAAAAAAAAAATTAGACTAAGTACATGTTTAAAACTGGTTGGTTTCTGGTGAACTCCAAGCATAGTTTCCTGAACTAGAACAGCCTTCCTGAGGTAGAGAAAGAGCCTTTAGCCAGGAATTTTGAATATCTTATATCATCACACCACATAAGAAATTATAACTTCTCTGGTTGTACACATTCCAGTCCACCTAGCCCCCAGAGTCTGGGCTTGTTCATCATGTTAGTGGTCTGCGAGGTCCCTGACCAAACCAAACCCCTGGGAATCAACAGGACCCAGAACCATATTAGGATCTTGAAATTATGCTCATGGTGACGATAAAGATGAAGATGACAACAGTTGTTAAACATTTACCTTGTACTAGGCATGCACTAAGAGATTTTCCTGGATTAGCTCCCTCCTGTGAGAGAGGCACTATTCTTATTGCTATTTTGCAGAAGCTTTGGTTAACTGGCACACAATGGACCTACATGTAGCTCAGTGAGGCCACTACTAGTGAGAACACCATTTCCTTCTCAACTCTTCTATCAAAATATAAAGAGTTAAATGCATATTTAATGATCTATTCTTTATTAGTCAGAGGCTTCAAATTAAGCATTTGAAAGTGTATTATTTTAGGCCATTATGTTTGTGTGTGTGTGTGTGTGTGTGTGTGTGTGTGTGTGTGTGTGTGTTTTGGTTTAGGCCGTTATATTAACTTTTGATACCTCATTCACTTACTTGTTCATAGAACCAATATACTTTGACCATCCCTCTCAAGCCAGGTACCATGTAAGACACTTATCAAGCACAAGTCTTGTGTTTATTAAACAATTATTTATAAAATGGAATGTGCCAATTTATTACTTTTATTTCCAACTCCTTTAACTACTGATTACTCCATCTCTTAGCGTTTAAGGAGTTAGATTTATTTAATGGTGGGAGGGGGCAGGAGGAGACGAGGTAGTGGTGGAAAAGTTTAGGAAATACTCTAACCTATGCAACAGATGTGCAATGTCAGTGAACAATCATCAGATCACTAGGCATCCTAACACTGTTAAGAATGATCAGTGTTGGGGCGCCTGGATGGCTCAGTGGGTTAAAGCCTCTGCCTTCGGCTCAGGTCATGATCTCAGGGTCCTGGGATCGAGCCCCGCATCAGGCTCTCTGCTCAGCAGGGAGCCTGCTTCCCCCTCTCTCTCTGCCTGCCTCTCTGCTTACTTGTGATCTCTCTCTGTCAAATAAATAAATAAAATCTTATAAAAAAAAAAAAAAAGGAATGATCAGTGTTGCCAAAGTATTTAGAAGTGGGAACACTCATTCACATTTCTACATCCAAAATTTCTTTATATTGGGGTGCTCTCAGCTTGCAACTTCATCTTTCAAGAGAGTCTCTTCAGCTTCAAAAAGGGCAGAGTTTACAATCTGGATTAACTCAGCCTTGGAAGCAAAGGTCAATGAATATCAAATATATAGAAACTAGTGACGTATCAATTAAGTTTGCACCACAGGGAAAGGAAGTCTTAGATGCAATCCAATTTGGTGAATTTCTACTGCATGGCAGGGGCTTCTGAGCTACAGAGGGAATGACCCTGTACCAAGCAACCTCTCTAAGTAAATCCCCTTGTCCTTTGAGCCATTCTTCTTCCCTATTTTGACGTTAAAAGAAGGAAGGATGGATGGATGGATGGATGGATGGATGGATGGATGGAGGGATGGACGGACTTCATATTAAACCTCTCTAGACCAGGAGCACTTGGAAATATCATAAAGGCCATTAGATAGGGCATGGTCAGAGGCTCAGATTTCCAATCTCTCTTGCATGAAAACACTGACCCTTTCTTTCCCACAGCTTACCATCCTCAACGTTAATTTCTTTAGGCCCCTTGTAGTCTCTGGGGACCACAGCCAGTTGCACGAATAAGGTTCATTATCTGAGGATTGGGTTGCCTTGCTTCATAAATGGTTTTCGATTCATTAAGGTAAGAGGATTGTGACCTGACAACCACTTAGGTCTTTTCCTCTGTGACTCATCATTCTTTATTTCCTATTGGGAAACATCCTCATTAAGACATAGGCTTTGAGGTGATAAAGGATAGAAAAGCCCTTATTCCTGGACTGATTCCAGGTATCTTGGGCAACACTAAGGGAGTTAACTTATCTAAGGCGATAAATCTCTGCCTGCTCTCAATCTCCCCTGCCTCTGCCCTTCATCTTAAACCACACGTATTTGTTTTGCTTTATAATGCAACTATCAAAATATATCATAGAGAAAATTTTCACTTACTACATGCTAAACTAAAGCACTCAATGATAATTGTGATTCAATTCCCCAATGCTTGAATTTATGTTGTATCTGTGTAAGGATAAGCATTCTATAATTTACAATAAAACAGAAATTATACAGTGACTGACATTCTTTCAAAGAGCTCTCAAAACCTCACAATAATCCTGTTAGGTGTGGCAGGTATTAATTTCCATTTTGCAAGGGTAAGGAGGTGAGTAGGAAGAAAGTAACATTTACTGAGCACCAAACTTTGTTCCAGCCTTGAGCTAAGTGCTTCAAAGTGCTATCTTATTTCATTTTCAAAGGTATATTATTATTTGGGGGGGGGCAGAGGGGGAAGAAGAGAGAATCTCAAGTAGGCTCCATGCCCCAGCGTGGAACCCAATGCGGGACTCGATTCCACAACTCTGAGATCACAACCTGAGCAGAAATCAAGAGTCAGACACTTAACCAACTAAGCATCACAGGCACCCCTCAAAGGTGTATTATCATTCCCATTTAACAGCTCTGAGAACTGAGATCGAGAGAATTAAGTGTTGTGGTGGATCGCATCATGTAGTCTCTGTTTTTCACGCATGTTGTCATCCAGGCCACTTGCCACTCAGATGTGGTCATGCTCTCGCACTTTCTCTGGGTATGGCTATATGACGTCTCTTGGCTGATGGAATGGATGTTAACAAATATGGTACCAATAAAAGGTTAAAAATGTCCCTGATAGGACACAGCCTGGCTTGTCTGCTGATCCCAGGAGGAGGATGAGAGAAGATCCAACCTACAGACTTCTGAGCAAGCTCAGCCAACACCAGCTGAGCCCAGTTTAGATCAGTGAAACTCTGCAAACTTATGAACACCCAACATCTACCATGGTGTGGCACCAGGCAGTACGTTTGTTATGCAGCTACTGGATACAATAACCAGAGTTCCTAAACCGTAACATGGGAACCAGAAACCAACATTCAGGACTTAGAACTTCAGAGATGTCAAGTTTTCTTACTTTTCTATAGCTCTGAGAGCAAGTCATGTAGAGTGATGGAAATATTTTATGATTATTCAAGTATTTTCCAGAGCTCTGGATCAGAATCTGAGCTTGCGGACACAGAGACTAGCACTTTTATGTTACTAAACACCAAGTGTAAGACCTACAGCATTTCATTCCCAGTGTTTCTTCCTCCTTTATCTTCATTTGAAAACTGTGGAAGACTAGAGGAAAGAGTGGTGTTGGGTTCTGTGTCTTGGTTGATCAGTCATCTTGTCTTTATGATCTTTCAGATTCTCTGTCCCATTTTCTCAAGAACAGTGATTGCCTAAAGTTATCAGCAATCAGTACAGCAGTTAATTGGATTCTGGCCCTGGGAGACTTCCTTCAGCAGCTCCTGCCTTTCTGAAAGAGTATCGTACAGTGGGAAGAATAAAACTGCTTTTTTGTATTGTGCACGCTTGAGCTAGAAATGGGTCTCTACCTACCCCTGTGTTTTATGACAAAGTATAAAGAACAGAGTGACATTACTTTGCAAAGTGTTTGAAAAAGAATATTTACATTTCTTTCTTTTCTTTAAGGTTTTTGGTTTAAGTGCTTTTGTTAAGAGGCAGGCAACCAACAGCTGCCCTGGCCTCAGATCATTATGGGAGTGTTTGCTTAGGGGACCTCTGGGAGCAGAGATAAGGAAAAAGCTGAGAGGAGCATCCAGGTGGAAGCGCTGAGGAAGCTGCTGGCACTTTCCTTCCTTCCAGTCCCCATAGAGTGGGAAGCATTTGGATATTCCTCTAATTCTCTCCACCCACCTACCCTGACACAGGGCATTCAGTTAGCATTTTTAAGGCATCCTCTTTCTGTCATGGTGGTTACTTCAAAGCTCCAAAAAAGGCAGTAAGGTGCTGAAGGGTATCATGAAGAAGGAAGATTTTTTTCTCCCTCAAAATGTTCAGGAAGGTCAGGCCTCGACAAGTCATTTTCAAAAGCTGCCTTGCAATTGTTTATCAAAACCTGCATTTGGATGGGACAAAAATGACAGTGATCAATAGAGATGGGAGCCCACATGTTTCTGCTTCTGAGACTTCTTAGAATCCTCAAGCTGTGTAAACAGAACAAAAACTTTTTTTCTCTAATGAGCCCATCCTGCAATCTGAGGGTGTGAAAGAGACCCCCTCCATCTCACATCCTAAAAGCACATCATCAACTACAGAGCTTATCTAAGCTTGGCACCGGGATGCCGTGGGATTTTTTCAAGCCACATATATGTGTTAAGAAATGTGTCAGTCCATTCAGGCTGCTATAACAGAAATACCATGGACTGGTGGATTATAAACAACACACATTTATTTCTCATAGTTCTGGAGGCTGGGAAGTCCAAGATCAAGGCACCAACAGACTTGGTATCCAGTGAAGACCTGCTTCCAGGTCCACAGACAGCCCCCTGCTCCCTGTCTCCTCACATGGTGGCCAGGGGAGCTCTTTGGGTCCTCTTTTTTAAGGATACTAATCCCTTCATGTGGGCTCCACCCTTATGACCACATCACCTCCCAAAGGCCCACCCCTTAATACCATCACATTGGGGATCAGGTTTCAACACACGAATTTTGGGGGACACAAACGGTCAGTCTATAGAAAGAGCCTACTGTATGTCAGGCCCAGCGAGAGGCTCTGCCCTGAGGTTACCAAGGTCATGAATACAGGTAATGACTCTTGAAGAATTCCGAGGATTGAAGATGAAAATGCCCTAAACAATTTGGGGAGGGAGATCTAGCGCAGAGGGATAGATAACTAAAGTGGAAGCAAAGGTGAAAGGAAGTACTCATTCACCTGGCACTGTGGAGTAAGGCTGCCTAGAGGGGGCTATTCTTGTGGCTCCAAGACCACATAGAGGAGGTCACTGTGTTGGGACTTAGGGCAGTTGAGATGTTGGGATGGGCACGGGAAAATGTGGGATTGAAGAGTGGATCTCAGGCAGAGAGAGAAACACACGCAAAGGATATCTAGAGGCAGAAAGCAACATGAGGTTTGAGGATAGAGGTGAGAATACTGAGGTGGGCAGAATCCTAATTGTGATCTCCAGGTTATGTGACTTCAGACACAATTTTTCTTAATTTAAAACTTAATTTACACCTTTCCTTATTTGAAAATATCTTCACACTATGCACAAGTAATAGGCATAGTTCACTTTATGCTGTCAGTGTTCTTATGAAAAGCCGCACATAAATTTATTAAGCTGCTGCAGGAAATTCTTTTATATTATGAATTCTCATTCTTTTAACTTATTTAATATTATAAGTTGAAGTGTGCATACCTGAGCAGTACTTGCTTGTCTCTTTAATTAACAGTAGTGGGATTACTTAATAGTGGAATTATGTTGGGAATGAGACCTTTCAAACAATAAATGTGCCCGAAGGTGCATTATTTTCATAGCTCTGAGGAGTTTTTCAAATCAATCCTGCATCTTAAATTTCATTGGCCAGTTCTGACCTGAGGCACAAAGGAAAATAATTGCTTGACTCAATTTCTTACTGTGTCAAAATCATGAAGTTATTGATAGATATTGATGGGCCTCTTTTATCCAAAAACCTGGAAGCACACTCTGTTTTGCAAATTATATCTTAATCTTGATATCTAAGAATGTGCTTTAGAAGTGAAACTATAGTTTTTCACAAATGGAAAAAGAGGCACCAGTGCGTGAGGTCATGAAGTCATTGGCATTTGGATCAATCAGACATGAGGAATTTTTCTGCCTCAATTCTAACAAAACATGATTCTTCTGATTCAGAACCTCTGCTTGAACCTGAGAAACCCAACTTTGAATGTGAACGGTACTGACTTCAAGCATAATGGCAATTAATCACAAGAACCAAGAGAAATGAGGAGGTATGGAACTCAGCTGCAGGAAAAAAAGATTTTACTTGAAAATTTTGCTATGGTTTTTGAGTGTGGTCATGGAATGATTACCTGGCCATGGTGCAGGGAAAGGAAATGGACCAGATCGTCAAAACTCTTCTCTCTGAACTCATTTCTCTATCTAGCTTACTGACTGATCTTGATTATCTTCCTAGCTCCTCATGGCCAGCTTTCTAGTCTACTAAAAATAGGAATACCACTCGTTCTCACATGTTCCAAAACCTTCCTGAAAAAATGGTCTTTTCTTTACAATTTAAGTGCATTCATTTGCTCAACAAAGATTGGAGTTCTCTGTGCCAGGCACCACGTTAATCTCCCAAGGGGCACTCTGAATATTCAGAGAAGCACATACCCAGGCTGGGCAAGACACAACTTCTTTTTTACCTCTCCATGAAATAAATATCTCCTGGAGCTTCTTTCCAAAGAAGCTCAGATGCATGGCACACAGGCTATGTGTCAGACTTGAAAGGAGAGAAGTTTGGGGAATGGAGCCACATTTCTTTTTTTGAAAGGAAATGCTGAATTTCCTTGCTGCGTCCTCGTGCACGGATGGCCAGGATGCAAGTCTGCGGGCACCGTGGAGCATAAACAAACATGACCACTAACGTAGTGCAGGGTGTCTCCCTTTCCTGTCTGAATATGTTTAGATAGTTACGCAACGAGAGAGCTTGGAATGAAAGATAACAATGGCCAGGAGAGAGGAATGCTTTGAATCTGGGTTGCTGGGCCTGGATTTCACTTACTTTTTCTTTGTTAAACCAACCTGAGGCCGTTGCACACATTTGATCTTCCTTTGCCAGAGTCTGTGTCTGGACAGGTTTTTCCTAGGCGTATAGCTCAGCAAGAACATTCCATCCACCTTTTCCTTGCATGTGTATTGTAGGTGTAGCCCACAGCCACCGTGAGGTCTAATCTGCATGTCTGCTTCAAGAAACCTAGAAGATGCCATTTGTATAAGGCTCTGGCTTCCTGGTAGATCCTACAAGAAGCATTTAGAGACGGATTCTTCTCATTTTCTCATTTAGTCCTAGACATCTGTGTTTAGCGATATTTGTGACTTAACCTCAACATCAGTAGGGTGTTCTTGGAGAAAGGGATATCACCCTAAGCAGAAAGAGAGGTACTGAAAGTCAGAACATTGCAATAGAAGCACACTCCCAAACCCTGGTAAGTCCTGCCACTATGTACAGTCTTCGTGATCCTCTTGAGGACTTAAGATAAATCCACCAAAACAGAACTAGATCACTAAAATCTCACAGGCCTCTTGTGGCAGGGGAA
This sequence comes from Potos flavus, assembly GCA_028534135.1. Lineage (NCBI taxonomy): Eukaryota > Metazoa > Chordata > Mammalia > Carnivora > Procyonidae > Potos > Potos flavus. Next base: position 101,401,391 of record CM052897.1, read on the forward strand.
AAAAAAGGCTCAGTGTAGGGAGGAGTATCGCCCATGGGTAAGAAGTATGAGGATAGCAGTTAGCATTACAGGTGAGGCTGATCATAGTAGCCATGCATTGATGTGAGCACATATCAGTAATCCTCTTGCCAGAGGAGGTGATAGGGTGGCCGCGGTGGTGGCGGAGTAGGAACGGGAGTTGGACCTGGGTATGGAATGGCAGCAGCAGCCGGAGTTAGCAGCCGCATGGAGTATCTCCGATAACCACAACAGAGCAAGGCATCAGGGAGTGGCCTCTACAGCAGTTCTAGAGGGATGTAATGGTGGTGACAGTAGAAAAGGCTAGTACCAGTCAAAACAACAGGGAAGTGTAATCCAGACTAATGTTGGAGGCATGGGCTGAGTTGAGCTAGACCCAGCAGAAGCAGGAGTGGCCAGGTTCTGCCACAGAGTGGGACAGAAAGGTTAGAGTGGTGAGGCACAGAGAGCCTTAGCAAGGGCTCCCAAACAGCAGCAGGTGAAAGAAAAGCTACGGTACAGTTACCTGGGTCAATGGTCATGACAGGAGCAGGACCAAAGGACTGGGTGCACAGAATCCATGGTCAATGGAGCAATGAAGTAGGTAGGAGTGTGGACTGGGACCCATGTGATCAAGTAAAGGAAACATGATGGTCTGGAAACCCTGCTGTTCTTTTATTCAATGTCACCCACGTGTGACTCTTGGGAATAGACTGTGCACCTTCTTCCTTCTTAATTATCTTCCTAGCCTCCTAAGAGAGGACAGGGTTTCTCAGCCTCTGAGGCTGCTGTTGTCGGGTTGAGCCCAGGATTTTGGACCAGAGGATTCAGAAAGGGAGCTGCAGCTTTCAACTGGTCAACTGGATATAAGTTTTACTCTCCAAGATTAACTCACAATAAAGAAAGAGCTTATAGCTTATAGTCTATAAATACAATATGCTACCTCTCAAAGGCACCATAAGTCTAACTCCATGCTATAAAAACATAGGATATTACAGTGGAATTCTCTACCAAGTGTTTTATCCACTCATTTCCCAGATAAGTAAATCGAGTCCCATGGAGTTCAGCGAATCTCTTAAGATTACACAAGTCCTCACAAAGAATTCAACATTTTTTCCTCCAGCACACTATTATATGTCCTTTGTAAATGAAGGTATTTTATTTAGAGCAGGCTTACAAATGTTGATGGAATGACTTGGAAACTCTCCACAGACATTTGCTTTGACCTGTATCCAACCATTCCTCCACTCACTATCAGTGCCTATAGGGAAAAGGCCAAACAAGTGTGGTGGGCAGAGTGATGGAAAGAACTTGGGCCCTTCCCAGGGAAGTAGTCAATGAACACTTTGCTGAATGACCTATTTGGAGGTTAGCAATAGCAATAATTTGCCAGAAAAAAAGAAAGATAAAGCAAAGAGAGGTGGAGCTAAATACAAACATACGACTCACACTCCCCTAGCACAATGGCCAGAAAATGAAAGCCAGGTACGATTTTGGCCCTGTAAGAAGGCAGAAGGTAGTTTCCCGTGGTGGCCAATCTCTCTATTCCCTGAAGAGGGAAGATGATGTGTGCCATTAGCCTCATGGGCCATGTATGGCTGTGGGCTGCCCAGTTGCCCATGAGGAAGGCGAGGGGGCGCATTCCCCATAATGCAAGTTCATGTCTAATACTTTCTAGGAAAGATACCCCTACATACTTGTACTTCCCTCAAATTTTTTATATCCCAAACTCAACTTATACCTTCTTTCTCCCAAATTAAGCTCCGTCTCCAGACTTTGCAAATGCTGTCATCAATGGTAATAATTCTTCTGGCCAACTTTATCCACATCCTTGCCTTCTGCCTCTCCTCCTGTGCCAAGGTCCCAAGACTGGATCCCTGGGCTGTGTCAGTGGTCTCCATGATTGCTTTCACCAGTGTTTCTTAGACAGCATTCCCTACTACGAAATGTGCAATGGCCCCCCACTACACAACAGTCAAATTCAAACTCCTTAATTTGCCTTTCAGAGTCACCTGACATCCTCTTTCCTATTTACCTTCCCTCCTGTCAAATTTATTTGATCATTCCCACTTGGAGACCACCATTCCCACTTTCCCACTTTTACTCCCTTATCAAGAATCCTTAATCCCCCTTAGTTTATCGATGAGCTCAAGGAGACACAGGGCCCACTGCCCATAACTTCATAAGCACTTCATAAATATATTAAATGTTCCCTTCAAAGTCCACATCTACCTCTCTCCCTGTAGGAAGCGTCTCCTCATCAATCCAGCCCACTTCTTTTCTGTAATGTCTATTGGACACTGAATTCAGTTACCTTTTGTTGTTATCTTGTAACCTTCAACTGCATTGTAACCCTCAAGTACAAGCTATCACAACTCTGCATTTCCATCACTAGGTATAGTGACCCCTAGACAGTAAAAGCTTAATACCTCACACTGGTGATGATATGGCAGCATCTCCAGAATGTGGTCCTTAGTTCCAAACATGCTTACATCATTGACTTACTTTTTAACTCCCGCAAAGCAAAATTCCAGAAATGTAAGAATTTTAGATGAAGAAAGGGATAAGAGGAGGAAGGTGAAAAAGTACTGACTGGCTACCTTCTTATACAAGGTACCATTTTTTTGCTCTGTTATAAATGTCTTCTCATATAAAGAAAAATAACATAAAGGGGTGAATTGATTCAGCTAGGATAACAAATGTTGCTGTCATCACTTGGGACTAGAACCCATAAACTTCTGACTCCTTCTGAAAAATAACTAATGTTAAGGTTTAGATGGCTCTTAATTCAACCTGATGCTCGTTAATGAGCATGATGGTAAAAGTGTTGGGCACCCATGTCTGCCTCAGTAAGAAAACACTTACAAATTTAATGACAGCTCAGGAGAGATTTCGATCTGTCTAACTTATGCTTGCAAGCTTCTTGGGGTTCTCCCTGACTCTAAGCAAAGCCATGTAGCCCCTTGATACTTCTCATACATAAACCTGGGGCAGGTGGGATTCTCCCGACATGTACAACCCCACCCAAATATGTTTGACAAAACTTGTTTAAATGTTGTATAGATATTACCCTTCAAGTAAGAATAGGGTCATCGCTTTGGTCATCACTCCCCTTTAAAAGATGGTAAAAATGGGGTGCAGATCATTGCAGTGACTTGTCTAATCTTTCATACACAATAGTATGCCCTGGCTCTCGCAGGCTAGTCTCCTGCTCATCCTGGCCTGAAAATGGTACACTTTTCATGGCTAATGACCACCCCTCATATAGTGGCGGCAACTTCTAAGACAACTGGGTGTCACAACTAGAAGGGGTTATCTGCTTGAGGGAATTTTATCCAGATGGATATGCAATTCATCAAACAATAATACTGTTGATATAGAGCAGCGGCTCATCAAGGCAAAGGTGACACCCAGCAGAAGTACCAACTTGCAGAAAAAAAATTATCATAACCTGGCTCTAGTTTATAAGGCTCAGAACCAACAGGAATAGAAGTCCTTCGTGGTGGCCCCTGGTCTCCACGTCACTAATTAGGAAATACAACCAACTGCTTCTCTATGCAGCAGTACATCAGGCATCATGTGACTACACAGAACAAAAAGTAGCATCAGGCTGTTGCTATGGAAACCTCAGAACCATCTGAATTGCTATGGCATCATAAAAGCAAAATTCCAATCATCAGTCTTTAACTATAGGGCTGTTGAAATCTATCTCATATTTTTAGAATGTGTGACATTTAACACACTGATGAGTATTTCCAGCTTCAGAATACATTCCCTGCTTTATATTTAGATGGGATTTTTCAGTTCAACTGGCTGGATTTTTTTTCTTCTGGTAAATTCACTGTCTTCTTACAAGTGATTGCAGCTCTTTATATACTTATTTCCAAGATGTTGCTTCATTCGCGCCATTTATTTTCTCTTTATTCTATAATTAAAACTATTTTCTCACTGGCTGCCTATCTCTGTGTCCCCCAGACTCTCTCTGGTTGTATGTTTCATATCCCTAGTCAAAACGCCATCCAGGTCTTAATCCCCATTGGTTTTAACTGATCAAATTTTAAGCCGTAGCTGCTAATAATGAACAGTTCTGAGCCTCAGCCAAAGGTGCATAGCTGCTTCCCTGGTGATTCTTTATCTCTCAAGTTACCATCCCCTTATCTCTGAAGGTGATCCCTATTTACTGACTTTTCCAGGCTTTGTAGAAAATCTTTTTTCTATATCTGGAATAATAGGTATGTCATTTCCACATTCCCCTAGGAGAACTGCTAACAGGATTTTGTTTAACTCTGTATACGCCACATTTTGGATATGAGTGTCTGCACGCACACACATGCTCACAAATATGTTGTTTATCTTGTTTAAAAGATGTTAAAAGAGATTGATCGGCTGTTAAAGAGAACAACTCTTACAACCTAGTTAGCTTAGAAGAAAGAAAAAGGGAAATTGTGAATACAGAGCCAGGAAATACAAATTCTGCTCAAGGAAAGCTGTTAAGTTAGTACACTGTTGTGTGGTAAATGTCCTCCACATCCTTCTTGTTCATCCAGCACCAGACTCTTCAAAGCTTCTGGACTATGTAAGAGCATTCTTTTTTTGAACCTCTTTCCTTAAGAGAGTTTCAGGATCTCTTAGGTCTATTTATTTTCTTCCCCTCTTTATACCTCTCCAAAGAAGTGCCTTCTTGTTCTTTCCACAGTATTAGACAATAAGCTCCAGCACATCAGTGAGCGTGGCATTACCAAGGCGTGACTTTCATCTGTGACTTTCCAGGAACTGACATCTCTACCACTGTGTTACTGAATTTAAAAGCATAATGAATTCCTGGAAAAAGTGCTTAAGCATTTTTGAGTCAACTTTTTCTTCCAGGGGTCACAAGAATCTTCCAGACGATGATTTATTTATTTACTAGCACGTCTGTAATCAGCCCCCGCATACGCTGCAGGTACATAGCAATGTGAACTAAACATATTTGCATAGAGAGCAATGCCACAAAAAGAAACAAAGAATAACAGCCTGATTTGCTGATTTCAACATTAAGGACTACACTGTTGTCCTTGTCAATATCTAGATCAAGTTAAATACTGTGCTCAGAAATTCCACTCTGGGCCAACCACAGCTAATTTTGTTTGGTGTCTGAATAAGATTTCTGGTGATCATGATCTGGTGAAGAACATGCTCTTGCTTCAGATGATTTTTAAACACATATCTACTGTCTATAAATGAATGGACCATAGTTCCATTTCATACACTCATCCATCCTCCTGCTCAATCCTCTGTGCATCACCTCTGTCCTGCCAAGTACTCCAACCTCACAGTTTGCTGTTAGACTGATCCGTGATCACTTAGGTATATGCATAAAGCTGCACCCTAGCATTTGGTGATTTTTTTCTTTTTGTTGAGGTGAAATTCACATAACGTAAAATTAACCACTTTAAACAATTCATTTAGTACATTCATAATGTTGTGCAACCACCACTGTTCTCTAGTTCCAAAATTTTCATCACCCTAAAAAGAAACAATGCAATTCAGTAACAAAAAGGCAATCAATTAAAAAATAGGCAGAGGATATAAATAGACAATTTTCCCAAAGAAGACATACAAATGGCCAACACGTATGTGAAAAGGTGCCCAGCATCACTAATCATCACAGAAATGCAAATCAAAACCACAATGAGATATCACCTCACACCTACTAGAATGGCTGTTATCAAAAGACAAGAAATAACAAGGCGACAATGTGGAGAAAAGAGAACCCTTGTGCACTGGTGGGAATGTAAATTGGGGCAACTCACTGTGGAAAACAGTATGGAGGTTCCTCAACAAATTAAAAAATAGAACCACCATATGATCCAGCAATTCCACTTATGGGTATTTATCCAAGGCAACTGAAAACACTAACTTGAAAAGATGTCTGCACTCCCATATTCACTGCAGCATCATTTATAATAGCCAAGACATGGAAACAACCTAAGTGTCCATCAATGGATGAACGGGTAAAGAAAACGTGTATCTTGCTGTTTGCAACAATATGGATAGACCTAGAGGGCACTATGCTAAGTGACATAAGTCAGCCAGAGAAAAATACCTTATGATCCTACTTATGTGTGGAATCTAAACAAACAAACAAGCAAAACCAAACTCACAGATACAGAGAACAGAATGGTGGTTGTCAGAGTTGGATGAGAGGTGAGTAAAATGGGTGAAGGGGGTCAAAAGGTACTAACTTCCAGGGGATGGAACATACAGCATGGGGACTATGGTTAATAAAACTGTACTGCATATTTGAAAGTTGCTAAGAAAGTAGATCTTAGAAGTTCTCATCACAAGAAAAAAGTTCTAACTACATGTGATGGATGTTAACTAAATTTATTGTGATCATCTCATGTTGCACGCCTGAAACTAATAAAATGTTATATGTCAATTATATCTCAATAAAAAAAGAAATCTAGTATTGAATAATAAGTTATGGGAAAACACAGAATAATAGTTGTTCTCATTAATTTCTTCTCCTCTAAGCTTAGACATAAATAAAAATAGGATTCCTAATTAAAAAAAAGAAAAAAAAGGAAATGCTATACCCAGTAAGCAGTTGTTCCTTATTCCTCCAGCCCCTGACAAGAACCAATCTGCGTTCTGTCTCTAAAGATTCACTTATTGTGGCATTTCATATATATGAAACCATATAATATGTGACCCATTTTCATCTAGCTTCTTTTGCTTAGCAGAAGTTAACCCATGTTATAGCATGCATCAGTACTTTATTCCTTTTTACGAATAATATCCATTATATGTATATACCATAATCTGTTTATCCAAACAGCAGATGACATGTGGGTTATTTCTGCCTTTGGCTATTGTCAATAGTGCTGCTATAAACATGCATATACATGTATTTGTTTGAATACCCATTTGCAGTTTTGGGGGGTATATATCTAGGAGTGGAATTACAGGGTCATAGGGTAATTGTACATTTAACTTTTTGAGGAGCCACCCAATTATTTTCCACAACAACTGAACTAATAGCCACATTTAAGCTGGAAAATATTAAGAGCTCCAGGAAATCTTACATAGATTTCTAAAGCTGCTCTCTGACCTGTCATATCCTCCAGCAGGTACCGGGGGACAGAACCAGCTGTGGGTACTTCCAGACAGGAGATACAAGTTTCATCTTCCCTAGTAAAACAGGTACCTGCTGGGAGAAGCCATGACTAGGTAAAAGGAGAAATACAAGAGGTCAGTGAACGTGTGAACATGTGGCAAAGTCAATCAAAGCTTCAAGAATGGCCTTCCCTTCGATCTAAACAAACAAGCAATAATTGAAATTATCCTGAGGAAGTCATCTAAGATGGCATAAATATTTACATACAGGGAAATTATTATGGAATTATTTTTATGGTGAAAATTTAAATGTCCAACCTACAAGAAAATTTAATTATACCAAGGTACATCCAACCAACTTTTAAACACTATTTTATCTGAGAAAGTACTCACAACAGAATATTAATTGAAGCAACAGTTAATCACAACTACATATTATGATGTCAAGTTATAAAAATGTTATACACTTATACACAAACACTCACATATGTGTATGTCTGTGTCTGTGTGTGAGTGGATGTGTCTGCATCCATATGTGTCTGAAAAACAGAAGGCAATATGCCAAAATATTTACAATGGGATCCTCTGTGATTGTTATTTTTCATTTTTATATTTATCTCCAGTTTCCAGATTTCCTACCATGAAATTCGAGGACAAAAACAAACAAACAACAAAGCACAGAGATGATGCCATAATATCCACTTTGTTTCAGTAATCCACCCACCTATACCCTTCTTCATTCATTCATCAAGCACATACTGAGCTCTTTCTCTTCTCACAGAGCTGGGCTGGGCAATGTGGGAGGGATGGTGAAAAAAACTAGGAGGGATCTTATTTATTTATTTATTTTTTATTTGACAGAGATCACAAGTAGGCAGAGAAGCAGGCAGAGAGAGGTGGAAGCAGGCTCCCTGCTGAGCAGAGAGCCCAATGAGATGCAGGGGGGCTCGATCCCAGGACCCTGAGATCATGACCTGAGCCGAAGGCAGAGGCTTTAACCCACTGAGCCACCCAGGCGCCCCGGAGGGATCTTATTTTTAGGAACTTTTAATCTCTGACATGTCAAGAGGATGACATCTCTGAAATCTTGTATTTCATGATCCCTTCTCTCATCTCCTTAAACAAATTTAAAAGCTTCTTTTTGTTCTCAAAAAAACATTGTTCTATTTGTATTTCAAATGTCCTTTGAAAAATGCCTCATCTGATCGTGCAGATACTATTCTATGAAAATAATGAACTATATCTGGTTTTGTGGAGGAATGCCCCTACTCTACTTCAGATTGGTCAAAGCATTAACACAATCATATCTCTGCTTTTATTTTTCCTTCATTCCCTAAAAGTGAATGATTCTTATTCTCAGGACAGGTTTAAATAGAACAATGAGAACTATTATTAGTAGTATCTGTTATTTATTTCTTCCAAACATTAAAAATAATCTACCATATTCCCTTGACATTCCTTTTTATGTAGGCTAGATGTCCTAATTTTTATTTTTGCTTGAATTGAAAAGCCCAGAGGCGTTAAGGATATTGCCTATTATGCTGCGGTAAATTAGAAATGGAGCAAGAACAGGAAACCAAATCTCCAAAATCTGGCCCAGCATTTCAGTGAAATTTAAGAAGAAAAACATACCTAGATGAAAAGTGTACCTGTATGAGATAGTAAATCTTTCTCACAAATGTAAAGCATCTCCCCTGTGCTTCCTTGCATAAAAAATCAGTTACCATCAGGAAATAGCAGAGGGACTCAACGCTGCAGTTAGAGATTGAAAACTACCTGTAAAAATTATTTCCCTAAGGTTCTCCATTTATTCTGTTCTCTCCGCAGATAATAAATAAACCTGCTCAGTTTTGAACATCAAGTCTGACTCTTCTTGCCGCGAGACCTCCAGGTGTCCCGTGTTGCAGGTGGAGTCAAGCTGGGTCCAATCAATTTCATACACAACTGCCAGGGATGGAGGTGGTAATACTCACGACTAAAAAGACCAGAGTGAAACTGCCTCCTTTTCTGAGGGTGTATCTGATTATAAAAATAATAATCGCAACTCCTTGAATGAGGTGCTTCCTCCAGCATGTGTACAGCCCAGAAGAATTTACACAGAGGAAGGTGGTGATTGTCTACACTCTCATAGTTTCTTGTGCCTACATGGAACAATACAAACTAAGAATCTGAACCAAGTTGTTCTTTACCACTTTGCAACACTGAAATTTTTCATCCAGCATATTCAGTGAGCAGCTATTTTATCTACTAGCTTTGTATGAAAGATCAGTAGAGGCAGAGATTCAACAAAGTCTTTCCCAAGGAGGGCAAGTCAGTCAATATGGCCAGGAACTGCAAAAAACAAATTCTAATTCTAATGTTAAAGCCTTCCAACAAAGGGGGGTCTGGGTGGCTCAGTCAGTTGGCTCTGTCAGACTCTTGATTTCGGTGCAGCTCATGATCTCAGGGTCATGAGATCAAGCCCTGCATTAGGCTCTGCGCTGGACATGGGACCTGCTTTCTGGGGGGTAGGGGGGGTAGAGATAGGGTGGCTGGGTTATGGACATTGGGGAGGGAATGTGCTATGGTAAGTGCTTTGAAATGTGTAAGCCTGATGATTCACAGACATGTATCCTGGGGCAAATAATACATTATATGTTAATTAAAAATAAAAATTTAAAAAATTAAGAATGAAGGGAAAAAAAAGGAATTCTCAGTCTCCCTCTCCCTCTGCCCCTTCCCCCACCGGGCATACACATTCTCTCTCAAATAAAAACAAAAAACTAGCCTTCTAGCATGACAACAAGTGCACACTCACACACGTGCATGCATGCACACACACAGGCGGATACACACACAAAGGCACATGCACATGCCTAAGGGGAATATGGCAGGGATCTCATTATTAGTACAAACCTGGGATAACTGGGGCAACTGAGACCAGAAATTAGCATCAACTCAAATTTCATCTATTCAAACATGACCTCCCCTTCAAGGGATGAGCCCAGAGTCTCTCACCAGGCTAGACTTCAGCCATGAACCCAAGAGGCCAAGCTTCACCAGTCCCAGATAAGTTGCAAAACACTGAAATGTGCCTATTATCAAATAACTTTGGGGCATATGACAGACATGAAAGTTTCGAATCAAAGCCTAAAATTCAAATTAAATCAAAATCTGAAGGCTCTATTTTTATAAAAGGACCAAAAAAAAACCCTCAAGCACAAACCAAAATAGTATCTCCTAAGTATATCATAGATATAGAGGGACATGGACCTCAGTGGGGTTGGAAAGTGCGCATCACAACAGTCTATAGTGTACTTCTGCTTATCTTTATTTGGTGCTTGATTAGAAATGCCTTTCTTAATGTAAATCGCTGACCAAAGAAACCTCTCAGTAAATGTTAACTATTATTGTGCTTAGTGGTGCTAACTATGATAACTTGAATTCAAATACAAAGTGGTAGGCAATTCACCTCCATCCTCTGTGTCCAGCCCTAGTTCCCTAAATGGTGTGGGCAACACTCTTGTCTAGGGGAGGGATGGTGGTAAAGGGATGCCAAGGCCAGGCAGCAAAGGCAGGCAACCCTGTCTAGGATGGGTGGATGCAATCTCAGGAGTCTGCCAGCCCACTCTCCATGAATTGGAAACCAACTAATTGGGAGAATCCTAAAATTGCTACTACTGTCATTAATGTCTCAGTCTGTCACAATACTCAGAATAGTCCCTATGGATATTTAAGTCAGAAAGCTGCCACCAGGTGGCGCCACAACAAGACTGGGACCAGTGTCCAACTCAAACTCTCTGCTATCTGGCCCCTCACATGTTAAATGCATTATCCTCCCAAGTAAGAAACCTCTTATTTTATACAGTCGACAAAATGGGACCCCCACTTATTGTGTTATGGCTATTGTGTTATGATAACTTTTAAGGGTGAAAGGAGACACTATAATAATGGAGCAAAAAATAAATCAAAATTACTCAGGGCAAGTAGGATACATAGTCACCCTAGTTATGGCAACGTTTATATTATTACTATTACTATTATACCATTATATTGATTTATTTTTATATTTTATTCTTATCTTTTTATTTTTTATTATTTTGCAGTGAGAGAAGGAGCCAGTGATGCTGAGTAGGACAAAGTTAGTGGTGGCCCCCACGGCCCATACCTATCTAGGACCATGACACTGCTCTGAAGTTATTTGTAACACATGCAAACTTTGCTGTCTAAAGTGCCAACTTCCTGCTAATGCCTGAGTGTCTATAGCTTACTAACCCTAGAAAACGAGCAAATCGTGGATGTGAGCCTTGGGAAACAAATAGCGCCAAACCAACTCAAAGAGACAGAAAAGTCCTACTTACTCACCACCAAACCCATGTCATGCCAGCTCACATTTGTTTCCTGATATTTCTACTCTGGCTCTTTGGTGAATTTGGAGTCTGTATGATAGAACATGAAATTGCAGTTGCTTCCTGAAGCTCACTTTCAGTCCAGCAAAACACATGCTCTCAGGAAACGTGCCTGTGGAGTGTCCTGGGATCACCAGACTTTCCAAATACTCCCTCGGAGGGTAAGAGGGGACACAGTGGCAGAGTTTGAAGCAGCAGGCGCCTGTGGGGCATGGCTGCCTGGACATGGGGGAAGAGCCTTTTCCATGGGATTCCTAGAAGATCAGCTCTCTGCCAGTACTGTATGAGCATGGAGTCTTAGGGCAAGGAAGACGTGAGTGTTAATGTCAGATGGCCTCATCGGGACCTACAAGCTGATGAGGTCTGGGATGTTGAGGCAGGGCCATGCCATCATTATGAGGCAGTGGGACATGCAAAAGTCAAATCAGGCTGCCTGGGACCGCTGACAGGCCAAGGCTGCGTGGGAAGTCCTCTCTGTCAGGCCAGATAAGAGCAAGGCCTAACGAAGGGACCCATGCCCATTCATTAAGATTGAGGCAAAGGGCAGAGGAGATGCTCAAGGCTTAGTGACCAGGGATAGAGAGGCCACTGGGGAGCGAGCCTGTTTCACAGGGGACTTTATAAATTCCCCACATCCTTGATTTTTGTCATTTTGTTTCCTCCCATTTCCCTCATAGCCTCTTCTCTGATTTTGCCGTCATTTTATCTTATCACAAGTTTGTTTTGTTGAACAAATTGTTAACTCATCGTTACTTTGGGATTTCACTAATATTATAGGCACTGATGAATGTGTTTCTTCCTCTTTCTACTGTTCATTATCCTGGAACTTCCCTACAAAACTTGGGCTCGGCATCTAGACAGATCTAGCTGAATTTAAATTCCAGCTCCATAATTTTGTGAGCTGTGAAGATGCTCTTAAGTCTCAGTTTCCAACCTATGAAATACGGGGTCTAAGAATGCCTGCCTTACGGGGGCACGGGAGATGTAAATGAAACACTACACTGAAAGCACTTAGCACAGGGCCCGTCACTCATTCTTTAAATGCCTAAAAAATGGTAGTTAGTATTCTTTCATTATCCTTGTTGTTCTACATTAACTCGAATATGTATTTTTTATTTTTTTTATTTTTTTTTAAGATTTTATTTATTTATTTGACAGAGAGATCACAAGTAGAGAGGCAGGCAGAGAGAGAGGGGAAGCAGGCTCCCCACTGAGCGGAGAGCCCGATGCGGGGCTCGATCCCAGGACCCTGAGACCATGACCTGAGCCAAAGGCAGAGGCTTTAACCCACTGAGCCACCCAGGCGCCCAATATATTAAGTTTTTAATTCTCTTACTTATTTTTGGTGAGAACATTGAAGTTCTACTCTCTTAGCAAATCGCAATTATATAACCCAGTCTTACCAATGACAGTCATCCTGCTTTTACAGGAGCTCTTCAGACCTTATTCATCTTTTTTTTTTTAAAGATGTTTTTATTTATTTATTTGAGAAAGAGAGTGAGACAGCTCACGGGGAGGGGCAGAGGGGAAGGGAGAGAAGCTAAATCCACTAAGTGTGGAGCCAGATGCCGCCGGGCTTGAACTCACGACCCTGAGACCACCACCGGAACCGAAATCAAGAGTCAAATACTTAACCCTTAACCAACCGAGCCACCAGGGTGTTCCCCAGACCTTATTCATCTTAGAACTACAAGTCTATCCCCTTTTACCACTGTTCCCCCTCCCCTTGGCAACCACTTTTCTACTCTGTTTCTATGAATTTGACTCATATATGTTTTCTTTTTTGGTTCTACATATAAATGATCCCATGCAGGTATTTGTCTTTGTCTGGCTTATTTCACTAATTTCCTTATTAGTTAGTTAGACATTTCTCTATTCTTGTATTCTCATTTCTTTTAATTTATTGCAATTTTTAATTTTAATCTTAATCTTTCATTTTTATTATCTTTTGCTGATGTGAAGAAAGGTTTTTTAAGATTTTACTTACTTACTTATTTATTTATAGAGTTAGTGGGGCAGGGCAATGGCAGAGGGAAAGGGAGAAAGAATCTCAAGCAGACTCTACACTGGGCACAGAGCCCAGTGCTGGGCTCCATCTCATGACCCTGAGATCACGACCTGAGTCGAAATCAAGAGTCAGACACTTAACTGACTGAGCCACCCAGGCGCCCCAAAAGATATTGTTTTTGACAAAAAAAAAAAAAGATTGTGTGAACTCCTCCCACCTTCTAGCAGAGAGATTGATCATTTTTATTAGCAGGGCAACAGTGAGGGGTATGCAAGATTAGAGCAGGTAACACAGTGTGGTTCATTTTGAAAACAAGGAGGTAGCTGTAGAAGGGGTCCAGGGTGAAGAGACTGGCCAAGGGAAACAGATTTTGCAGGCATTTATTCTGGGTGGAAGGGACTCACTGCCCCCTCTGCAATGTAAATCACCTCTCAGACACCTCCACAGAACCTTCAATAAGATCTGTACGATTCATCACGCCAGTAATTAATCTCTTGTTTCTCCGTTTCAAATCCACCCTTCCAGACACTTTCTCCTAATATCTGGGCTGCTTTCCACATCAGCCTGACCCTCTGCTTCTCTCTGAAGCTCTGTGCACCTGGGAAACCAGAGGAAACTTGCAAAGCTGCAGAAGGAGAGGGGCTCATTTCTTCCTGTCTGCCTCTTGTCTTGTCTGTATCACCGCAGTCCAGCTATGTCCACCTGCCAGAGCATTTGGGTCCAGCAGCAGCTGCAGCTGAATCCACTTTGCAGTTTTTCCAGCACCAGCAGCATGAGCCTCATGATGACAAGCTCCAAGACACCATACCCCCTCCTGAGAGATGAAGGTCCAAGCCCACAGACTCCCTGCTGTTGGTATCCAGACGCCCTGAACCACAGGGCCCCCTCCTCAGAGGTCTGAGTTTCAGCTCCGTGGAGGCTCTGCCTCCAGGCTTCTCAGACTAGTTTCTAAAAAAAATATTTTATTTATTTATTTGAAAGAGAGAGAGAGCAGGAGAGCACAAGCTGGGGGAGAGGCAGAGGGAGAAGGAGCAGACTCCCCGCTGAGCAGGGAGCTGGATGTAGGACTCGATCCCAGGACCGGGGGATCATGACCTGAGCAGAAGGCAGACGCTTAACCAACTGAGCCACCCAGGCGCCCCAAGGCAAATAATTCTGAGTATGGCTTCAGAGTTGGCTAGGGGGGAAAAAGTCATACAAGTGTCTCAGAAGGTGAGAGCCACGTTTGAGTTATCCTAACACTGCCTGTCCCTACAATTACCTTTTGCTTCCATGACCTTAAAACTTATTTTTTATTACATCCAGCAAAAAGTGTGGTCTGAGAGGAGAGAGGCTCCTCACCAAACCAAGAGAGCTGCTGCTCTTCTCTGCAGCTGCCCCTGAAGCCACCCCAAGAAATGAGGGGGTGACTGGCCAAGACCTCCAGGAGCTATGGTTGTCTCCACACCGGTGCCACACGGAATTATTCCAACAGGCTTGCTTCCCGACACCTCATACTAATCACTAATCATGCAGGAGGACCTGCATGTTTTTGAAATCCACAGAGAGCCACTAGATTTTGGAAACCAAGGCAATGGCGTGCTGCAAGGCGGTGGTGGGCGGGAGCGTGCAGCCGGGGAACAGCTTTCCTGTCTGTTCCTGGGCCTGACTTTGGTCAGGAAGCACCAGGTGGTGATGCCTGGGGGATACTGAAGACAGGAAAGTTGCTCTGAGGTGTCTGTATAATGATAGCCATCCCCTCACCCCAAGCACCTGATTGGTTCTGACCGGACAGTCACCGCGCAGCTCATGACTGGGTATTTCTAACTCTGTGCTATCACACCCACGACAGAGGGCATCCAATGAGCATCTGACTCAGGTTCATACTAGATTCTGGAAAGCATCTGGATCCTAGAAAGTAAGCGGTGATGATACTAGTTAATCAACAATAACACAGCCAAGTGGCTTCTGCCGCTTTCTGATCATACACAGAACAGATACTAACTCCGCTAATTTACTTCCATTTCCTTATGGTTCTGATCATTTGGGTTTTGAATCAGTAAATGATTCCCACAGACGTCACATGCCTTGTGTGTCACCTTGCCATTTGGCTCTGTTCACCATCATTTTGCATTTCCTTTGCAATTTTCCCCTTTCTTCCATTTTTGCATTTACCCGGAGTAGTAGCCGATGGAAAAGGTCTTTTTTGGCAATGGGGAAGCTAGTGTTACACTTTGAATAGTCAACTTTCTCCTTTAGCCAGGTGCCTTTGCTTTGAAAAATTACTGGGAAGAAGAAAGGGAGGCCCCTTAAACAATGTCACTAAGTCCACCCAGAAATGATTAATTTGGCTAATGAAGCTCCATGTAAGAGCGGAAACTCACAATAGGCCAAGTGGTCTTAGGTCACGGGGAGCTGCCAGAGTCAGGGTTCGTCCTTTCTCCCACAGCTATAAACTGTGCAAACGAGGCCCCACTTCACCAAGGAATAAGGGAGAGAAACTGCATTTGGGGCCATTGAGTTCCTCTGGCAGGGCCTTCTTTTTTCCTTCGTAAAGTTGCATTTTTATATTTTCCTATGTGGGCACATCATAGAAGCTGTCATACTTGATCAGCGCCCGAAGAGAAAGATGAAAACATCACACTCACATCTGTGCAGCCGGGATGAGCAGGGAGAAATCGAGAAGATTAAGCAAAGAGCTTTCATGCCCGAGATAACCCAGCTGTGTGAAAAATCAAGTCTATTGAACACGAAAGCACTGAACCACCAAAATAACTGCTTTAACCAGGAAGGAAGGGACTAAATGCCCCAGCAAAGCACACACAGTGACGCAGACCTCGACTGCATTTCCAACAAATTCATGACTGTCTCTCCACCCTATGATGCGACTCTGCCTCAGTCGTTCTATTAAAGTTCTGCTCACTCATCCTTCTTCTTTGAATAAATAGTAACACCTTACTTCTGTGAGGCTGTATAAATTGCAAGTTTTCCTAAAACAGGATTTGGGCTTTCAACATCGTTAGCCATAAAACTAAAAAGCTTGTAATTACCTGTAACCTCTATGCTACCCAATACAGCAGCCAACAGCCATAGGTGACTGTTTATATTAAATTAGGATGGGGCGCCTGGGTGGCTCAGTCGGTTAAGTGACCAACTCTTGATTTTGGCTCAGGTCATGATCTCAGGGTCGTGAGATCGAACTCTGTGTTGAGCCTGCTTGGGATTCCCTCTCTCCCTCTGTCCCTTCCCACCCCTCAATCATGCTCTCTTAATAAATAAATAAGTAAGTAAGTAAGTAAGACAAAAGTGAAGATTCAATTGCTCAGATGCACCAGCCACATTTCAAGTACTCAAAAGCCACCTGTCACTTATGGCTACTGGATTGGGCAGTGTCCACACAACATTTCCGTCATTGCAGCAAGTTCTCTAGGAAATGAAAGGATGGTGGGGCTCCACTTCCAGGATGCAACTATTTATATTCCTATGAGCTTTCTGACACTCTGAGCATCTGCTTTACCTGCTTCCCAGTAGGGTTCCTGATATTCCTACCAACGGGGGCTCAGATGCCAGGAATTCTTCGGGGCATAGGTGACTCAGGTTATTTAGAAACCATGTTCAGTCTTGCAGACTATGAGGCTCCTGCTTCATGTGGGATGCAAAAGGAAACTTCTCCTAATCTTTAAAGCAGCTTCTCACGATGCCTGTGATGGCTAATTGTGTGTGTCAATCTGACTAGAGTGTGGGGCACCCTGATTAAATGTTATTTCTGGGTGTGTCTTCAAGGGTGTTTCCAAATGAGATCTGCATTCGAATCAGTGAAGTCAGTAAAGCAGGTGACCCTCCCCAGTGTCGGTGGGCTTCATTCAATCCATTGAGGGCCTGAAAAGAACAAAAGGTGGAGGAAGGAAGAATTCACTCCTCTTTTCCCTGCTTCCCTGCATGAGCTGGCACATCTTATCTCACCTTCTCCTCCTTTGAACAGGGAGTTATGCCATCGGCTCCCCTAGTTCTCAGGCCTTTGGACTTGGACTGAATTACACTGCGGGCTTTCCTGGGTCTGCAGCCTGCAGGTGCAGATCATGGGGGCTGCTCAGCTTCTGTAATCACGTGAGCCAATTCCAACTCCCAGACATAAAGCATAGGCAAGCCTCTCACCTGGGAAAGAGCCTACGCTCCTGGCGCAAGCACCAGCTAATGCTTAGTGGTTGGGGGTTCACACTTCCAGTCTTTGAAATGCAACAAAGATAATGCCAAGGATAAATAGGATAAGGGTAAAGAGTATTTGGGGCCACGAGCCTCTAGGACAGTTCCTTGGGGGACAGCAGGGTGTCACACCTGGTCTGGTCTGGATTGCTTGGATCTACTATGCACTTATTAACAATGCAAATGACTAATCCCAGAACTTGTCACTTTTTGGAACTCTTATTTCTTGCTATGACTTACAGTATAGTCTGGAGGGAGTGGGTTCAGACAGACAAAAGCTGACTCTGGCTGGTTTTCCCTGAGGCCACCCATCATGTCAGTGATCAGTCTGCTTCTCCATCTGATGTCCAACATGTCCAGCTACTGCTAACAGAAGCCCAACAATCGACTGGCTGTTTGATTATTCTCAAGGCTAAATATTCAGAATGATCTAACAGACTCACACATAAATACACACACAAGTTCTCATAACCTTCTCAACATGAAAGTTCACAGTTTTTCTTCCCATCCCAGCAACAAACTAACAACCAGCCAGCACTTAAATTAGGGGAAAAAATTAAAAGAAGACTCTACGACCTATGTTCAAAAAAAAAAAAGACTGCAGCTGTCTCCTCTGTACTAAGGCCTGTGTTTTCAATTTTAATTTACAGTCAACAACTGTATGCTTGGTTACCCCCTTTCATCCTTATTTCTCTTTGCTGTCGCTTATTTGTAAGACCAAATGTTTCAAATTAAAAAGCTACTTCAAATCCAGTCTTTAATAGGAGAAACAAAACTTTTTTTTAATTGCATAAAACACTAGAGGTAAGCTCAATAGCCTCATGCTGCACTGATAGGAATCCAAAATAGTCCAATATTTCTAGGAAGCAGTTTCACCCAAACCAATCAATACCTTTAAAATCACTCACGACCTTTGACCTAATACAACTATTTTTGGGAAACTGAAGACCAAATCGGATATTCCATGAAGATTTATGTGCAGGGATGTTCATCACAGTGTTATTTATAATACTGGAAGCTGGAGACGGCACCAGAAATATTCAAGAAAGACACGGCTACATGAACAATATATTTACACTCTGGAATGTTATCCAACCATTAAAGATCATGCTTTCAATGAATACTTAATACCATGAAAGCTGCTATGTTACTAAGTGTGAAAAGCGTAATATAAACCTGTATATGAAATGCGAACTCAGTGGAGACTGAACCTCAGTCTCCTTACCCGTAAAATGCTGTTAATTATGGTTTTTTGTAAGGTTTCAATGAAACAGTCCTGTAAATTCTTAGCACCGTGTTTAACACTGGCAGGAGAGCCATATATGTTAGCTATTGTCATCATATGTGACAAAAGGCACACACACACATTCGCATTCACATACATGTACGAGAGAGAGACTAGTTAGCAACACACCAAGTATCAGTAGACATTGAGATTACTAGTGGTTTTTATTTCCTTCTTTACACTGTTTGCATTTTCAGTGTTACAAAATGGGTATATATTACTTGTGTAATCTGAAAGAGATAGTGTGAACCTTTCCGTAATATAATAAAATTGTTGTTTAAATACCACATGCAGATGATTCTTCCATGGAAGTTCAGGGAGGAGGTGGTAGGGGGAGAAGAAGTTAGGAAGGAGGCACTTCTTGTACACATACAAGTGCTCAGTTTCCAACCTCACAGGCAAATTATTTGATCCAAGCATAACACTAAAGAGGAAATCAA
This sequence comes from Potos flavus, assembly GCA_028534135.1. Classification (NCBI taxonomy): domain Eukaryota; kingdom Metazoa; phylum Chordata; class Mammalia; order Carnivora; family Procyonidae; genus Potos; species Potos flavus. The sequence continues at coordinate 101,420,789 of CM052897.1, forward strand.
TCACAAGGAGAGCAAGAGAAGAAAAAATGAACAGAGAAGAACTACACAAACAACCAGAAAACAATTAACAAAATGCCAATAAGTACATACCTATCAATAATTACTTTAAATGTAAATGGCTACATATGCCAATCAAAAAGACACAGGACGACTGAATGGATTAAAAAAACAAGACCCATCTATATACATACAGACTGAAAGTGAAGGGATGGAAAAGATATTCCATGCAAAAGGAAGCAAAAAAAAAAAGAAAAAAGAACCTGAAGTAGCAACAACTTGTATCAAACAAAATAGACTCTAAAACAAAGAATATAACAGGAGACAAAGAAGGGCATTATATCATCTTAAAGAGATCAATTCAGTAAGAGTTGGATTATATATATGATACATATTATATAATACATGTTATGTTAATATATATTAATACTTATTATACATTATATAGAGAGAATATAGAAATACAAGAAAAATGGGAAACGTGGATGTTAAACAGCACGCTACTAAGCAACCAATGAGCCAATAAAGAAATCAAAGAAGAAATTAAAAAATACATGGAGACGAATGAAGATGAAAACACAACAGTCCAAAATCTTTGAGACGCAGCAAAAGCAGTTCTAAGAGAGGAGGTTACAGACTGACCCTGAGAAACAAAAAACAATCAAATAAAAAATCTCACCTTTGCCTAAAGTAACTAAGAAAAGAAGAAGAAACAAAGCCCAAAGTTAGTAGAAGGAAGGAAATAATAAAGATTAGAGCAAATAAATAAGATAGAGCCAAAAAGACAATAGAAAAGATCAATGAAACCAACAGCTAGTTCTTTGAAAAGGTAACCAAAATTGATAAGCTTTTAGTCAGACACATCAAGAAAAAAAGAGGACTCAAATATTAAATTAAATCAGAAATATAAGAAGTACCAACATCAGTTGGTACTCAGAAATACAAAGATTGTAAAAGAATACTATAAAAACTATATGCAAACAAACTGAACAACCTAGAAGAATTGGACAAATTTCCAGAAACATAAAATCTTCCAAAACTGAATCAGGAAGTGGAAAATCCGAACAGATCAATTACTAGTAACAAAAGTGAACTGGTCATTAAAAAACTCCCAAAGAACAAAAGTCCAGGACTAGATGGATTCACAGGTGAATTCTACCGAACAGTTAAAGAAGAGTTAACACCTATTCACCTCAAATTATTCCAAAAAATAGAACAGGATGGAAAGCTTTGAAATTCATTCTACAAGGCCAACTTTACCCTCATACCAAAACCAGACAAAGACACTACAAGAAAACTATAGGCCAATATCCCTGATGAACATAGATGCAAGAATTCTCAACAACATACTATTAGTAAACAAAATTTGGCAATACATTAAGGGGATCATTTGCCACGTCCAAGTGGGATTTATTCCAGAGATATGATGGTTCAATCAATGTGATACACCACATTAACACAATGAAGAATAAAAACCATGTGATCATCTTAATAGATGCAGAAAAAGCATTTGACAAGATTCAACCTCCATTTGTGATAAAAACTCTCAACAAAGTGAGTTTAGAGGGCACATACCTCAACATAATACAGGCCATATAGGACAAAACCACAGCTAACATCATCCTTGGTCAGGAATAAGACAAGGATGTCCACTCTTACCACTTTTACTCAACATAGTACTAGACGTCCTAGCCACAGCTCTCAGACAAGGAAGGAAGGGAAGGAGAGTGGACAGGACAGGAGGAAGGAAGGAAGGAAGGAAGGAAGGAAGGAAGGAAGGAAGGAAGGAAAAATGTAAATTGGTAAGGAAAAAAGTAAAACTGGCACTACTTGCAGATGACATGATATCATACATAGAATACACAAAAGGCTCCACCAAAAAACTATTGGAACTAATAAAGAATTCAGAAAAGCTGCAGGATACAAAATTAACATAATGGAAATCTGTTCCATTTCTATATACTAATAACAAAATAACAGAAGGAGAAAATAAGAAAACAATCTCACATTTGCATCACAAGGAGTAAAACACCTAGGAATACATTTAACCAATACTCTGAAAACTATAAAATACTGATGAAAGAAACTGAAGATGATACAAACAAATGGAAAAATATATCATGCTCATGGATTGGAAGAATTGACATTGTTAAAATGTCCATCTATCCGAAGCAATTTACAGATTCAGTGCAATCTCTATCAAAATACCAATACTATTTTTTGCAGAACTGGAACAAATAATCCAAAGATTTGTACAGAACCACAAAAACCCTGAATAGCCAAAGAAATATTCAGAAAGAACAAAGCTGGAGATATTATAATCTCATATTTCAAGATACACTAATATATATATACACACATCCACACACAATGGAATATTACACAGCCATAAAAAAGAATGATATCTTGCCATTTGTGACAATATGGATGGACCTAGAGGGTATTATATTAAGTGAAATAAGTCAGACAGAACAAGAAAAATACCATACGATTTCACTTAAATGTGTATTCTAAAAAACAAAACAAACAAAAAAACAGAAACAGAATAATAAATACAAAAAACAAACTGGTGGTTTCCAGAGCACTGGGGTGGGGAGATGGGCGACATAGGCAAAGGGGACTAAGAAGTACAAATTTCCAGTTATAAAATAAATAAGTAACAAGGATGAAAGGTACACCATGGAGAATTTAGTCAATAATACTGTAATAACATTGTATAGTGACAAATGGTAACTACCTTTATCATGGTGAGCACAGAATAATATATGAAATTGCTGAATCACTATGTTGAACACTTGAAACTAATACAACATTGTATGTCAACTATACTTCAATAAAAAAAGAAGGCAAATTATTTTACATAATAATTTGTTTCTGTGATACTTTTAAACACTCTTGCAGTGGGTTGAATGGGTGGTCCCTCAAAAGATATGTCTACCTGGAAGCTGTGAATGTACCCTTATTTGGAAAAAGTCTTTGTAGACGTAATTAAGTTCGACATTTCAAGAGGAAATCATCCTGGATTAGGGTGGACTCTGAATCCAATGACAAGTGTCTTTGTAAGAGAAGAGTAAGGGAGAAGACCCGCAAAGGAGGAAACCATGTGAAGACGGTCAGAGATTGGAGTGATGTGGTTCCAAGCCAAGGAGAACATGGAGCCACCAGAAGCTGGAAGAGGCAAGGAAGGATTCGCCTCTTGAACATCCAACAGGAACCAAAATTGCACACAACTTGGTTCTGAATGGGATCAAACTATGCTGCTCCAAAATACACCACTTTGGCATACAAACTATTTTGAGCTGGAGGTAACTGAGAAATCACAGATGCAGAAAAAGCTCTCGACTCTCCCCTGCTTTCTGCATAAAAGCAGGGTATTACTTTCCCTCTGTGGAGGTGTTCTCCTTCCTCTCCCCTGTACCAGGAATAGGAGACAAGTCTTATCATTGAAGATGGCACCGACTTGAATCTTCACACAGACCCTATAAGTAGATTGTCCTTATCTTCCATTAGTTTCCTTCCATATATTTACTTCCTCACAATTTACTGCCCTTGAAAATCCGAAACACTTGTCCTTTGTCCTGTCATTTCTCCACAAACTTATCATTTTTTGTTAAAACAGTATATAAGCTTTCAGGCCTAACCACTTCTATAGGTTTTCATTCCTTTTCTGTGAGACCCCGTGTACACCTAAAAACTAAATATTAACATCAAATAAAATTGTTATGCTTCTTCTCCTGTTAATCTGCCTTTTATTACTTAACTTGCAGGGCTCCAAGTACTAAACCTAAGGGGGTAGAGGAAAAAAGTTCTTCCTCGCCTACAGTTTCTCTCTCTCTCTTTTTTTTAAGATTTTATTTATTTATTTGAGAGAGAGAGTGAGAGAGAGCATGAGAGGGGGTGGGATCAGAGGGAGAAGCAGGCTCCCCGTTAAGCCAGGAGCCCAATGCAGGATTCCATCTCGGGACTCAATCCTGGGACTCCAGAATCATGACCTGAGCCGAAGGCAGTCGCTCAACCAACTGAGCCACCCAGGCGTCCCCCTCCCCTATAGTTTCATATTCTGCCTCCAGACGCCAAGCTCGTGAAGATCCATTCTCGCCCCAGCAACCTAATACAGACCTGAATTTCAAGACATCCTGAGCTTAGATCCCTGAACGTGCCACGGGATGTCCTGCCTCCTCATTATTTGCTCATATTCAACAGTCTTGTCCTTCATACCATTTACTGAGCATCTACTATGTACCAGCCTCTGTTCTGTGGTAAGTTCTAGAGAAATGCAGCCAGTGAAATCAGGGTTCCAGCTCCTCAGCAGGTCTGTACATATCGAACAGCACTGACCATGCTTATGATGGGTCTCGCACCATCACTATTTGTATGTTAGGGAAATGTTATTATATGGGGGAAAGATCAAGGGACTTTTAGCTTAGAAGAACTTGGTTCCTATTTCGGCTATATTTCTCTGGTTCATCAGTACCAGTCAAATAAATTTATAATGTGTGAGAACCTGAATAATATCAATAGCTAATTTTCATCAGGAGCTTACATTATGCCAAATCTATTCTGAGTACTTTGGTCATTTAATCCTTCCAGCAACCCTGATGGAGGTTCTATCATAAATCCCACTGGACAAGGGAGAACACAGAAGCATGGAGAAGAAAGGTAACTCACTCGGGGTTCCAGAACTAGGACTCAGAGCAGCTAGATCCGAGTGGCAGATCTGGGATTTGAACTCAGTCTGATTGGGAGCCTCTGGTCTTAATTACTATGTTCTTAGTCACTGTGTTATTACAATAGCTCCTTAAGGGATTAATCTCCATTTCCCAGACAAGGAAGCCAAGATTCACAGATATTTCTACAGAGCTGCAGTAATAATCAGACCAAATTATGCGTATTGCTTATAAAGGGCCATTTACTATTTCTCTTAAATCACCCTTCTCTTCCCTGCCATGGTAAGTTCTGTAGAGGCAAACACTGTATTTTACTTATTCCAGGTCCCTCTGAAGCTTCATCAACTGTCCCCAAGAAAGCAAATGACAACTGAGTGTCTGCTATGGGCCAAGCTGGATCATAATGAATTTCAGCATTCCCTAAACCACAAAGTGTTTAGAGCTGGGATTTAACATTTAAGTAAGAACCACAAGAATGAGTCAAATTAAGTGAAAGAAAAACTGTCAGACATTACAACATATTATAATTCCATTTCCTAATGGAAGTTGTAGACAGGCTGCCATGAGAGGGATTTAAATTTGAAGGGCCTAAAAGCCCCGACTTTTATATCTCAGTGATGCCTTAGCACCAGGAAACTGGCCGCCGGATCTTCCTCATCTATAGCGGAAACCGGTGTGGTATAATGAGGCCGAATCAAGCTCCAAAATGACACCTAGAGGATAAATAGACATTCTCTTTGATGCTTCCAGACAGTAAGTCTTTGTTTGGGTTGAAGAAGTGCCCCAGGATAGCTCCAAATTGGCCCTCCTCCCACAGGAGGAGAAAGGGGGCAGGCCCTTCACCAAAGTACCCCCCCACCCCTCTTCCCTAGGGAGCCCCCACTAACAAGGGCTGCTCAGCAGTGTCCACACCTAAATTCAGAGGCACTGAGGTCTTTGTATTAACAGCCCAGGAAGGAAAGCCTTTGGGAGAATATTAATTATAAGAGACAGCACATCATTACCCTTTTGCCTTTCTAGACCTCCTGCTTCTAGGGAGAGATGGACCGGCTCCTGCTGTCCTTGTAGCTTCACCTAAATGCTCCCCCCTGCCCCGACCCACAGTGCCACCTTATCAGAGAAGAAGAGGAATGTATCAGATGTCTGCTCTGAGATCCTAGCCTCCAGTGATCTTATTTCTCCCTTAATGGAAGAACAGATCTGCACTCCTGATACTGAAAATCACTTAGTCCTTGTGATGTCAGCCGCAAGCTCAGCCAGATCTTCTACTCTGGACACTGGACACCAGGAAAAGAAATTTTATATACATGTAAAGGAGATATATATATATATATATATATATATCCTTAAAGCACAGGAAGATGCTTTGAAACCAGAGTAGGAGAGCAGGAGAATGACTATTGGTAATTTTGTGATAGATGCTTGTCATGAGCAACATGGCAAGCTGTTTTTAGAGAAGGTATTTCAAGGGGCGCCTGAGTGGCTCAGTGGGTTAAAGCCTCTGCCTTCAGCTCAGGTCATGATCTCAGTGTCCTGGGATCAAGCCCCGCATCAGGCTCTCTGCTCAGCAGGGAGCCTGCTTCCCCCTCTCTCTGCCTGCCTCTCTGCCTACTTGTGATCTCTCTATCTCTCTCTGTCAAATAAATAAATAAATAAAATCTTTAAAAAAAAGAAGGTATTTCAAAATTCGAAAACTGTAACGGTCTTAATGCTCTTTGAATAAATGGCACAGTGCTTTATGGTCACCGAGGGAGAGATGCCAGAAGGGCTGTGCTCATAAATGCATTTTTCACGATGGCCCAGATACATGCCTTTAACTTTGTTGCCTCAAGGAAGAAAGTGGAATTGATTTCCCCCAAGGCCTCTGAGTCCTCAGAGGGATTGCTCAGGGCAAACCAAGGGCTGGATTTCAGGATGGATTAGGGCCCTAATGGTTAAAATAGTGAACATTTATTTCATAGTGCTACAGACTCAATGTTTGTTTATCCCAACCCTCAACCCCAATTCATACTGAAACCTAATCCCCAAGGTGATGGTATTAGGAGGTGGAGCTTTTGGGGAGGTGATTAGGTCATGAGGGTGGAGCCCTCATGATGGGATTAGTGCCCTTATAAAGGAGACCCCACAGAGCTCCCACTTCCCTTCAGCTGTGGCAGGACCCAGGGAGAAGAAAGGTGTCTGTGGACCAGACACTGAATCCACCGGTGCCTTGATCTTGGTCTTGCCAGCCTTCAGAACTGTGACAAAAAAATGCTATTTAAGCCACCTTGGAGTCTGTGGTATTTCTGTTAAAGCAGCTGGAATGAACCAAGACACTTATCTATAGACCAGGTGCTCTGATAATTGCTTTATAAACATGATCTCATTTAATGTTCACAACAACCCTGTGAGGTAGGTGCTACCATTATCTTTGAGCTCAGAGCGGTTAAGTAACTTACCAAAGGTCACACGGACAGTTAAGTAATAAAGCCATTACTCAAGCCCTAGTCAAGGTTTTAGTAACGCCAAGGATTCCTGAAATGCCCATCCTTGAAGTGAGGTCCTATGGATTTGACCTGATTCTCCCGAGGTTGCCCCAGGCTCAGGTGGTCTACTCAAACAGAAACACACCTAGGGAAAGTAGGGCCAGAGGCAGTCAAGGCACCCCAACACACCACCATTTCATGTTCTCTGCCTCTATAAATCCTGCCTTACGTCTTCCCCTCTGGGAGGTGGTCATCTGAGAGCCTATGGGAACGGCACCTGCTAGAGATGTACAGGGCCCAACTGCACAAGCCTACCTAAGAGGCCCTGAACTTGGGTTTTCAAAGCCTAATTCAAATCCTATGTTTGCTATGAACTGTTTGTTCCCTGACCACCCTTTGGAGGTGACAGCAGGTGGTAGGTGTCCATAAAGGACTGGACTGGGAGTTAGTGGACCCTGGAACTAGCTTCCACCCTGCCACATACACGTTGAATGACCCTAGACAAGTCATTCAACCTTTTTGGACCTCAGTTTTTTCCCTACAAAATAAGAGAGTGGGATTAGGTTGAGTCTAAATTTCCTGTAAGCTCTAAAATTTTATAATTTTATAATATATATATTTTTTTATCACTTTTGAACTCAAGATATTTGTGACTTAGTGCTTAACATACATTATCTTGTACCGCATTATTATTTCCGAAGATCTCATTTCTATCATATTTCTCTAAAAAAATGTGGGGGTTTCGAGGCAAGATCTCTCTAGATTCTCAGTCAATATTTCATTGAGTTTTGATGGTCAGAGTTCCAGGGTCCACAGATAACCTTATATTTGACATATTTCCCAGGTGCCTCCAAGTCTACCATCATTGTACCACATGGACAGAACAAAGTTGTAGCATTCTGGGAAAAACAGAAAGGAAGGAAATCAACCGATATTTTAGAAAATCTTTGTGTGGTGCCTAAGTGTAAACAAAGAATTATCTAAGAAATAGCCTCTTGTTCATTTACACTTTAATATCATAATTTGTAAGACTGAATCACACCAATAAAGCTAACAGGCATGTAATGAAAAGCACACTATCCCAATTTTTTGCAGTTTATTACTGTGGCTGAATTAGAGCAAGCATGAGGAGATGGGTCATTTAATTAGATTAAAGATAAAATAATATGAAGTTTAAAAATGCCAACAGTTGGACTGTTGACATGGCATGAGGGCATCCAGTTAAGTAGGAAAAAGGTAGAGGCCATCAACTCTAGAAGCCATTGTCTTGACGTTAATGGAAAATCCATGGAATATAAATACATTCCAGGGGCTCAAAAGTTATTTTAAATTCCATGTGTACACTTAAGTGAAAAACAAGCCAGGCCCTAAAATAATTAAAGCCATCAATATGAACTACTCAGGTTTGAAAGGGACCAATATTTCTTACTCATAAAAAATGAAATAATATGCAATTTGGTTTCTTTGCCGTCTGCTACTTGAATTGCAGAGTATTGTTCAAAAGTTAATTTAACACCAGAATATAATTATTAAGACTACAGAATGCCTAATTTCAGCCACTGCGTTAATGAATGATTTTCTTTTTTTATGGTAATTTTTTTAACTTTATAAACTAAAAGTCACAGAAGTGATTTTAGACTTTTTTTTTTTTTTTGGCTTTCCCTCTTTTACAGAAAAATAGCATTAGGTGGAAAGAAAATTTAATAAAACTGAGTATAACAATACAATTCCCCACAGAATACTCCGGCAAGGTGTTCAGCTGTGTCTCCCACTCACGTTGAAAGCTTTTCTTAGAGGTTCTATTTGAAGAGCTTGAAAGAATAGTACGAACATGTGAGCGACAGTCTATATTAACAAATCAGTCAGTAAATTCACTAGGTTTTACCAAAGAACAAGGAAAGACTCCTGTGAAATGAACTATTTCACACTTTTTAAGGATTTAGTCATGGGAGTCCCCGGTTGCTACTTCCCACACCTCCCAGCTGCCTTGCAGCCTCGGCTACAGAGCCTTACCATCCTGAGCAGATCATTCCATTTTCTTCTTGGGAGGAAAAAAAAATGCTTTGATTTGTTTTCCTTTAACAATGAATCTTGTAACACTGAAAAAATAAAATAAAAGTATTTGGGAAAAAAATAAAATAAAATCCTGTTTTGCTAACATTGCAATACACACTGGGAAAAGAAGTTCAACAATGTTTTCTGATGGTGACACTTATGGCCGTGTTTGCTGCTTTTGGAGATGAACTCTAATGTTTGGGTTTAAGAAACCCCACCAGTGGGGCGCCTGGGTGGCTCAGTGGGTTAAAGCTTCTGCCTTTGGCTCTGGTCATGATCTTAGGGTCCTAGAATCGAGCCCTGCATCGGGCTCTCTGCTCAGCGGGGAGCCTGCTTCCCTCTCTCTCTCTGTCTGCCTTTCTGCCTACTTGTGATATCTGTCAAATAAAAAAAAAAATCTTAAAAAAAAAAAAAAGAAACCCCACCAGCTTCGCATACCCTGTGGTTATTCAAAATTCCCTCTGGTATCCTGAGACGTGCTGAGGATGTATTCACTAATCCTTACCATTCACAATGGAATCGACCTCTAACGTAATCAAAATGTTTGATTTTATCTCCTCTCTTCCCAAACACTCCAATATTTTAGGGCTCCTTTCTGGTTTCTTTAATAATCTCAAGATAAATCTCACTCCCAATTCCAAGTAGGGATACTATCTGGGTTTGCTCAAAAGTAGAAAGGGCTTGGTTTTTTTTCTTTTTAAATATCACTGGTCATGGGAAGAGGATGCTTCAGGTTTTTAAAAGAGGATGCAAATTGTCAGTCTTGCACCAACCACCTACTCACCAACTAGCCCTACTTCTTTCCCCAATTTCCTACCCTTCCTTCAGTTCTTTCACATAAATTTCCTAAGTTGTCTGCTCTGTGCGTGAAACATTACTGGCTGTTTAGAACACAGGAGTGTGCTCATCCCTCCTGACAATCGGTCCACGTGATATACTCAAGTGCCCCCTTCACTTGCTCAATTTTCTGTCATTGTGCTGGCTGCATTCTTCTTTTTTGATTCAACATTTTACTATACAGAATAAATTTTCAAAATGAATATGCACTCTCTCTTATGGATGATGTTAAAAGATGTCAAATGAAATAATCCCAAACACCGATCCATACACGCCCGGTGGCTCCCACTCCAGACCCCCTAGAAGGACTGACTAGGTGGTGGTGGCCTGCATGAGAGTGCCTGGTCCCAGTGGTGTTGGGTCTGAACTCCAGCTGGCTCTCTGTGGTCCAGGCCCCCTCTCCTGGGACAGGGCTCCTTCCACCTGCAGGAAGGACCATCTTTTGAAAATTCTCAAAAATGTGCTTTGTAGACATGCAGGGTCTCCTCCAAAATAGTCATCACCTATCTCTACTGTCTCCTTTTTTGCAATCTACATCCAATCATTTCCCAATTCCATGATGATTCAGTTTGTTGAAACTGGAGTGAAATACAGTTGGAGATTTTCCTAAAGATTATACACACTGATCTCCTTTTTATCCACATGCTCATTCACACCAGCAGAGAATTTATTTGATTATTGAACTAATTTTTTTCTTTCACCCAGTAGGCACAGTTGCTTAAATGTTCATTAACTACCCCAGATTAGAACTCAAAGCTGCAGAGTTACCAACCTTAGGGTTAACCCACTGGGCTTTGGTCATCATTACAAGCATCATCCCCACCACCAATGTCACAGTTCTTTATATTTGTTTAAGATTTTACAGCTTACCAAGTTCTTTCGTATACAGAATATCATGCCATCTCATACAATTCACCTAAGTTGTGACAGATCATGAGGCTGGATTAAGATGGAGCTTAGCTACGGAGGAGCTCGTGATGGAAATTAGGGTAAGAAAGGGGGCCAGGAAAACAGGAGGTGAGAAGAGCCGAAGAAAAAGCAAGAGAAAGCCAAACATACAGAGTTTAGACTTTGTGACAAAGAGAACTAGAAACAGGGGCGCCTGGCTGGCTTATCAGTAGAGCTTGCAATTCTTGATCTTGGGGTTATAAGTTCAAGCCCCACGTTGGGCATAGAGATTACTTAAAAAAAGAGAGAGAACCAGAAACAGAGTAATAAAGACTTCTCAAAAGCTGATGGCAGGATCCAGGGAGATGACTCTCAACACCCTCCCTTCTTTAAAAGCCAAGTCGGTCTGCTGAAGCTCTAAAGTCATTTGCCCTTAAGAAGGTGAGTGGAAAAACCCTCACTGTATCTGTCTTCCTTAATTTGTGGAGTTTTGATGGCAATGGTTTTATTTCTGAACTCCTCTGTAATATCACAGGGGGCACAGTTAGCTATTGAGTTGTGAGGCTCAGCTTCCCTTTTCGAGATAACAGGCTTAGAAATGATGGTTGCTTCTCTCCAAGGTAGGTAAAGGTAGGTAATTACTTTTTTTGAGTTTTGCTGTCCCTGCTTCCTAAGAGAGAGGATGATTGTTCACTTGCCCACTAGCATATACAAACCATATGTGCCCAATGTCTCAATTTTAGTTCATCAGTGAAGTATGAAATTATTTTTAAACGACATATCTTTCGATATTCAAATGAGAATCAATCTGGCACGGAAAATTACATGATGCTAATTATTCTTTGTGCATATGAATCAGCTGTGAAATCATTCGAAACTCCTTTGTGTTTGGGTTCTTTACTAGCAGTGCAGAATAATTATCAACAAACCTCCGTAAGCTGCACTTAGCAAAAGGTCTCATTATTCAGCGTGAGCACAGCTTTGCTGGATGTTCCCTGGCACACAAAATACCTAGCTCGGCTTGTACCCACCACGAAGCACACCTGAAAAGGTACGTGATGGTTATCCAGTTTCCAAATAGTCAGGAGCATCTTTGGAGAGCAGAAGATAGGAGAATCTGATTTGATTAGAGGGAGAGAGACAAACTAAGTCATCTATGACAGCAGATGTTCTAAATCAAGAGTAGGAACAGATACTTAAAAATTAGAAGCTACTTCTTATAATGACATTCAAAATGGTATTCTTATCACATGTGACCCCTTCCCATTCAACTTGTACTCCTCCCCACGCTCCCAAGCCCCATTACAGAATGAGACCACAACTCTGAAACAGGTAAGTCCAGGTCTAAAATGGGTAAGTCACTGGAGTGAAAGCATCTTTTTTTTTTTAAAGATTTTATTTATTTGACAGAGAGAGAGAGATCACAAGTAGGCAGAGAGGCAGGCAGAGAGAGGGGGGAAGCAGGCTCCCTTCCGAGCGGAGAGCCTGATGTGGGGCTCGATCCCAGGACCCTGAGATCATGGCCTGAGCCGAAGGCAGAGGCTTTAACCCACTGAGCCACCCAGGTGCCCCTGGAGTGAAAGCATCTTGAGAAGGTAAACATTATTTATTATTTTCTTATTGCTTTCAGGTGGTACTTCTGGCTATTGGTGGTTGCAATGGGACTTCAGAATTTAATAAACTGGTGGGAATCATTGGTTTTCCTCTGAGATGAAGACCATTGTAGCCCACATTTCCTCAGGGGATCAGGCACAACCGCTCAGTATGGTCAGCATAACATCCTCTCCTGAGCACCATCTTTTCTCCACGGGTACAACGGATGCTTGGCCCCAGTGTGGGAAGCAAGGAGAACCTTCCTCCCATCTTTCCCCTAAACCTAGACTGGAGACCAAATCCATGCTTTATCTCTAGGAAGAGTTGCTCTCTGGAAGGCAACAGACTCCCCTGCCATTGGCTCCAATGCATTCTCTTTGGGGTTCTTAGAGAAATGTTGAAAAGAACCCCGTGGGACATACTGTCAGAGGCACTTGTGGCCAAGAGGGGCCACCCTGGCAACCCTCCACCTCCCCTGTTGTCGAACTCTCCTCTTCAACCCCACAGGCACCAATGGCATGGATGGCCTCCCCACCACTGACTCATTCCTACTAAGGGGCTAGCTGAGAAGATTTTAGGGGACTCCTCTCTAAAATGGATTATTAACAGCAGGGGCTTGGCCCTGCATCCCCTCGAACTACTCCCTTTGAGAAGCTGGCATTGTCCTCAGGTGATATTCACTAGACATTATTCTGCTCAAGGAGGAATTCCTGCCCTTCACATGCCTGCTCTGCTCCCTCTGATGGAAAGAACTAGTCTGTCTCTTTCAAATGCATGCCTTCCCAAAAGTGTGAAGAAAGCCAACTCCACAGAAACAGCAGTGTCTTACGAATCAAGGTCCCTGTTTCCAAATGTGTGGCACCCACCCATAGAACTGCCCCATCCTCCAACGGGCTTCTCTACACATCCTTTTCCTCTGCGACATCTTATGGCTCTCTGAGAAAACCTGCCACTGGGTGATTGTTACTTGTAAATATGTGTCTGTCTCGCCAGCAGATCAGAGGCCCTTTGGGAGCAGAACTGTGTTTTATTTCACTTGGTATTTCTTCCCTCACCTCCAAGGACTTGGGGGTCTGGCCAATTTAAAGACCGATGAATATATTTAGGAAGAAACGTTTTTGACTATGGAAATGGCACCTTCATTCAATTTTGAAATCTTTTTCCTGTAAAGAGCTTCATCTTGCAAGCAAGCCTAGATGGATAAAATCTCAACTGTTAGGTTGGCCCATCCAGGGCCCCACTCAGAACACCATCCAGAAGCAACAAAAGATAAAAGAGAGCAAGTATATAAGAGACTTGTGTTTATCTCCATAGAACATATGACTTTTGGTGACAGACTGTGTTAAAGGAGAGACCCTATTAATTCACTGGCCTGAAGCTATGGGGAGAGAGAGGCCCGAAGTTTTGTCAACTCTACTTGTAAGTCCAACTTGCACTTAATGAAGAATGGCCCCAGAGAAAAACACTATTTACCTATTTAAAGTAAAAGGAAAACATTCAAAAGGTCTCAAAGAAATGACAAACCTCAAGTAAATGTGCGCTGTCTTCCCCATCACGATACCGTATCATCTGAATTATAAAACGTCCTAATAGCAGAAGTGCCCCCCACAGTAAGAGTTGCCTGACCCCAGAGACGTGTGGCATTCTTGTTAGAATTAGCAAGAGTGATATGTTATATATAAAACAGATAAGAATATTTTACAAATCAACATCTACAGAAATTTGCTGGAAAACATCTCTCCTGAAATAATCATTACCAAAATCACTGTTTTGAAAATATTATATCCATTCCTCCTTAAAAAATTTAAATGAAAGCCTCAGCAAAGTCTCATCTCCAACACCCATCCCCATTCCCATGGCCAAGAATGTAGAATTGAGAGAAAAGAAACTTTAAAATTCACACGAGATGGATGAAAGCAAAGAGATGTGGAGTTATTTCAAAGAAAGCGAATGGGTCCTAGGGCAGCAAGACCAGTCTTTAATCTGGTTGAAGATATTCATATTCCAAAGACAAACTGTGTCTTCCTTAAAACAGAGCAAATCATCTGTGGAAGCAAGGAAAGTTATAGAGATGAAAGTTGGCAGTTCCTCCCGAGTATTGTTCAAGGCACGGGGCGGCCAGCTGATGGTTGATGGGGATGGATGGGCTACAGTCCACAGTCAGACTGGCAATCCCTTCTCGCTCGTGGAACCACCACATCAGGTGACTGGAGCCTGATCTCATTACTAATTCAAATAATTAAACCAATCCCCTTGTTCTGGTTCCATGCATACCAAACAACCTCCCGATAATGTGTTTCCCTCTGCAGCAATTTTGTAAATGATAGAAGAGGCTGGTTAAGCAGACAGTGTATCTGTTCTACCTGCCAGTTCTATTAATTATAAATTAATAATTTGGTATTTGGGTGCTAGATATTGTCTCTCTAAGCTTTGTGAGTTTGAGTCATAATTTCTGAGTCTGTTCTGGGAGCATCTCAAAGGGGAAATTCCCTAACCCTAGGGGTACCCAAGACTGGGCTCATGGTGGCTGCCATTCTCCTTGATACCACAGTCTTGCTGCAATCTCCTTTCACGCTAATTCCTACAAGCAAATATTTTTAAAACAACATATAACAGAGCCTTTTTCTCTACTTGATGTGTGAGTCAGGTGTCCAGTATCAAGGTAATAGTAGGGCTTACTTTCAGTTCACCTCACCTGCCGTGTTCTCCCTGGTGTCGGCTCCCCAGTGCCAGCTCCTGCCTACATGCAATGACCCCAAATCTGGAACTCCTGAGCCTTGACTATTCCACAGCCAGGTGGACCTCTCAACATGGAGATCCAACAAGTACCCCAAAGCCAACTTGTCAAAACTGAGTCACCTCATCCCCCATAATGGGCTTCTGCTCCTTTGTTCTTGCTTAAAACCACTTCCTGAAAAGTACCCACATATTCAAGCTTAAAACCTGAGTAGCCATCTGTATTAGTTGCCTGGGCTGCTGCAACACCGTAGCAAAACCAAGTGGCTTAAACAACAGAAATGTATTGTGTCAAAGCTTTGGAGGCTCTAAGTCCAAGACCAATTGTTGGCAGGGTTGGTTCTTGCTGAGGGCTCTGAAGGAAGTATCTGTCCCAGGACTCTCTCCTTGGCTTGTAAGGACTGTCTGTTCCCTGTATCTTCACATGGTCTTTTCTCTAGGTCTTTGTCTAAATGTCCCCTGTGTATATGGACACCATGGGTTAGGATTTCAACATATGAATTTTGAGGGAAGAAAATCCTAACTCCCTGCCCCCACATCAATGCTGTTACCAATTCCTGCTGATCAATCCCACATTTAAACAGAACAGTGATCTGTCTATCACTGCCAGGCTTTCTTCTAGGCCTCCCGGTTTGCTTTACTGCCCTTCTGCTCTCCCCACCAGATCCTTGATCTACTCTTCCCACCTAGACCGAGAACGTCTTTCTCTAAGGCACTTGCTATTATTGCCTTTAAAGTACTGCAGTGGTGCCCCCTTACCCTCAATATAAAGTTAAAATTCCCCCATCAGAGTTTTTAAGGGCTTTTAAGGTTGGGTCCACTTACACAGCCTCATGCCAGACTACCCCCCACCCAGGGTTACACGCCCCATAAGACGGATCCACCTCTCCCTCTACTTTCCTCTCGTCTCCTGGTCTTTGAACATACTCTCCCCTCAGCCTAGAACACCTTGCTTCTCCCTTCACCCTTTTAATTTCTGCACATTCATGAACTCTCTGCTTGAGTATTACAAGGCAGTGTCCGGTGTCATCCTTGGTTATTCTCTTGACATCCTTTCTTCACTCATCTTAAAATACTGACATGGTTCATGTATTCATCTGTATTCTGCACAGACTATAAGCTTCATGATGAGCTGGACTCCTCTATTTGGCACACAGTTGCATTCCTGGAGTGCCTAGCACAGGTTTCTGGCTCATAGCAGGTAGTAAAGAGCATTGCTAGATAATTGTTGAAAATAACTTTCTATTGTTTCTAACAATGTTTTCTGACTAGAAATTTTAATCAAATCAAATTTTAATCAAATCAATTTAGATTTCAAGTAGAAATTACTGTTGGAAGACTTCTATTGTGGTTTCAGTTGCAAACCTCCAGAGCTAGGAATTCAAATCCATTTATATACTCACAGACAGTATACATGACAATACGTTCACACAAGTGCGGTGGCCACAGGTCCCCATTCGATTGGAACCACCCCGTTTAAGCCTATTGTTCCAATGTAATTATTAATAACATTCCCGTTCACTCTCACTAGTACGCTGCTTTGGATGATTAATTACGCAGTCACCTACTCATAAACCAGTTTACAAACATTTCATTTTGTAGATGAAAATAGTGTGTTCTTAACTCTGCTTTTTTAGGGGAAAGTAAATAGCTATTGTCCAAAACACAGAATGAGATTTGTTTGAGAAAATGGGGTTTAAAAACAAAAGGGTGATAGTAGCTAAGATTTGTAAAGATGCAGACTTTTGCTGTAAAGCAAACAATGAAACAAGTTTGAGTCAACCTGTGACCAGGCCAATGGGAATTCACATGTTGGGAGTAATGCAGTTAAAGGAGAGTAGGTCTCAGATTCACACAAACCACTAATTCTGAAGACGGTTTTGTTTTTGGTTTTAGTCATTGAGAAATACATCCAATCAATTTCTTACATTTAGATAAATTATGACCAAACCCTCTCAGTTCAAAAGCAAAAGGGGATGGACAGAGATGTAGGTCTGTTTTCTAGAACTCCCTCATCGGATTGCCTGAGATGGTTTTGTGATTCAGTTTCAAGTGCTGAGTATGCCAGAGTTATTGGTTTAACTACCATGTAATATGAGCATGAAAATACGCCCCAGCGCAATACAAGCACTGCTAGGATTATCTGTTCATGTGGATTCCCCTTGTCTTTATCTTCCTCCATATTACCAATGTTGGGAAAATGTCTTAATGATAAAAATGGACCTTTTTTAATGAGAGGAGGTAGATCAGGTTCACTTCCAGGATAAAAGTATTTTGTCATCTTTTGACTAACATAGTTCAAATTTTAAAAGCATATTCAGAAAAGTAAGTTCTAATACAGGTAATAAAGCAAAGACTCACCACTGCAAAAGCATCAACACAGGGTTTAAACATGTTAACTTAAGCTCAAGTTGGTTACATCAGTGGAGGTGGGGGGGGGAGTGGTTTGTACACACGGGTCTATACCACCATTTAAACTTGTGTTTTTTTGAAATACTACACTTCTTTAAGTGGTGCCATTTTTAAGACTAAAACCAGGTATGGAAATATAGCAACCAGAAAAATTTATACATTCTTGTAAAATGAATTCAAATATATTGTGTTTTTCTTAAGGCCAACTACACAGGGCTGTCATAGTAAATCCTAAATACATACATAAACATGCATTCATTTTTATTTCCAAAAAAATTAGTGATTTAATGTCAATGGGTTCTATATATAACATAAAACTAAGATTCTGACTCCCCAGAGCTCCCACATTGAAACAGAACTGAACGCTCCTACAATCTAGCCAGCCTGTCCTCTCTACGTGGGGTCATTCTGCCCCAAATCAAAACTTGAATTGTCCTATGAACTACAAAAGTTGAGTTCATGTCCTTTGAGAATTGGTGGAAAATCCAATTTGCTTCATTCCTCCCCTGTCTACAGAGACAGGCTGATCTAATTGTCAGAGAGGTTTCAGATCTCAAGTGCTCCAAGAGTTTCTTGTAAATACAGTCACCGCCTGACTTTCCTTTTTTTTTTTTTTGAATACCACACGAGCTTTATTTGTACAATGTGTACAAATAAAGATCTAGATTTCTAGATCTGTCGCAGTGAGGGGAAAAGGGGCCTTTCTCTTACACCTGTTATTAAAATGCAAATTAATAATTGCTAATCAAATACACAGTATTGACAAGTAATTCTTAGCTCCTAATTTAACTACTGTGTTCATCAGGGGGAAAGAAAAACCTTTTCCTAAGACACTCAGCTGCAAAGGGCAAGCAGTGTTGGAATCCCCCTCAGTGATTCAGCACCACTCTGGAAAATATGCCTTCAGGTTCTTTCCCATCCCCCAGCAGCAAATCCTTCCCATAGCCTCCTTTTGGCCAAAGCAGCCAAAGATTTAAAACTCTGGTTCACAGAAGGCTAGATCCGCAAGTACTTTCCTGTTGAGCTCCACCTGGCACTTAATTAAACTGACAACGAATGCTGGGTACTTCAGGCCGTGTTCCCATCCCTGAAGAAAGCACAAGCAAAAGTACGGAGCTTTCCCTTATAATCTACAGCAGGTTCATTACAGTTGCTCATTTGATAAATTAGAAATACGGGACCCTATTCTTCTAGGTAGCATGGGACAAAAGCACCTAACGTAGGGACACTTTTGCCTGTCTGTTCACTGAGAAATGGTTAAGAACTTCAAATGTGGATACACTGTAGATCGGGGTATAAAGCTCATCAACTAAGGCTGTCCCTGAGCAAATTTCCTTAGCTGCTCTAGGACTCAAGTCTCCCTGTGTTCATAAAACAGGAATAAAAACTGGATATAGAAGGGCGCCTGGGTGGCTCAGTTAAGGTTTAAGTGCCTGCCTGTGGCTCAGGTCATGATCTCAGGGTCCTGGGCTCCAGCCCCACAGTGGGCTTTCTGCTTAACTGGGAGTCTGCTTTTCCCTCTCCCTCTGTGGTCCCCCCTGATTGTGCTCTCTCTTTCTCTGTCAAATCAATAAATAAAATCTTTAAAAAAACTGTATATAAATCACAAAAATCCTGGCATCTGGTAGGGGCTCAATAAATACTAGTTATTATTATTGTTTTGGTTGTGGCTACTCTTACTGCTACTTATAAGAGTTATCATTGGCACTCCTAACCCCAAATATTTTTGAGTTGTATAGACTGGTAGAGTAGTTAAAAAAAAAAAAAAAAAAGATACAGGCTTTGTGATAAGCCACATCTATATCTAACCCTGTTCTGACCCACAATAGTTACTCAAACCTCTGCCATTTTCTTTTTTTTTAAGATTCTATTTATTTATTTCAGGGAGAGAGAGAATGAGAGAGAGAGCATGAGAGGGGAGAGGTCAGAGGGAGAAGTGGATTCCCTGCTGAGCAGGAAGCCCAATGTGAGACTAGATCCTGGAACTCCAGGATCACGGCCTGAGCCGAAGGCAGTTGCTTAACCAACTGGGCCACCCAGGCGCACCCTCTGCCACTTTCTTAACCTCTCTGAGCCTCCATTTCCTTATCTATAAAATGGGGGTAATACTTACCTCAGAGGATAGTTGTGAATTAACGGTAATGTATAGAAAGATAATCAGGACAATGGGAGTAAGCGCTCATTAAACGATTGCTACTGATGTTATCAGTTCTTCTACTTCGAACAAGGCATAAAAATATATGTCCTCAAAACCATCTGATTTCATGGCATTACCCTCACATAAAACACAATTATCATGGAGACTTTTGTGACCCTAGTCAGTTCAGGGTAGGAGGTAAGAGCTTTGCAAACACATGAGAATAAGAACAGACTAGAGAAGAATAAAAACAGTGGAAGGAGACCCACTGGCTTTGCTTCCTTAGGAAAGAACATGCTCAGCACAGGGAGAGGCAGAGGCGGAGGCAGCTGCAAATAGGCCGCACAGTCATGCAGTTCATTGGCTTTTGCAATTTGGACAACTGAAGTCAGAATCAGAATCCGTTTCAGGTTTTAATTCAACATTTAAAGGCTGGAAAGATGTTTTTTGAAAGTAAGTCTGAAATAATAAATCAATGTGACACGTGGAAAAGATTCTAAAGAGGCAACGGTTTGCCACTGTTGAGAATTCAAACATCTCCTCTTTGCCGTGGTGACAAGAGGCAGAGCAGAGAAAGAGACCCCAAGCTGATGGCATAGAGAGCTACTGTCCTCTCAGGAGGCTGAGACTGAGCCCAGAGCACTACGTGCTCTCACTGTGCTCAGGAGCAGACAAGCAGATAAATGAAATGCATCTTTCTTGTCTGAACCCTTGACAGAGCATCTCTGAAGATAAGTGTCTAGTATATTGATTGCCTATTTGCTAGGACTTGCTATTCAACCAATTCAGCACTGGTTGAATCAAACCACTGCAACCCTATGTTTCTGTGTGGGTTTGGATCCATCCCTGGTGAAAAGTCTGTACGTTTTGAGGCAGCCCATCCCCCTGGATCAAAACATGAGAGACCAGTTGTGTTTTACCTCTGTGTTCACATAAAATTCTTATCAGCAATTTCCTCCAATCTGCTGGTCTTCTGGAGCCCTCAGGGAGATCTCAGGGTTAACATGAATTAGGCACGAGGGGATTCCTCATAGGCAACAAGGAGCCCATCTCACACAGGGCTGTTCGACTTCCTGGCCTGGAAAGGGGCCACAGGGGGCTGGGCTCCAGCATTGTGGAGGCATGTCTCACGCCAAAGCAGGTCTTGTGTGGCTGTGGCCTGTGAAGGTGGGCCATGCACCAGGGTCAAAAGGGCCTTCATCTTGTTTTGGAAACAGAACTCAGTAACTGAACCTTGATGCTAAACACCACTGCTTTCTTATTAAGATGGCTGGAACTTTCAGCCAAGAGCAGCCAGGGAAATGTCTTTGTGCTGGGCATGTTCACATTTTCTTTTATGAACAAATTCTGCAGCCTTCATTGTCCCACATCTGCTAACAGCCCTCATCCCTCTATGTTAGATGTCACTTCTGTGGTTGTGCTCACTACAATGACATTTTCTGGGTTTATGGGGCTTCCACTTCGGTGGGAGGGATTTCTGGGCAACATAAGTTGTTTTTTGGCAGCAACCCCACCTTCCCATACACACCCATCTCTGCACTGTGAGGAAGTGCTTTACTTCACAGTTACTTCCTGTACCACACCATAATCCACCTTCCAGACCAATGTCAACACCTGCACATGTGTTGCTTCAGTGGGGCTTTGTTATTGAATGTCTGTTATGCCTGTAAACACATGTATTACAGGATCGGCCACTGCCACGTGGGTCATCCGTAAGCTTCCTACCAACCACTCTCCAGTCGGCCTGAGACTGCTGTGCTGTGGCAGAGATCACAGAAATGGATGGAGAATCTCAGAGTACAGCAGGATCTCTTCTGCCCGGGGGACTATGTGCTAGGCTTGCCATCTGGTAGGCAAAGACAATGATTCAGGTGAATTTGGAAGCACTGTATAGAATAAGCACAGTTGTAGTCCTTGTTCCAAACTATATTCACCCTTCTCTCGTCTAAGAATCAGGCAACAAAGCTAACCTTTCACATTAAAGATACAATAGCTTGGAACAAAAAAGACAGTATCTGAGTCTCACTGAGAGCCCAACAGAGCCAGAAAGAAGGTGAACCAGAAAGAAGACCATCGAGTCTCAGGGGTGACTGTCTTCCATGGGGTCTCTCTGAATCTTTCTTTCCTATTCTTTGGGTTTTCTAAAAGGAGTGCTCTTCTTGCTCCATTTGCCTTTCATCAGAGGGTGAAGAAGAGCAAAGGAGAACCCTTTTCCTCAGTCCCTCTCCATTCTTCAGACTCACCCCTGTTGATAGATCTTCAGGGGAACATATTTTTTTCCTGGGCAGAACATGTATCAGTAGAATGCGGCCTCGATTTCTCAGCAGCATAGATGAAGAGTTCCTGGCTGTCATCCAAGGAAGCAATTTCGGTTGATTCAAGCGAAAAAAAAAAAAGGCATTACTGGAAAGATATGGGGGAGTGCACTGAACTGAGAGGGGGGTTGAGGACCAGAGTTAGAGAATGAACAAGAGCTAGGGATCTAGGTGGCAAAGGAGACAACCAAGGTCCCCCACGTTCAGTCAGTGAGGACAGCTGGCCCCATACCAGTGCCTGCTTGATCCTGTCACCAAAACCTGGAGCACCTCTAACAATATCTGTCTCTGCATTGGTGAATTAGTTCTGCAGATGCAAAGAAGCAGGCAGGGACAGCTGGTCAGCCGGGTCTGGGTCACATGCCTGTACCTAGCTGCCAAAGAGTGAGGAGACGAAACACCTGCTCTGCTTGGCTTCCATCCTGAGCAGTGGGACCCTGTCTTACACATTGGGTGGGAGAATCCCCTAAATGGGCCAAGAGCTCAGATGATGGCCAACCGACAAATAAATAAACAATCCAAGAGACAAACATTCAGGACAGATGATATTTAACAATAAGGACAACTAATGTTTCTAGGAAAACCCACCTAAATCCTGTGTGACCTTGGTCAAATGACTTAGGGTTTTGGGGTCTTGGTCAACTCATCAGTAAAGTACAGATAATAAAGCCTATGTCTCAAGAGTTGCTGTGAGATTTAGAGATACTATGCACAAAGTGCCCACAGGAGGAGTTCATATCAACAATGCTTTACTATTCTTATCTGAATATGAAAAATGACTTCATCAAAGAGGGTGGTGGTAAGAAAAGGGTCAACATCTGTTTGGCTCATCTGCTTTCTCTATAGGATTTAGAAGCAAAAACGCATGATCTGAAGACATAAAATGTGGCACATGCTATTAAAGGGAGGGTTTGGGAAGGATGGGTTTGGGAGCCCTCGGAAGATGTTTTTATTGTCAGTAAAGCAGGGAGATATGGCTGAGCATAGCACTGAGAAGGTAGGAGAGTTTGAAGTAAAGAATAAGGGAGTAGAGCTAGTGTAGTCTGGGACAGACTTCTTCAGCCAACTGCTCATCCCTGGGCCAGCCTGCTGTTGAAGATGCAGGCAGGGCAAGAGCTGACTGAGGAGGGGTAGGAGAGTGAGTGGGGTGGGGTGGAGGGCTACAACCACAGCCAGAAGGGCAGAGGGCAGAGACCTTCTACAAGGAGTGGCTGGAGAGCACAGAGGAACGCTGGAGTCCATGGCTTAGGTCTTAGCCAGGGATGAACCTACCTAAGAATCACTTACAAAATGATGGTAATTATTTTCTGGGTTTCCTTCCAGTTAGGGTAACTGACCCAGTTTGTCCTGGACCGAAGTTTGTCCTGTTCCCTAAAAGGTGGGACTTTCCAGGCAAATTGGGATGAGCTGGTCACACTGCTGACAGGGCAGGCTAGATCTCTGACAGAAATTCCAAGTGGAGGCAAAGCAACGAGGCAGTGGCAGGAAGTGGGAGAGAGAAAGAGGACAGCCATCGCCCCATCTCCTGCAGTGGCCAGGGTTTTCCGATAAAGATGAAATGGAAGCAAAGTAGATGTGAAGTGCTTTGGAGACCTCCATATTCAGGAACAAAGGCAGGGGAGGACTGAGGGAACACCAAACCTGCTGGTCCTGGGAGCGATCTTTGTAGCAACGTCTCCCACAGTAGCAGAACTAGTGTATCTGGCTTGTGGTTGGCAACTAACCTCCCGGCACTGACGTTACTGTACTGGGGAACACCCTGGCCTCTCTCCACACTGGAGAGGAGCCCTGAGTTCCGAGGGAGG
Source organism: Potos flavus (assembly GCA_028534135.1). Lineage (NCBI taxonomy): Eukaryota > Metazoa > Chordata > Mammalia > Carnivora > Procyonidae > Potos > Potos flavus. Next base: position 101,444,696 of record CM052897.1, read on the forward strand.
CTCTCCTGCTAAGCAGAGTCATCATGGTGCACAAAATGCACCAGGAGCCCAGGCTGAGCCACCTTCCTTCACTAGCTACACTCCCTAGATTATCACACCCAGCCTACTCTCTGAACAACATGAGCATGTTGATGTTACCCAATTTTTTTTTATCCATCCCAGACCTCTCTCCTAAGCTGCACTCATATCTCCAGCTGTGTGCATAACTGCCGCTAGGATATCTAACAGGCATCTTAAACCAATACAGAGCTCTTGATTACAGACCCTCCTTCTAAACCTGCTTCTCTGTGTTGGTAAGGAAAATAATGACCACGGGGAATTACACATCCTAAGTATTACCCAAACACTTCATATTTGCAGCCCACCAGGAGGTAGGTAGGGCTGTTTGTTTTTAAATTTTATCTTATTGTGGTAAGAAAACTTAGTATGTGATGTACCCACTAATCATATTTTTTAATGTATGATACGTAATTGTTGACTACAGGTATAATGTTGTACAGATCTCTAGAGCTTTTTTATCTTGCTTGACTGAAACTATGCTGGTTGATTAGTAGCTCCTCACTTTCCCATCCCCCTAGCAACTGGCAACCACCATTCCACCACTGATGCTATGAATGTGACTATTTTAGATAACTTACTTAAGTGGAATTATGCAGTATTTGTCTTTCTGTGATGGGCTGATTTCACTTAGTGTAGTATCTTCAAGGTTCATCCATGTTGCTACACATGGCAGAATTTCCTTCCTTTTTAGGGTTGAATAATATTCCATTGTACGTATATACTACATTTTCTTTATCCATTCTTCTATCAGTGGACATTTAGACTGTTTCTACATCTTGGCTATTATGGATAGTGCTACAATGAACACAGGAATTGAGCTATAAGCCATTTAAAACTTGGAGCCTTCACAGGCTTTTGTGATAAACACCGATCATAATTTTACATCAGTTGCACCAGTGACTCACTTCACATCTTTCTCGTTTCTTGTTATTGAATTGGGCAGGAAAGATCAATAGGTATCATTCCGTCATTAGTAGTACTTATCATACATACAACATTAAGATGAGCTACACATGTGAAAGTTACAAGAAAGCATCCGTGTGTGTTACATCACGGCAGAGACTGGCTACCACACTATAACTGCACTGAGTGTGATTTGCCCTAAAGGAAATCTGTAAAAAGATTCAGACACTAAGTACAGAGTCATAATATTTCCAAATTTAAATTTTCAGATATTTTTAGAAGATGCATATGACATATCCACCAAAATTCCGCAAGATTCTTTCATTTTCATAATGCTAATTGTGCCTTTCTCACTAGATAAAGAAAAACATTCCTTCCACTAAGTGAAATTAGATGGAGTGGGAAGTTACTTTATAAAGTTTACTTTATAAGTTGTGGATGGCATCTGTTTTGTATATCGACATGTTTTCAATAGGCAATATCTACACCACAGAACAAACCTCCAGGAGTGCAAAATTTAGGGCTTCCTTAGCCTTCGGGAAAGGTTGGAGCTCCTCATTCTAACTTGAATAAAGGAACTCTAATGCCCAAACATAAATAAATGACATATTCCTCTACTAGAAAAATATTCCACCCAATAGTTTTTGCTTTCCGGTAATTCAGTACCTGTAATATTTAATTATTAACAAGGTTAAGATGACTCAGACCAACTATATTGGGTCTCCAAAATCTCAATTACACTGCAATGAAAAGAACACGCCCACTCTCATGCTAGTCATGCATTCCCTATTTTGAGCATGCTGTGTGCTGAGCACTGGGTTAGGTACTGAGGATGCTGCAACTGGAGACATTGTCATCAAGGTGTTCTATAGAGAATGCAGACAAACCACAGGCAATGAAGGGTTTGACGGGTCAAGTTCAGGGCAGCACAAGGGCATGGAGCCACCTGACAGATTCTTAGTGGAAGGGTGGTCAGCACAGGCTTCCTGGAAGGGGTGACCTTTAGGCTGAGACCTGCTGAGAAAGAGGAGTGTGCCAGGCAAAAGGGGGCTGGAGGTAGAGGGGAGATGGGAGTTGTCAGGCATAAGGACCAGCAGCCTGACGAGATGGAAATGACTTAGTGAGCAGGATTCTTGTCACCTTTCTTCCCTCTTTCTCCTATCCACCCTCCCCACCTCTAAAAATTAATAGCTAACACTTGTTTCATTCTCTTTGGTTTTCTGTGCACATTCATATGCATATCTCCATCTCTGTGACTACAGCAATCCCCTAGGGTATATACATACATCTTTATTTTCATAGCTCCTTTTTCACAAATGAAGACCTGAGGCCCAGAGGACTTAAGTGGCTTGCTCGTGTCCACACCAATGAGCAGGAAAAATTTCCTGAACACAAACCCAGAAATTCTAACTGTACATGCCATGTGCATCCCACCGAGTGATGATGAAGAGCCCAGCCAGGGGGAGGTGCCCAAATCTGGGAGCTCAGTCTTCCCTGATACTCCACTGGCCCTTGCTGGCCTTCCGCCCAGAGCTTTGTGGTGGGATTTCCCAGGAGGTGGGGTTAGGGTGGGTGGGTGAAGATCTTTTACATTTCTGTGTGAATCCAGCAAAAGGAACTGACTCCATGGAAGCCAAAAGGGCCCTGAGCAGTGTTCCAGTACATTCTGCATTTGGGCAAGACCATAGTTAAGGGACAGCAAATCAACAAAGACACAGTCCACTTAGTTCCACAGAAGACAGTTTCATTTAACAATCCACAGCAAAAACCAGTCTGCCTTTTGTCCAGTTGAATTTTGAATTCTAATAGATTTTTTTCAATTTTCCAAAATTTACAAAAAGAGCAGCTCTGAATATTAAACTGGCACCTTCCTAATGCTATGGTTTTTGTCCTTCCTGGTTATAAAAGCTTTATGTTGGTTTGAGAGCTTCTTTGTTAAAAGTTTACAAAGCTATCTTAGCTTGGGTTTTCCCTGAATGCAGGATGTGAGTAGTTTATCTGAGAGGAAATCTCAAGAATTAGCAGTGAGAGGGCAGGCAAGTAAGACAGAAGGAAGGAAAGTCAAAAAAAGGCTTATTACTAAGTTGATTCCTGTGTGGTAAGAATAGCTCAGGCTCATTGCGGGACCCTCTAAGGGGTCTTATAGAATGTCTCCCCAAACTGTCTGCTTAGGGACCAGAAGAAACTGGGGCATCTGTCTGCTGACTCCTACTTCCATTGGTTGAGAGCTGCCTCTGAAGATGTTAACTTTCCTGCTTCAAGGTCAAGACGCTTCTGGGGGAAATCCTGGAGGGTGAAACAGAGAGAAACCAAGGTTCTGTGCTTAAAGTGAGTTTATGGGCACATGTAGGCACTGTCCCCACAGCTGCACTGAAACCAAATGGGACGCAGAGATATGACATGAGCACAACAAACATTGCCACAGTTTAAGTCAAGTCTCTAGCATGTGAGATTTGGGGGCAAAAGACACACACTAGGTCCTGGGTCTTATAGTTCTTAGGCTGACTCATTTAATCAGGGACAAGTCACAGATTTTGAGGATCAAAATCTGGAGATTTTTGGGGGGGAAGAGAGGAAGGAAGAGTATCAGCCCTCTTGTGTCATAGGGCTAATGCTAGGATCAAATAGGATAATGTGAGGAGCTATGAAGTGTGGGGCAAATGCTATTCACTATGTTGACCACTTATGATCCCTTCTGGGAATCCATTATTTATTCTGGGTCTGTGAGCATCAAACACCATGAGGCTGCTAAGGTTATTGGTTGAAGGTCCCCCTGACGGCTTCTCCTAGCAGCAAGGCAGATGTGGCCTTGGTTTCATCTGCTTTAGGAGCATTCATTCCCTTCTCCAGTCTTGTCATTCCAGGATTCTGCAGCAGGTCTGTGCCATGGACACGACCCTTCCACCAGCCTTTCAGCTGAGTGTCTCAAATGGGACAAGCAAGCAGCAAGCACCACTTCCCACATGCAAATAACACTCACAGCTCCCTTCTAGAGTTCTGCCTTAAGATCTCTTTCCCAGCAATTTACAGCAAAAATAAGGCATGAACTACCCTTTCATCTATTGCAAGCTTACCGTATGCCAGGCATTATATGGAATGCCCTACATACTGTGTGTAATCTAATCTCATTTATATATCATATCCATGTAATATATAATTATTATCCTAAATTTATGGGAGAAACAGGAGCTCATCTAGATTTATAAACTTGTTGAAAGTGGTTCAGCAGTAAGATGTAGCAACAGTAAATGAATCCAGGCTCAATCCCAGAGCCAGAGCCTTGAACCACAGTGTGATAGTCTGTCCAGAAGTCAGATCATCACCCACTTTATTTCTTCTTATTTATTTCTTCCTTGGGGAAATAATAACATCCTCTCACCCATCACTTCTCCAAAGGACCTTTCAAATATCTGTTTCTTTTCCCCATTTCTTTTTCAGGCAAAATGTACTTTTTTTTGGTTAATCTATTTCTACTCTTCCCTCCTGGTGACCTAAAAAATGTCTTCTAAAATGCGAATCTAGTACTGAGAACACAGGAAGGCAGGTAACAACATTTCACCCTGAAGCTACTGTCATTTTAATTATCTGGCACATTCACAGAAAAATGTCCTATAGATGCTTCCTTTTCTTTTCGTTTGTGGTAACATAGTTGAATCACTTAAGAGTTGAAGCCCCTGAAGCAGAGATGCTATTTGTTTGTGTAACACTACAGGCATTAATACATTTATGCACCACCTTGATTTGCTCTAATTAAAAATGGCTTTTTAATCGGAAAGAAAGAAAGAAGAAAGAAAAGAAAAGAAAAGAAAAGAAAAGAAAAGAAAAGAAAAGAAAAGAAAAGAAAAGAAAAGAAAAGAAAAAAGAAAAAAGAAAAAGTCTGGTTGAGAATTGCTCCTTTAAAACTGATAAAGTAGGGTGGGGTCAGGCAGGTTTCTATTGATCTGCAATCTAACTACTCAAACCACTTGAATCCCAGCCCAGCTGCTGAGATTGTACAGATTGGCCACACAGATAGAGAACAGGAGAAGAAGATGCTGCTCCAAGCATTTGCTCAACTCAAAGAGTGGTGTGATTTTGGGAAACACCCACTTGGGGTCTGATTGCATTGAGCTAATCCGTTCAATGAACAGTCGTGATGTTTTGTGCTAGAACAGATGTAACATCTTCAAAAGAGTAACTAGTCTGGCAGTAGGGGCCCTTGGCACCTCAGAAAGTGAATTACATCATGAGATACTTGATGATCTAGAAATCGAAACATGTACTGATTTAGAGAATGCTCCAAATATATCCTCACTTGGGCTGTACATTGATAACATACGGTAGGATATGTTGATTGTTGCCAGGATTATAATCCCAACACTGATAGAGCAATGACATCTTCATTATTTCTTGCCCACTCTTTCTTCCCATCACTTCTAAGCTTCCCCCAACAGAGTCAGGCTGGTCACAGAGTAATCTAATACTGTCATGCAACTGAAACGTGGGGTTGGAAGTTATAGTCAGAAACCACACAGGCAGGGATGAGATGCCAGCTGCATGACAGCTATGTATGATTTCTTAGAGCTTTTCCAAATGCTTTCCTTTCCCAGTGTATGTATGACATTTCTATCATGTGGCACACTCAATATCTGTGTCAGGCCTTTCCCTAAACAAGACTGCCGGTGTATGATGATAAATAGTGCCATGATCAGCAGTGATTCCCACCCTTCCACAAGCTGGCAAAGGTCGCCTAGCAACTGTTGTTAGGGGCAACACCAGCATGTTTAGTCTAAGGCAGTGCAACAGGACAGCTCTGGTCTCCTGAGAGAGGTTCAAGTTTATGCTCTGGAGATTAGGGCCCCGCCATAAATCCATAGCTGTTATAACCCCCCTGTGCTTGCATAAGGTTTAACGATTATTACTAAATTTGCCAATTTAACAGGATCAAAACGGTCATCCTGAGCTTATCACACCTTCCACACAGGCAGTGGAAAAGGGTTAGTATCTGATTTTTACAACCAGGTAACAGCTTGGCCTCATTCCCTTCCCTGCTTAATATTCACAACGTTGACTTCAAAATGGTTTCCAAACTGTGAAGCCTGGTATTAAAAATAAAAAGTAAAAAAAGAAGAAGAAAGTCCTTTATTAAGCCCCTGCTGGGATGCTTTTCTCTTTAATGCATTTCAAAAAGAAAAAAAAATGTACAATTTTGCATCCAGATGCATGTCTGTGTTTGTGGATTACACCACCCCCTACTGATTGATCCTCCTAATGCTCAGCATTTTGCAAATGAAGAAGCAGTTACCCCACTTCTGTTGGCTATTAATTCAGTCTACATAGATTTCTGCTGGTCTAATGAGCATAGAGTATCTTCCACTAAAATCCATGCTTTCAAAGTATATGATAAAAGACCCCTAAAATAGCCCATTGCCTATGTTAAAAGTAGCCTATAGTAAACGGCCAGATAATATAAAATTTAATTTTATGCCAGCATATTTATAAAATAGCCAGTCAGTCCCCATTCAGAGAAAAAAGAATGTATATCAAACAAATTCTACTGTGACCTGAGCTCTTTATATTAAACAACTTCATAGTGACTCAGTTGGAACTATCTGAACCTGTTATTTGAAATAGCTACTATAATCTTTTTGCTACTGTCAGCATTTTTAGAATAACCTTGTATTTTTTAGGCAAGACTGATTATTCAACAATAATTAATATTCCTATTTAGCATAATTATGAATTTATTTTTAATTCTTGTTTTTTTTAAAGTCTTCCATTTCTAAGAGCAGAAATACAAAAAGACATGTAAATTCAGACACTTGTGTTCAGTTTATAATAATTTACATTTTCAAATTATTAGCCAGCAGTGATTGTAATCCCCTCCTACAGAGTAGTGGAGGGGATTTGTTGGAGGGGATTTGTTTTCTTCTTAAAAAAGCCAACAAATATTATGCCTCCATCAGAAAGGATGAATACCCAACTTTTATTTATTTATTTATTTATATTTATGGACTGGACTGGAAGAGATTATGTTGAGTGAAATAAGTCAAGCAGAGAAAGTCAATTATCATATGGTCTCACTTACGGGTGGAGCATAAGGAAAAACATGGAGGACATTGTGAGAGGGAGGGGAGGGATGAATTGGAGGAAATCGGAGGGGTGAAGAACCATGAGAGACTGTGAACTCAGAACAAGGGACTTAGAGTTTTGGAGGGGAGGGGTGGGGAGATGGGCGAGCCTGGTGGTGGGTATTGAGGAGGGCACGTATTGCATGGAGCACTGGGTGTGGTACATAAACAATGAATCTTGTAACACTGAAAAAATAAAATAAAAGTATTTGGGGGAAAAAAAAAAGCCAACAAAGAATTAAAACAGAGGTGGTATGAGGAACAGAAATTGCAAAAATAAAATAAAATAACCGAAGTGTCACTTGCATGTATGTGCATCTCTGCCTGTTAGGATGGGAAGATGGCCTCCTGAGGACTCCCAGACCACCCACGTAGGGATTTCTGGGTGATTTAAGAAGCAAGGCCATATTTAGAAAGTCTTTGTTTTCCTGAGCTTGCATCACCACCAACCTGCTTTTCTTGGAATGCTAATTAGCCCAAAGGTAGGAGGGGACTGCTGGGGGCCAAGACATTGCTGATGGAGAAGAGCCCGCCTTGCAGAAGGGAGTTATCAGAAAGAGCCCTGGGGAACTTGTTTTATCTGTTCTCTTATTCCTTAAAGCATTGGTACCTCTCCTCACAGGTTAAACACACAATCTTAGGAAATTAAAACCCGCTTGGGTTTGGGACCTAAGAGATGTGGGGAAAAAAGCAAAAGGGAGAGATAGTACTGAGAAAATGGGGAGGAACTCCACTGATGGGTATCTATCATCATTCGAAGTCATGGAGAATACGTAAAGGGTTGGAGACCCATATAGCAGACACTAACCAAACATCAAATACATTTCTACAATTAATTTTATTCCCACAAATCTCTAAGGGGCTGCATTTCTATCTTAGCTTTGGCAAATATTTCTTATGTGTCATTGCTAAGGATGTTGGAGAAATTCAGTGATAGATAGCCCAGAGGTATAGGTAGTATATTAATGGTAATAAAAAATGACAAAAGTCCAATAAAGACATAGAAAGGATAACTTTCATGTTCACACGTTCTTTGTAAGCATTTAAAGTATAACCTAAGCCTCTAGCCCATGACCTCTGAACAAAATTACAAAGTAAAACAAGGATAAGGAAGCAATAAATGCCAAATTAAATAATGATAGATGGGATGCAAGAGGGGACCCTGTCCTTCATACAATAATGTGAAACAAGCAACTAATGCTCCCAAGCCCTTCATGGGGAGGCCAGCCACGGAGCAAGGAGTAAAAAGAACATGGTTGGTGGGAAGATCAAGTGGCACAGCTGCGATAGAAAACAATATTGCCACTATTCAAAAAATTAAAAACAGAATTACCATAAGCCCCAGCAATTCCACTTTTGACTATACACCCAAAAGAAGCAAGGACCTGAACAGATATTGGTACACCTGGGGTATACAAATAATGTACAACATGAAGTTACAAGCACCATTCTTTCTGTCTGACCATGCCAGCTCTCAGGGGAGCTTGTCATAAGGGATCCTGGTCCATCAGGGGCTTTTGTCATCTCAATCTTTATTGTTTTCTTAGTACTGGAAAAGTCCCATCCCAGTACTGCCTTCCCACTGTCACAGATTAGTGAGTCTGTGACTGGAGGCATTTCACATTCTTGTGGGAAACCAAAGACACCATTTTCACCTACACCATTCTTACTGCCTGTAAAAAAAAAAAAAAAAAAAAAGGAGGGCTTCACTTTCTTAGACTATCTCTGGGAGTGAACTTTCTGGCCCTTAAAAGGGCCGCATTTTTACACCTTCTTTTGGGACACTCTTATGTCTGCAGCTAAACTATAGAAGGGGCTTATCAGATTGAGTCGCTATTGAGATTAATATATTACTCATCAGTGGCCAGATGATGGATCCTTTGAATTGGCTATATTTATTTTTTTTTTAAAGATTTTATTCATTTATTTGACAGACAGAGATCACAAGTAGCCAGAGAGGCAGGTGGGGGGGGGGGAGAGAAGCAGGCTCCCCTCCAAGGAGAGAGCCCGATGCGGGGCTCCATCCCAGGACCCTGAGATCATGACCCGAGCCGAAGGCAGAGGCCCTCAGCAGCTAGGTGCCCCTGAATTGACTATATTTAAAAGAAAAAAAAAATTAGAGAGCTCTCATCCTAAACAACTGTCCTATTGGTACCTATGGAAATACCAAGTTAAAAAGTGGACACAAAAGAATATAATGGCTATCTTTAGGGACTCTGTTAACAAGATGAAAGGACAGAAATTAGACTTAGAACAAAAAATTAAAATCCACATCCAACATAAATTCCTCTTCTCAAAATCTGGCCCCACCTGCCTATTTTAATTTTCCTTGCCCTATGAGATTTACACAGAATACTCCAGCCTAATCTCTAGGCTCAGAGTATACAGTTTATTCCGTAAATGTTTAAAGTCAGGAAGTTAATTTAGCAGAAACACCCAAGACAGGTGGTAGGGCTCTTTTTACTATTCCTTATAATCCTCTCGACTTTCTAGGGCTCTGTAATCAGGCTCTGCCAGCTTTAGGCCTTCTGATACAATGTCAGTTGCAGATGTATCTTAGATCCCCACTGCAAGGAATGCATGTCTCCTAGACAGCAGCAGATCTTGTAAATTATAAAGTCCTTTTACTTCCACTTTCAGAAGATCCTACCAAATTTAGAGAGAAGTTAAAAAGATTAGTGACCATTCACAATCCCACTCAGAGGGACCTAGACCCGGCTGTTAAGGGATGTTCTTCCCATCCATGAATATACAGTAGTTATCAGGTAAGCCCCATGGCCCCCCAAAAGAAACCACCTCACAGAGAAAACAGATGCCCATAAGGACTAGGAAATAGCTCAGCTGGAGGCTTATCAGGGGTCAATAGAAACAAAGACAGAGGATTCCCCACTAAGGTGAACTGGTTCAATGTTGCAATGTACATTCAGAAAGAAGACTTTTGTTAAACATTTTATATATACTTTAAAGACATAATGCATTAAATCTTAAAGTTCAAGAACATAAAAAAAATCTTTTGATTTCTATCCTTGTTGGAAATCTTCCTGAGATAAAGAAGCAAATTAAAGAAAATGTAGTTGAATGGGCAGGTCAGCCTTCTGATATCGTTCAGCTGACAACTCAATTTTGGGGGAAACTGGAAACGACCAATTTCTAAAAACCAGAAATGTGACTCTAGAAGCAATTCAAATCCCTTCTCTTCACCAATCCCCTAACCTCACCTATTCATCTAAAATGCTTGTCAATATGGGGATATTAAAAACAGAATTGTCCTGAACTTAAGAAAGAGGAAAGATTTAAATAATTCTAGAGCTCTGATAATAGGCAAATATTCCCCCAAAAACTTCATCTTGGAGAAAACTTGATACTTTCTCAATGCCTTTTTAATGTAGATTTTCAAACTCTCCTTCTCTAGGACCAAGAAGCTATTCTTTGAAATACAAACACTGGAGAAATGATTTCCTTCAGGAAAGCGAAGGGGGTAGTATTTGGAAATTGGGCTTTGGCCATCTGAATAGGTGAACTTAACTTATTACAACTGCCAAGACAAAATTTGGATCCAACTGTTCTTTTGTAAACTGGTGAGTTTTGTATTGTTGTGTCTCTCTTGGTTAAAATTTTAAGGCAGTGGCTACGGGGGTCTCTGTTTCTGTCTATATGTTTATGTATGTCTATATATGTATGTTGTAGATATGTGATATTTTTCTATCTCCAGACAGTACTGCCGAAAGTAATTTGTAAAAGAGCTCTATTCAACTGGCTTAAAAACAAACAAGTACTTATATAAGAATTGGGTATTCTAAAACTCATAGAAACATAAAAGCTAAACCAAGTGTTTTTCAAATCCAGATAATCTTTGGTAAATAAAGGCTAGTGGAAGTTTGTTAGTTTAATTAAAATAGGTAGGTCTTCAGAGTCAGGAACACTGATTATAATTCAGATAAATAACTCCCTGGGTTTGCTAATCAACTTCATGTTATCTTACAGATTTGTCAGCAAGAAAAATAGCATGCAATGATGGCTGACTTTGTCTAATGTCTCATAAAGTTTCATGGGTAACTGAAACATAAATGATCAAAGCACAAGACTTAGATATAAGTAGAATAAGAATTTTTAGGTGAACTTTTTTTTAGCAAATTATGTTTTTATGAAATTGTATTTAAAAATAGTTTCTCAAAAAAAATAAAAATAAAAATAAAAAAATAAAAAGTTTCTCAAATCTCTTCCGCAACTTGAAACCTTAAAGTTTTACTAAGTTAAATAAAGCAATAGAAAGAAAATCACTGAATGTCTAGATCATTTCCAAATGAGATACTGAAACATTAATTACTGAACATAGGCTTATTGATTTTGGGCTTCTTATCACAGAGAAACTAAAGATATATTTGGGTCTATTAGTAAGCATGTCTTGTGCCATATTAAAAGACTGAGCTATGAAGAAGCATGTGGTTTTAGAAATTGGGCGCCTGGGTGGCTCAGAAAATTATGAAATATATTCATAAATTTTCTAACCTACAGAATGCTGGTGTATAAGGGTTAAGAATTCCAATTAAAATACATGATCAAAGCTACAAAAAGTACTAAGGGAAAGAATTCTATATGAAAAGAAACAGAGATGTGTTTCTGGACAAAGAAAAGGTATGGGGGAAAAAAGAAAAGATATGAGATGAGGAAATGTGTTTTTGTTAAGGGAAAAGAAAGTACATTTATCCTAAAGTAAAATTTATTATTTCAAAATGGGAAAGGGGAAAATAAAGGACAAAATTAAGTAAAAAGTTGGGAAGGGGGAGAGAGAGAGAGAGAGAGAATCTTACCTTGTGTGGTCAAGTTGGCTAAAACTGAGTATCATATGGATTGTAAGATGAAGCTTTAAAATCTGCAGTGTACTTACGTAAAACTATAACAATTTTCTTTCATCTGCAAAAAGAACAGTTTCTTTGTCCCACTGGTCTGCCCTTGATAATAATATGTTATGAAAGATCTTTATTTTTAAGTAATCTGTCTAGAAAACAAAAATTTTGTCTTACCAAAATAATTTCCCGTGCTTTATGTTGTTGTAAGCTGATCTTTGATTATTTAAAAGACCTAGGTCTTCTCAATATTAAAAGATTACTTATATCGATATTAAAAGAATTACTTATAACTATGTAATCTTTTGTATTTGCCTTTGAAATATCTTATTGCCACTTTGGTTAAATAGATAACTATGGGCTGTTTCATAATGATCTGTGAGCCTTATTTAGTCAAGTGTCCAAGCTTTTTGATATTATTGACAACCTTCCCAAAATCAAATTCTAAAGGAAGTCTGACCTGGAACTAATTTTGAGATTTGTCAGGTGAGTCCCTAGAGCATTTCAAAAGAGATGTTCTTTCTTTCTATAACAATAAAATGTTACAATAATTAGACTTATTTGGTATGTTAAAACACATGGCAAGCATTGTCAAATAAGTGATGATAGACTTCTTAAGTTATATTGGGTAGGTATTAATAAAAGTGTATAAAGAAATTGTATAATTTCTAGAAATCTTACATGTCCTGGTATACTACTATCACTTGTAATTCTAGTTATTATCTTGAAATGTTATACATTATAGAAATAACCAAATTTCCTTGTCAACCATACCATAATGAATTCTCATCAGATCTTTAACCACGGCCATTTTTAAGTCTTTTGGCGTTTAGCTATTACTTTACTCTGACGCCTTTGCAAGAGTGCTGCATTTTCATTAAGACTCATGGAAAGAACTCTGAGTACAGGTTTTTGATCACTTTAAGACCATACCATTGAACTAGGTAAAAATTTATGAAACTCTCATGAAAAAAGTGGATTCATAAAGATGCTAACAAAAGATCAATAAGAATTAATTAAATGGGACCAAATGAACTATGATGACTGTAATTTTTCTGACTTTTTGTATGAAACATTGCTGGTTCTTTAATGTTTTGTTTTTCCAGATTTAAGGAAACTTTTTCTCTTTTTTCTGAAGCTAACTATGACTTAAAACAATTTGATGAAGTGTACTTATGTGAACAAAGATGAAACAATTTTTCTCCCTATCTTATCTCTTCAGATTTGGGAAACTCTTAGTGAGTGTGTATTCTTATTTCAATACATTTTTATTTGCATAAGTTCAGTAAGAATCTGTTCTCCTTGTAACAGGACACAACTGGAAATACTGGTTAAATTACCACTGTTGTAATATGACTGGAATGTCATATTTGATAATGATGTGCATAAAATCAGATATGCTAGTCAGCTTTAAGGAACTAAGATTGACTTTTTAGAGCTAATAAAGTCTCTTAAATAAAAGCCTAGTGCCTTGCTCATAGGATTCCTATCAGCCTAACAAGGTGAGTAAGGTAAGAATGATGACTTCCTGGCAGGTGTAGGAACCTCAGGATATTGTGGGGACCTGGAGAAAAAAGGAATTCACCAAAATCGATAGTATTGCAGGGAAAGTCTGATGGCAAATCTTTGGCTTGGCTTCCTAGCCTCAAGAGGCTTTTAAAAGTTCAATTTGTGGTTCCTTATGAAAAATTCGAGCAAAGCAGATTTAAAAGAGCCTATATGATTGGGATGCCTGGGTGGCTCATTCAGTTAAGTGTCTGACTCTTGGTTTCTGCTCAGGTCATGATTTCAAGGTCTTGAGATTGAGCCCTGCGTTGGGCTCCGAGCTCAACACAGAGTCTGCTAGTCCCTCTTCTTCTGCTCCTCCCAGTGCTCTCTCTCTCTCTACCAATCTTTCTCTCAAATAAATAAATAAAATCTTTAAAAAAAAAAAAAAGAGCTTATATGATCAATCACTTTTCTTGCTGTACTGACATAAATAATCAGGCCAGATTTACTAAAATGAGGCTTACTTCGTAAACAAATTAGTTTTAATTCTGCTATCCCTGGTAGGAATGAGGGTGATTGTAGAGAGAAACTAGGTGTCAACAGCAACTATAATACACACTTGTGGATAGCAGACTCAAGTTCTGCTAATTGTCTTTGAGATTTTGCCTGGATCCTAAATTCTTCTAGTTTCCTCATCTGGCTACAAATCTCCAAACTAACATTTCTAATTTTCTCTCATCCTTTGACGTGGAATCACTGACAACTAAAACTACTTTTTTGCCTGAAGCCCTGCAAACTGAAGCTAGATGACTGGGTATAATCTTCAGAGAAATCGGAAGCCACAGTTTCTCATTTTAGCCCATCTTCTGCAAGCCTTCTCCTGTATGGGCCGCTCAGAAACCTCACTGGTGCACCCAAAGACATCACCAAGGATGTAAAAACTGCAAACCGGGAAAATCTGTCAGATTGCCACTGTCTGCCCTCATTCCATCTAAACATGCTTCAAGCCTGACATCAAGAAATCTCAACTGGCAGCTCTTGGGACTTAAGACTTTGTTTTTCTTTTGTTTCTTTAAAAATGTCTCTTATTAACTACCTGATTGCTTGCACAATACAGGCCTAACTTTGAGATCTCAGATACATCAGTGCTTCTTGAAATGAGACACAACTGTTTAATTGACCGAAGTACTTCTCAAGACTGAGACTACTTTAATAAGATATAGAGCAATAGATCAACTTAAAATCCCGGATTGTGAAATTTCTTATTTAAAGTTTCAAAGATGGGACCCAGGGAGAGAAGAAATTTGTCACTCCAGAAATGTGCCCCTTTGGCATGAGGACTGTTTTGAGCTAAAAGCAATCAAACCCCAGCAGATTCAGGAAAAGCTCTTTTCCTCCCCTTCAAATGCCTCAATTTACATTAGAAAGGTGGCCTGTACCTGGAAGAGAGTTATTATCAGGGATACCTAAGAACCGTATCTGCATAACAGGGCATCCTTTGATTTCCAAACATCTCCTCTGCCTTCCTATGAAAGGCCTTCCTCCCCTTTGTATCCCCAGACCCCTACCAATTTCCCTGGCTCAGAATATTATACAAGCTTCAATCACCTAGCTGCCCTTTGGGTCTCATATTTTCATTGGGCTTTCATAAGTATGAAACTTGTTTTTCTGTTGTTAATGAGTCTTATGTCAATTTGATTATTAGACCAAAGAACCTAGAATGGAAAAAGGAAAAAAATTTCCTTCCCCACAAGATGGATGGTCGTGATGGTTACACAACTTTGTGAATGTAATTAATGCGCTAAACTATTACCTAAAAATGGTTAAAATGGTAAATTACACATTATGAGCATTTTATCACAATTTTTTAAAAAGGGGGAAAGGGAAAAGTCAGTACTGAGACTGCAATCTAAGTATAATCAGGTCAGTGACAAAGAGTAGTGTGGCCCTCAGCTGTACATTTCAAATAAAAGTAACCACCTCTGAACTTCACCCCCTGCCTGAGACACACAAACACTGACCAAATTCCACATAAATTCTTGTTTTCTACATAACATGAAGATGCTTTCTTTCTATAAATGAATCTACACAGCTCCACCATGACAGCTCAGAGAATAATAACTGACTTTGGGATATTCATAGATAATTTTCCCCAAGCATGAAGGGGCAAGAGGACATTGGACTAAATTAATTAGTATACTTAATTAGGATTAATTAAGTCTTGCTTGAAAGAGAGCGAATGAGACAAAATACAATCACTTTCAGAAAAGGCAGGACGGGTCGTAAGAATGTTGGTATCATTTACTGAGCGCCTACTCTAAACTAATGAAATGTCATTACCGCTTCCACCACCTATCCCTGGCTTCCACCATCAGGCACTGGAAGGTCTGCACATCAGAGCAGGTTAGGTGGGGTGATGTCAGTAGGTCCAGCTAATGAGTTGTAAGCAGAAGTGAGATGTGTCACTTCCAAAATGAAGCATTTAATTGCTGGTGCAAGATTCTCTGGAGATTTGTGGTGACCGTCAGAGCTTGTGATGGTGGCTCTGAGAAGTCATGGGTAAACACACTATCTGAGATTAAATATTTGCAGTTATAAACCACTAAAAAGGGGAGGAATTTGTTACTGGAGTTTATTTAGCCTAGCCTATTTTTGCTATAAAACAAAACAAACAAACAGTCTAACACTGAACCGAGCACCTTGCATTATATAATCTAAAATCCTACAATGACCCTGCAAGGAGAAATTACACACCCATATTTCAGGTGAAGCAATTGAGGCTAAAACATCACACCCAGTAAGGCAGACTTATGATTAAAACTCCAAAACCTGCTTTCCCTCACTGTAATCGAATGTTCCTTCAACATTCATATCTCATTTGACCATTGAGCCATTTTCTGTCACCTCTAAATGGCTATAATGTTCCTTATCCTCAAAATAAAAAAGATGATTTCTCTGCCTCACTTTATTAACATCTAAATAAGTACCACCTTTCTGAAAGAACAATCTTTGGCAGGCAGAGAACTTTTGAGTTCTTAAGTCCCTTAACTCTAGAATCTTGCACAAAAGCCTCAACATCCTAGTTCCCAACATGTAAAATGGGGATAATAATAACCCCTGTGCTCATTTTCATGACAAGTTCATCATAGACGATACACAACCACAGTTTAGCTTGGGTCCTGAGGAGGATGTTAAGTCATGAGCCTTTCTTAGGCTCCTAGAGTCAGGAGTAGCGCTGTTGGAGGAGGATGGGAGGCTGAAGCATGGAGGCAGATAAGCCCAGGGACAAGAGCTTGGGCACTGGAGTCAGGCATCTGGTTCATGAACCAAGTACCAGCTCTGAGACAGACTGTCTTTCTTCTCTGGTTTTCCCATGTGTGAAATGGGGACAAAAGTAATATATACCCCAAGGGATTACTGTATGGAGAAAATTAGTTCCTACATATAAAACAGCAAGGGAGAAACGTGGAGAAGAACATCTGAATCAGTACTTTTGGCAATAAAGAAAGGTAAGTGCTTTCCAGAAGCTGCTTGAACTCTGCTATGGGTTGAATCGTATTCCCCTCCCCAAATTCATATACTGTAGAAATTGTAGTCCTAAAACCCCGGTACTTCAGAATGTGACTCTATTTGGAAATAGGGTCTTTACAGAGTAATCAAGTTAAATGAGGTCATTAGGACAGGCCACAATCCAATATGACTGGTGTCCTTATAAAAAGGGAAGATTAGGACAGACACAGAGGGAAGACCATATGAAGACACAGGGAGAAGACGTCATCTATAAGCCAAGGAGAGACAACTCAGAAGAAGCCAACCCTGCCAACATCTTGATCTTGGACTCCTGGCCTCCAGAACTGTGAAAAAATATATTTCTGTTGTTTGAGCACCACCCCCCAGTCTGTGCTTCTTTGTTATGACAATCCTTGCAAGCTATACAAGCCCCTGCTGGTTGCCATGGCCAGAGGAACTCTGAAACCCTCATTAGATAGGGATTCTGGACAGCCAAAGCTGGCTTTGCCCTAAGGCTTAAAGAGGACACAGCAGCACATCAGCCTCAGAGAACCCTCTCTCTCATCTGCCTTTTCTGTAATCATCCTGTGAACTCAGGAGAAGGGAGGAGGGGGCGGGCTTCAAGGGCTCTCCCAGAAGCTTCCCCAGCTCAGCTCCCCAACCCCCAGAGTCCAAGGTTCAGGGGTACCTCCTGGAGAAACTGTTGACCAATGCTTGGTTTCTTTTTAAATTGCCAAAGTTTTCTCAGGTCTAATCAGAGATGTAGGTCTTCAATTTATTTAGCGGTATTACAGAGAAATGGAGGCAAAGTCAACTTACCAGGAAGAAACTTTATATCACAGCCTAACACAAACCTAATATTAGTAGTATTAGGAAAGTACTTTTCAAGCACCCATGTGGGCCTAAGAAGTGCTAGTTCAGAAACAACACACACGCGCACACACACACACACACACACACCCTTTATCCCACTGAGCCATAAGTAATTAAGTTACTGTGACAAAACACCAGGTCCACTAGACAAAAACATTTAAAACTATTCCCAAAGGACAAGATGGTGCCAAAAGTGAAGAAAGGGGGCAAGAACCCTCCTCCAGGGCCATAGAGAAGAGAGACAATGTGGTGACAGCAAGGGACTAAAAACTTGTAGAAGAAACAGAAGGAAAGGAGGATGGTGTCCAGGTAGAGGGGCATGGAAAGGAGACGAGTCACAGGCACGTAAGCACAACTGCAGGGACTGGGAAGCCTTTAAAAGGATTTGCAGCCCTAGAAACTTCAGTGGAGGCTTTTCCAAATGATCTGACAGTGATGGCACTTCTCCACTTCACTTTTCATAGAACTCCATCAGTGTGTGCACCAATGTGAGCTGGGGAGTGATATAAACAGCTAATCGCCTCTGGCATCCACATATAGAAACTGCCAGCTACACAGAGGTTCTAGTAACCCAAAGAGACCAGAGGGAGACTGGACAACCATTCTCTGGTGGAAGCCAGTGTGCTTTCTATGCAGCTAGAGAGAACTTCAGAACAACGCTCAGTTATCTCCCCAATGGCCCCCCCAATGGCACTTGCTCTTGAAGAACTGGATTCAGGCCTCAGGTCCCTAGAATATAGACATTTACACAGTGCCCAAAACAATAGCAACTTGAAAATTCAGTTCATAGCGCCTGTCAAAAGAAATAAGATCACATTAAAACTCTTGCCATTTCCTTTTTCTGCCAAACTATCTAGCTTAATATGCAGATAGCCTTCTCCTACCCTCCCTCCTGCCTCCCCTCCCCCCCACACTGGTATGAAAGACACATTTATTCTCTCCTTTCAGAGCACCTTGTGAAATCAGTCCCATTTAAGGAGATTCAAATAAAGGCAAGGACAGGGAGAAGGCCTCATGGAGCACTGGACCTGCTTAGAATGATAAAGTCTCACCCCTGCACTGAAGCCCAGCCCCCACTCCATGCTTATATTTGTTGTGAGGAAACAGAATAGCTTAGTTGTAATTCTTAAAAAGCTTCCAAGCATTGTGCAAGAGTCAGAAAGCTTTCCTGGGCCCTCATACGAAACATCATTTCATGAGTTAAAAAAATTATTTTTGGAAACAGACAACTGTACACGGTACAGGGTAAAACCCTATCTAAACCAAATGATAAAGTAAGTAAAGTTTGGCTCCTGTTCCTTCCACCCCCACCACCCTAATGGGTGTTCATCAGAGTTCACATCTGCTGTCTGACCCCCCCACATGAGTTAGCATTAATTGAGCATGTGCTATGTGCTAGGCAGAAAGCCAAGTACCTCATAAAGATCACATTTGTATTCTCACACTACATTATGAGTTAGATCACTAATGTAACTGCCCAAATGAAAGGAGACCCATCTTACTCAATGAAAAGACCCTCCAAATACCACTTTTTATCCAGTTAATTATATAAACTATAAGGACTAGAGCTGAAGTAACTATGACTTATAAAATTTAATTTATTAATTCAGTTGCACATACATATTTAAAACCACATACTATTTAAATTATACATTAACGTAGAAATACTGCTTTTTTCCGGTCTTACAGATCATTACACAATTTTACTCACTGATGTGTTCTTTTTCTCTAGAGCCAAAATTGGAGTCACTCAATTCATCTTTTCCAGGACACATCATCTTCATTTCCATCTCAACTGTTTGAGATGCAGCACACTGTCACTGGAAATTTTATCCCAAGGCACGAATACCCACTAATATAACATTAGGGCAGTTGTTCTGTTTATTCAAACTACAGGTATATACTGATGAGCTCCGCAATGTAACTCTTTACCGCACTGCCTTTTAAAGGAATTCTCAGAAGATCTGTTTACAACGGATCCAATATTTGCATTCAGGAGGTCACATTTGCAGAAACAATTCCTAAATCTGTGTTCGATTCACTTGCCTCCTTTCTGTTTACTGATTCTGTTGGGCAGCCTCTTTAAGTATCCCAAACCACACTGATTGAACTCATTCCAGACCAACGTATTTTCTCTAAACAACACCATGTTTTTTTTCAGTTAAAATAAACGAGACAGTATCCCAAAATCTGAAACATTTTGTAAGGATTCCAATTTTGGATATGCCTTCTTTTCTAAGGGATGATTTTGGTAAAAGCCCTTGTAACCATGTTCTAATTTACATGACATCATTAACCCTATTTTACAGATCGGGAAACTGAGGTTCAGAAGTTGAAGTAACTTTGCTAAACTCAAAGACCTAGTGTTTAAATAATAGTGTTTAAAGGCCTACCTAAGACTGCCAGCCAGGAGGCCATGTGTTGAATCACCAACTGCACTTCCCGTGGTCTCTCAGTCTGGCCTCTGACCAATGTCCACATTCTGCAGCCAATTCCCTTTCTAGAAGTTCCCTGAGGCTCTCAGAATCCATGCCAATTCTCACTCCTGCCTCTGATTCCATCATTTCACTTACATGAATTTAACTGAAGGAAATAATCGGAAAGGTACACAGTGATTTAGCCTAAGGATATTCACGATAGCATTATTTTTAAGAGAAAACACACTAAACATCCACTATGAGGGATGTGTCAAACTAACTATATGCTCACGGTAGAATGCTAAGCAGCCGTGTTTAATGTTCATGAAATATTAAGTGGGAAAGAGAAGTTGTGTAATAGGATTCTAATTTCATTTTCTTAACAGTACATATACATCAAAGAAGACTGGAAGGAAGAACATGTTAACTTGGTTAATCCCTGGGTGACGGAATTAAATGAGATGGTTATTCTCTTATTTGTATTTTTCTATCTCCTGCCTTCCAAAAAATATGCCTCTTCCAAAAGAATAAGTCCAACAGTGAGAATTAGGCAGCAAAGAAAGAGGAAATGTGCCACATGGAGTGACAGGAGAAATACCTGGGTGAAAATGGTGTCTGATTTCATAAACTGTTGCCTACTCTATTTCCACAAAAGTACTGCCCTGCAAAAGGATTTTCCAATTAAGGGGAAAAGATTAAGTTTGTAATCCTGGAAAGTTATCCAGCCCAAAATCTGTTTGGTCTCTCTATTACAACTGCACAGGTATAATAGCCTGTCTTACAGAGTCAACTAAATATACAAACCACTTGGCCATATGTCAGACCCTCTGCTATGGCCAAAAATCAAGCGAGCTCTCCTAGAGAATTAGCTAGTGCTCTTTTAACCCAGTCCCTGGCTCAGGGTTGTACTAGGTGAGAAGTAGCAGATTTAGCAAAAATGGCACATTCCCTACCCTCGGGGAGTCCACTAATCCAGCAAAGACATGCTGATGAAGATGTGGACACAGTGAGCAGAACAGGGATGGGCACTATCTGGGGGAGGCCCAATAGTCACAGCCGGTCACTTGCTGGTATCTTGGAGTAATGTCCAGTACCTGGAGAGCTAATGGTACTGGATTGAAAAAGGTAATAGGAGTCTAATTTGTATTCATTGCCAGGTAGAAGCAAGACAGTCTCTTAGAACGCTACCATTCCATTCCATATCCCTGCCACATGGTTTCTGGCTCTTTCAAGAGAACAATGAGAACAGACAAAAAAATGAGAACAGACAAAAACCAAAAACAAAACCAAAAAACCTCACATGTACACAGCTAAACTCTGATAGGCAGCATCTAAGATGGCCATGAGCGACCCTCACCTCTTGTGATTTACTCCTTAGTATAAGCTCCTTAAGAGTGGGGTGGACTTACTAATTTGTTTCTAATGAACAGAATACAGAGGAATAGCATGATAGCATACCGTTTCTGAGATTCAATTATAAGAAAGTTGTGGCTTCTATCTTGAGCATCCTCTCTTTCTCTTGCTCTCTCTCTCCTTACTCTGGGGAAATACAACTGTCATGTCACAAGGAAGTTCTATTAAGGCCCATGTGGTGAGGGACCCAGGGTCTGCCTCACCAAGTTGGGCTGCCAACAGCCAAGTGAGCTTGAAAGCAAATATCCCCCAATCAATCCTTCAGATGAGAGCACAGCTCCAGCCAACAGTGCAGCCTCTTGAGAAATCCTGAACCAGAGGCACCCAAATGAGCTTCACTCAGCCTTCTAACCAACAGAAATTGTGAGATATTAAATGTCTCTTGTTTTAAGCCACTAAATTTTGGGGTAATGTGTTACATGGATTAGCTATCTACATAACTAATACAGTTTTAAAATAAGAAGTCTATCTGATTCACTCAGTCCTTACATGGACTCTGGATCCATATACCTGGGAGTTCACACCCTAGCTCCACCATTTACTAGCATGTAACTACAGTCAAATTATTTAACCTCACTCTTCCTTAGTTTCCTGGTATGAAATGGGAAGAATAATAATACCACTTAGCGTATAGGTTAACATTCAAATGAGTGCGTGTGTGTGTGTGTGTGTGTGTGTGTGTGTGTGTGTGGCTTACGTCAGTACCTAGAAAGAGTAAGTGCATATACATGCTTATTATTATAACTATTAAAACATGATAATAAAAAAATGAGACAGCAGTATATACCCTGTATTTTTAAATTTTTATTGTTTACATTTTATTTTTACAAAACAAGATTTACATTAAAACTTCAAAAATAAAAAAAGAATAATCAGATACTCTTCTAGATTCCTTAGATATTAACATTTTGTTCTATTTGCTTTAGCCTTCTCTCTCTTTTATATTTTTCCAGACTGATTTAAAAGTAATCCCTAGATACCCTCGTGTGTCTTTTCATAAAACAAGAAATTTTTTTACATAACCATAGGAAATCATCAAAACAGAGAAATGAACATTGAAGCAACATTGTCATCTACTCCACGGATCTTGAGATTTTTTTTCTATTGTCCCAATAATGTCCCTGAGAGTGAAAGAAGATCTAAGATCTTGTACTGTATTCAGTTGTCATGTCTCTTTAGTCTCTTTATAATCTATAACAGTTTCTTTTTGTTTTTGTATTTTATGATACTGATATTTTTGAAGAATAGAGACTAGTTATTGTAGAGAATATTCCTTGGTTTGAGTTTGTCCAATGTTTCCTCATAATGGGATTCAAGTTACACCTTTTGGGAGGAATACTCTGTAAATGATGCTGAGTTGTCACTACATGGTATCAGGTAGCACATGCTGTTGATCGGTGCCATTTCTGGAAATGTTAGCTTTGATCACTGGTTAGTATGTCTACCAGGTAATTCTAATGTTACTATTTTACTCTTCGTAACAAAAAGTAGCTTGCAGAGGATAAAATTTGAGACTATGTAAATACCTTTTCATTCCTCCAACTTTGTCCGACTATGCTAAAACCAATCACCACTATCGTGGTTGGCAAATGGTGTTTTTCTAATTCCATAACTTATTTTATATTTTTAGTTACATTATACTATAAGAAAAATCCTTTCCCTCCTTCTTCATTTATTTATTTTTTCATTCATTTATATCAGTGTAGAGTCATGGATTCTAACCTTATTAATATTTTACTATCCATAATTTTTATTAAAACCAAATATAAATCTGAACAGCTCTAAGTCAAATAGATTCCTTTGACAACATTTATGGACCAAGAAAAGATATATTTATTTCTAAAAGACACAGGTATATTTTCTTTTATTAGAGCAGAGATTTAGATCATGTTAAGAATTTTTAACTGTCTTTGTCTATACTCTGGTCAAGGTTAGTACCCCCTGAAGACTGAAAAACTGGGTTGGCATTATTATTAATCATTCCTGCAAAACATGACAGCAAGGAGCATTCAAGATAAATAGTGGGCATCTCTTCTAAGAATTGAAGAAACTTGGTTCTACCCCAATATTTTATCAACAATTTGGCAAAGAATTCCAATATGATTTTACCTTTTTATGTAGGCTTTTGTACAAGTATAATCAACATAGAGAATGGACTGCTTTCATAGGGTGAAAAATGGAAAAAAAAATTTTTTTTGATAACCACTTCTAAAAAATTCTAATTTCTCTTTCCCAGCCCTGAACAGATCTGCAGCTTTGCCCATCCTTTCTGCTGTCAGAAGAACTTATTAAGGCACCCAAAAGTCAAGTTCCAATAGAAATAAGCACTTCAGTCTCTCATCCAATTTAAAGCGTCTTTCTTTTCCCAGCTCAAAATAAACACATGAACATCCTTGACCTGCATAAGGGGAAAGAGAATTTAGTCTGTTCACTCTTCCTTCATCTTGGTCTTTTCCTTACCACTCTGCTCATTGTTTTGCCTTTGCTCCCTCTGCTCTCTGTAAGACCAATGGTGAGTGAGCAAAATCTTACTTGACTGGTAATGTAATTTAGTTATATGTCCTCTGTGGGGCAGCTGTCCAAATGCCAACTCTCTCCTTCTCTCACCAGGTGCTTTTCTGGGTCTGTTTGAGACAGTCCATTTCAGACACCTTCAGCTTACGGTTTCCTTCCTAAGGCAATGCACTTTCTCATTAACCTCTCATGACCAGGCTCCTCTGTTGGCTTCTGTAACATCCAGTGACTCAAGAGAAGACTTAGTGTCTCTGCCCCTAAATGCTGGTGAAACCATTTTCCACCAGTCAGACTTTCATTGAGCTCCAACGGGAATTTCACCATTAGACCTTCTTGCAGGAAAATCCATGCAACAACATGGTACTTTTCTCCTACTTTTACTCCAGAGAAACAAAGTCAATTTCTTCCAGAAACTCATCATACACACCCTAGGGTGCACCTATAAGTTTTTCCAGTTCCGAACGCAGTTAATGAGGATGACTTGTCAGTTTCTTCTCCCACAAGATAACCCTGGTCTTTGTAAGTGACTCTTTGGAAGTACCGTACCTCTACTTGGTCTGGGGTGGAAGGAGGACAATCCTCTCAGGAGGTAAAACACTGGATAACTTGACGACTCTCTCCAAAGAAATCCTAACTCCCTCACCATCTCAATTCTGCCTTCTTATATATGCTTGAAGTGGGTTCTAGCTAGGGTAGAAGGACTAATTTCAGTCCCTCGTGTAGACATGCCTACTACCTTTTTCAGGATATGAGGGTTCTTGTCATCTTCTTTGTCTGACACTTGCTGTCAAATAAATGCTTTGTGATTTGTACTTTTCTACAACGGTGAATAAATTTTATATGAATGGTAGCCTAGGCTTTAAGGGGAAGGGCAGGTACATGAGGAAGGGCTTGTACAAATGTTTGGAGAAAACTCTCCTTTTCTATGAAGGCTTCTTAATGGAAGATCCCAATCTATAGAACACTAGTTTCCAAAGTCTTACTTCATTTGCCTCCAAACTTAACTTCCTTTTAAGAATGGCATCCGGCTTATAGCCTAAGAAGCAAGCTCCAACAGCTTTCCACTGAAATACCTATGTGTAGGAGAAGAACTTAAGAACTTACAACCATTTCAAAATTAAAAGCGGCCATCATCTTGTTGCTAAAATCTAGGAAAGATTTTTATTATCTGCAAAGCATATGGAAATGTTAGCTAATGAACCAAGCCATCCTCCAAAAATTGGGAGGAAAACCATTCCTGCTTCTCCCATTGTCTGCCTTCTCTGTTTATAAGTCTGCATTAAGTTGAAAGCTGAGCAGTCTCCTCCACTGTCTAATTGCTACTTTCTAAGGTAGCCATAATTCTGCCCATACCAGCTCTCTTCCATGTGACTGGATAGAGTAGTTTTCAGGAAAACACATCAGGCATAGAAACTGGTATCGGGACACTGTATCAAAGTCTGATGTCCAAAAGGAGATACAGACAAGGACACAAGAGGCCTGGTAGTACTGCTTACTGGAAATCGTACATTTTAACGCACCACGATATTGAGAATTTTAGGGAACAAAGCAGCAAAGGCAGGAGACAAACACACCAGTAGAATAACACTCTCCAGACACGGGGAGAGTGTCCTGCCTTCAAACTGCAGATCTTAAAAGGAGATTAATCCAGCCATCAGAAAATGATCATCAAAGGGGCCAAAAAATAAATAAATAAAAATAGAGTTTACATTTTGGAGGCCAAAAAGAGATAGAAGTAATTTTTAAAATTACAGAATTAATACAAGTAATTTTAGTAAACAACCAGATTAAATATAAATCTACCAAAAGCATTTATGTGCCTATGTATCAGCAGAAACTGGTTAGAAAAATATAATAAGAAAAGTAAAGACTCCATATATAATAGAAGGAATAAGTGAAAATATCCAGGAATGATGCTAATAAGAAATGCGTGCTAGAAACCCACACGATGAAGCTTTAATGAAAAATAGGAAAGACTTCACATAAAATAAGGCACATTTCTCCACAGCATGACTAAAATCGAAAAAGGGACAGTTCTCCTCAAAATCATGCTTTGGTACAATGTTAGTCCAGCAGAAACTGAATGGACATTAAAAATTTTGAAATTATTTTGAAGTTCATCATGAAGAATATGCATGAAAAATGAAAGTGATGAGAGATCTTCCCTAATAATTATTAAAGCCAATTATAACATATGATTAGCACTAGCACAAATCTCAAAAAAAAGTAATAGAAGAAAGTAACCCCATATATATATGCTTATAAAAACTCAAAGGAAGCAACAAAGAGGGTACGAGATGAATTATCCCACAAGTGGAAAATGACTATTTTTAAAGTGTATGTGATTGTGTATATGCATGATTGTGAAATTATGTATTTATCTTTAGAATTTAAAATGACACTACAGACAAAGGGCTGATATCCAAGATCTATCTACAAGGAACTCCTCAAACCCAACACCCAAAAAACAGATAATCATGTCAAAAAATGGGCAAAAGACATGAATAGACACTTCTCCAAAGAAGACATACAAATGGCTAACAGACACATGAAAAAGTGTTCATCCTCATTAGCCATCAGGGAGATTCAAATCAAAATCACATTGAGATACCACCTTACACCAGTTAGAATGGCAAAGATTAACAAGACAGGAAACAACAAATGTTGGAGAGGATGTGGAGAAAGGAGAATCCTCTTCCACTGTTGGTGGGAATGCAAGTTGGTGCAGCCACTTTGGAAAACAGTGTGGAGATTCCTCAAGAAATTAAAAATAGAGTTACCCTATGACCCTGCAATTGCACTACTGGGTATTTACCCAAAAGATACAGATCTTTAGTGAAAAGAAGGGCCATATGTACCCCAATGTTCATAGCAGCAATGTCCACAATCGCCAAAATGTGGAAAGAGCCAAGATGCCCTTCAACAGATGAATGGATAAAGAAGATATGGTCTGTATATACAATGGAATATTACACAGCTATCAGAAAGAATGAATACCCAACTTTTGTATCTACATGGATGGGACTAGAGGAGATTATGCTGAGTGAAATAAGTCAAGCAGAGAAAGTCAATTATCATATGGTTTCACTTACTTGTGAAGCATAAGGAATAACATGGAGGACATTAGGAGAAGGAAAGGAAAAGTGAATTGGGGGAAATCGGAGGGGGAGATGAACCATGAGAGACTGTGGACTCCGAGAAACAGAGTTTTAGAGGGGAGGATGGTGGGGGGATGGGTGAGCCTAGTGGTGGGTATTAAGGAGAACACGTATTGCATGGAGCACTGGTTGTGGTACATAAACAATGAATATTGGAACACTGAAAAAATAAAATTTTTAAAAAAAGAATTCAAAACACAAAATAAATACTAAGAAAGGAAGGAAGGAAATTCGTTATTTGGGGAAAAAAAAAACCTTACAGTGCAAACATATACCCTATGCCAAAATTTACTCCAGATTTTAAGGTTAAATCATTTAATAAACTGGAATAAAACAGAGGTTAATATTTAAACTCAAGATTAGCAAGGAATTTTGAAGTGTAATGCGATGAGCCCAATCACAGAGTGTAAGTCATATATATGGTCGAAGGATTTTCAGCAAAAGTACCTAAGTAATTTGGTACTGAGTTAAAGTCAAGTCTACCCAAAACCTCAGAATGTAACCTTATTTGGATATACGGCCTTTGAAGATACAATTAGTTATGTTAAAGTGAGTTCATATGTAATATGGTGGCTCCAATATGACTGGTGTCCTCATACAATGAGGAAAAGGAAATCCTCTTCAGTGGGTAAAAGGAAATCTTTTCAACAAATGGTACTAGAAATATTGGATATTCAAGTTGAAAAATAAATAAAACTTGATGCTTACTTCATACTATATACAAAAATTAACTCAAATGGATCATGTTCTGTAATACATTTATAATAAAACATAGATGAAAATTGTAGTCACCTTGGGTTTGTAAAAGAGCTCTAAAATAGGACACAAAAAGCACAGATTATTAAAAAAGAAATTAATTTGATCTCATCAAAATTTAAAACTTACACTCTTCAAAACACATTACAAAATAAAAGGCAGCCGCACACTGGGGAGAAAATATTTGCAAAATATATACGAGAAAGAGACTTTATCTAAAATATATAAGGACTCACAAAATTCAGTATTAGAACAAAAAAATGCACAAATCATCTTAACAGACATTTCACTAAAGAAGATAAAAGAATGTCAATAAACACATGAAAAGATGTTCAGCCTCATTAGTTATTGGCGAAAAGCTAATTAAAATCACAATGAGATATCACCACACACCCACTAGAATTGCTAAAATTTAAAAGGTCGCCCATACCAAATGGTGGTAGTGACATGGAACAACTGGAACTCTCCTACATTGTTGGTAGGGGTGTAAAATGTTACAATCACTTTGGAAAACAGTTTGACAGTTTGTTAAAACGTTACACCTACACCCACTGTGTGACACAGTCATTCTGTACCAAGGGATTTACTTAAGAGAAATGAAAGTCTATGTTTACACAAAGACTTGAACAGGAAATGTTCATAGCAGCTTTATTTGTAATATCTACAAACAG
This sequence comes from Potos flavus, assembly GCA_028534135.1. Lineage (NCBI taxonomy): Eukaryota > Metazoa > Chordata > Mammalia > Carnivora > Procyonidae > Potos > Potos flavus. The sequence goes on from CM052897.1 coordinate 101,473,416, forward strand.
GAAGCAATCCACATGTCCATCAATGGTGGCGAGAATGCGGAGAAAGGGGAACCTCCTACACTGTTGGTGGGAATACAAGCTGGTGCAGCCACTCCGGAAAACAGTATGGAGGTTCCTCAGAAAGTTGAAAATAGAACTACCCTACGACCCAGCAATTGTACTACTGGGTATTTACCCTAAAGAGACAAATGTAGCGATCCAAAGGGGCATGTGCACCCAAATGTTTATAGCAGCAATGTCCACAACAGCCAAACTATGGAAAGAACCTAGATGTCCATCAACAGATGAATGGATAAAGAAGATGTGGTATGTATATACAATGGAATACTATGCAGCCATCAAAAA
>CM052897.1:101474260-101604709 GCA_028534135.1 Potos flavus
AGAGAGAGATACAGCGAGAGAGGGAACATAAGCAGGGGGAATGGGAGCAGAAGAAGCAGGCTTCCCACCGAGCAGAGAGCCAGATGTGGGGCTCGATCCCAGAATCCTGGGATCATGACCTGAGCCGAAGGCAGACACCTAACGACTGAGCCAGCCAGGCACCCCTCTCTGTACATTTGTAACCACAAGCACACATTTTTTAATCAGAGAAAATATTTGTAAAATGAAAAACATGTGAATTAGTTTCATTTCGCAAATGTATATAACACAAAGAGTAGATTGTACCTTCCAGGTCTCCCTCCCTATTGACTACTCATTTCCCATGGTCCTTGTCACCAAGGGATCACTGTCACCATAGGATGTCTCTTCCACATGGCTCATAAAATAGACACCATGACGACAATCACAGTGCCCCATTACCATCTCCCAGCTACATGGTTCCAGCTTATTCTGTCATATATGCATCAGTCTCTAACACTGCTCAGATTCTTGCCAGGAGTCTCAAGTCTCTGACGACATTAATACTAGCTTCTCAAGAAAAAAAAAAAAAAAAACTAATCTCTAAGGATCTCTATGTCAGTGGATGGGGGGAAAAAATCCATGTTTGGTCCTCTTGGCAGCTAACCCAGACTTAAAGGGCAGATTATCACTGACATCATGCAGAAAAAGGAACACAGTGGGATGAGTAAAGGGGAGGTAAGATGCAGTAGACCTGAGCAGATCATGGAAGGCCCCAGACCAGCCCTCCATGATCCAACTTCCAAATATTGCTCTACCTCCCTCCTATACTATAAGGACTCTCATTTGCTTTCAGAGTAATCCAAGTTTTGAATGGAGATCTATTTATCCTTCAGTGAACTAATAAAGGAGTTTAAGTCCCCACAAAGCAGACCATCTAGCAGAAGCAGACTGTCTGGTCTGCAAATACCAAACAGTGACTGTGTCAATGGGTCAAGCTGCAGAACAGCTGCAACAACAGAGACAAGGCATGAAATGTCCTCTTGGGCTCAGGGTTAACACACCAATCCAATCCAAGGATTACCAGTTACCTAGATACTCATTCGAATCACAAGTGAAGAGAGTGTTTACTTTCATGGCCTGACATCTCAATGACGGTGTTGTATCATTTTTTAAGATTAAAACTGAAGCCAGAATGATTACCATTCAAGGCACAGGCTGGTCTTAACCGCTCCAAATTGGCCACTCCTGGCTACCTCCAATCCATTGGTAGAACAGATAAAAACATTCACAGCCATGCACACAATCTTCACCTTTGTTTTGTTTTGTTTTGTTTAAGATTTTATTTATTTATTTGTCAGAGAGAGAGAGAGAGAGAGTGCACAAGCAGAGGAAGCAGCCGGCAGAGGGAGAAGCAGGCTCCCCACTGAGCAGAGAGCCCAATGCAGGACTCGATCCCAGGACTCTGGGATCACGACCTGAGCCAAAGATAGACACTCAATGGACTGAGCCACCCAGGCGCCTCCATTTTTGTTCTTGAGAGAAACACCCAGCGATAACAAAACGTGGATTTTGTTAAAGCAAACTATTTTCTTGACCCTAAAAATATACTAAAACTTTTTAAAAATGAATATGGGTGACAACCTAGCCATTTCCCCAAGCAACAAAGAAAGTCATTAGGAATGTTGGATTCCAAGTAGAGCTCTGGGGTCAAGTTTGGTTCTGCCATTAACTTTTTTTGGGTATTTCATTCATCCCTCTATGCTTCAGTTTTCTCACTGGTAAAATAAGTGTTTGTTGTTGTTGTTGTTGTTGTTTTTAAGATTTTATTTATTTACTTGACACAGAGAGAGATCACAAGTAGGCAGAAAGGCAGGCAGAGAGAGAGGAGGAAGCAGGCTCCCTGCTGAGCAGAGAGCCTGATGCGGGGCTTGATCCCAGGACCCTGAGATCATGACCTGAGCTGAAGGCAGAGGCTTTAACCCACTAAGGCACCCAGGCGCCCCTAAAATAAGTGTGTTGAAGCAGATGATCTCTAAAAGCATTATGCCTAAACCCCTGGTTAGAAGTCTAATACAAGATGGCATCTGGTCAATAGACACATGGTATCAAAAGGTTAGAGCTTGGTCTTGAGCTATAAAAGTGGTCCATGGTCTCTTTTTCTAGTTAGTGTCCAATCTTTCCTTCCTTAGGACAATATGCCTCATGACCCAGCCTTGGAAGTAGAGGCTACATGGAATCATGACTTAAGGGGGCATCAAAACATACTGGTTAAATATTTGGAAATACCCAATCACATTTGCTTATAAGCTTATTTATGGATTCCTTACACATGGTGAGCTAAAAACATATTAGGCGAATTAATGAATGAACAAATGAAATGCAAAATCTGTGGACTACATTTAATGTAGCGAACTTTACTGCTCTTGTCTACCTGGGCATCAGCAAAAAACAATACATAAAAGAACAGATACTGAAAAGTAAAACAGATTTTTAGTAAGTCTTACTAATAGATATGTAGTAATTACTCAGTAAGCAATATAACATCATTATTAAATGAGCACAGTGAGACATATGGAACAAATGACAGAGTCTTTAAGCATAATATATAAAACATATTCACACAACTTTGGATTCTGGGATTAAGACCTCTGCCATTTGAATCAACTATTTGTGTTTCCTGACACTAGACCCTATTAACAGATAGTTTTACTGGCTAGCTGAGCCTCCAAATGTATAACCAACTCTTCCACCCAAACCCATCCCAGTAAATGTTTATGTTAATTTGAGACATAGGGAAAGATTCATATTGGAACTAAAAAATGAAGAAGGAAATCTGGTACCATTGAGCATGGTAGGAAAGAGAGAAGGGCCAGAGTTTGGTGAAGGTAGCATGACATCTGTTCCCCATCAGTGTGTTTACTGGTTAGGAACTGGGATCTGGAAAAAGATTACTGGTTTGAGCTTTCACTGCATCATCTCTTAGCTGGATAAACATGGGAAAGTGATACTCTCGGCTTTAGCTTCATCATATGTAAAATGGGTGCTAATAATTCAACCTGATAGGGTTGCTGTGAAGATTAAATATCACTGTTGCCTGGCACTTCAAAGACTGTCTGCTGTACAGTAAGAGCTCAGTAAATGGAGGCTGTTACCATGGCCGGCCTCAGGAAAAGGAGAGCTAGAGAAGGTTTTCAGGAGGGACTAAATGAGAGTCTGGTGAGGGGCTGAGCCAGAAATGGGCCTAAGTATTCAAGAAAAATTTTACAAAACACAAGGCATAGCACACCCAGAAGATAAAAGGTTTCTGTGTAGGAAGCATCCATTCCCTCCAGGTCTGCAGAGAAACTAACCATGCTACAGCACTTTAAAAGGTGGAAGCTTGAGAGGCACCAGGGATAATAGTCTTAGTATTAATGATAGTGTGCATTTTTTTGAGCACTTGTTGCCTGTCAGGCCTGGTTTAACCATATGGACTGACTAGTTTTAGCATGGAGATTCATTTTCTCAAGAAGGGCAGGAGAAGCAGGAATGAGGCTGCTCCAAGCAGCTCTGAGGTCAGCAGCTGTGGATGCGTGGGAGCAGGGAGGGACTGACAGGTTTATAAGACGATGGGCAGCACTTCTCTGGGGAAACTCCTAGGACATCTAGGAGGCAGGATCAAGGGGCACTAATTCCAGCTATGAAGCTGGTGAAAGTTCATGCCTTCATACCATGGGTATCAAAAAGAAGTGACCAGTACTTAAAATATGAAGTCTGTGCCATGCTATTTGGAACATTCATCCAAATTGTCAAAAAGAGTGGATTTATCTTCATGGCTGCAGCATTTGCCAACACATGGGCCACATTCAATTTCTCGAAGGGAACCTGAGACCATGTAAAATCACACAAAGTCTTCACCCACATTTGACTTTTAACACCTCCTCTGCATTTGTTTGGTGTCTAGTTCTTAATTATTTTTGTTTATTTAACAAATACACATGCCAATCTATGCTATGTGTCATGTAGTTTGAAATGTTTATAATTGCTAACCTATTTAATCTTTACAAACAATCCTATGGAGTAGGTACTATTCCAATGCCCATTTTACAGACTGGAAAAGTGAGGTAAAGAAGTAAAGTAGAAATAACTCTAGGCTGCACATACGGTAAGAGATAGAGCAAGGACTCCAACCCAGACACTCTCACTTCCAAGTATACATTAGCCCTGCCACCATGGACTCCCACATCTCAGGGGGTGGGGAGAAGATACTTCTTTTAAAATACTGTTCTCCATCTATTAGTTTCACTTTTAGAAGTCGAAGGAAAACAAAAACAAACAAAAAGGTCTGGAAGCTTGGAGGGAACAGACATCCCCATGGCACTATGAAGTGCCTGTCTGACATTCCAGTCACTTTAGAGCAAATCCTTTTCCAGGGATTACTTTTCCCCAATCGCTGGCCTGGAAAGTGATGAGACAATCCTATGGCATATGCCCAGAGTGGATTTTGCTGCAAAACTGACTGTCACACTGTGTCCCTCTTATCCCCCCTTCCAGGTAGTCCCAAAGAGAAAACTGACCTACTGGCCAAGGTCCTCATGTCCACATCTTCCCTTTTGGCGACTCAATTCAAAGCCATCACATTCATCACATCACTGAAACAGCTCTCAGAGAAGCAGCTTCCCGACACCTGCCTTTTCTAGATATTTTCCCTTCCAGGGAGCATGCCATCGCAATGCCACTCTGTGCCATTTCAACCTGGTGGACGTCAGTACCCCAGGAGGGCAGCAGCAGGTACTGGGTAATGAGTGAAGCCCTGAGCTCTCATTCCAGCACCGCTGACAGTTAGTTGTGTGGCCCTGGGTAAGTCATTTAACGTCTCTGCACTCATCTGAGCGGAAGAGCCAGGAAAGATCTTTTTTGCCAACATTACTGTAGTTAGTAAAGATCTTTTAATACCCAGTTTTCCAGTTCTTTTGTGCCCACTTGTATCCAAAGCAAAGTAACTGAAAGGCTCTAATCCAGCTGGTGAGAGCAGCCATACCACTCTTCCTCCAACACCTTTATCTCCCCATTCTCACTCTCTACTTCTCTCTCTCTCTCTCTCCTCTTTTTATCATTCTTCAACATACGTCTTCTACCTCTCAAAATTCCAAACTTTAAGAGTAGTCTTTGACTCATCAGTGGAAAGACTTCTGGGGAAAATCTATCTTCGGGATGCCTGGGTGGCTCAGATGGTTAAGCATCTGCCTTCAGCTCAGGTCATGATCCCAGGGTCCTGACTGAGTCCCACATCAGGCTCTCTGCTCAGTAGGGAGCCTGCTTCTCCCTCTGCCTGCTGTTCCCCCTGCTCTCTCTCTCTCTGACAAATAAATAAATAAAATCTTTAAAAAAACCTATCTTCATGTGACAGAACCACAAAACACAGACAGATGTCCATGGCTTTCTCCAAATTTCTCCATGAACTCTGGGTGGAGAAATTGCTTTCCATTACTCACCAACTCTGGTTATCTCTTCTCCTGGCCCCCACCACTAAGTAACTCTAGGCAGTTATATCACTCTTTGAATTCTGGTTCTGTAAAATGGGGTTAAAATACCTACTGTATCAAGTTGTTGTGTTAAAATTTCAATGCTTGGCACAGTGTAAATTCTTGGTCATTATTACGTATAAATATTAATAGTGATATTTTGTATAATGAGGCTTATCCAGAAGGCTCTGGAATGGCAGTATGTATGGGGCTGCTGGCATGGTCAGACAGGAATAAAGGGGCAGGAGTGGAGTGCTTTTCCTCAGAGAGCTAAATTGCCCTCACCTCATTCTCCTCAGACCCTTGCCAGAGCTCATGATTTACAAATACATAAAAGGCTCCTGGTGGTGAGCAGCCAAAGGAATTTGGAATAAGCCTCTTCTCTTTCTTTCAGAGGTTGAGAGACAAATGATAATACTCCAGTGGTGGGGAAAAAAATTGCAGACAGCACATCATAAACCCAAGGGTGGTCGTCTGGGGCCTCAGACCCCTGTATTATTTAATAAGGACCTCAGGTGTGCTAGGCATTGTGGTGAGGAGCACCCTGTCCTAAAGAACATTTTCTTTTACAAGTTAATTAAACAAGTCAGCATACTGAATAGCTTTCTAATTCATCAGGAAACCCGGAGGGCAAGCCATAAAAGAAGTAAACCACAAATCCAGTGCATGCTGTTCTCATTCTGTCAGTCAGAGCCAGCAAGAGGGGTAAATAAACCAGCACAGTATTCCTCTGGCCTGGATCCCTGTCCCATCTTTGCTCAGAAATTTCCTTGCAGGACAAATGTCCTAGAGGGGACCATGTGCTCTTTTCTAATGGCAGTGCTAAAGGAGATAGAGCCATAAAGTTTGGATCGACTTGATTTGAGAAAGCAGGACACTGATGTCCACTCTTATGAGCTGGCACGGCAGCCCAATGGCTCAGCTTGGTTCCCTCCTCTCAGCCCCATCAGAGCAAAGCTGCTCCTTGGCAGAGTCATGGCCACTGCACAGAAACAGAGCACATGGCCTTGACTTCAGCCAGTTTAGGAAGAGGCAAAGGCAGCCCACATAAATCACTCGTGAAGCCACTGGACAGACTTACTAATAATCACCCAACATTTCCACCTTATTCCTTCATTTCACAAACGTAAAAAAAAATTTTTAAATAAGTAGATCTATTCCACATGCTTTGGAACCTCAAAATATCCAGGTTGTTCCCTGCAAATCTCCTTTACTCTTCACCAGAATGTCATCCCTGCTCCCAGTGGTCTCTGAGCTTCCTGAATCTGTTCTTGCACCACACGCCATGTGCCCACTGCCCAGACGGATGCTGCTGGGACTGACCAGGAAGTGCCACTGTCAATGGTAGGATCTTTGGATGCCAGAGCCAGCTACGTTCCTGAGTTCTGTGTGGGCAGAATGGGGATAATGTTCAAGGAGGCCCTTAAGATCATCAGAACTATATGACTCTTATTTTCCATTGGATTCTTGCCTACCCTTGAGAAGTGCTACGGACTGCACATTTGTGTCCTCACAAAACTCTTATGTTGAGACCTAACCCCCAAAGTGATGGTATTAGGAGGTGTGGCCTTTGGGAGCTGCTTACGTAATGAAGGTGGAGCCCTCATGAATGGCACTAGCACCCTTACAAAAGAGACCCCAGAGAGCTCCCTCACCACTTCTGCCATGTAAGAACACAGTGAGAAGATGCCATCTATGAATCTAGAAGCAGGCCCTTGCCAGAGAAACCTGCTAGGTTCCTGAACTGCAAGAAATAAAATGTCTGTTGTTTATAAGCCACCCAGTCTAGGGTACGTCGTTATACAGCAGCCTGAACCCACTAAGACAATAAGCAAATCTCAAATCTAATTAAGACACTCCAGCAGCAAGGTCAGTTGTCAGGAACGACAACCCAGAGAAGGTACATGGGAGTAGACTAGAGCTGAGGAAAAGGCAGTCAGCAGACATCAAAAGAAGAAACTGGTCAAATCAGCACCAGGCTCTTCCCTCCTGAGTGAACATCACGCTAACCACAAAGAGTTGCTACATTAATTAGATGTCTCCTTACTGAAGATTCACTCCTGGAATGTCTATGAAAACTAATGAGCACAATCGTAGCACCTCTCAAGAACTTTTCACCTGCCAAGCACTTTACAAGATTAGCTCATTAATCCGCATTGCCCTCCTGTGAAGCTAGTAATTATTATTATGCCCAGTTCAGAGATGGGGTAACTGAGCAGAGACAAGCTACCGCCTGGTGCCTCTGGGCGTATTGCAGCCGTTCCTGTTCAGCACAGTAGAGCACAGGTCTTTGAGCTACATTCTCCCTGTCTTTCCCTTGGTCCAGCCTCCCATTGATACGAGTATCCCCGAACAGGGTAGAAAATATATGGGCTGGATCTTCATGTCACGTAATTACTGATCAATTTCCCTGTAAAACAGTCATTACCCAGAAGAGGTTACTCTCTTATAGCTGAGGTATTGCTAGACTCTTGCAAATGACCACTTCATATTTGAAACAATGAATTATTAATCTGTCAACAGATATTTGCCACTTTCTATATTTCAAATATTACACCATGCACTGCACTCAGTGCTAAGTTTTAAGAAAATAATGTGGATGCCCCCTCAATTTTATTGTAATGTTACCTACCCCAAATATAGGGGATTCCTATAGAATTAAAATGCCTATTATTCCATATTTCCTCTGCCCCAGCTTTTGCATCCTCTACATTTCATTGATACAAAGAAGGAACTAATCGCTTAATATTGTAAACTATCAACATTATCCCAGGTGTTGGAAAAGAAAGGAGCCTTTTGCCCATTTGGCTCTGAACTTACTATGTAGCCAATTCTACTCTTGGAGCAAGTATGTGTCCCTCCCCTTGGTTCCCAGATCATAGCAGGCATCCCTTAGGGGGTAAGAAACCTTAAGGTAGTAGGAAACCTCCAATGAAACTGCGCAAATTTCCAGGGTGTCCGTTCTTATCAAAGGTTCAGCAGGTAGAAGCTAAGTAAATTACCTGGTAAGTAATTTAAAATATCGATTTCCTAATAAAACAAGCGAGGTCATATTATAGAGTAAACCCAAGCGCAAGACTTTAAACAAATATCAAGCTCATGGCCCACCTTCAGGTGGCTCAGTGCCTTGGTGTGCTTGGGGATACATTTGGAAGGGTGCTATTGGTCTGTACTACCACATCATGTCTACGTCCAATTTGGGGGTGATCTGAGCCAGCACTAGAGAGAATCTTATTAAGGCTTAGGATCAGATTTAGAGGGCCATTGATCAAGGGTGCCAATTAACATAGACATCACTGCCTGTGTTATCACCCATGGATATCAAGTTTCTGGGGAGCAGAGATCAGATGGACATATGTCAGGAAGAAAACAGACAGATGTGATGGAGGGAGGCCACCTAGTTATATCTTATGGGAGCTAGAGTGGCTGCTTCTGATGCCAGGCCTTTCCTAATCCAGTATGATGGTGCTTATGAAAGCACGTGGCAAAGAATCCAGAATCTGTCAGATGGGTCTGGGTTCCAGTCCTGACATCATCACCTATTACTAGGATGAGACACGTAACATCTCCAGGCCCTCAGTTTCTTCAACTCTAAAACAGACTGAGCAGTTGTGTTTCATGACATGGTGAGGATTAAATTAAGTAATCGACACAAAACGCTCTGTGTGCCTGATCCAATATTCCTAAAATAACCATAAACTATTATGATTTCTAAATTATCAAGTGCTACACAATTATAACAAAATATATTATTTTCATTATTACTTTCCCTTTAAAAAATTTCTCACTCAGGGGCACCTGGGTGGCTCAGTCAGTTAAGTGTCTACCTTCGGCTCAGGTCATGATCCAGGGTCTTGGGATGGAGCCCTGCATCGGGCTCCACACTCAGCAGCAAGTCTGCCTGGGGATTCTCAGTGCCCTTAGTTTAAGGTTATGCCTGATTAAAATGAACAGATGATATTTTATCCTTAGTTATATCTGTAGGACCACCATAATTCATTTCCTTTTTAAAAATTTAAATTCAATTAATTAACACAGTTTCAGAGGTACAGTTTAGTGATTCATCAGTTGCACATTAACACCAAGGGCTCATTACATCAAGTGCCCTCCTTAATGCCTATCACCCAGTTACCCCATCACCCCACCCACCTCCCCTCCAGCAACTCTGTTTGTTTCCTATGATTAAGAGTCTCTTATGGTTTGCCTCCCTCTCTGATTTTGTCTTATTTTATTTTTCCCTCCCTTCCCCTAAGTTCCATGGGGATTTGGATGTATGCTATATTCAGAAAAACCCATCACTTATTAGATTGAACAATTTAAAAATAAATCATACAAACTTCGGAGCAAGGATCCAATACATGAAATAGTAGAAGCTACAAACAATATGAATATATTCTAAAGATTCAGTGCAATCTTGGGGTAGAAAAACAAAACCGATTATCCCTACAGTAATTTCTGATAATCCCACCGGGATTAAGACTGAGTGGCCCATTAGCAACCTGACAAGGATATAGTGCTGGTGCTAAGTGATAGGATGCAGTGATGGAATTCTAGGAAGTAGAGTATTTCATAGCTGCATATCAAAATCCCAAATCAGTCACCTCCAGGTAGGTAGGGAACGTGACTTCACTTGTGTGTGCTGTTGGTTGCCAGAGCAGCCAAGAGGAAAGAGAATCATTCATTGTAAGTCCCACCTGGCTCTGCCCCAGCCCCCCTCTACTCATGTTGAGGTGAAGACCTGCCCCAAACCCACTATAACAACAGTTTGTTGAGTTGTGCTATGTCTACCTTTCTTTATTATTTCAACAGAATTTACTCAGCCTAGAAAAAGGTGAGCATGACAAATAACAGATCTTACCTTAGAACATATAATAATTGAATGAATGATCAATCTGTCAATGGGGAGGACAACAGCAATTGGTGGGAGGGAGACGTGGAGAGGAGGAGATGGTATACTCTGAAAATACATTAATATGCAGTATATCTTGACATCTGACCTCCAACCTCTACTGCAGCAAAAGTCTTAAGATTTTCAAGCAAAGAACCGAAACTTCAGATAGCCAGTATAAACACTGCTGGGTCACTGGAACCTGTGAGTTGAATGAGCTGTAGCTTTTGAGCTGGTTTTCTGGCACTACTGACATTTGGGGTTAATTCTTTGTGCTAAAGGTGCAGTCCTGTGCACTGTAGCATGTTTAGCAGCACCCCTGTCTCTATTGGCTAGATGTAAAGAGCACCTTCTCCTGAGTGGCTGACAAGCAAATATCTCTTGAGACATTGCCAAATGTCTTCTTGGGGAAGGGGAGCAGTTTGGGGGACAAAATAGCCCCCAATTGAAAACCACTGCTTATCATCTCTCAAAAGTAGTTTCTCTCCAAGTCAGATAAAGATTGGGGAGGGGCCTTAAGATTATTAATATTTTCTAGTACAATGCTACTGGACTATTGAATTAGATGAATCTATTTTTGCCTCATTTGATGCTTAGAATTCCGTGTGTGTGTGTGTATATGTGTGTGTGTGTGTGTGTGTGTGTGTGTGTGTGTGTTTGTGTGTGTGTGTGTTTAAGGCTATGCAGGGCTGTTTTACACAAACAAGCAGGAAATCATAAAGCAGAAAAAGCTGTTTGAAAAATGTTCCCCAAAAGATTAATGACATAAATAGAACACATTCATACAAGAGAAAAAATGGGGAAAGAAAAAAAATCATTTTCATACTTGAAGGTACATATTAGTTGAACTGCCTTTATTTTCTTATCATGAAAAGACACCAAGAAATGTAATTGCAAAGACTGTCAAAAGTTAATTACATTATTATAAATTATATCCTTCTACTACTGTCTGGGGAACACTAAGAATTTTAGGGTGAATAGATATGTATAAATGTTCATGTTGTAGTCAATATACAATTTACATCATCGAGCTAGTATTAAATATAATGAATTCCCACACTGTGACATGGAAGTAATCAAGAACGGAACTATTTCTTCCTTGGAATTCCTAAGAAGCATTTAAGTTTTAGTGCTGCTAGCACTGTGCATTGACAAAACATGTTTTATTTGAGAGACTCAATGCCTGGGGCAGGCAGATAGATGTAGTTAACAGAGTCAGATCAAAAGCACACAGAGAAGACTTTGGCTGGAATTCTACAAAGCAAGTTTATGGCTGAAGGGAGAAAGAGAGGTTAAAAAAGCTAAGAGGTTAAGACCTTAGGATTTTTTAAATTATTATTTTATGTATCACACGTCTCTTTCAGACAAATGCGGCTCTGTGTGCACTGTGGTTCTTGTGAACACATGCCTGGAGGTTTAAAAGAAAGAAGAAAAAAGGAAAAACTCAAAGGTCTTCATATATTGCCTCATTTAATTCTTATAATATCCTTGGGAAGTATGTGTTATTGACCCATTTTAAAGATGAGGAAACTGGAGGCCCAGGAAGTAACTTGTCCAATGTCAAGTGATAAAACAAAGATAGCCACAGCTCAGGCTCAGCTCTATCAAGTTCCAAGGTCCTCCCGATACTCATAAGCCACTTAAAGTAACCTCTCTGGCCAAAATATCTATTCATTTTGAGAATGGTCTACTCTTTCCTTTTTCTTTCAGTGTCTACAATCATCCAGGAAGGAATTCGTTTAAGTTAACAAATAACCTCTTCTAAAGCTCCAAATAATCCAGGTTAAAAGTTTATAAATCATGTATGTGTCAGCATAAATAAATTGGAGATTAACACATATTTAGAATTTATATTTAAACCTGGCTCTTTGATTTATTAGCTATGTATCTTGTGGAGATTCAAATGCTTTATGACATAATAGTCATTTGTGATCTGGTCTAGGCACCTAATCGCTACGTGGGATCACTTTATACAAAATAATGCATTCTGGATTCTAAATAACTGATTTACAAATGTTAGAATACAATCTAACATTAAATAGACGATACTGGTATTTTAAGTGTCTAACTCAGATTTAGCCATTTATCAGTGGGATAATATGTCCGGGTTTCATAATTTGTAAAATAATACTCCACCCATGTTGTCACAATTCTGATAGGAATATCAAATGGGATAACATATGTCAAAGTGTTTTGGAAAATGGTCAGAAGGGTACCAGAATTACTAATATTGTTACTTAAATGTGCGTGTGTGTTTTCAGCTAAAAATAGAAAAAAATAATTACTCTGCTACATATATGTTTTGGTTTATTTGGTTTTGTGCTTTAAGTTTAAAATATAACTGTCAATTCTGGCATAACTATAAATTAAGAAAAAATGACACCTGTCAATCAAAATGGCATACAGCAAAGGGCAGTTTCTCCCAACATTACAGGTCACTTGTACTGCCCACGATGATATGCACAAGAGATCACTGAACGTGATTTCTTTTTGTAGATGTCTTTATCTAATCAATGAACACCTCAGATTCTCTTCATCCATAATGCATCAGCCATAGATCTATTTATTTTCTGCAAATAGGCCTAAACACTGCAAATGTAACATATTATTGTAAGACTCCCTCAGTGCATTTAGTTTTTCATTCATCTTCATAAAAAAATATATAGCAATGAAATTGCTATAGTTCTTCATGTGCTACCTACCTGCCAAGGGCTCCAACAAACTAGTGAAGATTAACTAATATTTGGAGAAAACCACTTAAAGTCTGAAATATTTGATGCATTATGAAATCTACACGTTATCCCTATGGAAATGCAAAGCTTGGTGGCTCTTCGTTTGCAATTCATGTGCATGAGGCAAGATAGTCCCAGGAAATGTTCTGCCCAAGCTAAGCCAACTGCCAATAGAAGCCAGTCAGCATTTCCTGCAATGTCAAACCATCCAGAGAGCCAAACTAATTTTTTAGTTTCTACACATTTTGTGTTTATCCTCAGTTTATAAATGCTCTAAATCAAGTAGTAATTGCATTTAAAAATAGTCCCATATTTGAAGCAACCACTAGGTAACAGTTGTTCACTAAGCATATCCCTTGGCATAATAGGACAGGCAGTTAGTAACAAAACTAAGGTATGATTAAATGAATTAGGGAAAAAGGCCTCAGATAAACTTCTGTTCTCTTTGTGTTTAGATGGTTGCATACTAAACCCTGAAGTCATAGGACGATAGCTCCATGGATGCCATTGGTTGGGCAAGGCTGTGGATGGGTGATGGTTCTTCCTGAAGGAGAGAAGAACGGCTGGGCAGTGTGTCTCTGATGCCACATTAATTGTGAACTCAATAAAGAAAATGTTTGAAATAGCAACCACATTATAGTTTAGTTGGATTAAGGACTGGCTGCTTTATGAGCAGATTTAAAATCTTCCACGGTTGTATTAGTTTCCTACCACTGCTATAACAAATTACCACAAACTCGGTGGCTTCAAACACCCAAATCCATTATCTTATAGTTCTGTAGGTCAGAAGTTACCGGACTAAAATGGGTGTCACCAGACTAAAATCAAGGTGTTGGCTATGTTCCTTTGTGGAGGCTCTAGGTGAGAATCTATTTCCTTGCCTTTTCCAGTTTCTAGAGACGTCCAGTTTCTTGGCTCATGGCCCCTTTCCTCCAACTTCACAGCCAACAAAGAAGCACCTTTCTGACCCACTTCTGTTATCACATCTCTTTCTCAGATGCACGAAAAGTTTTCCACTTCTAAGGATTACTGTGATTAGACTGGGTCCATGTGGATAATATAAGATACTCTCCCCATCTCAAGGTCCTTAACCTTCATCATATTTGCAAATGGAGGGTAACATATTAACAGATACTGGGGATTAGGACAAGGACATCTTTGGGGGGCTAGTAACCTGCCTACTAAAATGGTCCATGATCTGAAAATTCCCAAATCCTTTACTCACTCATCCCCTTTAATGGGAAATCCCTCCCATCCAGTGCAGTGAGCAATTTTGCTTGCTGCATATTAACCCTGAGAACCCATTATTATTACTATTAATCATTTATATAGCAAATTCTCAAAGGGTTCTCCTGACAACTATTAGAATATAGCTCTGCTGGGGTGTCTGGGTGGCTCAGTCGTTAAGCCAGGTCTTCGGTTCAGGTCATGATCAGGTCATGATCCCAGGGTCCTGGGATCGAGTCCCGTATTGGGCTCCCTGCTCAGTAGCAAGTCTGCTTCTCCCTTTCCCACTCTCCCTGCTTGTGTTCCCTCTCTCACTGTGTCTCTCTCTGTCAAAAAAATAAATAAAAGCTTAAAAAAAAAAAAGAATATAGCTCTGCTTTATTACAACCTCTTTCTTTTTAAAACTAACATCTTATAATATTGGGTTTGGGGTATTTTTGCATTACATTATTGTTTTATTTAATGATCGACATCTGTAAAAAATTTTAAGCTGAGAGGGCAGTGAGGCATTTTCCTGATTTTCTCTGACATGATCTGCATTTTTAAAAATGTTCTTTAAAAGTGGTTAATTAACCTGTTCTGCTCTGGAAACTGCAGAGTGCCAACACCATGGCATCACTAATCAGTGGAATTCTTATGGCTGTTATTTAGAAATTAGCTTAATTAGTACATTTATAATTAATTTTAATAATAATTAAATGTAATTAATAATTAAAATTTTACTTGTTATTTTACCTAAACTGCTTGGCAGAAAAGTCATAAAGAGACCTATTTATATTGGTCAGGTTAGAGTAAGCTATGCTAGGGGCACCTGGGTGGCTTAGTTGCTTAAGTGTGTGACTCTTGATTTTGGCTCAGGTCATGATGGAGCCCCATATCAGGCTCCACGCTGGGCATGAAGCCTGCTTAAGATTCTTTCTCTCCCTCTTCCTCTGCCCCTTCCCCCCTACATTTTTTTTGAAGAATAAGCTATGCTATGAAAACTAATAAATATTGATATCTAAAAAAAAAAAAAAAAAGAAAACCCTGATAAAATAAAGATTTATTTTTTTCTCATGCAGAGCCCAGGGCAGTTCAGGTAACTTCATCCCATCTTGTAGCTAGCTATTCCATCAGGAAAGTAGGGTTGCCAAGGTTGTTATGGAAGGAGGACAGAGATGGAGAAACCATACCTGCTTTTAATTCCCTCAGGTACAAAGTGACACAAGTCACTTCCTCTCACAAATCACTGGCAAGAAACAGTCATATGACTCTGACTGAACCTCAGAGGATGCTGGAAACAGAGGGGAGTGCATGGGTTATTTGATCAGAGCTAATTGTCTTTGCTACTCTATCACCTTCATCCTTTCAGTGACTTTTGTCTTATGAAATGTGAGCAAATGGGGCACCTGGGTGACTCAGTGGGCTAAGCATCTGCCTTTGGCTCAGGTAATGATCCCAGGGTCCAGGGATCGGGCCCCACATCGAGCCCCACACTGAGCCCCGCATTGGGCTCCTTGCTCAGCGGGGAGCCTGCTTCTCCTTCTCCCTCTGCCTGCAGCTCCCCCTGCTTGTGCTCTCTCTTTCGCTATCACTATCTGACCTCCGTCAAATAAATAAAATCTTTTTTAAAAAAGGTGAGCAAATGGAAGTAGAAGTGAAAGTGATCTGTAGCTAAAAAAACCAAGCCACCCTCTATCTTAATACCTCCATTAATGTTCTACCATTTTGTAGTGCTAGAATTTTCTAAAGGTAGGATCATTTTCTGCATCGAAAACAGAACCTCTCAAGATTGTCTAATGCGATTAATTTCCTTGTGGCAATTTCCGTGACTGATAATTTAAAGCCACTTCATTTGTCTTTCCGTGAATGATTTACTTTTAGGATGGTCAATAATGTTGACTCGCTCGAAGCTTATACATCACAAAGGGACCTGAATGTCACTTTCCCAGGTATTTAGTTAATATTTTAATCAATTTAATTTGCAAATATTTTATTCAAATAGACATCTCAGGCTCTGAAACACCTTCCGGTTGCTTTTTCAAAACACACCTTTCCTCGGGGCAATGAAGTGACCAATTCTGGCCCCTTAGAGAACTATGATTTGAAGTTACACAGTCAGATGCAGAAATGCCAGTTTTCCAGGTTAAAGACTCCTTGTTATCCTACTGATCTATGTTCAAATTTTTAATCATTGTCTCTTAGTTGCTTCCTACAATACTTACTTGCTTCCTACAAAATTCAACAAAATTATTTTTACAAATGTAAAATTAAAATAGGTGATATAAAATTTATCAGCTCACACAATCTTCTGACTTTTTTGAGTGAATGAATTTAGTAGTCTTCCTCTGCTCACATTTTTTTAAAGACTTATTTATTCATTTTTTTAAGATAAAAGCATGTACATGTAAGCAGGGGCAGAGGGAGAGGGAGAGAGAGAATCTCAAGCAGACTCCACTCTGCCCACAGAGCCCGACACAGGGCTCCATCCCTCGACCCCAAGATCATGACCTGAGTCGGACACTTAACTGACTGAGCCACCCAGGCATCCCTTCTCTGCTCACATTTTTAAGTTAAAACAGAGCCTAGATTAAAGGTAAAAGTCAATGCTTAGTTTTTCACTGTCCCTTCCAAATCTAAACACTAAACACTGATGTGGCGAGAGTTATGGTGAACCTAATCTCCATACACCTTCAACCCAGGGCTCTGAGTGGTCAGAGTCAACTCCCAGAAAGTGTTCTATGTCCTCTGGATGAATTGGGATGGGGACTCTAGGTCCTTTGATAAAATCTCTGGATTCAAGATTCAGACTGTCTCATAGAAAACTTGAGATTTTTTCAGTTATTCAGTAAATACTGTAGAGCCCTTACTAGTGCCCTTACATTATGCTGAAATCTGTTCTACAACAATGGACAAGAAAGATATCATTCTGATCATTCGATGTTAGAGTCTAGTGAGAAAGGTGTTACGGGAGCTGGAGAAAGGAAGAAACAAACTCCAGTAAAATAACTATGAATGATGCTGATTGCCATGGAGAAAACAGAGTACTATTTGCAGAGAATACCAGAGGGAAGTCCTGTGCATAAATGGGGAGTACCCCCTGCAGGACAGAGTACCCTCTATCCTCAGGGACAGAGGCTGGTGACACAAAGCCAGGGTAGTGTCAGCTGGCCCATCAGCTGAGACCGGAGCAGTCACATGTGAGCAGTTTATCACTAGAAGGGATGGCAGAACTTGAGGACCACCTTTCTGCCCCATCTCCTTGCAGATTATGATCACCATCATTTCTTGAGGACTGAGCTCAGCTCTAAGCACTTTACATGGGGAAATTCATTTTACAGATAAGGAAATGGTGACAAGTGGCTCCACCTTGTCTCCAGGAAGAGTGGGCCCGACTTCCTGGGTGCCAGGCTCTCTGCCCCATCCCAGGGACATGAGGACTATCAAGATTACGTAATCTCTTGTGGATTGCTGACCTCCCAAACTAGCAATCAAGCCTTAGCAAATAGATTAACTGATTAACAGTTAATAGTGATTGCCAAAGTCTCAGTCTTCCCAATAGGACTAAAGATAATAATCTTAAATTTTATAAAGAAAGTATATAAATGCACAATGTTATACGGCATCAATGGGCAAAATATATTGGAAGTGCATACAGCCATACTGCCTTTCTTTTCACCCAAAATATTAAAATACAACTTGTATTTTCATAAGCAGCCACATGGTTTTGGCTATCTGAATATGTTGAGCCTATGCAAAGATGTCAGGCAATGCAAAGATGGGTAATACAGAAAGGACAAAATGAAAGAAAGAAAAGAAAAGAAAAAAGAAAAAGAAAAAAAGAGAGAGAGAGAGAGGGAGAGAGGGAGGGAGGGGATGAGAGGGAGGGGTTGGGAGGGAGGAAAGAAGGTCCAAGAGGCAAGACTCAAGTCAATTTATACTTGTAGGTGATATTTCTGAAGTTGTCTCAGTGCCTTCTGAAGTTTTTGCCTTTCTTATAGACAACAAGACTGCTATTAGATAATAAAGTTGGTTAAATGTAAATATCTTGGTATTTAAGTAAAATGTTGTCTTTCCCATCAGGAGTCGGCCTTCAAAAATACAAAATGGCGGAGTATATCAAGAGACCTTGGCTCTGGCCTTGGTCCTGCTGGTGTCTGACACTGGCCAAGTCTCACAACCTCTAGGGGATATCTTTTCCCCACCAGAAAGCAGTATTTTATATTAGTTAACCTATAAGGACCCTTTGAGCTCTACAATTCATGCCTCAGTGTCATGAGTATCAAACACTGCCTGAAACAGTGGCCATCAGATGCTGTGTACCCTGAGAGCTGGAAATCAGTGGAGCAGAAGTTAGATGTGGCCACCTTCACAATCTGGCCCAGTTTGACTCAACTCAGACACTTCCTCTGTGGAGTATTCCCAAGACCCCCCAAAGAGCCACTTGGCTCAAACCTTGCCTCCCTCTTTTTGCTTTCCTCCCCACCCCTTGGGAAACCCATTCAAGGAAAGAACTCCCTTCAGAATCTCTTAATGAGGAGGCCAGCCTTCTGGCCTTTCAGCTCAGGAACTCCGTGTCCCCATTTTCAAGGTTCAGCTTGCCACTTTGGCCCTTTGCCTCTGGCTCTCGTTCCTGACCAGGGAAGTCTGAAATTGTATAAAATCGTGTGAGGAAAGCTGCCCGTGTGTCATGGGCCCCCATAGGCAGGAGGAAGAGGTGAGAATCCACCCATCGCTGGAGCCAGAGACGGCTTTGCTTTTTTCTGTTTGTGTGCTTGCTTCTCTATGATTTTAAGCCTCTACCTTCCCTTCTGACATGGTCAGCAGTGTGTGTGCCCCCTCCATTCATCCTGTCACAGTTCCCTCACTTGCACTAAGGCACTGTATGCTACCTATCCAGCCAGTTGAGATTCTCAGAAGGCCTGGCAGTCATCAGAAAGGAAGGTCAGAATCTGAATCTGAGTGCTAAGAAGAACAAAGAAATGAGGTAAACAGGGAAGAAGGCCCTACCCACATGCTGTTACCATATTCTCCATCTGGTCCCCTTTCCCATCTCTCCTCCTTACATGCTGAACTTTCTACAGAGAACACTCTGGGTTTAGTTATAAGTTCTTCGCCTGCCAGTGACGGGAGCTCCAGCCCAGCAGGGCCCAGGGATAGGAAAGCTCGGCTTTCTCTGACTTCTCAAGGTCATTTCCTCTCGGTGGCCTAAGCTCAGCACCATGAACAATGCCATTTGGTTGTAAACTTGGCAGTATAAATTCAACACCAAGAGAGCATATCAAGAATTGCCAGTTCTGGAATGGTACCCGATTACCCCAGTGCATGTTCCTCAATGAACGCCTAACCATCTGCGCACTCAGCCTCCACCAAAAGGACCCTCTCTGTAATGTCAATCACTTTTTGTGATATTCTCACTGTAGGGACCTCTTTGACAGGCTGGGGCCCTACATTTCAAGTGAGTTATGAGTCTCTAAGAGTTTGAAATTGGGGCTCCCCTGAGCAGAGGTCTACACTGTTGGGTCCCCATTCTCAGGTCACTTAGTAACTGAATTCAAGGAATGAAGATTAAAAGCAGTCTTCGTAGGGACTTAATCAATGAAAGCCAAACCAAATTATTTATATCTATCCTTTTCCACTTTACGTTGTTCCTCTAACTTACAAATAATTTCTCAAATCAAGATTTAATTCTCCCACCACACTACTACCCCCTCAACATCTAAGTAGACCTCCGCATTCACCAGTGGGCAGGTGAGGCTCAGCTTTGAATATGGTTTCAAGTGAACTAGTACTTTTTTCCCCCAATACTTTGAAAACACTTCTCTAAGGTCGCCACAACTCAACGTGAAAATTCAACAATCTCCCCACATTCACAGAACTCTACGTTTCAGCCACTCCTCTAAAAAACTTTAGAAACATCTATTCTTACAACCGTTTGTTGAAATAAATAAGTAGAGCCAGACTCCATGTTCTTAGAAACAGAAATGAAGGCCCAAAGAAGGAGCACACGTCAAGAGGTTCTTTGGATAAGCTGGGAACAGAATCATGTCCACCCTGGCCTGGAGTGTCTCCCGGCTGACCATGCAAAAGAGGCTGAGCAGTGGTTACAGCTCTCAGAGCTTTGGGGCTGGCCAAATAAAGCCATCAATTCCATCCTCTCTGACAAATGTTATGGGACACTGGCAGCTAGAAGAATGGGAGGGCAATCTTTATTTTCTGCATTTGATTTTGTGTTCTTGGGATTAAATGTATGGGTTTCTTTTCCCTAGCTAATCACATCTGTGCTGCCATAACTCTCCTTTTTTCCTTCAGTCTTTGGTGTCCTTGGTTCATCAGCTAGGGGAGGCATGGGCACCTGGCAGGGTCGAGCCATTTTAGGGTGTGCTGACCATCTGGCCTGGGCTCCTTCCCAGTGTACCTGCTGGCATTGCTCTGTGGTATGTAGAAAGTGGGAGAAAGATTCAACCCAAACTCACCATCAGATGAACTATTTCCCTGAGGAAGCAAGACTATTCAACTTCTATAAAACTTAGGCAAAGGATCTGAATTTACTATCTATAATGTTATTTCTTCATACTTATTTCAAGAGAAACAATTTCTCATCTAATCAGACAGAATTCTCTCCATTGCGATTTAGAATCACAGGACCAGGACATTCCAAACTTGGAGTGGGAGCTCAGATGGTGATGTTGATGATAATATTGGGTGCCTACTCTATGCTAGAGCTTACATGCATTATTACATTTCATCCCCACAATAACGCCATGCTGGAGAGTCTATTATTTTCCGTATTTTGAAGAAACTGAGGGTAGAAAACAAAGTGACTTATTCAAGCTGACATTATCTTCCAACACAGGTCTAACTCAAGCCCACACTCATAACCACATATATACACTCTTGCCAAGTAGTGCATGTCCTTCACTTTACAAATAAAGAAACTGAGGCTCAGAGAGGCCATTTTTCAATATCACCATGTTAATTTGTGGTAGAGTGAGTACGCTAGCCAGGGCTCCTGACAACTCTGCCTACCTTGAGCTGAATGCAGCCCACCCAGGACATAATTGGTCATTTATTTTTTAAGGACAATCCTGCCAGGGGTTGAGAGTGCAATGGGGTGGCAGAGCAAAGCAGACAGTGTTAAGGAGGGAGCTGTCCACCTCCCCTAGAACCTCGGCTTGGTGGAAAAGGTCATGGAGACCACCTCCTATTGGGTTGGCTTTATTTCTCCCTGAGACCTTAGTCATACACATTATGAAAGTCCTTCTCTCTCAGACCTACAAAGGTCAAACCTACTACTTAAGTGATTTCCATGCATAAATAACATAGTCTAAATGTACATAAATCAATTTTTTTTACATTAAATACAATAATCATTCCTTAACAGACTCCATTGACAAATAGCTCTAGTTTGAGCTATAAAAGTAAACAACTAGATCCATTCTTCCTTTCTGTCCTGTCAGACTTCGCTCCCAGAGAGGTATTTCAAAATATCTGGCCTATGTGTCAAGATTCCGAAAGTCCCCAGGTATGTGAATTTTGAAAAAAGCTTATAGGCAATCATGCCTCATTTGAGAACCACTGAGTTAGAAATTAAAAGCTGTAGACTCTTTCTGATAACCAATACAATCTACTTCTTAAAATTTTATTTTTCTTATGGGCTGAATCGTGACTCTTGAAATTCATACGCTGAAGTCTTAACCCCCTCCCCCATTCCCTCAGGATGTGACTGTATTTGGAGATTAGGTCTTTAAAGGGTGATTAAGTTGCACTGACACTATCAGGGTGGGCCCTATTTCAGTAGGACTGGTGTCCTTTTATGAAGAGGAGATTAAAACACAGAGGAAAGTCCCTGAGAAGAAACAAGAGGAAGACAGTCATCTGCAAGACAAGGACGGTCCTTGAAAAGAAAGAACCCTGCCAACACTTTGGTCTTGGATCTTCAGCCTCCAGGATGGTGAGAAAATGAATTTCTGTTGTTTAAGTTCCACTCAGTCTGTGGTACTTACTATGGCAGCCCAAATACAATTGTGGTAAAATGCACACAACCTAAAATTGAACATTTTTAAGTGTTTAGTTCAGGGGCATTAAGTACATTCACATTGTTGTGCAACCATCACCATCACCCATCTCCAGAACTTTTTCCTTTTCCCCAGTTGAAATTCTGTTCCCATTAAACACTAGCTCCCTTTTCTGATCTACTCTTGACCATATGCAATGCAATGGTCTGAGCCAGCACAACCTCTTCACACTTGATTCCCATGCAGAATGGTAAACTCACAAAGGGACATGTAGAAACAGGTTAGTTAATAAATTAAAGGAAATTATGTATGAGGATATTTATTAGGGGCTGGCAATTGTCCTATTTAAAGGTATTGGGGCTTGATCTAGACCTTGATCTCAAGAAGCTCCTGGACTGCTTAGTCAACTCTCCTGCTTGCAGACAAGACAAACTAGCAACTGTGATTCATCTATCCTTCCAGAACGCTCACTAGTCTGCAGGCAAGTACTCTAATAAAATGAGTAATTGCCTTTGCTTTAGCCATGAGAAAACAGCAACAACTCAGCACATTAAGTAAAGGTAGGGGAGACAGGGAAGTGAATGCATTCTAATATAGCCCTGTTACAGGATTCCAGGCAAGACCTCTTTGGTCACTTCGGTGTTAGATGGAATTGAATGAAGTAGCCACAATCCAAGAAAGTATGGGAAGTTTCCAGGACAAAGCACAGAACTATATAAAGCAATAGAGAAATCGACAGAGTTCAGACTAGAGGTCACATATAAGCCTCATAAGTGGAAAGATATACATTTGATGAGAACACATCTGAAAAGGGATATGTATGAGTTTGTTCACCATTTGATCCATCATTCAGTGGTGCTGAGAATTTGAAATCAGGGTCCTCCAAGCAAAAATATATATACATGACCTCCGCCTTTCCATTCACTGCTCTCAGATAGAACTTATTACACAGACCAGCAGGTCTTCCTCTCCTTCTCTTTTTTAGGTTGTTGAGCTAGAGACACTGCTTGCCTTAACCACAAAAGTGGTTTCTTGGGGTTTGGCCTAACATCAAAGTACACGTCTCCAGAAGGCAATGTGGAAGCTAACATCCAAATAACATTGCCACTGGACACCAACCACTTTGTTTTCAAACGTCATTGTCTCAGGTGAGTTTCAGGTGTTGAGCCTGTAGCTCAAACTCGCAAAGGTGAAGAGATTATCAAACAGCAGCATCAGCAAAGAGCAGCACTTGCTAAACATCATTCACAAGTTCCTCCTCCAACTCTCCCAACCTCAGATTTGGATTCCTATTAGGAGTTGATTTTAAACCTAAAAAAGATTTCAGAATCGAATGGCTTCCAATCAAGATGACTTCTGCCAAATTTTCCAACTGTTAAAGCAGCAGAGCTCAAACTGGTAATAGCCAAAAAGTTGATTGTTGAAAGGAAATAAGCCTAGATATAAAAGAAATTACATAGTATACCTAATTACTGATTTATAGTATTGCTTTACCCTACATATCCCTAATAGCCGTGGTAAAGGTGAAAAGAACTGAAAAATTTTTTAAAACCAAACAGACAGATTAGAAAAAAAAGAATCCAAGAAAGGAAGATATGGGGATTGGTCCTGTGTACGGGTATTCAAAACCCGTAAGTGTTTATTTTCTCTTGTGTTCACATCTGTTTCCTCACCACCTCATTATCACAGGGATTCTTTTGATTGTGCGTAATGTTGAACTTCATTTACTTATTTGTGATACATGTTGTTTCAACAACTTATTTTGCAAATCTTCCTTATAGGAGCTCTAATTTGAAAACATCCAAGTAAATACTTTGGAATCAGAACAGTGATCAATTCTGGCCAAGTTTCTTAACCTCTGCAGTAATTACTAAAAATAGCTATACCTCACTAAGCACTGGGACAAGGTCAATTAATCCCTCCACAACCCTTTGATCAGTATACAAATATTCTCAATTCTCTGATGAGGAAACTGATATTTCAGGTAAGGGTTAAGGAACTTGCACATGGTCAAATAGCTAGTGAGGAGTTCCTATCTAAACCCAAATGGTCCAATTGTATTCCTTGACCTCTCTGAGTCCCACTTATCTCAACTGCAAAATTTAAGCAAAAACACTCAGCTCATAGGATTTTTGTAAAGTTTAAATGAGATTATATATGTGACCAATCCCACAGAGGCTGGCAGAAAGAGGTACTCAATAAATATTAAGTTGTTAATACTGTATACCTTCCTAAGGTGGCCAAAATTGTCACAATGCATATCACCACTGAATGAACTTTACTTACCTGAACTTAATGTAGGCATGCCAAATAACAATTTTAGATAGTGATGGTGGTAACTGGAATAGATAGCATCAAAAAAAAAAAAAAAAAAAAAGATAACATACTGTTGCAGAGTTAAATATGTTAGAATCTCTCAGCAATAAAATATGTGTAGTGACTACAAAACTTGTACGGTGCTATACACACTTGTGTAGTACTTATTCTATGTGCTTGTGTGATGGTAATTTATCTCCAGTGCTCATTCCTCCCTTCTCTTCCTAGAAAACTTCTATTCATCCTTCAAGGCCCATCTCAAATGCTCTTTCTCCTGGAGCCTTCTCTTCCACTCACAGAAGAGAATTGCTTTCTCCTCTGTACTACTACAGAACCCCACTAGATGGTACTCTAGAGCAGGGACTACGCCTTAAGAAACATTTGATATCAAGGTCCAACATGGGAACTGATATATAGAAGTGCACAATAATTGTTTATTTAATGAAGGAATTATTAATGAAGGAATACTTTGTACTGATTTTAAATTCCAATAATCTGAATATGTGAGGTAGTATAAAATGGGGTTTAAAATATAAGTACAGCAAAATCTAACATTCATTAAATTTTCCACTTTAGAGTAACAGATGCCACTTCACAGTATAGCTACAGCGAAGGGCCAGACTGGAGTAGTGAGCAAAAAGCATACTGTAGGTCGTCAAAGCAAATCTGCCCAGCAGGGCTCCCCTAACTCGCCTGCCTAGTTTTCACATTCACACTGTTGAGCCAAATTCTTGTCTTTACAAAGCCCTCTCTGGGGTTCAGAGTTATATTGGGACTCTAGGCAATATACTTTAGTAGCTGCCACTTTTCTAGACATGATAAAGGATGTAGGTGGTAAACACTAGTCTGAATAGCGAGGTTCAACTGGGGCACCTGAAGAAAACACTGGAGGCCTTGCGGTGGGCTCTCCCTTTACCCTCTGAATGTAGTTTGACAAGGTTTTATTATGACACAGTGCCCGCCCATGGTGGCATATGGAAAGCTGAATCCTGGATGATATTGCTACTCCCAATTCTGCCTTGGTGTAGTGGAAAGAGGGTCATTTCAGAGTGACACTGGTCTGTCCCCTCGTTTCTACCACATGCTGTCTGTGACCACAAGCAACTTACTCAACTTATTCAATCTGACCATCTGTAAAATGGGATAAGACATCTCACGGCTATCATGAGGATTACAGAAAGTACTTCACATCAAGCATCTATTGTAGGACATAGCACTGGGTATGCTCAACAAATAGTAAAGTTCCCTTGCTCTTCTCCTTCCTCCAACACCAGCTTTCTTTCTAAAGAGAGATCTCTCTCTCCTCTAATTCTCATCTCATGATTTAAGATCACGGATCAGTGCCAGCTGATTGGCAATCAGTCGATCAGTCTCCATTTACCTCAAGAACCAGTAAACTAATCAAATGATAGTGATGATGTATTGGTCGAATACTCTGGGTTTGGAAATACTAGTTTCCTACAAATCTAATAAGAAACACAAAATGGCAGACCCATTAAAGGACTTCAGAGCTCCTACGATAAAGCTATGCACCCCAGCATGGGGATTATTAGAATTCTCCTCATGCTTCAGGGTGCTAATTTAAGATCAGAAATTGTCCGTCCGTATTTTGCTTTTCAAAGCATTGGCATTCTCCACGAAGCCCCAGTTCTCCTTGGACTCAATACATGGACTTGTATTTGGCTGGCTGAGAAAAGAACTGTAAATGCTCAGTTCTCCTCTCATCCTCTCAACATTGTGAAATGGTCAAAAGGAGAAAGAAAAGATATTATAGCTTTGGATTCTCTTCTCACTCAACTAATTTCCTAACTGTCTCTTAAATGAAACCATGGGCAGGACCCCTGTGTCCTTTAGCAATATTGTCAAATCTCCAGGCTGAACGAGCCTCAGAAGCTCAGACTTTTACTATTACAAGTTTTGTGCTCAAATTGCATTATTCATGTTTATACTGCTCTCTCTTAAGTAATAGCTTGAGAAAAGAATGTGCCAGGAAAACCAAAATTTTAATGGTGGGGAAAGAACTACATCAAGAGAAACACAACTCTCCACTCCCCAGTGAGGCTGTGTGTCTAACAGTGCCCAGCAGTCAAGCAGCTGCATATTCCAGCACAAGGCCAGGAGCATGCCTGCCTCAATGCCACAAGTTACTTCCATTGCTGCAAATGGGTTGTATGGAGGCCACAATCTACCTCCAGCATGGAGAATATGGACAGCCCTCGATCTGCTCTGAGCTTAGTAAGCCTGAAGAATGAACCCTTCAAAAAATCAGTTTGCTTCAGAGGCAGAATGAGGCCAAAAATGAGGCCAAAAAATGTGGTGGGAGGGACCCAGTCCACATGGGAAGGCTGCCAAGGACTATGGAGGGACAAGAATCTGGTTGTCCGAACTGGTGAGGACAGTGAAAAATTTGAAATGGTAGAGGTCCCACGGCCTCCTATGAAGCAATAGGAACAGCACATTTTCATTCTCACAAAGGGTATATTTCAAGTTGCCCTCAGGGTTCTCTCCCGTAAGGATCAATCTTTAATAAAATGGCAAAGCAGGTCAAATTTATCTTCTAGTTTCACCTACCAGTGTGCTAGTCTTTCTTCTTGCTGTCACCTTATTCTTTGACCTCCCTCCTCTGCTACCCATTCATGTTCCCTCATGACCCTCAGATCCCCCTACTGAGCAACAGACTGGTCATTATGATGTCCCTCTTCTGTGACTCTATAGAAAGTGTGTGTGAGTGTGTGTGTGTGTGTGTGTGTAGACACTGATCCCACTGCTATAATTATAGCCTTCTTGTGTATATTGCACCAGCAAATGAAGTCCTTAAAGGGGAAGGCTCTGTTTCCTTCCTTTTTCTATCCCCTGACCTTAGCATTGGTTATAGCACTTAGTGGTTACTGAATACAAATTTTAAAAACAAATAAGCTGACAAGCTAGTTGATAACACCTTCTGTACATTTTCTCAGACATAAAAGCATTTTTAAAAAGACTACAAAGGATCATAAAACCTTTAGGATCCAAAGAGTGAGCTGTTGGTCAGTGGGGACAGGATACCCCACTTGAACCCCTTCTTAGACCCAATTCTACTGGTGGCCACCAACAACTCTTATACATAAGATAGTCATTATCATAAAGATATGTGTCCTTTCACTAATGAGGAAACAAGGTCCCTCTTCACACCTACCCTCACTCCTCTCTTGATACATACCACCCACCCTGATGAAGCAGTGTTCTCGACCTTCTTAAGGCTTTCCACTCTGCCAGTTCTTGAGGTTTCCTTTGCAAAGACCTGGCAACTGGGAAGAATGGCAAATGTCAGCTTTGAGAAGAAACAGAATGTTAAGGTGATAATTCTTTACTATCAGAAATGACAGAAAAACTCTTATCCAAGAAGCCCAAAGTGCCTCAAAAACTAACCACAGGAATCCTCCTCCTAAGACTCCCATGGAGAAGCTGAGTATTTATTTTCCATTTTCAGAGGCAACTGATTCTTGAGATGAAATGACTTTCTCCAGTGAAGAAGTAGGGATGAAAAGACTGTTCCTGAGAAGAAAGACTTATGCCAACCCACCTCTTTCATCAACCTCTTTTCATCTGCACTAATACTTTTCTCAAGAAATGTATGACCTAGAGTATTTAAACAAGTAGTTAAGAACAGAGGCATTCATAACAAAGCTCAAAGTCCAACTTCTCAATAGTGAAGCAGTAGATCATCCCATTATTTCTAAAGGAAATAAAAAATTTTCCTGTAAAGTCAGTCTCCAGCCATCTTGCAATGTACTGATGTGGTATGTCTAGAGTTGGGGAGAAGGAGGGAGAGAAAGAGGGGTTAGCTCTATCTAAATTACAATTTCGCATACAAGAGGAAGTAAGTAGTTTTACACTGGGAATGTAGACTTTCCGCAGACTAAGCAAGCCATCACCTTGTATTAATAATACCCCAATAAAACAAGAAAAGCAGCATGTGGTGTAGAAGGATAGTCTTGTATGGTTCCATCCTGTAGGATCTTGAGCAAGTTACTTAACTTCTTTTAAACTCAGTTTTCTCATCTATAAAATGGGAATGATGACAACTGCCCCCAGGGTCTCAGGTTCCAAAAGATATAATGTTTCATACAATTTAGTACAATGACTGGCCCATACGAACACAATAAAAAGTATCTATTACTACTAGTGAAATTGAGTTTTGACTTCACAGCAATTAATTGAGGCTTCAGGAATGTGTAATTTATCCACAGCAAAGTGGGAAGAGAAACAAAATCCAGACTGTGATCTTTTACACTCAACCTTTACTTCCTCTGTGTGAGACTCAGAGAAAAGGAAGACACAACTTAAATTAGTAATTATCTTGCTATTTTCAACTTGTATTGAGATAGTAAGAATGAAGAATGTGGATGCTTTTTTTCCTGGACGTAGATTCAGAACAATGGTAATCTTAAAAATACAATGAATTATAAGATATACAAGTTACATATCTTTGTAACACCATCTACAATTTTTAATGAAGTGCCTAACATTTTACAAATAAGAAAACTGAAAATGAGAGGAAAACTACTGATTATTCAGTTAAAATCCGACAACATCATTGAGACATGGCCTTTATCATAAAAAAAAAAAAAGTAAGCAAGAGAAAGACTTATAAATGTTAAGTTCTTTGATCCAGGGTTTGAATCTTTCTATTATCCTGCAATGTATTAAAAAGGATGCCCGTCATATGTCCTTGGTTATATTCCAAGAACACAAGGTTGGCCTAAAGGATTAATGTAATTCACATCATTAACAGCTTAAAGGATAAATACTACCTGATCATCTCTGTAGATACACAGTAATAGTAATTCAATAAGGGGTGCCTGGGTGGCTCAGTGGGTTAAAGCCTCTGCCTTCGGCTCAGGTCATGATCTCAGGGTCCTGGGATCGACCCCCACATTGGGCTCTCCACTCAGCTGTGAGCCTGCTTCCCCCCTCTCTCTCTGCCTGCCTCTCTGCCTACTTGTGATCTCTCTCTCTCTGTCAAATAAATAAATAAATCTTAAAAAAAAAAGAAAAAGAAAAATTATGCAATAAAATTTGACATTTGTTCGTGGTAAGAACAGAATTAGCAAATTTGGAATAGAAAAGAATTTCATTTCTCTAATATCCTAATAAAGTGTATCTATATAAAAATCTCTAGGAAATAATACATTTAATGGTGAAATGTTAGAAGTACTCTGTTACACTGTTTAGAGCAGAAGCCAGCTAAGAATTCCTTCTCCTACTCAAAGTCCTATTTAACACAGTAAGATAAAATACATACATATACACGCACACACATACATACACATACATAAGTGGAATAAAAAACACCAAATCTGTCATCACATACCACTGATATAAAACTCAAAAGAATCTAGATAGATGATTAATAAGTGATTAATAATGATTAGTAAAAGATTAACTTAGATAATATATTAAATTTAATAATTTTAAAATGTTATATGTTAAAGCTACCATCACAATAGTTATACACATGTACATATTTCTCAGGAATAAACCTAAATACCTATAGGTGCTTTATAAGGAAAATGAGATTTTTTTGTTTTTGTTTTTGTTTTTACTCTTAATCCCTTTTATCTATTTCACCTATCTTCCCACCCACCTCACCTCTGGCAACCACCAGTTTGTTTTCCTTAGTTAAGAGTCTATTTTTTAACTTGTCTCTCTTTTCTTTGTTCATTTTATTTTGCTTCTTAAATTCTATGTATGAGTGAAATCATACAGTATTTGTCTTTCTCTGTCTGACTTAATTTCACTTAGCATTATACCCTCTAGGTCCATCTGAAAATGAGAAATTTTTAATGAAAGACTTCAGAGACTTAAAATAAATGGAGACCTAAATAATTCATGGATAAGAAGACTTGAGTAGTAAAAATGTTAATTTTTTTCCAAATTGACCCAAGTGTTCAATGTAATACTATCGAAAATACCAAAAGGAATATTTTACGGGACTGGATGAGCTGATTCTACAGTTTACGTGGAAATATAAAGGGCTAGGAATAACCAAGGTGCTCCAAAAGGACAAGTTGGAAAAAAGACTTGTCTTGCAGATATCACACTTTTTATGAAGACAAAGCAATTAGACAGTAAGATATTGGCACTGGCTAAGAGAAAGAGGCCAACTGAACAGAACAGAATGCTTTGAAATATGTCCGAGCACATATGGAGATTTACCACAGAAGGGCATTGAAGACACATGGAGAAAGGATGGACAATTCAATAAGTGATGCAGGAACATATCATCATTCCACATGAAAAAAAGTAAACTGCATACCTTCCTCACATGCTACAAAAAAAATCAATCCCTGGTAGACTGTAATAAACTCCACAGGGAAAATGGTAAAATTTTTAGAAGAAACAGGACCTCTAGGTATAATCTCTTAAACACACCAATGTATAAGTAATACACAAAAGATTTATAAATTTGACTAGATTAGAATCAAGAATTGCTGTTCACTCAAAGCTGTTATCTGAAGAAGAGTGAAAATATAAGCCACCAAATGGAGATATTACACTTAGAATTGACAAAGGTAAGTATTATGAGCATGTAACAAACTGACAAAAGGTAATAAGAAAAAGACAAGCAATTGATAGAAAATGTGCAAACGACAACAGGAATTTTATAGAAGAGGAAATGCAATGGTCCAATGAACAAAAATAACCTATTTCATTGACAATAAGGCAAAAAACAAAAATCCTGTCACACTTAGATTATCATTTCACAATATTGGGTTGGTAATTTTAAGTTTTGATGAAGATACAGGAAAAAAAGGTAATGCTTGTCTACTGCTGGTTAGAGGATAAATTACCATGACCTCGTTGGAAGCACTTTGCATTACATACGTTGTGTTTATCGTGAACCCCAGCAATTTCATTCCTTGATATGAACCCTACAGAAACTCTTGCAAGTGTGCACCAGGCAACATACTTCAGAATGTTCATGCAGCAGTGTCATACTAGCAAAAATCCAGAAACAACCCAGATGTTCAGCAACAGTTCAATGAATAAACTGTGGCATGTTCAGAATTGAACATTGTATCAATGTGAAGGAAACTGAAAGATAAAGAAGGAAGTCAGAGGGGAATACATACAGGATCATTCCATTTATATACAATTCAAATATAGGCAAAAATGAATGTACTGTCTGGGAATAGCTACATAGCACAACCACCAAGAAAAGCAGTGGAATGAATAACATAAAATGCAGACAGGTTGATACCCCCAGATGGGGCAGGAGACAGTATGGTCAAGGAGGGGCACCCAGGAATTCTAAGGGCTGCTATTTAGTTTCCTACGCCGACTGGTAGGTACATTGATGTTTATTTTATTCTTTTGCTTTAAACTAGACATACCTTCCACATAGTCTTTTATATGAATGATTTATTTCCTACTTTTTAATAAAAGGAATAGGCATGCTTTGGTTTAAGCCATCAGTGATGCCAAAAATCAGGGCTTTGAAGATCAGATGTCCAAATGACCTAGTGGGGACTAATAAAAAAGAACAAGTAAACAAACATATTGGGTGTCCTTTACATCCTCTAGATAAAATAATAAGGCCACGCCGATGGCTTTGTAGTAAATGCAATATCTCTGCAAAGCACTGCAATCCATAGTTCACTGACCCTTGATAGAGCCACGATTACCACACTCCCTTCATGCATAGCGGAAACTGGCCCCAAATTCAGGCAGATTCAAAAGGACAAACCCAGTGAAATTGAGGCCTTTAGTATCTTGCAAAGGAAAAAAAAGAAAGTCTAATAAAGACATAAAGGTTTTTTCTCTACAACAGTGAGCACATTCTACATCGCGTTAACCTGCTGACACTATTCGTAATGGAATAGAAAGGTCACCAAAGCCTAAATCTGTCCAGCGAGATTCCCCCCACAATCTTCTCAAAAACATAAGGTTTATTAAATATCAGCTCTCGTCTTATTTCCAAAAAGGCCATCCAAAGGTTACTGTGGGCTCAGGTGTGCCAAGCACAGCTATTATTGTGGCCTTCATTTGCATAGCATCTACCCTCTGAATCATTCAACGCATCACATTCATCTTCTATCCACCCTGGCAACATGGGGATGGGGGAAGACGGTGTCCCTGCTTTTTGAAAATGGGGAAATAGACACACACACACACACACACACACACACACACACACACACTATTTTTAGTAATGAGATTATTCTCTCTCTCCTCAAAGCAGTAATTCCAAGGAGGGTCAGGCCCTATAAACTCAGTCCTTGGGACAAAATGATATAGAGTGGAGGAGATGAGGAGAGGCCAACATCAACATGATATGACCTTTCCAGGACACCCCTGGGGCTGAGCCCCTTGAGATGGCATCAGGCACATAGGAAAGCTGCCCCAGGTTTTCAAACCTGCCTCTGAGTGATGCCCTAGTTTATTATGAGATTTACTCTAGTTGCTGAAACACCTGACTTCCACTGAGGCTCTAACTAACCGGGAAGCTCTGATTTTTCTAGGAAGTCAAGTGATTAAAAAAATATAAGAAGAAAATACAGGCTGATTTTGTTTCTGTTTTGCTTTTTGGGTGCAAAGAATAGGCTCTGTGTAGTGTCTCTGACCCCATATATTACTCAAACTTTCCACTTCAGTTCCTGCTGCCTCAGACTTGTCAAGCTTCCCAGTTGCAGACCAGGGCATGGGCTGCATCCAGCTCACAGTCTATGGTGGGCCTATCAGAGTCACAAGTCACAAGGCTCTAAACTCTGCTACCCCTTGTCAGTGGGGCAGGGGCGAGAGGAGATGGAAGGGCATATTAAACTGTGGCTGCAACAGGGGCCACGAATGGACAGCTCTCCCTTAGGAGTTTGGGAGAGGGAGGTGGTAGGCAGGGATACAGAAATTTTAGTTTAATTCATGTTTTAAAGAATAAAATTTACTGCTCAATGTGGAAAGCCTCTGCATGTATTAGAATATACATAAACTCAATATAGTAAGCTTTCAAAAAGCTCTATTATCTTGAAAATAATTTCAGAGAATGGGATATGACAGTTTAAACTGGGTCAAAATAAACAACCCGAAATAATACTTGTGGAAGTGCAGTGGCATATTACACTTCTCTTGGTCTAAGCACTTCATTAAGAATTGTTTTCCCCGATTACTATTTCTACGTTTAATTACTTAACAAGAGGTATCTTTATAAGAGAAAATGCAAAACTGAATCACCTGGCATGGCAGCGGGACTCCTGCAATCACACCTCACCTCCTGCTCCCCACAGAAGAAAAATGATGCCAAGAGAGTGATGTGTACAAAGTCATAAACATTTGGCGGATGAGAATATTTCCTGTGAAGGCCTTTAGCCAAAGCAATAAAATCCTGGCCTGACCTGACAAGGCTACTCACAGGCAAGAACATACAGATGGAAAAACAGGGGCCAGTGCTCAAGAGAAAGAGCTGACACTTGACCTCCTGCTCCAAGATGTGGGGTGCAATGTGCCCTTTGACCTGCAGTAGGAACTCTCTGCTCCCCCACATCCCGCTTGCCAGCTGCTCAGAAAGGCTTTCCTGCCCTTGCCTCATCAGGCCTATGGCTTTGTCCACCCAGAGGTCACATTTCTCATCCCCACACCTTTGTTATCAATCCCCATCAGCCCTCGGGTATTAGTGAGATCATCTCCCTACAATGTTATTAACACTCCAATGCTCTCAGACATACCAACGAAATGGGCTAGTACTTCTGGCTGCTTATTAATATAAAATGCTAATATGGAAACCAAATGAGAAGAGAGACCAAGTGCTTCATGCCAAAAGGGGATTAACAATGAATTCCTGTTTACCTTCTCATTTACTTTCTGGAGAGGTACTACCATAAATTACAACCACTCTCCTCCCTGCCTCTGCCCCCTGTTGGGTATCTCTCCATCAAGCATCTTCCTTCCTGACAGCTGCATCTTTATTACTGTCCCAGAGAGGAAGAGCAAGGAGGAAGACAGCTAATGTAACTTCTCACTCCCCAATTATCTTCTTGTCCTAAATTAGAGATGGAATCATGTAGCCTGTATGCCCCCCTTCCATTATTCTGTGCCATGGCAGGCATTGCTGGTCGATCACAGAGCTCTCTTTCACTGAGCCCAGATAACTTCACAGGGCTGCCCATCACAGTGCTGCAGGTGTCCAGGAACAAGTGAACAGAAACAGCCCACGAGAAAAAACCTATTTATCATTTCCCCCTTACTTCCAACAACTACAGTTCTGCCAGACACAGAGAACCCCAGCTCTCCATACTCTTTCCAGACATTTTTTCTCTATTTCTTTTTCTTAGAAAGGTAAAGAAGATATAAACAATATGCATATTACTCAGGCCTCCATTTTAAGAAATTATACTCAGAGCAAAAGTGAAGGCACTACAAAGCTGAGGTGTTACAGACTACCAAGGGGAGAAAGATCACTTTATCCCATGCTCTGTTAAACCCTCCCACCTCCACCTTCCATTCTTATTCCTATAGCTCTAATCATATCACCGTGTCCAGCAGGGCGGGATTAAAGCCCAGAAGCCGGTGATGTGAAGTGGAAGTATTTATATCAGGCTCTTGAGAGCTGAAAAGCTAAGATCTTAGCATCAGTTCTGCACAAACTGGCAACTGGTGTTATCTGTAAAATAAGGGAAATAAACTAGATCAGGAACTGATATATAGCCCAAGGACCAAATCCAACCCGACACCTGTTTTTGTTAAGTTTTATCAGAACACAGCCATATTCACTCATTTACATATAATGGTTGTTTTCACACCACTAGGACAGAGTGGACTTGCTATAAACATTTAGGTTCCACAAAGCTGTAAACACTTTAGGTTTTATGGGATGTAATATTTCTGTTTGGTTCATTTTTATGCTTTCTATTTCTTTACTAAACTTCTCATTTCATGCATTGTTTTCCTGATTTCATTTAGCTGTGTTTCTCTTGGCTGCAGGTGACAGTAGACAGGCACAGATAGGTTAAGGGAGCACAGGCCAACCCCGGTACTATATCTTAACTCCCAAGCTCAAATACCTACATGAATCAGACAACTAACATTAATCAGTGAAATACACCAGATTTATGGAAAGTCATTGGAGACACTTGTGACCTTGGCATTAACTATTCTCTGATTGGCTGGATTTGTGTTTGGCTTTGTAGAGACAAGCACTTCAGAAACAAGGAGGACCAGCCCAAAAAAGTCCTAAGGATGAAGGAACATGATAGGGAGGAGCTGTGGGGAGCAAAGTGTGGGGGGTGAGGACGTTCAGATGAGGCTTGGAGGCAAGGCTTAGTCTGCAATTGCCAGACTGAAAAAGGGGGAGCCTCTGAGTTATTCAGATGATAAAATGGTGTTTTCGAGATCAGTATTACAGGGGCATTATCAAAGCTATTTGGGGAAAGGGGGATTCACTGTAGAATAACATGCTGTTCCCATTTGCTCAGAACTGAGGAGTTTCCTGGGTCGTAGGACTTTTGGTGCTTAAACTGGGACAGTCCTGGGAAAATGGACATTTGTTTGGTCTTGTAGAGAGAGATAAGGAGACCTGCTTGGAGGCTCTGCTTATAGTCCAGATACAAGGTGCCTAGACTCCTAAACCAAGAAATCTTTAATCCATTCTGTTCTGAGACAACTTTCTGGCAGTTTTCACGGAAAGGAATGGCCTCCTCTTCTCTGCTTATGCCTTGATCCAGGTGCATTCTAACCAGTACCTTCTGGCGGCAAATTCTTATCTGAAGGACGTCACAGATCTAGTGGCCGGAACATGGGCACATGCATGGCTGGACAATGGAGGAGCTACTGGGCAGGGAGCTATAAGGAAGAGGAAGGAAAGCTTGTGGCTGCTAATAATAATAAAGTCTCCCACTGAGGGAGCATTTGCTATGGCTCAGTACGTCACTTTATATTTATGACAACCCATACAAACTCAGTATTATTTTTGTCCCATCTTGCAAGTGAGGAAGCTGAAGAGGTGGCTTGTCTGCTGTTAAGTATGGGTGCCAGAATTTAAGTTGAGGGTCATTCTAACCCCTCCTCCTGCAGCACATCTTACCTCCCACACCCTAGTCATCATCTCCTGTGTCTTTTTGGGGGTCCTGGTCATAAGCACCAATGCCCGCCCACCTCCTGGGAATGAAATGAGCTGCCTCAGACAAGACTTGTCAACTGCCAGAAAAGTAGCCTGAAGGGAATTCAGAGGAGAGCCACATGAATAATTAAGGGCTGAGAAGGATTGATCTGTCAGGAAAGATTAGAAGAATTCAATAAGCATAGTTTGGCTGAGACTGAGGTAGGGAGAGGCTGGGGGCAGGGAGGAGCAAGAAAGCAAAGTCATTATAGAATGGATAGGCTCTCTACTCCCTACAGCACAAGGAAGCACAGCTGAGGGGAAGACAGGAGAAACTGGAAGCACAAGGGGGAAGTTCTAGAGCGAGCTTCCAAAGGACAAATTGTGTCCCAGAACAGAGAGAGGAACCCAGTCTAGCACCCATGCTGTGTATATAGGCCAGAAAGATCTTGACAAGAGTCAGTGCAAGTATAAAAGCTCAGTAGCTGTTTTCTTTTTCCAAATGGAATGCATTTCCTTAGCAAAGTATTATATTCAAGGTCTTTCCCTTGTCTCTCCAGTCTCCAGGTCTTCCCCAGGTCTCTCACAACGGCAAGTGAACTGCTTTATTCTATCTACCATCAATTCTCAATTACTCATGAGAAAGCAGGCTTGGAAACATGAAGGGCTAACATAAACACCCACTTTGCCAGGCCCTGTTCCAAGCACTGCATAAAACTTCAGGCTTTATTTACCTTCCAAGGTCACACAGCATGTGGTTAGCCAGTCTGAAAGTTTGTTGTTGTTTGTTTGTTTGTTTGTTTGTTTTTTAACTCAGCCTCTAACTACAATTATTTGTTTCTTAGGTCATTGTATGAGCCCAGAACAGTGCTAAAAGCTAGCTAGGCACTGCTGCCCAAGGCAGGCTTGGGCCCTGGCCTCCTGGGATATATAATCCAATGAGAAAGACAGATATTAATGTGATACTTCCCCAAATCATTGATAAAAAATGGCCTGAAATAGTATTCATAAAGGAAAAGAATGTGCTATAAAACAAAAGGGCAGCTCAGTCTGAGGGGAAAGAAAGTCTTCCCCAAAGAAAAGATGGAGAAACAGAGGCCTGGTTATTAGGTAAGCAGTGAGGTGCCATGCAGTGAAGAATTACCCTTACCCCAAAGAGAGGTCTTGCCTTTGCCCTTGGCTACTGGGACATGATCTCCAGGCCCCTGGACTGTCATGCTTGATAGCAGTGCCTCTGTTTGTCTGTGGGCTTTGGCCACTGGACAGTCTAGCAATATGATTATAATGTGGGTTTGGGGCCACTGTGTTAGTTCTACCTCTGGAAGTACTGGAGACTAAAGGTCAGCCATGTGGGAAATATGTGATTGAGCCCCAGCATACCTTCTCAATGCCAAAGGCTCATGTGATCTTCCCTGGCTGGCAATACTCTGTGCCTGTTGTTGAACATCAATACCAAAAGAGTAATGGCTGTCCTGAGACTAGAGGAAGGACAACAGAATATGATCCAGAAATCCCACTTCTGGATATACAGCCAGAAGTACTGAAATCAGGATTTGTCGAGATATTGGCACTACCATGTTTATGGCAGCATTAGTCACAATAGTCAAAATAGGAAAACAACCTAAATGTCTATTAATGAATGAACTGATAAAGAAGATGTGAGATATATTTATACACACACACGGGAATATTATTCAGCCATGAGAAAGAAGGAAATTCTGTCATTTAACTGGGATGAATCTTGAGGGCATTTCATGCTAAGTGAAATAAGTCAGAGAAAGACAAATACTGTATGATATTACTTGTATGTGGAATAAAAAGAAAAAAAAAAAACAAAAAACCTCAGAGAAACAGAATAAAGTGGGGTTCCAGGGGCTAGGGTTGGGAGAAATGAAGAGATGTTGGTTAAAGGGTAGAAATTTCCAATTACGAGATGAACAACTTTTGCGAGCTAATGTACACCATGGTATTACAGCTAATAAAATTGTATTATATACTTAAAACTTGCTAAGAGACTAGATCTTAAATGTTCTCACCACAAAAAAAGAAATGTAATTATGCGAGAGGATGGAAGCATTAGCTAACACTATGTTGGTCATCATTTTGCAATATATAAAAAGGTATCAAATCGACACCTTGTATACATTGAACTTACACAATGCTGTATGTAATTAAATCTCAATAAAGCTGGGGGGTGGGGAGAATGATGGAAGCTCCACATCTGGAACCTTTCCTGGACTCTGCCCTATGTGCTTCTTTCCCTTTTCGTTGGTTTTCATTTGTTTCCTTTCACTGTAATAAGCTGCAACTATAAGTAAAAGAGGTTGCAGTGAGTTCTGTGGGTCCTACTACAGAATTACTGAAACTGAGTGTGATTTGGGGAACACTTTGAACTTGCAATTCCTGTCAGAATTGGGGTGGCCGGCTGTGGGGACTGTCCCTCTCCCAGGTGCAAAAAGAGGAAAAGTCTCCTAGGCAGAGAGCAGAGTGTGAGACAGATGCCTCCTGTTCTACTTTTAGCATCAGGCCACTTTGTTCTTAATAGCCATAATTGTTTTCTGTATGTACCCCCAAGCCTCAGTCTTACTCAACTGACTTAATATTGACTACGATAAAAAATACTCACTGCCTAGTGAATTCTATCATTTTTTGACTTTCTACAATCTTAAGACTTATTAACACAACCACATTCAATGTACATTTCTTATTTTGCTGTAAGAAAACATTTTCATGTTTCCAACATAATTTAGAAATGCTAAATTCACAATGGATCAGAAAAGATTTATAGGCAGTAAAATCAGTAAGGTAATTCAAAAGGGGGGAATTGAGCCAATTATTTAAAAATAGCAACTAGAAATTGCCTAGAGAAGTAGGAGGTAGAATCCTGAATGATTGGGTGTAGGTTGAAAGAACTCAGTGAGTAGCAAAAGCAGGGCATCAACTGACCCAGGGATGTCAGTTAGGAAAGGCTTTTGAGAGAGGAAAGTAATTCGCAGGAGTGCTTCCCAGACAAATGTGGGGAAACAAAACTGAAGTGGTTGCTTCCAAGGCCAAGAGGCTATAGAACACACCTCACACAAGGAGGTAAA
This sequence comes from Potos flavus, assembly GCA_028534135.1. Lineage (NCBI taxonomy): Eukaryota > Metazoa > Chordata > Mammalia > Carnivora > Procyonidae > Potos > Potos flavus. Next base: position 101,514,045 of record CM052897.1, read on the forward strand.
GCTTTGACTTTTACTCAGTCCATCAGGTGATGTTTCTTCTTAAGTCCCTTCATGGATTCTCATCCTCTCCAAACTTCTCCTTAAATATTGGTTTCCCTCTAAGATTCTTGTGACTCCTCACTTCCCTGGAGCCTGTTCTAGGACAAAGACAGATCTTGACCACCAGAGGCTGAACTAGCTGGTTTGGGGGTGGGGGTGGGGACACGTTGTAGCCATTAAAAAACAAAAACAAACTAAACTTATATGTTATGCAGAGTCCACCTGGATTGAGTAAAGGAGCGACACTGTAAAACCTGCCTGCCTGCATATAATGTATTCAGAGAGATTTTCTCACTTTGTATTAGAGGACCTTTATTCAAAAATAGCCTAACGGTTAAGAAGATGGGCTCTGGAGTCAGACTCTAGATTCCAACTCTGCCATGGACCACCTTGAATGAAGTACTGCACTACGTTGTGCCTCCAGTAAATAACGGAAATAGTAATAGGGCTGGCCCTATAGGGTTTTTATGAGACTTAAGTTGCTGAACACATACAGATTTCGTAGAACAGTGCTTAGCACATAATCATTCTTCAATAAACAGTTAAACAATTATTATGCTGTATCCCGTGGCAACACAATTAGAGTTTCAGAGTACTGGCAATTTTAAAAAAATCTTTCTCCAACTCCATGATTCTAATGGGTAACCAGGGTTGAGAACCACTGGTCTAGAGTCTACCTAACTACTTCTCAAATTTTAATGTGCACAGGAATCACCAGAGGGTTATGTTGAAATGCTGATTCTTATTCAGTAGGTCAGGGTGAGACCCAAGATTCTGCATTTCTAGTAAGCTCCCAGATGATGATGCTGTTGTTGGTCAGTGGACCATGGATGCTAGGATCTAGTAACACAGGAAGTGCTTGGAGAGAAACCCAAAGTGGGTGCAGAGAATTGCAAGTTGGCTCCTGGGGCCTTGGACTGGGAAGTGTACCTTGATCCTAAGCCCTACTGGACAAGATGGAAGAAGCACCGAAATCCATCACATGGTTCTCAAGATGGTCAGGACTCTGGGGTAGGTCTGAGCTTACACACATGGGCAGTTAGTGAATTCAGCTGTGCAGGGCCGGGGCAGCAGAGACCAGCTGACGTGGGCAGCATTTGTAGTGGGAATGAAGAGATCTAAGACTTAAAAGTAAAAAGGCAGAGGAACTGGGTATGCAGCGGCAGCCATTTTTCCTCCCCTCTCCCCTGAATGCCGTCGTTCAATGAATTTGATTGTTCTAGGTGCTTGCACAGAGGTAGAATAATACAATACTTGTCATTTTGTGACTGGCTTATTTCACATAGCATAACGTCCTCAAGGTTTATCCAAATTGTAGCAAGTGTCAGAATTCCTTACTTTTTAAAGCTGAATAGTATTCCATGGTATGTTTACACCACATTTTGTTTACCCATTCTTCTGCTGATAACACCTACATTGCTTCCACCTCTTGGTTATTGTGAAGAATGCTGTTGTGAACACGAGTGCACAAGTATCGCCTTGAGACCCTCCTTTCAATTCTTTTGGGCATATATCTACAAATGTAATTGCTGGATCTTATGGTTATTCTGTTTTTAGTTTTTTGAGGAACTGCCAAACTGTTTTCCACAGCAGCTGCACCATTTTAATTTCCCATCAATAGTGCACGAGGATTCCAATTTTTCCATTCTTGCCAACACTTTTTTTTTTAATAGTAGCCATTCTAATGAATGTGAGATCATATCTCATTGTAGTTTTGACTTGCACTTCCTTAATGATTAGTGATGATGACAGCAGTAATTTTAATAAAAATGGATAATATCACTCTCAGCATTTATAGGCAGCATCTCATCACTTACTACTCATGTGTGTGAGTCCTAGCTTCCAGCTACGCTGAAGACTGCATCAATTAAGGAGACATGCCATTTTTCTCCTGGGGCCTCAAGAACATGCTGAGTCCAGCTAAGCCAGAGTGTCTGCTCTGTTCATTAATACTATGGTAGTCAGTCTCTGTGTCCCACCGGATCTTCTCCTCAATCATTGCTACCTACTTAAAAATTCTGCTTAGGGGCTTCTGGGCCTGGCAGTGGAAGAATCCTATTTCCCCACAGAACATATTGAAAGTGCTGAAGAATGAATGACCCCAGAACAGCCCTCCAGCAGCGATAAATGGAGAGTTGATAGATCAATATCCCAGCTGCCTCTCCCAATGTTGGGATAACTCTGAAGGGCCTTCCATACCGCCTCTAAAAGTTTCCCCATTGAGGGGCAGATGCTCATCATGTAAACTGGTTTGACAATGCCTCCTTTTCTAGCTGCCTTTCCTTCCCTGCCTTACTTCCCCACTTCCCTACAAGTATTTCCTCAAATCACCTCCTAAATAAACAACCTAGGCTCCAATCCTTGCCTCAGGGTCTGTTTCTGGAGGAACTCAAATCAGTAAGGGCAATATTGTATTTCTTTCAGCTACAAATACTTGTAAACAGCACATGGCTAATCTTGGTTGGCATGAAAAAAGCTAGTTAAAGATTGTTAGCATTGTGAAAATGCTCAAGAGTCTATTCCTTTTCTTTAACCAATCTACTAGGTTCTATTTTTTGCATTTCTTTAAAATATGCATGTGTCCAAAGGAGATTCCTATGTCCCATACGCTTACTTCTAATACTTCAAGGTAGCACACTACACACTGGAAATTGATTAAAAACAGCAAAGCAGTTCCGTTTACATACTTAAGTAACAGAGTTTGTACCTTTTCCTATTACAAATATTTGAGTCCTGAGTGTAACAATGTAGCGTGTATTAGAACTCTCATATATCTCACGCCCAGGAAACATCTTCATAGAGTTTAATTCCAATAAAAAGGTAATACATTTAGTAATCATGGAATCCTGAATACCAGATGTTCTTTCTGCTGGGTTCCCCTTGGTGGTTAGCTATACCTTCATAAATATCTGCTTCATAACTTACATAGAGAATGAGACTATGGAAAGCAACCGTTATATGAGAAGCATAAAAGTTTTTCCTGAAGGGAATTATATGCATGTTTTAAAGCAGGAGAGTGAAAATTAAAATTAGACAAGTTCAACATGAAAAAGGCAAGGGAGATGGGAAATGTCCCTTCCTGACACTGAGCGGTCATCAGTGCTATCCTTGTGGGAAAGTAAACGTTTACCCAAGAGAAACCCAGTGGCTGCTCTAAGCAAGAGACAGAACTAGTAACCAATTAGTGCTTCTAATGTAACAAACAGCTGAGCAAACTGAGACGACATGGGAAAGATCCAATGTTCCCTTTCAAGCTTATGGCCATTATAATAGCAGACAATGGTAACATCCAACTGATTCCAAATTTCAGGATGTGGGTACACAGGGTCAGAGGCATCTACTCATTTTCTCCATGGAAAATAGAAAATAGTCAAGGCAGTCTGTTGTGATATTTTAAATATAATCCATAATGTGAACCTATGCCCCTAGAGGGGAATGCACACATTACAAAAAAGTACCAATACAGAGGTAACAACTCAATAAACATTCAGTAGTCTCCTCTGTTTAAGGCGCAGTGGTTAAAATTTTTATTTTCAATTTCCCCGGCTCTTTAAATTATTTGTCCATTATTCAAAAGCCATGATTTTACTTTATACGTGTGAAACTCCAAACCCAAAGCAATTTCAGGGTGTCTATGTGGGGGCAGAGGAGGGAGGGGGTTGGGGGAACCAAGGAGGATGACCAAAAACATTTAGCAAAATCATAACCCTTTAAAGACAAAAATTTTGGCTTCTAATAAGACCCTACTCCTATGACTAATGTAGGAGCCAGGAAAAAACAAAATACCTGAGATGTGATGTCGGTAAAAGGCAAAATGCTTTTGCTATTTATAAATTCCTTGACACTTATTAGCCATTAACATGGTTTGTTAATTTTCTTTGATTCTTAGTTTCTGACTTCTGACATTTCTCTTTGATAAAACATTTGCATCCATTTGTCACCAGAAACAAAATACATTTCATTAAGCTACTAATTTGAACCCAACAATGAATCAGACACAATCACACAAAGAAGAAAAAAATCAACACATCAGGAAGGGGCTGGCCCTTGCAGGGTTATGTTAACCAGTCGACACAGACTGAATGCTTATGTCCCCCAAATTTATATGTTGAGGCCCTAACCCCCAAAGTGACTATATTTGAAGATGGGGCTTTTGTGGAAGTAATCAAGGTGAAACGAGATTGTAAGGGTGGGGCCCTAATCTAACGGGATTAGCATATTTACAAGAAGAGAAGCCAAGGGCCCTCTCTCTTCCAGCCATGTGAGGATGGCACAGGGAGAAGGCACCATCTGCAAGCCAGAAGTTCTCACCAGAAACTCAACTGTCAGACATCTTGATCTTGGACTTCTAGCCTCCAGAACTGTGAACAATAAACTCCTGTTAGTTAAGCATCTCCAGTCTATGATATTTTGTTATGACAGCCTGAACTGACTGATACACTAATCAAGGAAAATGGCCCTAATTGAGAAATCATTCTCCCCAAAAATGAGTCAGGAAAAGAAAAAGAGCATAAGACACCTTCCCCTTGTTCTGGTCTGAGGTTGTCACTAGTGTCATTTACACTGTGCATTTGGAATCTACCTTGGGGGGGCCTGGGTGGCTCAGGCGGTTAAGTATCTGCCTTCACTCAGGTCATGATCCCAGAGTCCTGGGATTGAGCCCTGGGATTGAGTCCGGTGTTGGGCTCCCTGCTCAGCGTGGAGTCTGCTTCTCCCTCTCCCTCTGCCTCTCCCATAGCTCTCTCTCTCTCTCAAATAAATAAATAAAATCTTTAAAAAAAAAAAAAAAAAGGGAATCCATCTTGAAGAGCAAATGCTAAGTCTCTTTCTTCTGCTTTTAATTCCACACCTTCCAGAGCCAGAACTACAAACCTATTCTTTTGGGGGGTGAGAAAACACCTCTCTCACCCACTACATCTGTGCCAATAACTACAGAAGAAAACCCAAAGGGAAAAAACAAAAGGGATCCCTTCACAGAGTGACAATTTGTGTGACAGGGACCATTGACTTCACTGAGGTTCTTTCAGAAAAGAGGAGAAAATGTGGGAGAAATTCTATGGGAAACTTTTGTTTAGGAACACTTATTTGCCTTCCCAAACTCCAGAGAACATAAGGAATTAGAACTTCAGGTTGGGGCCTACTGTCTGGGTAAGAAAAACATATTTGCTTTCATCTTAGAACCAACTCTAATTCTGGTTCTGAGGTCTTTACTGGGGTCCTGACTCCCAATTCCTCACTTCTCTATGCAGGATTCATTGCAAGTCACAGGTTAAAGCTAGCGGCAAAACCTGTGTTAGAAAGTATCCAAGATGCATCCAACACAGTTTCTCCTTTGACTCAAATAATCAAGGGAAAGGGTGATTTTTCAGTGCATTGAAGCTCAGTCTTGCAAACAAAGGGGAACTTGCTCAATAAAAATTTCATTTTCTAATCATTTAGCCAAGTTAAATGCAGCTATTTTTGAAGAGCATTTCAAAGTCTATTGATGGACAAATTCTACTATTGATTGGTACTGACTATAAACTCAAAGTTTCTCATCCAAATCCCTTTAATTGGACTTGAGTGTCACTCCTTTAAATGACTTTAGGGAAGACAAGGGAGAGAAACAGGCCAAGGATAACTTACACAAAGAAAATTTACATCCTGTCTTTGTTTCCCTTTCTCTGGCACAGATACTAACATTTTTTTTTCTTCCTTGAGGAAAGTAGTGAGAATGTGAACAGCAGTCTGGATTTTTCTTGTTCTGTTACCATAATTAGAAAGTAGGATAAAATTATGCAGGAGCAGATTGAAGAGGAAATGTAGCTAAGCTTTTATATGAAATAGCTACCTCTTTTTAAAATTCAAAGGTTCTCTCTCTGCATGTATCTTTCATCTTTGAGTAGGAACTGTACTTCTTTTAAGTTGATTTTCAGGTTGAACAACAAATAGACTCTTGGAAAAGGTTCAAGTGTTGGTGGGAAGTGTGTTCCTGACCATCGCCACCACTGGCATGAAATACTCCCTGATACCTTGGTGTCGTTCTGGGGGAGACAGGTAAAAGACCCCATAATTGCAAGATAAATACAGGATAAAGATCAGTTTGGGATTAAAGAAACCAGATAAATTGTTTTCACATTAATTGATAATGTGACCTAGCAAATCACCCTTAGATCAATCATCCTACAATCCATTTCCTTCTTCCTTGAAGAAAAAAAAAAAAGTGCTTTATACCAGCCTATATTCAAACCACAGTCAGTTCACAGATAAGCATGTTAGGGTACAGAGAATTTCTGAACATATGTGATTCTTGGGTTACCTGTGACAGAATCATCTGGAGTGGTTTTTAAAAATCTCACTTTATGGAGCCACACCAGACCCCGAGAATCAGAATCTCAGAGGTGAAGGCTCTGAAATTAGAATTTTAAACAAACTCCCAATGGGGTTCTTAGGTTTTCTAAAGTTCTGAGAACCTCCAAAGCAGGTCAAAATCTACTGTCATTAGGGTTTCATGGGTGGGCATTCCCAAGTCCAGGCACCCTGGCCCTTCTTTCTGGTTCCATACTCAACAGAGGTCATGCTGTTTTCACTACTCAGGTAACTTAAGTCTTTCAGAACTCCTGTGATAATCTCCCCATCCCAATAAAATCTCCTGCTTAAGAATCTGTAGTAGATTGTAATTTGTTACCTAATTCAAAATAAACTCCCAGCCCAGAATGCAAAGACTGATTTCTGGCCTGATTTCCTACCTTTCCCTGTATTCTATCTATCTACGCTCCCAGAATGGCAGGTTACCCTTCAATGCCAGTGATGTCCACATCCTTCCTTTGGTTCTTGTTCATCTCTCTACAGGACGTCCCCTCCCCCTGCCCCTCCTCTTCAACCCTCCAATGTGCCCTCGAATGTCAGCCTGAGTCCCCCAGGAAGCCAGGATCTGTTTCTTCTTTGAACCTCTGCAGCATTTTGTTGATACCTATCTTGGGCTCTCATCTCATCTGGCCTTGTCCTCTCTGGCTTTATGTACTCAACTTGCCCACACTGTTCCTCCTTGAATGAAGGAGATCTCTTACCAGCTTCTTCCTCCCCTCTAGCATGGAGTCTGAACACAGCAGACCCCCCACTAATACTTACTGGATAGTTTAACAGACTCACCCTTCCCCCTCTTTGCAATCAAAGACCTGTTGTTACTGGCTTTGAACTTCCTGGTTCCATTTGTGCTGTCTGTGCTCACCAGTGCACTGCTACCATGAGCCTTTTGTAGCCATGTGCCTGGAATACCATCTGGGGCTCCCCACCTAACTGCCCCAATTCCAATCCCCTCCCTCCCATCACTGTTCATCAAGAAATGTTTCTTGAGTATCTGTCCAGGTCTTGGAAAACAGCTGTCTCATCCTCTCAAGGCTTGGCAAATTTAAATAAATTCATGAAGCTTTGGGACTTAAGAAAGATGACATTTTATATGTGGGACGCTAAGAAGGGTCCACCTCAAATTCAAACTCCTGAGTTTGAGAGCCCAGAGCATGAGCTCTTTTGGTTCTACAGAGCTATTCTGCATATACCACATATCGTCTTTCCCCCAAACACTCCCTCCAGTATATCACACTCATTTTCCATTATTTTCTATTTTATTCCTACCAAGCATGGCCTTTTGTTATGTAGCCCCACCCCATTCACCCAACCTTGCTTCTAGCATCTTCCACACAGGCTCTCTCCTCAGTCAGCCCTCACTCAGTTCCTTGCTGTCCAGTGCTCTTCCATTTCTCCCTCCTGCCCCTCAATACCAAGCTAACACCACATGTCCCTTAAAGTCCCTGACAGCTCTCACACTGGGGGCTTTGTATGGCCAAGCATGAATAGGTAAATGACACAGCTTAGCACTTGGATATTCCTTTTTATTTGGCCTTTAACCATTCATGTTTTCTATGTTGATTTCTCAATCTGCTTGTAAAGTCACTGAGGGTAGGGACTATGTCTTATCAGTTTTGTTGTATGGCCCTCCTCAGTGTTAAACAATTATCAAAACTCAATATATATTAACGGGTTAAATCCCAATCCCAGGTATCTGCTTACTAAATGTTAAAATTAAATGTTAAAATTAAATGTTAAAATTAATGTAATATGTGAGAAGTGCAATAAACCATTTTCTCAGTGGAAGTAGAAGGGGGGGAGCAATCTGGGGAAGGGAATGAAATTTGGGTATAGTTCTTGGGATATAAAATTAAAAGGCCATCTGCCTTTGAGATGCAGCAGATGCGTAATTGATATTCACTGCTCACTTGCCACTTGAATTTTGCAGACATTTAATGCTATAATTGTTTATACAGTAAGATTCTAAATACCCTTTAGAGAATAGTTAACTTTTCCTATAATCCTTCTATTCCCTACCAGCAGATAAGAATTGGTGCTTATATTCCTAGGGCTTTGAAAGTGGAATTTTTAAAAACAAATTTATATAGTGGCCTTTTGAAGATAGTAATGAGACAATATCTATAAAAATTTTAAGTGGCCTACCCTTGATTCAATACTCTCTCCCTAGGAATATATTCTATGGGATACTCAAGCCATCTGCACAAAGATGGATGCACATGAATGCTCAATGTTTGTAAATACAGAATTTTGAAAATAGCCTAATGTTCATCAATAAGAGATTAATTAAATAATTATGAGTCATTCATACAATATTATATAACCTTTAAAAAGAATGAAGTAGCACTATAAGGATTGACAAGGAAAGATGGTGCATATATGTACAGAAGGATACATAAGAATCTAAAAGATGAAGGAACTAGGGTGGCAGGCAACTATTTACATGTATGTATATAACATGTAAAAGTATCTTTATTTTTAAAAACCAACCATTTAATTTGCAAATAAAATGGTGTTAGTAATTGAAACGATTCAGAACCAAGAATCGAATGGCCAGGTATCTACCAAGACCTTTGAAAACATCTTGACCATATTGCCTGTTTGTCTACATAATCATAATTGAGATTCTAATATTTCTTTTAAGATTTTATTTATTTATTTGACAGAGAGATAGAGAAAGAGCACAAGTAGGCAGAGTGGCAGGCAGAGGGAGAGGGAGAAGCAGGTTCTCTGCTGAGTAGGGAGCCCCATGCGGGGCTCGATCCCAGGACTCTGGGATCATGACCTGAGCCGAAGGCAGCCGCTTAACCGACTGAGCCACCCCGGTGCCCCGAGATTCTAATATTTAAAAAAGACACAATGTTTATTTCATCTCTCCTTCCTCCCTTCCTCCCCTGTTGTTCACCAGATTCCATTTCATAACTGTCATCCTTGGATTTGGACTGGTGGCCTGACTCATGTTCCAGAGGCTGCTGTCAACAGTGACAACAGGGATGAACTAGGTTTAGGTTTTGTACTAATCGCTCTTTCATAGGCCACTTTTATAGAATGATAGCTGTATTTTAAATATTTTGATATCCTCCTGAAAATCTCATGTACCAAATAAAATACTGACCTAGTCTATTCTCTTTACAAACTTGTCTATGTCCACACTTACCTTTAGCATATATCTTTTGGTTCGCTACATAGCAGCGAATACCCTGAGCTTTCTCCTCTATTGCAAGACCCTAAAAATGCCAGCTGCTCTCTTCCCTAGCCTCCCTTACAGCTGGAGTGGTCTTGTGTGTTTTTCAGGATTCTTTGTTGCAGACAACAAGATACACTCTAATTAGCATAAGTAGAAAGTCATTTATTATAGGGTGTTAGGTAGTTTAAGAATGTATGGGAAAAACCAGATAACCAAGGTCATTCCCCACAGATCAAGATGAATATCAAAGCACACCTTGAGACCATTATGGCAAAGACCACATGGCATCACTGAGTCACCACCTCTAACCCTAGATGCTGACCACCGGAACCTCCACAAAAGCTGGTCCCAAAGGACTTAACATGTTGCCACCTTGCTTTCAAGGACATATGATCTGCGACTGCCACTTTAAGTCATTCACTTCACTTTTCTTGGTCTGGCGCCAGTGAGCTTGCTTGGTGGAAGCCAGGTCACATGCAGGGAGGTTGGGAAATGCATTTTTTGAATCCCAGCCTCTACAGTTTAGGAGACTTTGTGGAGAGGGGTTGTGGGTGGGGGCTGAGTGAACCAATCTGCAACAAGTCACATAAGTAACTCTGTTCTGGCCAATTAAAAATAATGGGATGTGTTCTGGGGAGCTTCTGGGAGAAATTTTCCTCCTTGATAGAAATAAAGACACACAGGAGAGCTCTCTTTACTGCTCCTCTTCTTTTGCTTTTGGACACAGGAATAAAGGATGTGAAGCTCAGAGCTTCACAGTAGCCTCTTGGAGCCAGGACGGGAGGAGGCATTGCCCACATTCCCTCCCACCCCCTTATATTGCTCACCTTTCAAAATCTCTGAGCTGCTTTCCTTGAGTCTGTAATAATCCTCATGCTTTCCCCATCTCTGAAATATCCTCCTTGATTCCTCCCACTCCTCAGGCTACTATCCGATGTCTCTTCTCCCAATTTCCTATGTTCTCTCTGTGTTTACTTGCTCACCTCCTATTCCTTCTTCATTCACTTGCAACCTGGCTCCTGATTTTATCGTGTTTATGAAGCATCTCACCATAAGGTCACTGCTGCTATCCTGATTGGCAAATCTGGTAAGGATTTTTCAGTTTTTAACTTCTTTAATTTTTCTGATGCACTTGATAGTCATGATCATCACTCCTCTGTCTTTCTTGAAATTCTTTACTCCCTTGTCATCCAAAACAGTATACATTCCTGGACCTCCTTCCACCTCTCTTTCTTTCTTTGCCTCTTTTGTGGACTTTCCTTCCACTCCCTACCCTTCCGTTGCCTCATGCACAGTTCATGGCTTCACCTGGTCTACACTCCCTGGGTGGTCTTCATCCTGATGTTGTTCTGTTATCCTGTTGTCTGCATACTGATGACTCTAAATATGTATGTCCAGTCCAGAAATCTTCCCTAGCTTCACACACATACATCCAACCATGGCTAAACCCCTCCACTAGAATGTCTTGCAGGCCCCTCAGATGAACCTGTCCAAAATGAAGGCATCATTACTCCATTCATTCATTCATTTAAAGATTTTATTTATTTATTTGACAAAGAGGGAGAAAGAGAGGGAACACAAGCGGTGGCGGGGGGGGGGGGGGGGCGGGGCGGTGAGAGGGAGAAGCAGGCTTCCCACTGAGCAGGGAGCCTGATGCGGCGCTCGATCCCAGGGCCCTGGGATCATGACCTGAGCCAAAGGCAGATGCTTAACAACTGAGCCACCCAGGTACCCCATCATTACTCCTTTTAAACCTGTTCTTCCTCTGTGATCACCACCTGCTTCCTTACCCAACATCACGACCTGAGGTCAGCCTTAACTCCTCCCCTGTCTCACATTTCCAATCAAAATCTAATCAGCTGCTGATTTTACCTCATCATTTCTTACTCACATTCCTACAACAGTTTTCTAAACATCATTGGCAAAGTGGTTTATACAAATGCAGCATGATTATTTCATTCTCTTGTCCCAAACTGTTCAGATGTCTTCTAGTATCTACAGGATATGGCTCAAGCACCTCAGCAGAGTATAGTCCTTCCTTACCTCTCTAACCTTGTCCTCTGCCTGTCCCCACTTTGGATTTTAGTGCCAGAACTTAACTCCTTGACTTGTCTGAAATGTATCATTCAACTGTATGATCCTTTACATTTACCAATACTTTTTAATTCTGCCTGAAGCCCTTCCTTTACTTTATCACCTGGTCTGTGACTTCAAGCTCAGATCCACTTCTTAGAGGCCTTTACTCATTCAACAAATTACTGGCACTTACTATGTGCCAGGCACTGAGCTAAGAGCTAAAGAATCAATGGTGAACAAGATATAGTTCCTGCTCTAAAGAAACTTACAATCCACATACTGACCTCCTTCATCCTCCAATTCTGGGTTGAGTGGGTTGAGTGCCCTATTCTGTGCTCCAGTTGTAGATACCGTAGGCTGTCCATGCAGCAACCACACTCACCTTCTTCCTCCCCTTTTATGTGAGGTAGTAGGAACTGACCTCATTCCAAGCTTTAGCAGTAGATACTGATACATCAAGCCAAGCATGGTGATTCCATGCCTCTTGGCTACTGATTAGTTCAGGATCTCACACTTAAGACAATCAGTGTTTGGCTTTCCTCTGGAGAGGGGAGATCACTTGAGTTGGCCCACTCAGAAAGAAAGGAAAAATTCCTGTTCCTATTTGAGGGAAGAGATTTCTTTTCTCCCCAAGACTTGAACAAAGAAGCATATTGAGCGGATGCTGCTGGCAACCATCTTGTGACAAAGCCCAGAGACAAGAGCAGAGCCCAAAGATTTAAGGGGGCTAGGGGTGAGAGTGGGACCAGAGGCATACTCTAGAATTGGCTTCACCTCTGGACTCAATACATGAGCTAAAGAATTTCCCTATTTTAAATCTTGTTTGAGCAGGAGTCATTACAAATGACCCACCTCTGTCTCCCACTTGAATAGCTCATCCCTGCCTTTTCCTCCATTCCCACTGGCCCACCATTAGCTCAAGCCCATGTTATTGCTGGCCTAGATGACTTCCATATCTTCTTATACAGGTTCTCCTCAGGTCATCCCTTCTTTGAATTGATTCTCCATATTACCTGTACAGTGATATTTCTGCATCTCAAAGATGACCATGTCATTTCCTGCTTCAAATCATTAATGCCTATTAGTAAAGTTTATGACAAAGTTCAAACTCATTATTTATTCAGAAAACAGTTTGGGTCTGCCGCTAGCCAGGATTTTGTCCTCCTCTCCTCCATTATTTTTTTATCTTCCCCATTCAAAAATGTTACATAGTTTTCGGAACATGTAACTCTCTTATTTGCATTTATGTATGCTTTTCCCTGTAGCTGGAACTTCCTACCATCATCCACCAATCCACCTCTAATCCATCAAAACTCACCTGAAAACAACAGTGCCATGTGGAGGTTCTTGCTCTGTGCTCTTGCACTCTATAGCACTTTGATGTCTTCGTTGTCATAACATTTATCTCAATGTGTTGGAATTATTTGTTTATTAAGGCCTTTCCAACTAAACTCGAAACCAGGTGGTATTTACACATACGTCTACATATCCTCATCATCCTTCCCATAATGTCTGATTGCAAACTTCCACAAATGATTTTTTAAAAAAGAAGAGAAGGGGAGAGGAGGAGAGGAGAGGAGAGGAGGGAAGGGAAGCTTCAAATCTGTCCTGCCCTTGGTGCTTCATGCCTTTGGAGTGTGTATTAAAAAGGCTGCTTTGTTCAGTAATTGTGGGGAACAGGGAGGAAACAAATAGTTCCCGATACAGGTAATATTCATGTTCCCAATTGTAGCAGCATATGGCATTAGTTGTAATGGCCTAACATAAAGCATTCCCAGACAATATTAATGACCAACGAGGTTAATGACCGAAGACTAAGCCTCAGGCCATGAACACATTCTCCTTGTCATTAATCCCTGGAAAATGACCTCAACTGTGTTCATTACAGCTCAATTACGCTCACACTCACAAGGAAAGAAAGCATTTCAGTCCTAATACCAAGCCATGTCCCTTCTTTTACTTTGACTTACAGGCAATAAAGATACAAAACAAATTATGAGGCCAAACACTAAGCATGGAAAGGAAGCAACACTACCAGTTTATTAACTCCCAATCATCAGTGGGAACTAAACCAGAGAAACTTGGAGGTCACAGAGGAGGCAGATCTGACCATTCATGACTCACACCTTCTCTGGGTGTTCTTTGAAGGCATAACAGAGAAACACTAATCGTGTTACTTCCTAGATGTTCGGAATTTGAATAAAAATCTAAAAACTCAAAGGTAACTTTTTGCCGATAGGCAAAAAAATAAAAAATGGGATTCTTCTGATACCAACTTACCATTCAACCAATAGTTAGGAATGCTTTCTCTGAGCAAAGTTCCATAGCCAAGTTGTGAGTAATTCAAAACGGAAAAGACCCTCAAAGACCATGAAATTCAATTACATAGAATGAACACCCACTGTGGTGGCTTTAAACATATCATAAAATATGTTAGTACCCTTTCACCAAGAGGTGGCGTCTAAATCCTCTCCCTTCCAATCTAGCTTTAGTAACTTGTTTGTAACAAAGCAAATGCATCAGAAGCAAGTCTGTGTGACTTCTGAGGGAAGCTCATAAAAGGTCATACAGCTTTACCTTGTTACCTCGAATACTCAGTTTTGGGCCCTGAGCTACCATGTAATCAGTCTAGCATCCTTGAAGCAGCCATGTTGTGAGGAAGCCCAGGTCATGTGGAGTTTTCCTGCATAAGTGCTGTGGTCCAGCTGACAGCAACACCCAGCACCAGACACATCAGTGGAGATGCCTCCAGGAGATTTCAGACTCCAGCTGTCGAGTCATCCCAGACTTTCACTCTTCTCAGGTGAGGCTCCAGACATTATAGAGCAAAGACAAGCCATTCTCACTGCCACCTGTTGGAAGTCCTGACCCACAGAATTGGTGAGCCTAACAAAACGGTTGTTTTAAGTCACAGTATAGAGTAGTTGCTATGCAGCAGTAAGTAGTAAACGGAACACACACCCAACAGATATGGTATTTGTGAACAGGTGACATGTGCACATTCCCAGCCCAGCTGTGCCCTACAGGAACCTGGGAGAAGGCACAGTTATCTAACGAAACTGAATTTAACCTGCATCTAGAAAAAAGTTCTAAGGCTGCTTCAGTTAGGCCATGTGGTACCTTTAATGTGAGCAAAATTAATGCCCAAGTCAAGGTAAGACTGACCTGGTACAAATGCGGCCTGTATCACAAGATATTATGAACTCTGACTATGGCTTCTAGAACTCTCCTTGCACAGGCATAGTCTTCTGTTCTTTTCTCTATACAGTCTTTCTTCAGGATTCCTGGGCTCCTAGTCTCATTCTCAGATCTGCCCCTCCAAATCTAATCACTGACCTAAGCGACTACTATCTCCAACTGCCCATCAACCATCTCCGCTGGGAAATCCCATTATTTCCTCAATGCCTTTAGCTCGGTGGCCCTACATTAATTGCAGCCCTTTTAACTGCAAATTGTATTTCCCACCCTGATGCTATTCTTGTACCACTCCCTGCAGCTCTGAGATCCAACACTCTGTAGTCCTGGCTGACTCTTCCCTGTGCATGGGCCCCACTGGCAATCCATTACATGGTCTTGATGATGCTGCCTTCAGAATGTCCCTTGAATTCATCCACTTTCCTCTTTTCCCACAGCCACCATGATGCTGCCTCTTCACCTTCCACCTGAGTTAATGCATTTGACCCATTTGAACAGGCATTCTCCCTCCTGTCTCCCCAGGGCACCTTGTGTACCACCACCAGATTAAACTTCCCAACCCCCACACTAGCTAAGTCAGTCCCCATCCAAGAACGCAAAGGCTCATAAATGCCCGCGGCTCCAATCCAGGTACTCATGGGACCATTTGCAATGTCTTCCCTCATCTAGTCCTCATTTGCTCCACCAGATTTCCTCCTCTTCCACAATGCAAATCCTCTCCTACCAATCCCTCCTTCCCACCCCCACCTCTGCCCTCACCAGATCTCTATCACAGTGGTTCATAATCGTTTCCTCCTGAATCTCCCACATTACTTTGTTCCTTTTCCCAGAAAGATACTCTCTCCCTTTCCTCCCCCACCAAAAATAAATGTATCCCAATCTAAGAATATATCCAAAGGAAATGAAAACAGGATCTCTGAGAGATACATATATTTTCTCATGTTCATTGCAGCATTACTCACAATAGCCAAGACATTGGCTAACCACAACAACCTAAGACATCGACTAACCAAGACAATCTAACTGTCCATCTATGGATGAATGAATAAAGCAGATGCCTTTCTCTCTCTCTCTCTCTCTCATACACGCACACACACACACACACACACACACACACACACACACAATGGAGTATTATTCAGCCACAAGAAAGGATATTCTGCCACTTGTGATAAAATGGATGGATATTGGGGACATATTCCTAAGTGAAAAAAGTCAGAGAAAGACAAATACTGTATGATATCATTTATATGTGGAATCTTAAAAAGTGAAACTTATAGAAAACAGAGAGTAGAATGGCAGTTACTAGGGATCAACAGTGGGGTAAATGGGGAAATACTGGTCAAAGGTACAAACCTGCAGTTAGAAGATGAATAAGTTCTGGGGATCTAATCTAATCTAATTTGGGTGACTAGAGTTAACGACACTGTATTATATACTTGAAAGTTGCTTTGAGAGTAAATTTTAGATTTTCTTAGCACAAAAAAAGAAATGGTAAATATGTGCCTGATGGAGGTGTTAGCTAATGTTAAGGTGATAATCATATTGCAATATGTCAGTGTAACAAACCAATATGTTGTACACCTTAATCTTATCTAATGTATATGTCAATCGCATCAGTAGAGGGAGAAATCTGCACCCTTCAAATGGCTTAACATCCTTTTCCTCCACAGACCCTGTGGTAACTAGATCTCTAGGTCATCCTCCCCTATCCCTCCCAGACCACTCCTTTGAATTCCTTCCCACATACTGTTGGTACCATACCCTATAATGGGGTGCCGTTCCCTCTCACAAGGTTATGAGGTGTTACCTCAATGTTTCCTTTAGGTATATTTCTACTGTGATATGTAAGCTCTGGAGCAAGACCCAGGTGTCTTAGCATGGTCCTGTGTTAAACTGCCAGAAATAATTGAGCAATACTTTAATTTACCGAATCTACTGAGTACAGCGCAAGGTGCCGGGACCCAATAAACTCCTGCAGGTCCTATGGCTTCTACCTTGATTGGAATGCCCTGCCCACAACTTTCCGCCACTAACTCTTTCTTGCCAGTCACCCTTCAGCTTCTTCAGAGAAGGCTCCCTTGATTACCCACTTTAAAGCCGTCACCCAAGCATTGTCTCCCCCATCATCACTCATAATTTGCTCTAAAGCAATTACCACTCTCTGATATTTCTATGTGTTTTTAATGTACTTATTCTTTAAAATCTCTCCCCAGGTAAGCTCAAGGACATCAAAAAACTCATCTGTCTTGTTCACTTTACTACATTCCTCATGTTAAAATAGTGTCCAGAAGATAGTAGGTGTTCAATAAATATTTGTTGAATGAATGGATGAGAAATATTCTATATTGTTGATGTGCTCACATTCTATTAAGGAAAACAGGTACAAAAGTCAAATATCATATAGTAGTGTTAGCAATAAGTGGAATGATAGAAAATATAAATATAAATGAAATAAAGGAAAAAGTGAGGAAGTGGAAAGAACACATTCAAAAGTACACGGGCTTGAACCAGCATGGTGTTTCTGGGAGGGCAGGGGTCAGCTTAGTGTTTCTGGGGAGCAGGAACAGCCCAACACTACTAAGGCACCAATTCTTAGGGGTGATGGGAGGTACAGCAGGGCATGAGGTTGGATAGGGAGGCAGAGGTTGGAGCTTGAAGTGACTAATATGCATGTTAAAAAGCCTGATCACTTTGCAGTGCATACAGATATTGAGTTATAATTTTGTACATCTGAAACTTATATACTATTATATACCAATTTTACCTCAATTAAAAAATTAAAAGCTTGAACTTTATCCCGTAATCAAGTATAATCAGAGGATTTTAGACCTTCATTGTAGAAGAAAATAGATCTAATTAGTAGCAAAATCAGAATTTCATTTTATAAATATCACTCTGGAAAATGTACAGAGGGTAGACATGGTGAAAAGAGAAATCCAGGTGCAAGAGACTGTAAACTTGATCTAGGCAGGGAGAGGGGCATGGGGAGGAGGGGCCAGATTACAGAGAAATGAGGGAGCAGAGGCAACAGAACCTGGAGATAACTGGACAAGGTGGATGAGGAAGAAGGAGTCAATGGTGAATTCTGGGATAACAGGCAAAATGGTATTACCACTAATCAAAGACATATAGACCAGGAAGAAGGTCACAATTCCTCTTTGGGGTGAATTGAGTTTGAGGCATCAATGGGACAAACAGGAGGATAAATCTGATAAGCATTTAGATTGCTAGTCATGAGAAACTTGGGGGCAAGGCCCGAGCCAAAGATATGATTACGGAGTCATGAGTATACAGATCATAGTTAAAACCATGGGCATGTGTGACATTGCTTGGAGAGTGGAACTGGATCTACTGCTCAGGAAACTGCTTCTCCAGGTCTGGATTGAGAGACTAACATTTCAATATCCAGGGTTATAAAGAGCACTCATTACTAGGAAACATGAGTTGCAGGTCAACATTACCTTGACATTGGAATTTAGTCTTCTTACACTGTATATACCCGATGGTTTTAGTCAAGTGTGTTTCCAGGACCTTTGATTATGACCAGGCTAAATACCGTATGTTCCATTTGACTCCGTATTTTGGCACAGAATTCAATGAGATACTGCTACCCGTACTAGTAACATATGCTCTCCAAATGACTATTAAACTTTGCAAAGCTGCCATACAATTAATTTTTAGCAGAGATGCACTGATAGCCACCCAATCATGCATAGCAGCCTGGATGGCATGCATTTTCCATTTGCCAGAGAGAACATACTGCAGCCATATTTTAGTCATCTTCCCTCAGAGGGTAAGGAAATTTTGTTAGTTAATCAAGACAGGAATGCAAATTTAAATTTGCTCATGACTGGAACAGTTCACCTGATCCTAGGAGCATCTGTTTTTCTAAAACAACTGACTGGTTGTTCAAAGTGGTCACTGACTGTTCAAACACTGGGGTGCAGAGAGGTTTGGGCAACTTCTGCTTTCAGATTGACTGTGGCTCATTCAGGAATCCAATGAGATGAGTTTAGGTGGATGGTAGTTTCATATCATTTTAACATAATGCAAACAACTGCTAATACTTACTGTGCATTTACTTTGATCCAGGAACAGTGCTAAGTACTTTACCTGCATATCTCATTGAATTATCCCAAATCTTACATGGTAGCTATTATTATCCTACTTTACAGATACTGAGACATTTTTAATCAAGAATAAACTAGACAATTGGGCTTTTCCATTTATATTTATTTTGAGGGAAAAACTGAATCAATGATTTAGGGTTCACTGATGCTTTACCAACCTGACCAGTTTTATAGGAGCCCTGTAATGGTACATAAATTGTAAAGACCACTAATGAGCATCTATCGTGTTTACCTTGCTAGCATTCCTTTCTCCTTGCTGGTAAAAGAGCTCTTTTTCCTTCTGGAACCTCGCCTTCTCACTCCCTGTTGATTCAGGTGGAGTTATCAGCCAACTGACACACCTCCTTTCTCCTCACAGGTCTAGACATAGAAGCCAACCTGCTGGGTCAGAGAAGCCATCTCTGGACCCAGTGATTGGCCAGGGGCAAAACCTATTACCCAACAGGGCCAAACAGATGTTAAGAAATGACTTTATAAGGAAAGTCCCACTCATTTATCTGGGCCCACTAGCTCTAAGGACAAGTAATCCTGCTGGAAGAAAGAATCTGCTAGAGCCTAAAGACTTGGAGAGAGGCAGAGAAACAGGGTCTGAACTCTGTCACCCAAAGTCCTCAGTCCAGCTTCTCCTAGAATCACTTCCATCCCTAGACTCCCCATTTACACCAGTCAATACAGTTCCCCTCCTTGTTAAGGTTGGTGTGAGCTGAAATCTGTCACTTAAAATTAGAAAGACATAAAATGAAATAAAAATACAATCAGCAAAAAATTATCTGAGAGAGAGAGTATGACTCATTGATTTTAAATTTCACCCTCTGAGACAGATAAATTTGTACATTAAATACTAACTACAAATATTAATACCGAGATTTCAGACATACTCATTAGGAAATTGCACTTTAGAAGATGAAAAATTCAGTTTAAGAAGCATTTTAGCTACTGACTTAAATATAACAATTACATGAACATTTTCCACGGATGTTTTGACAATCAACCAACTTTAAACAAGAAAGGTAAATGATACTAAGAACCCATCCTACCATAGACCTGAACATCCAGGACCCCTGTCTGATTCCACTCTGCACACAGTGCTTTAAATGGCTATGCTCTATATTAACACATAATTATTATTCTTTGAATTTCCATAAAGGTGGTCAATATTACATTTTCAAATGTATGAGCTAACCATTATGGAAACCATTACAATTAGCCACGTCATCTTGGGCAAGCCATTTAGCATTTCTGGATCACAGCTTGACCGTATAATAGAAAGATAGAGTACCCGTCCTGACAGCAGGCACAAAAGCACTTTGAAAAATATAAGGATTATTATTATTAACTCAAGAGCAAGATTCCTCAAGACAGACTTTAATTTTATCCTATGCTTTTTGCCTTTTGCAATCTGGAGAAAATCCATGGTCTTAGTAGAAATTGCAAATAGATACCTGTCACAGGCCAAATTTAGAGGAAAATGAGGTTCTAGTTATAGAACTAGGACCTTGGTCACACCCTTAACCAGCTTTTCTGACCATGTAAGCCTTTGTCACCTCTAGGAACTCAGTCCAAACCAGTCTACTTTCTAACTCCCAACATAGTCTGGACTCCATCCTAATTCATTCACTCATTTCACAGACTCACTCTCATCTACCCTTCAACATGTTACTAAGCTTGAACCAGTTTCCCCACTCTGATAGGCAGTGTACCCCCGGGCTTACTTGGTTATGGATTATGCACTATCTTATTGCAGTTCTTATGTGATTCTCTAAAGTTTTCCTATAAATTCCTTGTTGTTCTAATTTTCACATGTCTCTACCTTGTCTTTCCAATTAGTTTTTAAGTTCACCAAGTCTAATGACTGCCTTGTATTCTTCCTGCACAGAGTAGATACTCAGTAAGGATTTGTTGGTTAATTAAAAAAGAATATTTCCAAACAAGGAAAATATCTGAGGAGAAGAAGAATCTATAATAAAATGAAATGAAATGAAACTATAGAAAGTTTTACAAGAGCAGGTTATCAACTGGAATCTATTCAAAACAGACCAGAGAGCTAATCTATTCAAAAGAATCGCAGAAATCTGAAATCAAATTTTTAGAAATGGAAAGAATCTTCAAGATAATTTAATTCACATCCTTCATTCACTGAGAATAACCACTCACTAATTTCTCTGACTTATCAATGGAAGTTTTTACATATTTAATTTTCCTATTATAAAACTTGACTCTTGGCAATTTTCTTAGGAACAGAGTCCAAGAGAATGAAACCTTAAGAACACGGGAAGTCTCATAGATATAAAAATATTTCTTCTTCTTAGAATCAAACCAGATGTCTTGAGCCAAATGTATGGTATCACTTTTCATTTAAATTGCAACACGGAAAAGAATAAAGATAAATAAGAAAATAGCACTACTCACCTAAAAATGTGTAAAGCGCAGAGTGGCTCAGAAGTGAGGCCCCCTTGAGGGGCTAAATCCAAAGTGTTAGAAGATCCTGGTGGTCAAGTTCTTGAGCTTTGACATGGTATCAAAGAAAGCCCTGGCTTGAGAGTCAGAAGACCCTGATTTTGAGACTTTGCCCCATCAATTTCAGTTGTGTAACCACAACAGTTTTTTTCAGATTCTGATTATCAAAAATTTCTGTCTTAAAACCAGGATTGTTTAAGGGATTAAGTAAGACAATATATGTCAAGATACTTTGTAGAAAAGCATAATTTGCATTATTGCCTGGCTAAGTTGCATTAAAAATATTTTAATCTAGCTATCTGAGCTTTCAGAATCTAAAATCCAAGCATCCTAATACCACCTCTATAGCCTCTTGGTTATATATCTCTAAGCTATTATTAGAGAAATGATCATCAAGTCCCTGGCTCTAGCACATTTCAGCCCTTAAAGAGTTCCCTAAACTCATGTGATTTCAGCAAATGACATATAGCCAAGAGCTTCCGCTCTCTAACTAGCCACATCAGGCTGGACTCCCCACAATGTGGTGAACACAACAGTGTCTTTTCTTGCTTCCCAAGATTTCTGCAAAAATGGAGGAGGCAGGCTTTTCAATGGCCTGTTAGGTGGTCTTTACCACCAGCACCTGTCCTCTCTCTTATTCCAAACTTCCTTGGTTGTTTGAGGACCTCTATCTTGCATGGATACTCCTCTTCCCCCCATATTAACTCTTCATTGAAAGAATCAGTGAAATCCACCTACCTCAAGACAGTCAGCATATGCTTACAACCCAGGCCCCCTTCCCGATGCCCCACAACCTGCACCACCTTAGAAAGTCACCTTACGTACTTTCCAAAAGTCACCTGCTCTTGTCCAAGAGAATAAATTAGGCTCCCATGGGGTAGGACTCCAGAGAGCAGAGTGTGAACAAACCCAGATGATCACCCTTTCCAGCAAATAATATCAAACAGTTTTTCTGGCATAAAAGCCATACAGATGGGAACAAATTCCACCATCCTAAAAGCAACACTGTCCATGTCATAGGGTACAAATAAGACATAACACTGAATAAAACATTAGAGTTGCCTCTGTTCTAGATATATTCCTAGAGGTCCTAAATTATGTTTAACAGAGCTTAAAGGGACCCTACAGATGAGCATGGCAACCTCAGTAAGCAAATGCCACAACTAAAGCACAGTGAAAGGATCATCCAGCTCACTCAGGATCGCCCAGTGAGTGGCAAACCTGGAAACAGAGTGCAGGGATCTCCAATTACAGATCTCTTGCCACTTGCATAACCAAATTAATCTGTTCTTCCCTGAGTTGTCTATAGTCTACACTGAATATAATGTCTGGCTGCCTCCTTATTCGAAACCAAGAGGTGTGGTCAATTGTTCTCCCCTAGTTCCCTGCGGCCCAATGACTCCATAGCATAAAATTGTGGAATTGCAGTCAAGCCACCTGATAGTCACCTCTCCCCAAACTGGGTGTTTATGAGCTCTCACTCTGACCCTTAAACTATGCTACTTTCTTCAGTCAGCAGGCACACCATCAATACTGAGAACTGATTGGCTGATTGATTAGCTAATAAATAATAATGTTTATGGCTTCCTTCCTGAACTCACAGCCAAAGCAACTCTGCTAAATGGCTTCTTTTCCTTCTTTCTTCCCTGTTGACTTGCTTATACATTTTGAGACTTGTCACGCAATAGGTCAAGAAGCAATTATTTTGAGGTTCACTCTTAAAAATGAAAAAAGCGACAAAGTCCATAGGGGAAAATTCCCCTAAACCAGTCATGGGCCAGAAAACATGCACTGACTACGGTTATACATGATGATCCAAGGTTCTCTAATCTAATGGTCCATCATGGTGTCAAGAGCTATTTCCCTGGCTTCTGAGAGATACATACACACAAACCTTTAATCCGGGCAGGAGGTGAGCACTAGGGATAGATTCGAGGGCAGAGGCTGCTGACACACAGAGAATAATGTCTGCTGCAGACACCTCTGGGACAGCCCCCGTAATATTTGAGAGCACCAGGAACAAGAGAGCCTGAGTGTGTATGTGGCAGGAGCAGCTGGACCAGGATGTTGAGCTGCATTCTGTTTGGGTACTGAGGATTTATCCTTAGTGCTCCCAGTAAAACAAACACATACCTGATGGCTCAGAAGCATGGGGAAGAAATTAGAACAGTAATCTGGAGACAAACAGGCCTGGCTCTCCCTAAAGCTAATTTTTAAGAACACATTCTTCTCTATATTAACATAATGCATAATGCAAGACTTATTTCTATTAAACAATATTAGATAATATGCATACCTGAATAGGGGCATATGTGCCTATATTTTCTTACAAATAACTCAGACTCCCAGTTTCCTGGAATCTCTTGGTCCTCATAGATACTGCCACTGCATCGCCTGCCACAGTCAGAAATACTCAGACCTTTACCATCCACATACGTGCCCACAGGTAGACAACAGAGGATAAAGTATCATTAGACAATACCATTATGAGGAAGGGAGATGAATCAAGGATAATTTCTCCAGAAAAGAACTTTAATTCTTTTGAATACTTCTCTCCCAGTGGAATTGGAAGTCAGCAGAAGCCCATGAGATCTCAGACATTTTAAGTGATTCTGTGGCCTAAATGACATTTGGGGTAACAAAAAACCATGATATCTATCCCTCTTAACTTGATCCAGCTTATCACTCTGGAGGCAGGTTCCCCACTGGCTCCTCTTCCAAGTGCTCTTAATAAACTCATCAGGCCTCACAAAGCTGCATTTCCCCTTCTCAGTCAGAAAACATAGATCAATATACACAGCAGAGCACTTATGCTTTGTTTGTAAAATCTCCTGTGCAACTGTTAGAGCATTCACACACCGAGCCTGATGCGGGCTACGTCCATCAGCATTACCCTGGCCTATGGGCTACTCAGTGAGGAGAGGGGGAGCAACATGACAGTAAAAGCAAACTCTGAACCTAGATCCTAGCAAAAAAGTCAATCAGGTTAAAACAAGGTGATGCCATTGTCCCTGTTTGCTTAGATATGCTAAGAGTACAGGCCTTCTTAACATGATGGAAATCATAGAGAAGCTTGAAGTAGGTCAGTGGTCTGCACGCTGGCAAGTGCCTGGACAAGGCCTCTGCCAGTGTCTCCCCAGCAATCACAATTAGGAGGTGAGCTCTGCAGTCCAAGTGTTAAAAAAAGGCCACAAACAACCTCCTCAGCTGCTTCTATGGGGAAATCTGAGTAGACACATGGGCACCTAGAAAGAAAATCTTATTCCACTGCTCCCTGGGCAAAAAAATTCCACAGTTGCTATGAGAGGTTACGAAAACAAACAAACACCATCATCTCAATTTCGATGCAAAAGGCAGTGGGAAAGGATGCTGAGAAGCCAGGGGGAGGCGTTGGTGGGAATCTATTTCCAGGGGCTCATAGCACCTGTTTGCAAGCATATCTCTCAAAATAGCATTAAGCAACAAGTTTCTAAAATGGCAAATCTAATGCTTCTTTTCTCTGAGAGTGCTTTGTCATGGCTGATACTCTCATCCAAGGAATCATTTCAAACAAGCCTGCAGGATAAAGCAGAGTAATTTTTCGCATGTCTGCAGCTACTGCAGCAGCCCACTGTGCAGGCAGGCAGGCAGGCAGGCAGGCAGGCAGGCGAGGCTGGAGCTGGGCGCTGCCTGGGCCCCACCTCCTCCCGGAGCACTCACCATCAGCAGGCTGAGAGCAGAGTCAGGCACCAGCTGCACGGCCATGGTCTCCGATTCCCATGCACAGTCAGTTCGCCTGGGCCCTGGATGACTGCGAGGCATCCACAAATACCTACAGCAAACCAGCCAGAAATCCAGACTCAGGGTGCAAAAGACTCAAGATGAAGACAGGCTACATTTCGCATGGGGGGGCGGGGGAGGGTGGTCAGGCGGATGTTGGGAAGAAGGGGTGGGAACAGTGCTTAGGGATGAAAAAAAAAAAAAGAATGAAAATAGGAAGCTGCAGGTTATTTAAAGGTGAGCCCTCCCTAGCTTCACTAAGCTGCATGAGCACAGAAATCACATCTAACACAAATAGAAAAGCTGGGAACACAGAATTTTTAACTGATACCTTAGCCTAGGCAGCAACTCTTCTTTTAACTGACAATTAAAACATTCCCTATTGCAGATAAATCAACCAACCCGAACACCACCACTACCACCCCCACCCCCCATCTCTCAGCAATTCTGCTGCATAAACATGCTGAATGTCAAACCTACCGCTTGCAATCTGGTCAGTGTCTTCTTTTCCTGCAGAAAGGTGTGTCCCTTTTGCAAAAATCAAGTATCTGGGAGTGAGAGAGCCGAGCCTGACCAAAGGCACCAGGCAGTCACTGGAGATCAGCAAATGCCCTCATCATAACCGAGTAATAAGTCAGTTATAAAATGACCCCTTCTACCATCCTTAAATCTACTTTTCCTCTCCAAGTGGACTGGCCAGCTTAGTTCCCCGTGGAGCTAACATACTTACAAGGAACATGTAATTACACTGCCTGTTCTGTTAGCGTTCTGATCTCCCAGCCTGTACCACATGTACGCAGCAGACAGGCACCCTCTACCTCTCTCCCTCCCTTCCTCCCGCCCTTCCTCCCTCCTTTCCTTTCCCTCCCATCTCTCTACCAGGCTGCCTGTTAGGAATTTTGAAGGAGCCTCTCTAGCTCAGGGAGGTACACAAGGCTAATTTGTAGCAAGAGACACTGCTTAAGACAAAAAGGCAAATTAGCTTTGAAAATCGTATCATGCAGCATTTTCCTTGGAAGATGTCAATGGCAAAAAAAAAAAAAAAAAAAAAAAGGAAAGCTTGCCCAGTCTTGTTATATAATGAGTGGTTGAAAAAGCTTCTCAGAGTCAAAGATTTAAGAAAATTAGAACACTTTTTTTTTTATGAGCACCACCCAGTTTCTGTCTTCTTATGGAGTACAATTATTCAACTACATGTGGCAATTACTAATACTTCTGGTCATAGTTTTCATGTTCTCTTCAGATTTCTTCCTTCATTCACCTTCTGTAATGACTCCAAAAATTGCTTAAAATTAACTGGACAGTGTGAAATGTAAGAACACAAACGAACACTCTAAGTAAGAAACTGGGGGAAGTAATCACCTTTACATGTTCCCATGGACAAGTATAGCTGTTGTCCCTCTATCATTCATATTTTAAAAGCATTTATCTGAATATCACAAAGTAAATGCTCAAAAATATTCATTGAATGAATGAAAAGATTCCCCTCTCATTGTTTATCCTGTGGCCCAATGAAGTTGAACCTTTATTCCATGTTGTCTGATTGGATTCTAATCTCCTAACCTCAGGAACCTCTGAGAATCTCCTACTATCAGGTGCTTGGAGATTCACAGCATGACCTTAGTCATGTGAACGTGTCCTTGAATTGAGCTATCAGAATATTCTAGACTTGCTGGTGGGTTTCTTAAAAGAATTTCTGATTATAATAATTTATTACTTGACTATAATAACTTAAAGAACATATCTACAGTGTTACCTTAACCTTGCAGATAGCTTTCTGAATGTATCCAACTGATAAATGCTGAGTGCCTACTATGTGCAGTGTTCTATGATAAGCTTTGTAGAAGATGCAAAACTAAATCATAGCCCTTGCCCTCAAGGAGCTTTTTATCTGACAGACGCAGTGATGCCCAACAATCATCTATGATACAAGACAATATGTGATAAATACTAGAAAGTGACTTAAAAACAGTTTGGTCTGCACAGAGTAAAGAAAGTTTATTTTTGTCTTTAAGAACATGGTTGTTTTTAAGTCAAAACTTGAGGAATAAGCAGAGTGTCTTTTTTATGAGTTGTGTTTTATAATTCTATATGGACCATGAGCTTGTAAAACACACAAAGCACAAGAAGTTAATACCATGCTGCTGTAGCTGGGGGGCGGGCGCGGGGAGGGTGTGCCCGCAGAGGGTTCAGCAGAAGGAGCTCCAGGCATGTGGAGTACAGGACATGCTCAGGTGGGACGGGCAGGCCTGAGAGATGTTACATCAACCACTGGTGTGAGGCCTCAGCACACCTGCCTTTCTTTCTCTGTACTTTGCTGAACCTTTGTCCAGATTCTTTACAGAGAAGAGCCTGCAGCAGATCTCATGTGTGAAGACATTACTGGGAGAGATGCCCTTTTAGGGCAGCAGGAGTGAAGGAGCTAGGAAGGAGGGGCAGGGAAGGGGTGAGAGCAGGTACAAGGTGGTGTCTAGTGAGCTGCTCGCAGTACAACTGTTCAGTCATGAGGAAAGGCTTCCAGACAGGCATGGAACATTATTCCTTGGAACAGTCCATCAGGGAGGCAGATGGAGTTGCTAGCCTGTTCCTGCCTATCAGCTGAATCTTGCTGGTCAAATTGACCCCGGAGGGCATGAACTCCCTTGCACTTCAGAGCCATGTTATACCAGATCCTGGCATAACACACCAGAGCAGAAACAGCAGAAAGGCATGGCATCTGAAGCCAGAAATGGAAGGAGATGCCACAGACTTTGTAGGCCAGTCAGATAGGACCTTGGCACTGGAGCTGCTAACGCTCCATCCCCAGTGCATGTTATGAAAATTGTGTCAAAGCCCAGCCCACACTCTGGAGAAGTCTGCGATGGCTGGAGTGCCAGAAGTTGAAATGACAGTGATAGCACCTAGAGTCCCACCAAGCAAATAGCTAAATCCTAGGAGCTAGTTGGGGGCAGGGGTGGGCAAGTAAATCTTGGGGTGGGGGGCAGATGAACTGAGTCTGCTACAAGTGTGTATATTTACTCACATTACTCACAATGTCAAAAGTTATATCCTCAATGAAATATTCCCTGGTTTTTCCACTTGAGTATTCAAATTTGCATATTCATATTTGTACTAAGTTGCTGTTTTTTATAACAGTTATTTACTTTCCTCTACTATCCTCCTATTAGAGAGTAAGCAACCTGACATCAGAACTAGGTATCATTTGTCTCTGTGCACTCCTGTAGCTCTGAGCATCAAACTCAGAGAGAAATGGGACAGTCATATCAAGTTGGGCATTAATGAAGGTGCTAAAATGTTAAGTACAAAGAGAAAGGGGCAAGGACAACATCCCAGCACTGGGAGTGGGCAGGTAGAACACAAGTAGTTTGTGAGAAAAAGTAACAAGCTGACAGAGAAAGAGGGAGACCCAGAATTCCAGTGACTATGGTGGCTCCACAAAGATGTTGAGAGCTTTTAGTAGAGGTAGAGACATAGAAGTCAAAGTAGAGGGAGGTGAACCACAAGAGACCCTTAACTCTAGGGAACAAACTGAGGGTTGTGGAGGGGAGGTGGGTAGGGGGATGGGGTAAGTGGATGATGGACATTAAGGAGGGCACGTGATATATTGAACACTGGGTGTTCTATGCAACTGATGAATCACTAAATTTTAGCTCTGAAACTAATAATACATTGTATGTTAACTAAATTGTATTTAACTAAAAAATTTTTTTTTAAAAAGAAGTCCAAATGCAAAGGATTATAGAGCAGTTTGTGAGAAAAAGGAGTTAATTAGCGAAAACAGACTCATCATAAACAAAAACAAAAGCAGTGAGATAGGAATCCTCTAGTTCTTTTCAAAATCTCATCCAAGAGCAATCCAGATCATAGAAGAAGGTGTGCAGGACAGCAAGCAGTCTTTTCCACTAAGGAACTAAATTTCATCTCTGGCTAGTGTCATGCCCAAGAAAGACACGTAATTCCTTTCAGTATAGTTCCTCAACTGAAGGGCAGTTCAATGTCACAGCTATCAAAAGTCATTACCAAAAAAAAATCATTAAAAACTTCTGTATTTAATATGAAGCTGTTGTGAAGACTCTCATTGTGTCATTGATGACTGTCATTGATCACTGACACTCACTGTCAGTGATCATTGCATCACTCACAGTTGCCCATATAAATTGCCCATGTGAGAAATTTCTCTCCGAATTCAGTACCAGGAAGATGTCTGTCTCTCCTGAGGTACCGTGAGGATGGATGGCGTTATCCTCGGAAAGCCTGCTGTGCCATTTTACTCTTGGGAACCAGAATGCCTATTCCGCCATTTACTCTGTGCCCCAGGGCAGGTACCATGAGGTTGAGGTAAAAATCAAATACACCTTTCGTTAAATTGCACATAGTAGGCATTCGATAACTGTTATTCCCTAGAAATCTCCTTTTCATTCTGATAATGAAAATAACAGAACTGATGACAGTTGTCACATTTGGCTGCCAGAATACCCACAGCAGATATTATCATAGTTGGCATTATTACTTCCTTGGTTCTTCTCAACCTTGTTTTCCCTTCTAATTCATAATGTATTAGTCTTATTTAGTAGGCCTTTTTGTCAGTAAGCCATCTGAAATTCTTTTTTGGAAAGCGGTAGAACATAAATCATTCTTTAATGTGTAAACTGCTCTCAAATAAATTTGGCACACTGTGAAACATTTTGCAGCTACTAAAATGGCAATTATGAAAACTATTTAGGAAATATGGAAACTGTCTGAGCTACAGTGTTTATTTGACCATAAAATGATACATATACTTTAACTGCAACCATGTAAATATTTATATTTAAGAGAACATGAAGTAAATTTTGCTGTCAGTCAAGATGGGGTAACAGGGACAAAGTTTATACTTCTACCTGAAAAAAAAAGTGGACAAAATATACAAACCGATACTTTTCAAGACACTGGACACAGAACAACAAAGGACAATGATAAGACTTAAAATAATCCCAGACTATTGAATTCAGAGTGTTTCCAGGCCACAGAACAGAGGGATGCAATCAAGTGGATTCCTACATTGAGGAGCAGAACCCAGAGTCAGGGGAGACCAAGATGGATAGAATTCACAGCGCATAGCACCAGAGAGGACAGTGGTACAGAGAGGAGAGAACTTCAGAGAGCTCTCCCTCGAGCATTTAGTTGGGTACTAATCACCGCAGGCACAAGAAGAAACTATCTGAAGTTGTGGAAAGAACCGCCTAAAATAATTAAAAAGATTGGTGACTTGTGCTCACATAGAGCCAGGAAAAGCACCTGTTCACACCAGCCAGACTGGAAGGCCTCACAGATTCATGGTGCATTAGATAGGATGCTCAGAAGGTTATTGCCTCAGGCGTGAGGAATAATTAGCACTAGATTGATCACTCTCCTAAGTCTGCCTAACAAATTTGAAAAGCAAGACCTGAAAGGATCAAACTGTTTCCAAGTAACTTAACTGTGTTCCAAAACAATGTTAAAGAACATTTATAGAAATACAAAAATATCCAGCATCCAACATTGTAAAATTTACAATGTCTGGCATCAAATAAAAATTAGATATGGAATCAGGTACAGAAAAAAGTAGGACAATATGACCACTAAACTGAAGACAAATCAAGCAAAATCATCCAGATCTAACAGATTTTTGAATTAGCAGAAAAGAACATTAAAACAATTATTATAATTTTACACATATGTTCAAAATGTTAAGTAGAGACATGAAAGATATAAAAAAGAACCAATCTGAACTCCCAGAGATTAAAAACTACAATGTCAAACATGAAAAGGAAAAAAAAAACAAACACATTTGTTGAGATTAATGGCGATTTGACTATAATTATAGAAGAAAAACTTAGTGAACTTGAAAACTATCCCAAATGAAACACAAAGATTAAAAATGTTTTTATAAACAAAAATGTTTTTATAAACAAAAATAAAAATAAAACAACTGCGAGTGGTGGAACAACTTCAAGCAGCCTAATGTACATTGTAATCTGTATCCCTGAAGAAAGAGAAACACAAACGTATTTGAAGAAATAAAGGCCGAATTTCCCCAAATTATACACTGAACAAATTCTAAGTATAAGGAAAAGGCACATCATAATCAAATTTTTCAGTATCAGTGATAAAGAGAATATTCTGAAAACAACCAGAGGGGGATAAATGTGTATCACACACCAAGGGACAAAGATAAGGATAACTGATTTCTTATTGGAACTAATGTAAGCAAGGAGACAGTATGACAACATCCTTTAAAAAATTTAAAGGAAAAACTATGACCAATCTAGGATTCCAAATCTAACAAAAATATCTTTCAAAAATAAAAGCAAGATAAAGACTATTTCAGACATACAACGTAAATAAAAGGCAAATAGGTTGGAAAGGAAGAAGAAAAACTTCCCACAAAGAAAACTCCAGGCCCAGAGGGCTTCAGTGGTGAGTTCTAGTAAATATTTAAGGAAGAAATAATACCGAGTCTCCATAAATTCTTTGAGAAAACTGAAGAGAAGGAAGTGTTTTGAAACTCATTTTATGAAGCCAGCGTAAATATCAAAGAGAGTATAAAAAAAACTATAGATCATTATACCCATGAATTAAAATGCAAAAATTCTAAACAAACTTAGAGAAAATAAAATCCAACAATATATTAAAAAGATAATGCATCATGACCAACCAGGACTAGAACTATAAGGTTGGTTTAACATCCTAAAAGCAACCAGGGGAATTCTTCATATTAAACTAAAAACAGAAAAACCACACAATCAGCTCAATAGACACATAAAAAGCAATCGACAAAATTCAGTATCTATTCCTGATTTTTAAAAAATGTCAGCAACTAGGAATAGATGAGAACTTTCTCAACCTAATAAAAAGCATCTACAACAAATTACACTATTACCATACTTAATGTAAAGACTGAATGCTTTCCCCGAATGATCAGGAATAGGGCAAATAAATCTACTCTTAGGACCTCTCTTCAATATTATATGGGAGATTCTAGACAGTGCAATAGGACCGGGGGGAAAAAAGTATAGTCAGATCAGAAAAGAAAAAGTAAAATGATTTTTAGTCACAGCCAACATGATTTTCCATGTAGAAAATCTGATGGAATCTACAAAAAAGCTACTAGAATAAGAAAGTTTAATAAAGGTGAAGGATACAAGATCAATATTCAAAAAGCTATTGTATTCTTACATGCCAACAACAAACAGTAGGAAATTTAAATTGAAAATACAATTAAAAGGGTGCCTGGGTGGCTCAGTCAGTTAAGTATCTCCCTTCAGCTCAGGTCATGATCTCAGAGTCCTGAGATCGAGCTCCACATTGGGCTCCTTGCTCTGCAGAGAGCCTGCTTCTCCCTCTTCCTCTGCTTGCTCCCCCTGCTTGGGCTCTCCTCTCTCCATCAAATAAATAAATACAATCTTTAAAAAAAAAAAAGTGCAATTAACAATATCAGACCATATGAAACGCTTAGGGACAAATGTGACAAAGACATAAAAGATCTGTACACTGAAAAGGACAAAACATTGCTAAGATTCAGTAGGGACTTAAATGGAGAGATAGACTGGGCTCACAGATCAGAAAACTCAACGTTCTTAAGATGTTCATTCTCACCAAATTGATTCGAAGATTCAACAGAATCCCAATCATCAATATCCCACCTGGCTTTTACCGCAGAAATTGGCAAACTGGGTCTAAATTGATATGGAAATGCAAAGGACATAGAATAGCCAAAACAACTTCAAAAAAGAAAAATAGCATTAGAGAACTAACTCTGCCTACCTTAAAGATTTATTAGAAACTTACAGTAGTAAAAACAGTGTGTATTGTCATAATGAAAGACAAATAGTTCAACAAAATTAAAGAGAGAATCCAGAAAGAGATCCATACATATATAGACAACAGATTTTTGACAAAGGTACAAAGGCAATTCACTGAAGAAAGGATAGTCTTTTAAGAAATGGTAGTGGAATAATAAAATATGCATATGCAAAGACTGAACTTCAATCCATTCCTTGCAACATACACAAAACTTAACTCAAAATATATCACAAATCTAATCACAAAACCTAAAACTGTAAGATCAGTAGATGAAAACATGGGGGAGAAAATCCTTTGGGTAGAGCAAAAATGTCTTAGGTGTGGCACCAAAATTATAACTGATAATAGATCAATAAATTGGGCTTCACCGTAATTAAAACTTCTGCTATTTGGAAGACACCATTAAAAGAACAAAAATGCAACCCACAGAATGGCAGCAAACATTTGCAAAGCATATGTTTGGTACAGGTACTGTATCCAGAATATATAAAAAGCATCTTAATACTCAATACAAAGAGAACAACACAATGAAAAGTATACGAAAAATCTGAATAAGCACCTCACAGAATATATATGTATGGCAAATAAGAACATGAAAAAGTGCCTGACATCATCAGTCATTAGGAAAATGCAAGTTAGGGGCACCTGGCTGGTTCAGTGGGAAGAGCATGTGACTCTTGATCTTGGGGTCATGAGTTCAAACCCCATGTTGGGCCTAGAGATTACTTAAATAAATAAAACTTTAAAAAAAGGAAGATGCAAGTTAAAATCATAATGAGACAACACAACACACCTATTACATGGCTACAATTAAAAAGTCTGACTATACCAAGTATTAGGCAGCATGTGATATCTGGTGAGAATGTAAAGTAGTATACTTACTTTGGAAAATAGTTTGACAGTTTCTTATAAAGTTAAACATATATCTACCTTATGATCCAGCTATTCAAGGAATAATGAAAACCTATGTTCACACAAGACTTGTACATGAAGGTTAATGGCAGCTTTATTTGTAATAGCCAAAACCTGGAAATTGAAATGTCCATCAATGGGTGGAATGTCTGAACAAACTGTACAGCCATATAATGAAATCCTATTCAGCAATTAAAAATGAATGAAGCACTGATACATATTACAACATAGATGAACCTCAAAAACATTATGCCTAGGGGAAGAAGCCAGATAAAGACCACATATTTTTTATTCCATTTACAAGGAACATCCAAAAAAGGCAAAACGGTAGAGAACATTAGTGATTGCCTGTATGACACTGGCTGCAAATGGGCACAAGGGGTTTTTCTGAGGGGTAAAAGTATTCTAGAATTGGATGGTGGTGATGGTTGCACAATTCTGAAAACTTACTAGAACTAACTGAACTGTACACTTAAAATGGGTAAATTTTATTGTATATATATTATGCCTTTAAAGTGCTGGGTTTTTTGTTTTTTTTTTAAAGAGAAGGAATAAACTAATGACACAGGCAAAAACACGGATGAATCTCGAAATCATTAAACTGAGTCAGGGACGCCTGGGAGACTTGGTCGGTTAAGCATCTACCTTCCACTCAGGACATGATCCCAGAGTCCTGGGATCTAGTCCCACATCAGGCTCCATGCTCAGCAGGGAGCCTGCTTCTCCCTCTGCCTGCTGCTCCCCCTGCTTGTGAGTCCTCTCTCTTTCTCTCTGACAAATAAATGAAGTCTTAAAAAATAAATAAATAAACTGAGTCAAGGAGGCAGGAGGAAAGGATTAACATGGAGCATGAGGAGACTTGGGGGGGTGATGAGTATGTCCATTTTCTTCATCATGGTAGTGGTTTCATGGATGTATAAATGTGTCAGAACTTATCAAATTATGTGCTTTAAATATGTGCAGGTTATTGTATGTCAATTTTACATCAATAAAGCTGTTTTTTAAGGGACACAGATGGTATAATAATTACCAAAAAAAATTAAATTAGTTGTTAGAAGGTAGAATTTCCCTGTTTAAAATTTTTAAGTTGTCCTTACATATTTTCAATAATTAAAATAACGATGGTTATAGAAATACTTTATTGCCTAAATAAGAAAAGTCCAGACTGAGGAACTGGTAGAGTCAGGAGAAGATGTTTGTTGCTGGCAAAAGCAGAAGAGCCCAGGTGTATCTTAAGGCACGGAACAAGAAGCCAGCAAGATGAAAAGACAAAAAGATTCTATAAACACCAAAGGGTGGAGGGAGAATAGAATCCAGGCAGAGGGGTTATTTTTCCATGCAGAGTGGGGAGCTTATTCCCATGAGATGAAAAGAAAGAAAGGTAAAAATGCAGAGAAATGTTAAGAAAGCATGGAGGAGTGGAAACAGATATTGTAGTCTGTTAAGGAGGGCATGAAGCATCTTCTTTCAAGGGTCTTGATATCAGTAGAAGCAGCAGATATTCCTCATGTTTCTCCCTCTCTTTCATTTCACCATGTAATAACAAGCCCTGGCAGCTGCTGGTTCCCCCACTCTGGCCTCCTCCCCCATGCCAGGCCCCTCTTTCCAAGCAGGCACCAACCATGAATGCACAGAGGGGATGTCTGCCCCATGCAAGTCCTGTGTTAGGCCAGGCTTCCCTGAGGACTCTCCCTGATGCCATTTCAGAGCCCCAGCCCACAACCTGGACTGTCCTACTGCAGCCCAGACCAGGCTCAAGCCTGGGTCTCTGCCTGTTCCTCTGCAGCAGAACCGTGGATGGTAGCCTCACCTCTGGCCTCCCGGGGGGGCGGGGGGGGGGGGGAGAAGCCCACTGAGGGTTACAACCAATTATTTTGAATTCTATATAATGACTCCGCAGCAGAACTGTGGATGGAGCCTCACCCCTGGCCTCCCCGGGGCCCCCCACTGAGGGTTACAGAAGACACAGTCTTCTCAGCTATAACCCAGAGCAAGTTGTCCACTGGACTCCTATAATGTCCCTAGGGTACCTGGTCCCTGTGGCCTTCCTCTGCCACATTCTTGTTTGGGTAGCTGGATCCATATGACCGGCTTGTGCCTGTGCTCCCTGCCCCGCATTTCAGTTCCACAAGAGGTTTCAATCCTGTCCTCAAATCCTAGGTCACATGTCACCCATGCAATAAAGCACCCTGGGTCACCTTCCCTAGCTCCACCCATGGCCAGGATTCTTCCACTCCAAAGGCCCAAAGAATGAAGGTGCTTTCACCCACTCTGGTTCCAAAATGAAACAAGCAACATTGCTTAAGGAAGTCAAAGCATAGGAAATGGGCAAATGAATACATTTCTTATAACATCCTAAAACCTCCAATTAACCCATTAACATATATAGATGTTTATACTCATTCCTTTTTACACAAATTACATCCCAAATTCCTTCGCCTAGTCTAACTACCCTTCTCAATGGCATCTCCCATCTTTAACCATAGGTAAATGTTATCCAATATTTGGATCATGGTCAAAATTTTGTGTTCTGGCTCTTATTCCCTATAACCCTTTTCTGATAATATTTTCCTAATTTTCCATCTCAGACTCATAATAAATAGTCCTGCATAAGATTACTCCACCGTAGGTTACTTCATCACTCTCCAATTGTTGACCATTTTGTTGGTTTCTAGTCATTGTTCACTACCACAGGTATACCAATATAGTGCACCTTTGCATTGTTAACATTTATTTTCTTCAAAATTATTTTCAGACAAAAACTTCCCCCATAAAGAGATTCCTACAATTACACTAAAAATACTTTGATGATGCCTAAAATACTGCTATTTTGAAGAACTCAACCTACTTACAGTGTCCTTTCTATTGTGTGAGGCATCATTTCTTTAAGATTTATCTGTATGCCCCCTGATTTGAACTCTCTTTTTTTTTAATTTTTATTTTTAAGCAATCCTTAAATCCAATGAAGGGTTAGAACTCACAACCTGGAGATCAAGAGTTTCATGCTCGACTGACTGAGCCAGCCAGGCACCTGATTTGAGCCCATTTTTGGACTTCCTACAAGTACTTAAAATAAAAATATTTTCTTTATTTTTCTACTATTTTGTTTGTAATTTATTTTAATTGTAAAGATGTTTGAAAGTTATTTAAATACCTTTGCCCATCTTTTTTTTCTTCATAACTTCTTTAAAAATCTAAAATGCTTTCCCTCTTTGGTTAAATAAACAAACTACCTCTTTGCACGTGATGTAATTTTCTACTTTAATTTCTTGAGGTAAATTTGTTTTTTGCCATATTGAAATAAAGTTACTCTAGCAGCATGTATAAAATAATTGTGTTCTCTGTAATTCTATTATGCTCATCTGCCATATATTTTCATATGTACTTAAAATTATGCACGCTCCATTTTATTTCAATGGGCTACATTTCTCTTTCTAATACAGTGTTACACTGGCTCACTTATTGTTTTAAAGAACAGTCTGTTTTGGGAGATAATTATTACTCCTTCACTAATGCTTTAATATTATTATCCATCTTTCTAAGTATTCTGTAGAATCAATTATTTTGAATTCTATATAATGCCAATGATATTGTTGATACCTTAACTGAATTGTGTTAAAACTGCAAATTAAACCAGAAACAATTGCTACTTTCATTCATTGTCCCTATCCAGGAGTAGGACATATTTCTCTAGGTATTCAGGCCTTTTTTCGCCATTAAAATTTTGCGGATATTTTGGATAGGTGTTATATGCCCTCACACAAGTTTAATTAACATACAACTCCCTTTTGTGGCTATCATAAATTGGAAGTCTTTCATATTATATTTTTAGCTAGATAATAAAGGTATTTGAGTATAGGACTGATTTGTGTTATTCTATCTTTTGACCAGCAGTTTTTCTCCACTGTTCTATTATCTCTAATAGCTTCTGGTTGATTACTTTAGCTCATCTAGGTGTATAATCATAGTTTCCTAATGGGGTTCCTTTTAAAGCTCATTTCTTTTTTGTACTTTATTATGTGGACAAGAAAATATAAATCTCTACAAAATAGTCCCTGCGAAAAGTCTCTCCATCCTTCCTGCTGCTCCTAATGAAAGGCAACTCACATCCACACTTGATTGGTCAGCAAAACCTGCTGACTCTACCTTCAATATCTACAGAATTCCACCGCTTCTCACCATTTCTGCTTCACCACCTTGCTCTCAGCCACCATCCTCTCTCACACGGATTATTGTAATGGCTTGCTAATCACAATCCAAAAGAGCAGCCAGCATAATTTCTGAGAATTTAGGTCAGAAATTATAACACTTCTACTCAAAACTCTCCAAAGTCCTAACAGTTTCTTATAAAGTCCTGTATGGTCTACCTCCTCCATACGTCTAACCTACTCTCTAATAACTTTTTTCCAGGTATAGTAGGCTCTCCTATTCCTTAAGTATATCAGGTATGCTCCTGCCTCAGGACCTTTGCACTTTCTGCTGTGGATGCCTGTAAAGCTCTTCCCTGGGCATTTGCATATGTCTCTCCTGCACATCCTCTACACGTTTGCTCAAATTTCAGATCATCGAGGAGGCCTCTCCTGACTCCCTGTTTAAAAACACATCCTCTTCCCTTGTGGTCCCTAAGCCTTTCCTGCTTTATTTTTCTCCATTGCACTTTTCACCATCTGCTATTATATATATATATGCTTATTTTTCATCTCCCTACCCATCTCTCTCCCACTCCACCCCCCCCCACCACTAAGCTAAAATATATGATTCAGAGTGCAAGGATTTCTGTCTGCATTGCTCATGACTGTATCCTCAGCATTAGGAAGTAGGTGCTCAATAAATAATTATATTGAATGAAAACATACCTGATGTTTTGCATCAGGATGTAGATAAATCACTCTGAATATATCAAAATTCAGTTATGATTTTTACCTATGAAATAAGTGGACCCTTTTTATCATATTTTGGAAGAATAATTTATTTTCCTAGTTTTAATTAGGAACTAGTGTTGAATTTTATTAAACACTCCACTCCATTAGACAGGCGTAACTTTATATAGCATGCCAACCTTCAGGGGGTTAATGCACTTCAGTAAACATTTCTCCTTTGAATGATTAAATGAAATTAATCTCTAGGGATATTCCTAAAAATACTGGATATATTGTTCAACTGGGTTTATTGCCTTTTCAGGGATGCAGGCCAATGGTTGATCCACTAGAGAGCAAAGAAGAGGAAATTCTAATGATTTTGCCAGCATGAGAAATAACCAAGATGAAGAGAAAATGCTTTGCTGACATATTTCAAATTGACCCCTGTGAATATGTCTTATTTGTTTGTGTACATAACATTGATTAATGACTGTCTGGGTTAGTTGATGGGAGTTCCAGTTATCAACATAGTTTTATGCAGATAAAGTTTCAGTCATATTACACAGCCCAGAGTTATAATTTCTTTTACCCTCCTTGATTTTAACTTCCTGACTCTTTTACCAACATCTGGAAATTTCCTTATTCCCTGCTATTCCCTACAAATTGCCCCACAAGTAAGAAGTAAAATGTAGGTGTCAATTCTAACATATGTATCTGTAATACCAGCACAGAAAAGTATTCAAAAAATTTTTTAAAGATTTTATTTATTTATTTGAAAGAAATAGAGAGGGAGCATGGGGTGGGAGGCAGAGGGAGCCCAACACAGGGCTTGACCCCAGGACTCTGGGATCATGACCTGAGCCAAAGGCAGATGCTTAGCTGGCTGAACCAGCCAGTCACCCCAAAGTGTTCAAATATTTTAATGAATAAATTATATTAACCTTTGTCTGCAGTGGTAAAAATCTGGCGTTTACTGCAGAATAGAATACTACAGAATTCAGAATGCTTAGAAATATTTTTGAGTCTCCCATGAGAGACTCTGGACTCCGGGAAACAAACTGAGGGCTGCAGAGGGGAGGAAGGTGGGAGGAAGGGGAAACCACATCACGGGTATTAAGGAGGGCACATGTTGTGATGAGCACTAGGTGTTATACGCAACTAATGAATGGTTGAACACTACATCAAAAACTAATCATGTACTATATGTTGGCTAACTGAATGTAATAATGAAAAAAGAAATATTTTTGAGCTGTTTTTATACTTATAAATATTTGAAAATCAAATGCAATCTTAACCTGCTCAGAAATTCAAATATTTTGTCAATTTTAGGTAGTTTTGGTTCATTCCATGTCCATTCAATCTTTCACTACCCAAAATAAACATTATGGCCATAATTTGTTTCAGGTAAAAGCTGTGTTCCTGACAGGTGCCACATAAGTAAATTTCTTCATCACCCTTTAAATATGCAATAGAAATTTGCCATTAAAAAGAGTGCTAGGCCCAGCAAAGGGAACCATCAACAAAACAAAAAGGCAACCTAATGAGTGGGAAAAGATATTTTCAAATGATGTATCTGATATGG
This sequence comes from Potos flavus, assembly GCA_028534135.1. Lineage (NCBI taxonomy): Eukaryota > Metazoa > Chordata > Mammalia > Carnivora > Procyonidae > Potos > Potos flavus. Next base: position 101,554,413 of record CM052897.1, read on the forward strand.
AGTTAATTTACAAAAATATAAAGAATGTATACAACTCAACACCAAAACCCCCCAAATAATCCAAATAAAAATTGGCAGAGGACCTAAATAGACATTTCTCCAAAGAAGAAATACAAATGGCCAACGAGACACGAAAAATGCTCAACAGCACTCATCATCAGGGAAATGCAAATCAAAACTACAATCACCTTACACCTGTCAGAATGGCTAAAATCAAAAACACAAGAAGTTTAAGTGTTGGCAAGAATGTAGAGAAAACGGAACTCTTGTGCAATGCTGGTGGGAATGAAAACTGGTGAAGCCACTGTGGAAAACAATATGAAGGTTCCTCAAGAAATTAAAGATAAAAATACCATATGATCCAGTAATTCCACAATAAGAAAATGAGAATAGAAATTCAAAAAGAATATGGCTTCACTTACTTGTGGAGCATAAGGAATAACATGGAGGATATTAGGAGAAGGAAAGGAAAAGTTAATTGGGGGAAATCGGAGGGGGAGACGAACCACGAGAGACTGTGGACTCTGAGAAACAAACTGAGGGTTTTGGAAGGGAGGGGGGTGAGGGGATGGGTGAGCCTAGTGGTAGGTATTAAGGAGGGCACGTATTGCATGGAGCACTGGGGGTGGTGCATAAACAAGGAATCTTGGAACATTTAAAAAATAAAATTAAATTAAAAAAAAGAAATTCAAAAAGATATATGCACCCATATCTTTATCACAGCACTGTTTACAATAGCCAAAATAGGGAAGCAACACAAGTGTCCATCCACAGATGAATGGATAAAAAATATGTGGTGTGTGTGTGTACACACACACACACACGCACACAGGAATATTACTCAGCCAAAAAAAAAGGAATGAAATCTTGCCATTTGCAACAACATGGATGGATTTAGAGGGTATAATGCTAAGTGAAATAAATCAGTCAGAGAAAGTCAAATGCCATATGATTTCATTCGTATGTAGAATTTAAAAACAAACAGAAAAAAAGACAAACAAAAAAACAGACTCTTAAGTACAGAGAACAAATTGGTGGTTGCCAGAGGGGAGGTGGGTTAGAGGAACAGGTGAAATAGGTGAAAGGGACTAGAGTACACTTATCTAGATGAGCACTGAGTAACGTATAGAATTGTCGAATCCTTATAGTATACACCTGAAACCAATATGACACTAAATACATACATACATACATACATAAATAGGAGGACCCTGCCTAACAAACACCACCTCAACCAGGTGATCAAAGTCAATATCAACAGTGATAAGTCAAGCTGCTAGTATGTACCCTTGACACGATGTGATGAAAATGGCACTTTATTTCTATGGTCTTCCTCCAAAAAACTATATAACTCATGAGAAAATCACTAGACAAATCCCAAATGAGGGACATTCTAAAAAATACCTGACCAGTGCTCCTTAAAACTGCTAAAGCCTTTGAAAACAAGAAAAGTCTAAAAAAAAAAAAAATGCCACAGTCAAGAAAAGCCTAAGCAGACATGACAACCAAATGTAATGTGGTACCCTGGATGGGAGCCCAAAACAGAAAAGAAACATTAGGTAAAAGCAAAGGGACTCTCAATGAAGTATGGACGTTAGTTAAAACTATGTATCAATATTGATTTTAGCAACCATACTATACTAATATAAGGCATTAATAATAGTTGAAACTGTGGACTATATGAGAATTCTCTATACTATCTTTTCTGTAAAATCTAAAACTATTTTCTGTAAATCTAAAACTGTTCTAAAATTTAAAAGTTTATTTTTTTAAAGTTTTATTTGAGAGAGAGAGAGCACAAGTGCACCGTGTGGGCTCATACTCACATGAGTAGGGGGGAGGGGCAGAGTGAAAGAATCCTCAAGCAGACTCCCCACTGAGCACTGAGCAGGGAGCCTGATGCCCAGGGCTCAATCCCAGGACCCATGAGATCATGAGCTGAGCTGAAAACCAAGAGTCAGATGCTCAACCAACTGAGCCACCCAGGTGTTCCTAAAAAGTTTATTTTAAAAATTAGAATTGTGAACATGGCAAAAACTTGGTCAAATATATTAATTATTATTGTGATTTGTTTTCATAACTTATGCTGAAAAAAATTCCAAACCTATCTGTAAAAATTCAAATAAGATATTTTACAGAATAGTGGTAATATGGATTCCAGTGTTCTTTTCCTCCTGGATTCTGTGAAGATATCAAAGTAATTTTTGGCTTGAATTATCTAGATGATTATCTTACTATTCCAAGTTGCTTATATTTGTGAAAGTAGCCTATCTTTCTAAAAATCCAAACAAATAAGACAGCAACACTGGTTCTGATCAGTGGAATGGTAAAGAAAGAACAGATACAGATCCCAATTAAAAAAAAATAGAATGATAAATATTTGTTCAAAACTGATGATTTCTTGGGATGCCTGGATGACTCAGTCGGTTAAGTGGTTTACCTTTGGCTCAGGTCATGATCCGAGGGTCCTGAGATTGAGTCCCACATTGGGCTCCTTGCTCAGTGGGGAAAGCTGACATCTCCCTCTGTTTGCTGCTCCCCCTGCTTGTGCTCTCTCTCTTTCTGATAAATAAATAAATAAATAAATAAATAAATAAATAAATAAATCTTATTTAAAAAACTTGATGATCTCTTTGTAAAATATATGACCATTAGATTTTTCTCCTTGTAAAGCTTGATTTTTGTGCAGTATATTTACTTAAAGCAATGCATACTTCTACAAACAACAAACTATACAGTATATCTAGTGGTATCAAACCAAAGATCACCCTAGGGAACAGGTGTCAGCCAACCTAGGAATAACCAGAAAGGTCATAGAGCTCTGGCCCCAAGTGCACAATTGTAAACAGGGCATCAGCCAGAAGGACAAACTCCTGCAACTTGACAGCAAAAGATTAGTCCATCACTTTCCCATGGAAACTAACAGAGTTGGGCCCTATCAGGTCAACAAGCTGAAGAGAAACAGCCCACGGCAGGAATTTAGCACTCTTTACCCCTCATCCTCAGCTAATGTCAAGACAGTAAAGTCAATCCAAGAGCTAGAAGCAAAGGAAATTTTGAGTTCATAAACTCAGCATTACTACGAGGTTAAGTAGACAACTCCCTAAACTGTGATTCTCTGTGTCTGTATCTTTTAGGGTCAACTTCCAATTGTCTCTCACAGGAGAATTGGAACCAAACATTCCCTAGCAATGTGCTTTAATGTAAAAGAGGGAGCAAAGGGGTTTAGGAATGAATCTTGGTAATTATTTCCAAAGGTCTAGCTTCCATGATCATGAACAAACCACTGCTGACTTGCTATTTAAGAAATGTTTTTACATTTTAAATATTTACTAATATAAAAAGATAGCCATATTAGCTTTTCATAGAAATATACTAAATATGATACTTTTATGAAAGTTCTCAAGAAGACATTTATTTAAGAATACTGAACATATTAAGGGGGAAACTAGTTAATAAATTCACTGTATGCAATATGGGGAAATTTTCTATTCCAAAATATTTTTAAAAACAAAATTATTCAGTGGGGTGCCTGGGTGGTGCAGTCAGTTAAGTGTCTAACCCTTGGTTTCGGCTCAGGTTGTGATCTCAGGGTCCTGGAATCAAGCTTCACATCAGGCTCTACACTCAGCAAGGAGTATGCCTAGGACTCTCTTCTCCCTCTGCCCCTCTGCCCCACAGTCTCTCTCTTTCTCTCTCTCAAATAATTAATAAATAAATCCTTAACACCCCCACAAAATTATTCAAGAAATATAGAAACCAGAGGGAAATTAACCTAAAAATATAAATAATCCGAGAGGAAAAAAAATACAGTGTAGCTCTCCTCCTTCTCTCCTAAAGTGTCACACTGTCTTAGGAAATAGTTGCCATTAAGGGCTTTACTTCCATGTTTCTCATTTGTTTTTCATCACCTTCATTCCCATCTTAGTAATGACTTCTCCCAGGGTTACATATGAGCAGGCCCAGTGTAAATATAGAATTTAGATACTGTGTTTTTACTTGAGTAATAGTCAAACCAGCTGCTGGCAGTCAGCACCTCATTCCTCTGCTTGGTTACCAACAACCGGGGCCTCAGAGATGCTGCAACCTGCCCCCAGGCAAGAACAGAACCCAGTTGAGGAGAGAACTGGAAGGCAATGGGAATATCTTCACGCCCTATTTTTTGCTAGAAGAGCTTTAAAAGAATGAATTAAACAATGCCCAGTAAACTCCCCCTGCCCCCTGTCAGGTTTCCCAAATGGAAACATAAATGCAATCTAATTAGGCCCTAAAAAATGCAGGGAATGTTCAACATAAAATAATTAACACCAAATGCCCAAAAGGTCAATACCTAGATGGTAAATATCAGACTCCTCTAGCCAATTATTATGAAATGGTCTTAATCATGCAGTTAGTTTAAATATTAATGGTCCTATATACCATTTGTTCACATAGAATGAGAGAAAATACATAAATGTTGAGAATTCTGCTTTAATTACTAGAGTTTTGTCCATTTAGTTAGTAGCTGCTGTTGGGGATAGGTGCCAAGTATGTGAATGGAATGTGATTAAGATATAGATAAATTTTCTGTAATATCTATCCACCTCTCTCATTTTCCATCAAAATGACCAAATTAGTCTCATTATGTCTCAATTATCTGCTCATTAGGGCCCTATACAGTCATTCTCAGTTTCACACACTTTCTAAAGAAGATGAGCTTTTCTTTCAGGACCTGCAAAGGAACAGTACCGCCAAGACTCCAAAGTCTGTTCCAAGGACTTCATTTACATACTGGGTCGTGCAACTGCTTCTTCCTGGGAACACCATGGCCCCTCTGCCTGGGGAGAGAAGTGAAGAGCTCTGGGCCAGGGCATCTGCCAGTCAGGTGGTGTTCTGGCTCACTGCCCAGGACAAGACCCTTGTCACAGCTTTCAATGAGAGGCAGGAGCCAGTACTGCTGAGTCATCAATCCTGGCAGTACTGTGGAAATTTAAACAGCATCCTTTTCGCTGCTGCAGATATCAGTGGTGTGCTTCAGATCCCTCCTTATTCCCAGGGTCCAAATGCAACTCCTTAACCCAAATATAAAAAAGAACATTGGCCCAAAGACCCGGAACTACTGATGGCCTGGTAGACTTTGGGCAATGGGCTTATAAGAAATGTACTATAACTCATTTTTCTTTTTTCTTGAGTCACCCCTTTTTGTTGGTATGGATTCCTATAGTGACAGGGATATTCTAGGGTACATACAGTGGGCAGCAATGAAAGTAGCTGGAGTATCTTCAATGAGGTTGGAAAGAATGACCTGAAATAAAAGCTATCTGCAATGCTGCTTAACTTTCCCAGGTTCTTAGATGGTCAATGCACTGACATTTTAGAATGGAGACAAGTTGAAGAGGCAGGGATAGCAAGAAGGAACCTTCGAACTTAATTTACAAAGGTGCTGAAAAGAAGGAATGGGGCCCCTGGGGCAAAAGGGAAGCAGTGAAGCAAGCTGCCAACTCAATAAGTCAGACTGCCTACTGACATCTCTACTTCTGGACTTGGGAGGCTCAAAAAACATAGTGATGTTCCATAAAAATCCATTTGAGAAAGCCAGCTTTCAAATGTTAGAGCATGTGTTCACAACAAGTTTATATTCCATTTGTGATTTTGTAAACTCAATCCTAAGCAAATTCTGCTGAGGGCACTGTGTCCCCAGTGCTCTGGTGACTCTCTGACCCTCAGATTCCATTTTTTGCCAAGTCCCTATGCAAGAGATCAGCATCAGGACCCCTGAAGATGTTCTTTCCCTGGAAACGCCTCACTCCTTCCCTGAACTCCCTCCTTCACCACTGTGTTTATATCCTCTTGGAGCGCACATCCTGTTTTCCCATGAATAGTTTTTTATTAATATGCCTATGGAGCCCACCAAGCTGTGTATCTTTTGGCAGAACCAAGTCTTCTGCATCTTTATGATATCCTACAATTCCCTGAAGATGTTCATGCTCAATAAAGGTTTGCAAAATTATTAATAAACACATGAAAAAATAGACAACACATAACTCAAAAGAATTATTTCTAATAGAATTTCAATCTCTGTGATACCTGAGTATAGTAAAGAAGAACTTTTTGTACCAAGAATTCTTTTCCTGGGGGCCTCATCAACTTCTGCAGACATGCATAAATGCATAAGCATCCTTTGAAATGTACTTGAGGGACATAAACCACAAAGAAACTGAAATTACTCTTTGCTTCCTTGGACATAAAATATAAACATAACTAATTTTCTCTCTTACATTGAAATTTGCCATTTTATGATTCATAACCATAAATCACAATACATTATTCTTTTGTCTTCTCCCAATACAAACTCAAATTTTCAGCAATTCAAGAAACTTCTCAATTCTCCAGACTACCAGAATTATTATTAATTCCTTAAGACAATAAGCTCATTTTAGATCAACTCTGCTTACTTTTGGCATTGCACCCTTTTGTACTCTCATGATTCTTGTGTCAATATAGAGTCTTAATTTGTTACCATTAAATTATTATAGATGTTAGTTTCAATTCCTTTTTTTCAAAAAACAAATCAGAGAAAATTACTCCTGTTTGTCTAAACTTTAATGCAAATTGGAATATTCAATGCAAAGAAAAGTTTTGTCTTCCATTTGCTTCTTCTGCTTACATATAAATTGGTTCCTGTTCATAGTTAAGTTTTAATACATGAACATATTCTCTTGCTTATGTAAGCACAGAGATAACAAAGAGATTGATAGATTATAGACAAACATAAATACACGAATGGAAGAGAGGGTGAACATGTATTTGAATTTATATTGTATATTCATATTACATAAAGACAAAATTCCTATCAAGCTTGGAAATCTTCTTACAAGTGGTAAGATAAGACTTAGGCAAGAAAAAGAATGGAAGAACAATAGGTTTACCAGAGAGAGATTACCCAGCCAGAAAGAGGCTTACATAAAGGGATGCAAAGGAACTATGATGAGATCTGTAGCCAGATAAATGAGTGATGACAAACAGGCACAATGAGGGAAGTCAGAGAAAACAGTGAGTTTCAGTCTTAATTATGTTGACTAAAATCATTAAAGTTCAATGCTAGAGATTTAGTAGGAATTCATTTATTGTAGACATTTTATTCATTTTTCTAGCAATTTAAAGAGAAATACTGTTTATATATGTACTTAACTATGAATATAGTTCATTTGCATATAGAGAAACTCCTCACAGCTTAGTAGTAAGTTATATTCATGATAATTAAATATGGAGAGGCAGGGAGGGAGGGAGAAAGAAAGTGAGAGAGAAAGAGTGGGAGAGAGAGGAGATCCCACAGACACACATACTGTAGGTTTAGATCCATTCTGTCAAAAGATAGAGAGGGAAATATTACAGGACAAACAGAGAAATTAACTATTTTTTGTATTGTTTTATTTTCCTACTGAAGTTTTCCCACAATAGAATGATGAATTTTCCTACCACAACTCCATCATTTAAGAAGAGGGTCCAAGGTGTTTGAACCCTGGGAATCAACACTTACATCTTGCTTGGGAGGAATTAATAGGCTTGTTTTTTTAAAAATGTAGGCTACCAAGAAAAGAAAGGTGACTCGTCCAAAAACAAGAGAGCTCTAAGGACTGGAAGAGAAGGACCTGGCCCAACCCACTCTCAATTGGAAGGGGGGGAAGAGGAAGTACAAAAGGACAGCACTTTGCATAAGTGTGGGAACATGCCCTCTGTCCCCAGGCAGCTCCCCGGAGGCAGGATGGCAGGGAGGCTGGACACTAAAGCCACAGCAGTACCAGCTGCAGCAAGGTCCCTCTGGCCAAGCCTGCAGTCAGGGGAAGACCCCTGTGAGGAGCTCCCTGCAGCTCTCCCAATGCAGCTGGCTGGAGACAAGGGCAGCAAAATGTAGCAGATGTAGCCTTGGCAACAATGGTGTAGCTATCAGGGTGCTTTGGTTGTAAGCAACAAAAGCAATACTGGTGATTAAAAAGGATAAAGGGTGTCTCACATAATTAAAGAAAAAAAACTGAAAAACCAGGTCTCTAAAAGGATAGAAAGCAAGGCAGTTCAGGATATCGAGATAACCAGCAATGTCCACTCTCCATGGGATTCTTCTACTGGGATGCTTTCATTCCACCTATTCTCTGTTCAGATGTTGAGTACTTCACTCCAATTCAAACTCCCAGAAAACTGAGTGTGATTGGCTTAGTGGATTCCATGCCTCCCTTTGGCCAAGGAAGAGCAGGACAGTTAGTTGACAATCGCACCATACGGTATACAACTGATGAGGAGTCACTTCCCAAATAAATATGATAGGCTATTTGCAAAAGAAGGGAGCAGGCTGGCAAAACCGCAAGTGTCCACTATGAATAGGCCCCTAGGAATCACGGAAAAGGCCCCCTCAATTTTTGGTATAGTTACATAGAGCCAGGATTTTTATATGACCCAGTGTCAAACAGGGGAGCCTCCTAATAACTGATGTTTGCTTTGTGATCTACTGTAATAATTGCATTTTGAGCCAGTTTTATCTTGATTTAGAAAAACAAAGCAATGAGATATTTCTTGGGCCCGCTTCTTGGGCCCAAGCATAATGGGGTAAATTCATTCCTACTATAGCTGCTGGTGATTTTCCATTCTCCACATACACTTTGTACCCTTCACTGATACCCCAGGAGGCTAAGCGATGTAAGCTGTATATGGCTTCCTTTGCCCTTTGGTTTCTGGCTGGGTTGGGTCAATGAAGAATAAGAGGTTACAGGGCAGGAAGAATATATGAGGTTAGGGTATTTTTCCCCAATCCCTCTCTGCTAGGTGGCCAGAGAGTGGCTGCATCTCTTAACTAAATGCTACAACTCTGTACTGATCTCTGGTCAGGCAGTCCTCTCCTTACAACTGCTCTTCCCAGGGTCTCAGAATGGTGACCTCTCCTCGTCCCTTCAGAGGCCAAAGTAGCTCCAACTCACCAAAGGGTACTTCACCATCCCTTCTTGCTACCCCTTTACCACCACCACCCCAACTTTATAAAAAGTCCCTTTAATTAACTCTCTGCAATTATTCCATTGGAATATTACATCTGTTTCCTACAGGACCCTGATTAATACACATAGTAAAAACAAATTCAAGCTGAGGAATCAGGAAAGTAATAGCCAGTGTGACTCATCAGTCAATCACATCCTGTTATCAAATGCAAGTGCCAGGGCCTCCTTCTCCCAAGATTAAATATGATCTGAGCAGCTGCAACAACAAATTTATATCTGGCAAAGAGCTTAGAAATGATAAGAGTGCAGCTTTCAGTGTGGCTTGTTCTTCAGGAGAGCCAGGGGCCAATAGTCACAAGAGCCCATGAAAACCCACCACCACACCTCACACAAATGCAGGGTCAGCTCATCTGCCATTTTCCCCCCGTGAAAAAAAGGGGAAAGATGGCAGCTGGGTTTGGGCATTACCATAAGCTCATACTACCCCTCACCAGATCACATGGATGCCACTGCCAGAGACCATTCCCACACCACTGACTGCTGGAGCTGTGCTAGGGTGATCTTGGAAGGTGCGTGCCCCAGTCACCAGTGGGAGAAAGTGGCCAGACCACACACATTACATATGTGTAAGTGTGTACCAGTGCCAACTGGCAGCATGGGTTGTTGATCCTATTTCATAAGCGCCCAACAGTCAGCTGCACCGGGGAGACAAAAATGCATTGACGATCAGAGGTAGATCTATAGGGAGAATGCCATGTGGTGCTATTGTTAGAGTTGCAGCCCGTCCCAGGAATAGAACTGGAAGAACAAAAGTGAGAGCAAAGGAAAGTGGTGCCTGGAGGTCCCAAGAGTTACCTTCTGCCCCCAGCATGCTGGGAAGACAGACAGAGCAAGTGTCTGGTAGCTTCTCCTATGGATTGGGAAATAGCTACTAGAATTTATCAGAGCTTTTGAAACCAGAGTGCTGTCACCTTTACAAAGGGCAAGAAAGGGTTACGTCTCAAAACCCAAGATTACCAGAGGGCAAGAAGAAAGAGGTAGGTGGAATTCAATAATATGGCAAAAGAAGAAACTAGAGAATTCTAAGATGGGGACATCTCTTCTTAATTGACCTGGAAGGTTTTCCCTTCCTGACACCAGCCATAGCAGTGGAGAAATGTCCTTCTGCCTCTAGAAGATGCCACAGCTTGGCTCACTCAACATTCACTCCTGCTTCTTCTCTCTCTGTTTTTTAAAGATTTTATTTATTTATTTTAGAAAGAGAGAGAGAGAGCACAAGCAGGGGGAGTGGCAGGCAGAGGGAGAAGCAGGCTCCGCTGAGCAAGGAGCCCAACCTGGGACTCGATCCCAGGATCCTGAGATCATGACCTGAACCAAAGGCAGATGCTTAATCAACTGAGCCACCCAGAGGTCCCTCACTCCTGCTTCTTTGAGGGCCTTTCTGTATTGAAGAGACTCAAATGTCAAAAACTGAACTTCTCAGAATCTCCTGCATCCAAGTAAAGGGGGTTTGGACATCACCATATCTTTCTGGGGCACATAATATAACCCACATCAGTCCTTCTTCCTTCAGAAGGAAAGATTGCTGCTCATTCTGAAACCTTACCGTGGTAATGGCTATGTAGTTTGGTGGTTGCTGAATTAACTGAAAAACATTTCAACTTTCACTCAGTAGAATGTGTCTCTCATCTTAATTTATCCTTTTGTAGCCCCTGAAACAACTCAGACCTTCAAAGAGCCCCTATGGTACTTGACACTGATAACTAAAAATACAATACTGAGAGAATATAAAGAAAAATTAAATGAACCAGGGGGCATACTATGTTCAGGAACTGTAGCACATGATATTATTAACACATTAATTTTTCCCCCAGTGAATCTATAGATTTAATGCAATCCCAAACAAAATCCCAGAATTTTCTTTTTTTTTTCCAAAAATTGACAGGTTGATCCTAAAACTTTCATGGAAATACAAAAGGCCAAAAAGAACAAAAGCAGTCTTGAAGAAGGTGAACAAAGCTGCATAATTTCCACCCTTGGACATTAAGACCTATTACACACTATGGTAATTAAGCTAATACAGAATAGAAGAGACACAAGAATAGACAAACTAACCAATGAAAAAGAAGGTCCAGATGGAGCCTTATATATACAGCCCCATGAAAACATTCTTATGACCTGGAGTAGGCCAAGATTTCTTAAATAAGACACAAAAGATACTGAACTTAAAGGGAAAACTGATAAATTGGACCGTATTAAAATTAATAAATTCTGCTCATCAAAAGTCACCATTAAGAGAGTAAAAAGATAATTCACATAGAGAAGTTAATTTTCATACATACAGATGATTCATATCCAGAATATATAAGGGAGTCTTACTAACCAGTAAGAAAAAGACAGATAACCTTATAGAAAAACTGGCAAAGACTGGATCCCAATGCTTCGCAAAAGAGAAATTCCAAATGGCTGGAAATGTTCTGAAAGTGTTCACCTTCACTAGTCATCAGGGAAATGCAAGTGAAAGCTACATCATGTCACTACATACCCATCAAACTGGCTAAAACAAGAAAGACAAGCAATATCAAGTACTGACAAAGATTTTGAGCAAGTGGAACCCTTATATACTGAAGACAATATAATTTCATACAACTACTTTGGAAAACTATTTCAGAGCATCTAGTGAAGTTGAACATACACAAACACTTCTGGGAGTCTGGTAATGCTCTGGACCTTCCTCTAGGTGTTGACTTCAGGAAAATTCATGAGCGGCATACTTCGCTACATGTACTTGTCTTTATGAATATTCTCTCCAAAAAGTTCTATTTTTTTCTTCTATAGCCCTCTTGGATACTGTGAAGCAAAAGTCCCTAAACTTGGAGGACCTACCTCATGAGGACTTTGCACCCTAGAGCAATTACCCCAGGTATCCCATTTTGGGTATCCCAAGAAGCAGACCCTGAGTCAGGGATATTTAGGCAGTAGACCCAAGAAATACTGATAAAGGAATAGGGAAGTGAGACAGAGAAGGGAAGGAAACAAATAAAGGACCCATTATCAAAACAGTTACAAGAGCAACCAAACTCAGTTCCAGAAAGTACTGTGGAAGACAGTAATGGGCAAGACAGCCAGTGTCTTATCACCAACTCCCCATCTGTCATGGGTTCAGAGATGTTCTCCAGTCCATTAACTCTCTCCAGCATTTCTGGTTTCCTCTGAAAGGAGGCTGAGCATGCCTCCAGGACCAGGAAGAAGTGTTTGGGCAGAATCTGTAAGCAGCCTTTGTTGTTTGGAGGAATGCCAAGGGATATGGGTGCTTCACTGGGAGTGTCTGCTTCAGTCTAGCATTTATATCAGTCAGATCCACTCAAACTACATGTTAAGTCCACTGTGTTCTTAAGACGGTGGCCACTCACAATTAAAAATAGAAAAGGGTTTCAATGTGTTAGTGGGACAAGATCCAAAGTCATCGCAGTTGGTCTCAAAACTAATTTCCATCTTCTCCCTGCTCCACCACCTGTTCTAGATTCCTCCCATCCTTGGGCAGCATTTCTGCTACTCTAGTTTACTTGCGGGGGGGGGGGGGGCAATCCAGGCCTTCATCCCTACAGAGATCTGAGCCCTTGTCAGGCTGTGGTTGTCCTTGTCAGGATTTGGTTGTCACAATTGTCTATTTACAGTAATCACCAATTATGGCAGCAGCAAGAGATACCTGGTGAATCTCCTGAGTTCCAGAGATACCCTTCTATCCCATTTTCCCCCCTATCCCATTATGTAGGAGCAACCCTATTTCCTCATGATAATCGGGGTCAATTATCACTAATATAGTAACTCCCTTACCTGCTGGACTACTGGCAAGAGGAGCCCGAAATGACCAGGAGGTAGTCATACCTTGATTTAGTGGTATCCTTTCCAGGTGTGCCCTAGAAGAAGAGGCCGTCACTCCCAAAAGAGCCTGAAGTCATGGAGATAGGAAGGAAATTCCCCGGTGGGTCACTGGGATTGACAGTAAGAGAGAGATGGATTCTACATCCACTCTTAATTCTATTTTTCAAGGACAGAGCAACATATAATAGCCATTGGTTCAAAGTACATATTGCATCTTGAAAGAAAGCACCCCAAACCCTCAGAATGTCATCTCCAAGCTGGTACATTAGCTGCCACTTGAAAGAACCATACCAAAATTTGGGCTGACAATCTCTGGCCAATTCAGGATAGCAGGACCAGTGGATCGTGGGTCACTTCCTTTGCAATAAAATTGGTCCCTTGTTCTAAGGTTACTCAAGATTCCAAGACTATACATCAGATACCAGGGAAGCCCTTGGAGGAATGAAATGTTTGAGGTACCACAGCTAGAAAGGGCAAACACATATCTAGAGTATATGTCTATAGCAATCCAGAAGAATGATTACTGTATTCTACAAATATATCAATGTAATAAAGGACAAAAAAGGCTGTGTAAACGTTCTAGATAAAGAAGACTAAAGAGGGCGCCTGGGTGGCTCAGGTGGTTAAGCAACTGCCTTCGGCTCAGGTCATGACCCTGGAGTTCCAGGATCAAGTCCCATATCGGGCTCCCAGCTCTGTGGGGAGTCTGCTTCTCCCTCTGACCTTCTCTCCTCTCATACTCTCTCTCTCTTTCTCTCTCAAATAAATAAATAAAATCTTAAAAAAAAAAAAAAGAGAAGACTAAAGACACATGACAATAAATGCTACACTTGATCTTAGATAGGACCCTATACTGGAGGGGGCAAAAACTAAAAAGGCTAATATTCGGATAATTGAGAAAATTGAAATGCTAATGGTAGAGACGATACAAGGACTACATAAATGTCAAATCTACTGAGGTTAACAGTACAGTTTCGAAGAGAAGATTTTTATTCTTAGCAAATATATACTGAAGTATTTAAGGGTACATGGCAATGACATAGGCAACCTATTCTCAGATTATTCAGGAAAAAAACAATATTATGAATACAGAGAGGAGGGTAAGGGCAGAGAGAGGCAGAGAGCAAATGATGAAGCAAATGCCAACAAACGAGGTGAATCTGGGTCCAGGATAAACGGGCTCTGTACTTTCTCTTGCATCTATTCTGTAAGTTTGAAATTATTTCCACATAAAAGATAAATTACTTGAGTTTAGCAAACAAACCCTCACAGACAACTTACTATACTGCAAGCCTGGGGGATACAAGTGTGACAAAGACCCGGCCACTGTCTTTCAGGAGCCTCAGTCTAGTGCCTCAGACAGCCCCTGAGTTCAGAGAGTTTGTCTCAATCTTGCATTCATTTAGGACCAAAATTCCTCTTTAATTCATAGCAAAGGACATTACCCCTCTCCCATTTTATCAGCCCCTTCTCCCTGGCCTAACATCTTGAATTGTCCCTATAACACCCTATTACATGTGGGCAAGAAAACCTCCCACATACCAGAATCTCATAAACCCCAAACAGCAGGGCTCAGCATACAGGAACCAAGCTTGTGGTCCTGATTTGAGAACCACACTCCATTATAGCCTCAGGTCATGACCTTTTAGGTCAATTGCCTTTTTTTTTTTAAGGGAGAGAAAGAATCTTTTTTTTTTTTTTTTAATTTTATTTATTTATCTGACAGAGAGAGAGATTACAAGCAGGCAGAGAGAGAGGGGAAAGCAGGCTCCCCGCTGAGCAGAGAGCCCGATGCGGGGCTCGATCCCAGGACCCCGAGATCATGACCTGAGCCGAAGGCAGAGGCTTTAACCCACTGAGCCACCCAGGCGCCCCCAGGTCAATTGCCTCTTAGGCTGCCCAGAATCTAGAGACCTGAAAGCAAGAGCAGGTGATTCACCTGGACATCAGAGGCATCCAGAGGCTGGGTTGTCTGAAGAAAGGCTGACCCGCCCAAGTTGGATCCCTGGGCTGGCTTGTTACTGGGCTTCCATCTCCTTCTGGGGGCCCAGTTACAAGAGAAAGAAATGTTCAGATCTCCCACTCAGCTCATCTGCATCTTAAAGAGGAGCCACCTTGCCACACTAACTGGATTTGTCTTTATTGTGGTCATTACCAGGAGGTTATTGGAAGCCAAGTAAATCAACGCTTACTGATTTGCTACTTCCACACCTCTAACTTAGAGTAGTGTTCTACAGACCAACACTGAATTATGTGCCCCTGTCACGCCTCAAAGAATGAGGCCCTTCTCTCCATGGAGTTGCAGCAAGTGATATGACTGGGTGTGAAACCTGAAATAGGCATTTGTCCAAAAGGATCGTTTGCTTTAAAATGGGGTTTATCACAATGATGTCATGGGTACTGAGCTTCCCTCTAGAACTTAAGTCATAAGCTACTCTGCAGACAGCATGTTTACTATAACAGGAGGGTAGTCTTTTCCTAAAGCAGAAGTGGGCCTCAGCACTGGCCTCTACACCTGTAGATTGTGTTCAAAGCCATCTAGATCTCAAAGGGGCTCATGATCATTGCCAGTGGAGCCTGAACTCTGCAGATTGCACTGTTATCGGTTGCATCTTCTTGAAGAACCTAAGGTTCTGTACCATGCCAATCTGGTACAACACATCATGACTCTTCCCTACTGTCAAAATTTTTGGATCTCTATTTCCCCACCTCCCACCCACATCTTAACTCTAAAATCAAGGTACACCTGTTACTAAGGGAAATATAAGCACACTCATTGTATGTACACATGAAAACATGTTCCTCCTCCTTTTAATCCAAGACCTACTTAAACTTTGCCAAAATTCCTAAGATCATGGGTTATAACTTCTGTTTATTTTGTCATTCTTCTGCTTCCACTATCCCAAGTCTTAAGTGAAGATAAGGACCTCATGTGGTCAATTTTACATGTCAATTTGGCTAGGCTGAAGGCTACACAGATAACTGGTAGAACATTATTTCTGGGTGTGTCTGTGAAGATGTTTCTGGAAGAGATTAGAATTTGGATTGGTAGATCAAGTAAAGATAACCCTTCCCAATGCAAGTGGGCATCTCCAATTCACTGAGTGTTTGAATGGAATAAGCAGGTAGAGGATGGACAAACTCTTCTTGAGCTGGGATGTCTATCTTCTGTCCTTGGACACTGGAGCTCCTGGTTCTTGGGCCCTGGAATTCTGGGACTTACACCAGTGCCCCCCACTCTTTTGTTTTCAGGCCTTTGGCCTTGAACAGGGAATTATACCATCGGCTTCCCTGGTTCTCAGGCCTTTGGACTGGGTCTCAGTTATACCACTGGCTTTCCTGGTTCTCCAGCTTACAGATGCAGACTGTGGGACTGTTCGGCCTCCGTAATCATGAGAGCCAATTCTCATAATAAATCTCTCTGTATAAATTTCTACATATCCTATTGGTTCTGTTTCTCTGGAGAACCCTGACTAATACACTTAGGCAGCCCCGAGTATTGCATGTCAAATGCTCTGCTTTCAGTGATGGCTGGTTCTCTGCTGCTCTTCAGTCAGGTCCCACCAGGGCTGTGACAGGGCACAAAGCATGACTGCAGAACAGTAGTCCCCACCACAGTAACTGTCACAGAGCTGCTGCTTCTGGTTCCAGTACTACCACGGCTAAAGAGCTGCCATACCCCAGATGATGTCAGAGCACTGTGCAAACATGTCCATTTAAACTCTATGGTAGGGGCACCTGGGTGGCTCAGTCAGTTAAGTGCCTGCCTTTGGCTCAGGTCATGATCTCAGGGTCCTGAGATCAAGCCCTAAGTTGGGCTCCTTGCTCAGTGGGGAATCCGCTTCTCCAGCTGCCTGCTGCTCCCCCACTCTTGCGCTCTCACTTTCTTGCTCTCTCAAATAAATAAATAAAATCTTTAAAAAATAATAAAAAATAAACTCAGTGGTATCAACCGATATTCCCAAACATTTCATTTCATTGCCAGACCCCTCTGCCTCCCTTAAAAATAACTGAGGGACCCTGAGAACTTTTGTATCTATGTATTATATCTACCAGTATTTTCCATAATAGAACTTAAAACTAAGAAATGTTTAAAAATAGCTACTTATTTACTTAATAATGAAAATTTTCCATTACTCAAATGACTATATTTTTCAATCAAAAAATTTTTGTTTTATTCAATATTTATTTAATATCTTAGTTTTATTATTCAGTTTTATTATAGTTTCACTTTTTTTTTTTTTTTTGCAAAAACTCTTAAATGTCTGGCTTAAAACACCTGAATTCTCCTATCTGCTTCCGTATTCTATCAGTTGCCACACCAACCATCACGTAGCTTCTGGAAAACTCTACTACACACTCATGGGAGAATGATAATGAAAGAGGCAAATATGTCCTAGTATCATCGTAAAGAATAGTTTTGTCCAGAGGGTGGGTACTAAAAGTTCCTGGATTGGTGCAAAGACTCACCAGCTAATTGGTGTGATGTGCCTTCTACAATAGTAATGCTAGTTATTTTAGTACGCCTGTTTTATAGATAGAGAAACTGAGATAGAGAGGTTGAACAATTTGCTGAGGGTCACAATGATAGAGAGTAAGTCTTATTATAGAAAGTGGGTCATAACGAGAGTATCAAAATAGTTTCATCAGAATTTGAATCCAAGTCTTAGTCATAAGGTATACCAGGTGTTTTCCATCCCTGCTCTTTTTCTCCATCATCAGGTACTAATGCAAGTCAAGAGAATGGAGCTAAGGTCAAATGTTCTTTAGAAGAACACCCCTTAGAAGGGTGAATTGCTAGTACCTCGTCTAATGTAACTAAGAGAACATGACAAATGTGTTAATGTGACATCTGAAGACCCACTTCCCTGCCAAGGCTAGCACTGCACATCAACCTCAGGATGCTCAAACTGTAAAAGATCTTCGATGTGGTAAGACTACACCCAGATGTGCCAGATGAATCAGCAGAAACCCACAGAAACTGCTGGAACATCAGATTTCCCCAAGCATGGATTCCAAAAGAGATGCTTTAAAAAATTAGTTATGCATCCTTTCTACTTATTTTCTCCTCCTTCGACACCTGGTAGCTTCCCAAGGGATGACCAAGAGCCCCACTGAGCCCACAGAGGCCACAGCAGGGCTGGTGTGACTCCTCGAATGCTGAGAGCATAATCCTCCTTCCCTCAGCCAGCCATGGGTGACTTCTGATGCCCTCTTGATATGTTCTCCCTGTCAGGCTCTGTCACTCTCCTGGTTCCTCTCTCGCCCTTCTGGTCTTTCTTTCTAGTCCTCTTCATGGAAACTCATGGAATTTTAAACTTAGATCCAAGTCTCCAGCTATAGCTTCAACCTCTCTGTGAGCTTTAGACATGCGTCCCCAAGAGGGCACTTGCACACTTTTCCTCAGCTCCTCCACATGCACCTGGTTGTGACCAAAACAGGCCTCTCATTAACTACACAGTTATCAAAGTATGAGGGATTTTAATCTTTCCACTCTGTCCAAATGCCTGCGACGATCTTCTAATTCAGGACATCCTCGCTCGCATGATCTATCACAGTAGCCTTCTAACAGGCCCCCTGCCTCTGATCACTTCCTTATTTAATTAATTCCTTGTGAGTTCCCACCAACGGCCAGGCACAGGCTCAGCAGATGAAAGCTTACACTCTAGTCCTCTTTCAGTTCACTATCCACACTGCAAGTAGCATGGTCTAGTCTAAGCCCTTTTCTGCCTGAGGTAGTATAGGAAACTAGTTATGTGTATGGGATTTGAAGACAAATCCCTGCTGTTCTGGTCACTGACTGCATAAACCATAGAAGGCTGACTTATCAGTATTTTGGTTTCCTCTTTTGTAAAATGGAGGACAGCAATTCCAAACTCATGAAGTTATTTCCAGAATTAAATCTGGAAACAGTACATTATAGAGCAAAAAGTGAATACTCATTAAATGGCCATTATTATTCGTTACTTAAAACACTTAAAAGCATGCCATCACCAACAGAAAGTATTCTGAGCTCCCTAGAATGGCATTCCAGGCTTGCCCACCTGTGTGTCCTCAGCCTTGTCACATCCCTCTACATCTGTCACAATCACGGTGCCCACCCAACCCTGTGGCTCTCGTAAACCAATCTCTCTTCTTAGAATGTTTATCTCACCTCTGTCCCGCATGTTCTCTCTTCCCAATGCCCTAGGCGTTCTTCCTGTGTGGCACTGAGCCTGAATGCATAGGTACAGCTGCAATGCAGTGAAAAGATCACACGTGTCTAAGCTGCCTGGTTGGTAAAAAGCTGCTGCCCCAGGACCACCAAGTGCCCCCACCTCAACCACCCTAAACTCCCTCTCCCCACAAGGCTCCTTAGCCAGAGTGGGGTTGGAGAGTGGTAAGGGAGGTGACTGTCCTGGTGACAGTTCTGGCACCCAGGTGGGCAAATGTCCTCATGCCTCCAG
Organism: Potos flavus; assembly: GCA_028534135.1. NCBI lineage: Eukaryota > Metazoa > Chordata > Mammalia > Carnivora > Procyonidae > Potos > Potos flavus. The sequence goes on from CM052897.1 coordinate 101,573,707, forward strand.
GTAGGAACCCCTACAGCCCCTGAGAACACAGCCATCCCCTGCCAGCCAGTGCATCAACTTCACCTGTCCAATGTGGGAATTCTGGCCTCATTGGGATACCCTACAGGTCGATGCATGTTTGGACCAGCATCCCCATCCCCAGCTCCTCAGGCTTGGCACTATTCAATCACTTAGCCCGTCACACTGAAGTTGCCTGTTTGCCTTCTTCCTATAACCAAACTATGGGCAGGATCAGGGTATGGAAGGGGTTCAATCCACTGCACACCCCAGCACCAAGCCCATACATCATACATCAGCAGCACTGGTCAAAACAATGAAATCCGGGGCGCCTGGGTGGCTCAGTGGGTTAAAGCCTCTGCCTTTGGCTCAGGTCATGATCTCAGGGTCCTGGGATCAAGCCCCGCATCGGGCTCTCTGCTCGGCGGGGAGCCTGCTTCCCCCTCTCTCTACCTGCCTCTCTGCCTACTTGTAATCTCTCTCTCTCTGTCAAATAAATAAATAAAAATCTTTACAAAAACAAACAAACAAACAATGAATTCCCTGTGAACTGGCCAAGCTCTCTTCCTCCACTTAGGTAACTGGGAGTTAGCTGTCTAGATTCCAGAAACAGATAAGGAAAGGGGCGCATGCAGATATAAGAAGGTCGCATGGAGCTGCTCATGCCTCCAGTTCCTCCCCTCCCTTTCTGAAGACAGAGGACCCTTCCAGCAGGACTGACAGCTGCTTCCCGTCAACTGAGCCCTCAGGAGGTGCCACCCACACAGCCACGCCACCAAACTGAACAGGCCCAGCACCGCATCATTAATCCTAAATAGAAATAAAAGCCATCATCTGGTGCTGAGCTTTCGCCATCCCATCCAATTTAAATAATACTATCTCCAGGCTTGTCGGCACATTCCATTTTAATGGAGCTCAGCCCGCTATTTTAGGGATAGATAGAGGTATCTGCAGTTTTCAAATTAGCCTCCAGTGCTCGTCATTAAATCATCAAATCTTTCCCTACCAAAACTCATATACCTTAATGTTGAAATATTTCCTGTTTTATTATCTCCAGTAAACAGCCAATTTCCCCTGAACAGAGTCAGCTTCCACTCAGTGATCTGCCCCCCAGCCTCGCTAGTCAACTGTGCTCCTTCCTCCTTCAGGACGCAGTGCCAGAGCCTCTTACCAATGGTAGGGCCTCCATTCCTGGCCAGCTTTGATCTTCACAACTATGGTTCCCTGTGGACAAACTGCAACTGTGCACAGAATATTTAGGGAGAATATCATAGACAAGTTGACTGCTATTCACCAAGTTTCTGCTACAGTGCACTGGAGGACAAAGTGCTTCGGTGCCAGACAGACCAGAGTTCAAATCCTGGCCCTGGTGTTTACCACCTGTGTGACCTCAGGCAAATTGCTCATCCTCTCTGAATTCCAGTTTCCATTTCTGCAAAAATTGAGCTAATTGTACTCATCTTGCAGACTTTTTGGTGTAAAGATTAAATGAGATAACCTACATATAAAGTGCCTGGTACATAATAGGCCTTAGATAAATGCTAGTTCCCCTTCCATTCCTTCTTTTCAATTCCAGTGGCATTAACTGGTATAATTAACATATTACTGAGCAGGTTAGACTCTTACCCAAATTGAGAGTCTCTGGCGCATGCTGCTTGGTTAACAGGTGAGGTAGATGAGGCCTCTTGACACTAACCCTCTCCTAAAACATAAGAATTTGTGGCCAAGCATACTCTCCCTCTCCCTCTTGACTATACTGTGACCTAACTCCTCCATTAGCGTTGAGAACCTTGACATCCACCAGAGAGATTCTGCTTGAGGTCTGCCACATATGGTTGCACAGGCTGTGCACTGCACAATTAAGGAAGTATATTCATACCTAAAACTAAGTAAATAGCACCTCTGGAATTCTGATACATGGATCCCCGGATTTTTCCAAGAGGAGAAGGATGCACCTTCTCTTCTTAGGTAGAGCTAAAAAGAGGGACAGATAGTTCACACCGGCAGCCAGGTGTCATGCTGCAGAGAGCTTACTAGAATGCTGGCCTCAGAAAACAAAATGGAAAGTGAGTGGCTTCTGCTAGCTATTAAGCTGGGAAAGAGCCAGATTGTAACCACCCAATTAGTAAGCAGTTATGAAAACTTCACTCTGAAACACCATGATAGATTGTTGCAATAATGGGCCCTAATTTTTTCACACTTCCCTGTCTCCATGCCTTCAGGCATCTCCTCTCACACTGGCTCTGGGGTTGGCCGTGGGACTTGCTTTGGATAACAGGGCAGTAGAAAACTGTTACAGAAGCAAGGACTAGAGGCTGCTAATTCCTCTTTGGTACTCTTGGGCCCTTGCAACCAGTCTGTTAGCAAGGCCAGGCCAACCTGCTAGAGGATGAGCCACCACTGGAAAGGGACCCCAGTCAGCTAGCTGCCCAAGGTAGGGTTGTAAGGAACCAGCCCTCCCCAGCTGGCCCTCCAGCTAACCACAGACACATGAGTGACCCCAGCTGAGATCAGCAGAGCCCAGCTTAGATCAGAATTGCCCAACTAAGCTGAGCACATGTTGCCAACCTGCAAAATGATGAGTTCAATAAACAGTTATTACTTTAAGTCAACAAGCTTTAAGGTAGTTTGTTATACAGCAAAAGCTAACTGATGCAGGTACATGGTAGGCTTTGCAGAGGACTCCTGAGACTAAGTAAAAGAAGAAAAAATTTACCGAGCCCATAATCCAGTTGAGGACAAAGATTTGTGCATGTAAAGAAGCACATTGGATTATGGCTAAGAGTCAAATGAGGTTTAAGCACTCAGCGAGGGGAAACTTGAATTGTCCTTGAGAGATATCACTTACTCAACCCAGCAAACATTTACTGTGTGTTTACAGGGCCCGACATTACACTGAAGGCAAACTCTGTGTATAACACTGTCCCATCACCACATCTTCTATGTCAGGGCAGGGCTGTCACCTCTGTTTGCAGATGAGGTTAAGTAACTTGGCCAAATTCACACAGGAATAAAATGCAGAGCCAGAATTTGAACGCAGGCAGTCTCACTCCAGAACCCATAGTCTTCATCAATAGTTGTCCTAAATTCAGGAGCAACATAGGCAAAAACCCTCTAGGGCCATTCTTGTACTCTGCCTGTCAACTGTGAGACACATCCATACAGTAGCAGCCCTGTAATTACCTAAATAGTTTATACTCATCTCATTCTTCCTGCCAATGAAAGCAAATCCTGAAGGGATCGTTTTTCCCACTTATTGCACCAATTCTTGGGGTGGCAGGTAAGGACTGGCACAGAATGGGAGCTAAGTGTCTGGTGGTGATGGTAGCCACGGGGGGAGGCGGGGGAGGGCCTCCTCTCTCCTCCTGCAATGCTTCTGTCATTCAGGAAGCCAGATGGGGAAAGGGAGGTAGTATCATAAGTGTAAGAGGGAAGGGGCAAGGGCTATATGCAGAAAACAAGGAAAAGGAAATAATACCAAAATCTTTCCCTTATAAATTTCTGAACTAGCAAAATTTTTTTAAATGTATTATCTTTAATCTGAGAACATAACTAGATCTGGTTTCTACTTCTGTCTGTGCTCTGTGGGAAATACAATTTTACTTCTTTATTTCTATAAATAGAAGGGATAAACATAATGTACTCACATGACTTTGGGAGGGGAGCTTTGTGCATATTGATGAGCCTATGTTTGAAATGTGCTTAGAAATTCTAAAAAATGGAAGACCAGAAATGCAAGAGCAGTTAGTATGTGTTGGGCAGTTACCAAAGCACCAGGAATTGTGCTAATTGCTCTTCCTACATTTTGCCAGTTGATCCTCTTAACAGGGCTATAAAGAATGGACTACCAGTTTCCTCATTTTAAGATGGGAAATTGGGACTTATTGAGAACAAATAACTTATCTGACATCACACAGGTGGTCACTTTCAGCCACTCTGTAATAGATTTAAACACATGATATCAAGCTTGAAGGAGGTTTTCAATGATTCCAAAAACATGTACCAAACAGACAGGAAGGATAAGGAGATATTCATTCAAATGTATTGTGCAGACTAGAAACATTCACAGGCTAACGTCAGGGTTCCTAGCTTGAGACAGAGTTAGTCAAGGGATGTTAGATATTGAGAAACACAGTCCCAAACCACCAAGAATAGTACACAGCGAAGTAAAAACCCAGGTTAACGGGTATTGGATTTAGCGGCATGGAACGGAAAACCCTTGTAGTGACTTAAACTAGGTCATAAATGTATTTCTCTCTTACGTAAACATAAACACTTAAGTCTCTTCCCTCTACTCACCTCTACATGTGTTTTCCATCTGGTCCAAGTTAGATACAGTAGGTCTAGCTGTTGTATTTGCGTTCCAGCCATCAGGAAGAAGAAAAGGAAGAAAAAAGCACACTCCCTCCCTTGAAGGGCACTTCCTGGAAGTTGCGCACATCACTTACACTTACATCCCATTATCCAGGACTTAGTCACATGACTGTACCCATGCACAAAGCAGGCTGGGTAGTATCATCTGTTCCAAGAGACCATATGCTAAGTAAAAATGGGAGAGTAGATAAAGAGAGAAAGGATATTCATAGCACAATGAGCACTATTTGTCATAGAAAGACAAATAAGGACGTTTATGACTGGGTCACTTCTACTGTCTTTGACATCGTACCAACTCCAGGCCAACAACTAATTACTGCTCCTCTGAGTATCAGAGCATCTAGTACTTTGCTTTCCTGTAAAGTACAATGTGTTGTCACCAGCTCTTTATTCACCTGCCTCTTCCTGCACAAACACCTCCGGGGCAGCTCCTAGGTCTTCACTTCTCCCTCTGGAGCCCCCAACCTAGTCCCCATAAGACGCAGGTTGGTGTCCAAAATTTATATAATTATCAGAACTCTTTGCACCTCTACATGCCATTGTCAGAAGCCAAGCTGTGAGCCACTGGGGCCTAGACACAGTTGGGTGCATCTTCCTTACTTCAAAAAAATCTTTTTTGTGTGTGGGAATAATACATTTGCATGACTCTAATACTGAAACTCTAATAAAGGAACACACTGAAGTGTCTTGCATTTTGTCTTTTATCTACTCCCTTCATTTTGCCCCCCAAAATAACCATTTTTATTAATTTCCTTTCCACCTTCTAGTGCTTCTTTATGCATATGTAAGCAAATATGAATACATACTTATTTTCCTCCATTTCTCACACAAGCATTAGCACCACTCTGCTTCTTTCTCTCTTCCACTGAATAACGTATACTAGCCTTCTTACTGTGTCAGTAAAGAGCACATCCTGACTCCTCTTTAAATGGCATAGGCTCTACTGTGTGGATGTGGTGCTGAAGATGTTATTTTGTTTGTTTTTTGAAGATATTATTTTATATACTGGGAAGTAAACCTATAAAATAATTTCCAAAAGTGGGAATTCTGCATGAAAGGGCAAATTAATTTGCCATTTGTGTAGCTGATGTGGCATAGCATTCTTAAACTCAAAAAACAAAACAAAACAAAACTAAACTAAACCTGAAGGTTATCTTCTGTACACTTAAAAAAACCATCTTTTCTAAGTAAATACACCATAAAGATAGCTTTGGCAAATTATGTCATTGTCAGTGGAATGTTATGTCACGTTCACAGTGGACCACAAGAAGCACCAGGTGTGAAAAATCACTCTGGCTTTGTTCTTTTTACAAACACAGTGCATCTGAACCCAGTGATTTTCTTGGCATTTACAAAAAGGCCATTTCTGCCTGGGGTTTGTACCACTACAAAGCTTTTAATGGAGCTATAGACAAAATGACAAATTCCCCACACTGGAGGCACTTTCTTGGAAGCAAGCAATGCAGCCACACATGCCACTCTGGGAGCTTTGAAAACATCATAGCATATCAAATTGCTGGGCCATCTGTAGTTTCCTGTCTGTGGGTGGGAAGGGACAGGAGCTGCCTCTCTGGACCTCAGCAAATGTGCTAGGGCTAGGCTGTGGCCCATGTCCATCTGCATCTACCCAACAGATACTCTTCTGTGAGCTTAGAGTTCCTGCCTCCTGTCCGAACAAGCACAGAGACTCCCAGCTCAACATCCTCCTGACAAAAGTTGGTCTTCGGGGAGTGCATACATTCAGTAGCATGTTCAAATTCCCAAAAGACCGAAGCTGAACATGTGTTGAGATCTAGAAAGATGTAAGGAGAGTCAGTGCCTCTAACCCTGCCACAAACAAGCCTTAAACCCACAAGTTTGAGTGCTGCAGCCTTCATGGGCAAACACAAGGAATGTTTTCCTCTCCCACTACTTCCACCACCCTGTCCTAGTTGGTTTGTATTCGACATCAAAGCTAGATGATAGTCACTTTCAAAATATTTCATTTCCGTAGTGACCTAATGGCTGATATTTTATTTTATCACAGAATGATATATATATCACAAAACATATTTAGAAATATAAATGTTTATATTTACACATACACTTATACCTATATATGGTCTATACACTCACATCACACACATATATATATATAATCTTATTATATATATAATTTTTTTATTTTTTATTTTTTTATTTATATATATAATTTATTTATATAGATAGATAGATAATTTTCTTTATGTGTCTTTTATGCTGATCACTGCATGGTCTTTCTAGAAAGTACAAGACTATAACGTAATAAACTCTCCCTCTAGCCCTAGATACATTTTCCCTTCAGGGTATATTTTTGTAGTAAAGAGAAGGTGAGTGACAAAATGACAACGGCTGTTAACACAGCTGTGAAGCCCCTGAGATGATGTTGGTAAAGGAAATACCAATGAGCAGTTCAGGGTCTGCAGCTGGACTAGAAGAACCCAGGACTGGAGGTGCAAAGTCCTCAGTTCCAGTTCTTTCTTCCTCCCACGGCAGCCCCGAGACCTGTGGAGGAGTGTCTCTGTGACACAGCCCGTTTTCTGGCCTGATGAGAGCCTAGATGCAGTCTGGTGTGACAATATCCACATCTCATCAAAGCTGAAGCAGCTTGCCCTCCTAGGCAACGTAGGAACACGGAAAGGGGCAAACACAAGAAGATGACTCTATGCATTCTGATGGTATTCCAAATCACAGTTGCCTGAAGCCAAGAACACCAAAGCTTCCAACTTGCCTTCCTCAGAGACTTCCGTGATTTGAGCCAAATTAACAGTCAGATATGAACCGTTATTTGGATGAATGCAGGGCAGTGGTTCTCTGGAACCCACTCTAAAGTCAGATTTTGCTATCTGCAAAAAGACAGAACTGATAATAAAACCCTGTATCTGTTTCACAATATAAATAACCAACCATGCCCAGCTCTTACCACAATCATTGCTACTGAACTATTTACATTGATCTGATCTGTGCACCAGGGACACTGGAGTGCCACGATCAATTTGGAATGTAACAAAAGTTCTAAGTCCAGCAATTTCCTGTATTCTTTAAGCAAAGGGTGCCAGAACTAAATTTCTGTACCACCTCACCAACTGTCCCTGGTTGCTAATCCACTGCTCTGTCTCAGCACCCTCTCTGACTTGCTGTATCAGCATCATGTGATCTACTTCCAGAAGTCCTCTCCTTTCAGGACTTTTTGTGTGCTGCGTTCCCCAGATTCCCCTTCTCCCTGACTGGCTGCTCTTCCACCTCTTTGGAGGGATCTTCCTGAGTCTCTCCATGTGAGATAGTATTTCCCAGTCCTACAGTCTGAATGAAGCCAATCTGTATACGGAGGCCCTCAAATTCCTGTCCCACCCCTGGCTTCTGGGTAACAGGCTCACAGCCCAACTTTGCCTCTTGAATGTCTCCACCCAGACAGCCAAGGGGCCTCTAAGACTTCAGACGTTCTACATGGCGTGTTGATTATTCACACCTTACCTGGATGTTCCATTGTAGTAAATGATGCCACCCTCCACCCAAACTGCTTAAGTTCAACTTCAGGGGCATTCCTGGATCCCTCTTTATCCCAAACTGCACACTGAATTGAACAACAGGCCCTGTCTACTCTGCCTCGAGAACACTTCCCAACCTCATCCATCCCTCCCTGTGCCTGTGGCTGCCACCCTAATGCAAGCCGCCAATGGGTCTGCTCTGAACAATGGCCTCTGCCTTCCAACTGAGCTCCCCAGCTCTGACTCCTACTTCCCTTCAATTCATTCTCTCCTCAGTAGGACAGTGATGTTTTTACAGTGCAAACCAGGTCTCTCTTATGCTTAACCCTTTCAGTTGCCCCTAATCACCGTGAGACTAAAGCTAACATTCACAAGTACGTTAAGGACACTGCGATCTAGAGCCCACCTCCTCTGCTTCCCCTCATATGTCCCTGTTTCTTGCCTTGCTCTAGCACAAACCCATAACCCTCCCAGGCTCTCTAGATTTCCAGTGTCCTCTGTCTGAGCATCTGTCCCATTGGTTCCTCACTAGCAGACCCCAGCTCATCCTTCCGGCTCAGCATCACTTTATCAAATGGCCTGTCCTGGCCACCTCTGCTAATATGCTATGTCACATTGCCCTGTTAATTCATTCTCTTCACTGCATTTAACACCAGCAAATTATCTTGCTTGTTTGTTACTTGTTGGTTGCTTGCCTCCTCCACCATGTCCGCTCCGACAGAAGGAGTCTTGTTTCTCTCATTCACTGCTCTATCTCCAGGGCCTAGCACAGTGCCTCGCACATAGTAGGTGCTCAATAAGTATTTGATGAGTGAATAAGTAATGTCAGGTACCTAAAAAAAAAAAAGCCAGGTCTTCTTTTGTTCTTCCTCCTCACATTATATCGTGGGCATTTCTTTCAGTAAACTCTCCTAGTATCTCATTAAATGGTGCTTCTTATTTATGTGGTGAAGATAAATGGGACAGTTTACTCTTGAGTGTACATTGTAATAGAGCCATTAGTAGTTATTAATCACATACCCCTAAACCCCCTTTACAGCCCCAGGCAGTCTAATGGAGAGCATCAGTCACACCCCGAAGGGCATTCCTACTTCACATCGGAAACAGAAAATGTGAAATGAGTCCACCTACCAAGTTGCATGTACAAGCCCCACAAAACAGAAAACAACCCCAAGCCGGTCTCTCCTGTCTCCCTGAACCAGCCTTGACCTGGGCAGCTGAGAAGTGGTTCCCAGTGGCTCCCTGGGGAGATGGCAGGTGGCTCTGACCCCACTCTTTGGCTCCTGTCCTCTGAGAGGCCCTGGTTACCCCACAAGGTTCCCAGTGGCCACTCTCGCCTACTCACATGTGCTTTCTGGTGTTTTCATTTCTGCCTCCTCCAGTGTTCTCACCGCTGCTTCAATGCAGGCTCTCCCCAGCCCTCACCTAGCTGTCCACGTTGCCTCTGGTACCTCATCCACATGCATCCAGAATTACCTTCCTAAGGGACAAATGGGACCTTTTCCCTCACCTCGGGTCAGTTTCATATGTGTTGAGTAAGCTGCAGTGCATACAAAGGAGGAATCAGACATTCTTGTCTTGAAGGAGGGCAGTGTGAGGAGTGCAACCGGCTTCCTCCACAATCTTTCTCAAGCAGCCCTTGCTCATTTATCCTGCCTGGTTCCAGCCACGTACCTGTCCTCTGCTCCAGCCACACGGCCAACCAGGGTCACTCCATTCACTCTGCCCCTCGTTCCCTTGTGTCCTTAAAGCCTCAGTCCAAACCCCATCTCCTGATTGCACCAGACTTTTAATCTGGTGTAAGTCCCATTCCTTCTCTGATGTCTAATTGTTCCTGGACATAATTCCTACTAAAGCTCTTTTCCTGTCACTTTTATTGTGCATTTTATTTAAATGGCTTATTTTCTTATTTATCTACTCCACAAGTGATACTTCTTGAGGACAAGTCTGTATTTCAATCACTTTTCGACCCAGGAGTCTTGCACAGGGCCTGGCAGGCAGCACCCCTCAGTAAGAGCTATACTTGGTACATGAGCAGCAGCTCGGCAGAGTGCAGCAGTACAGGTTTCCCTCAGGTAGGTCGCCCCTGCAACCCAGCTAGAGTCCTTTGGTTACTTCAAGCATGTGCCTGAGCAGGAGAGATCCCAGCTCCCCACTCAGGTAGAAAATATCATGGCTCAAGCTTTCCAAATCATTATTCCTAAGCCTGCCTTCAAGATGAAAAACACCAGATCCACATCACAGGTTCATTAATTCTGTACCAGGTAAACCTTTTCAATATGATACTGTTGTAATTGCAAGAAAAGCATTTGTGTTTTTCAATAAAAACCTGCTACCCCTGTGTATGTCTCTTGGGAGACTATCACCATGGCATGATTGGCATCAGAGGTGGTAGATTCTCCTGTGAGTGCACCACAGACAGCCTTGAGCTTCCCTCCCTTGCCTTCTAGATTCCAGGCAGCCAGGCCCCTGCTCCAGCATTCCACCTGAGGAGTCATCAGCCACCAGGTCATGACTTGGAAGGAGAAGGGAAAGAAAGTGGAACTGCTCTGCATAAGAAAGTAGGGTGCATTTGAGAATGTTGTATTAAGCAGAACAGAAAGAAACTCCAAAACAGGGGCGCCTGGGTGGCTCAGTCATTAGGCCTCTGCCTTTGGCTCAGGTCATGATCCCAGGGTCCTGGGATCAAGCCCCGCATCGGGCTCCCTACTCAGCAGGACGCCTGCTTCTCCTTCTCCCACTCCCCCTGCTTGTGTTCCCTCTCTCGCTGTGTCTCTGTCAAATAAATAAATAAAATATTTAAAAAAAAAAAAAAAACAGGAGAAAGGAGGAGAGCTAGGAGATGAAGAGTCCCAATTTGAATAGAGAATCCTAAGAAAACAACAGTAAGCAAGACTTGGCCAATGGGCAATTTCCTTGAGGCAGGAAATGATTTTTAAGACCGTCATGTTGACAGGGCAACCATGTCATCTTCTCTGCACTATAATCCCATACCGTGACCCCAAACACAAAAGCAAGCGTGTGCAGCCCAATGTTAGATGCACACGGGTAAGCACAGATGCGGGACCACAGCAGGGCAAGCTTGGTTGGCAAGAAAAACAGGAGCCATGGAAACAACCACCAAGAACAGTAAGACCAGCTTCATTCTGTGAACCTGTGAAAAATTACTTTTGTTAATGAGCAAAAAGATAAAGCATTAAGAAACTTATTTTGGGGGGCACCTGGGAGGCTCAGTCTGTTAAGCATCTGACTCTTGATTTCAGCTGGGGTCGTGGTCTCAGGGTTGTGAGATCTGGCTCCACACTCGGTACACAGTCAGCTTGAGATTCTCCCTCTCCCCCGGTTTGTTCACTCATCTCTCTCTCTCAGTCTCTCAAATATATAAAATATTAAAAAAGAAACTTATTTTCTAAAATTATTAACTTCCAGAAACTTTTCTGTTGGAGATTATTTCAGTAAGAATGAGGTATCCCACCCCTACCTGGAAGCAGCCTAGATTTCCAACCCAGAAGCAGAGCTGCCGATAAGTGGTTTTGGATACAACATTCTGCACTTCTCTTAACCCTGTAGTTTCCAAGGAGACGGACAGGACTGAGTCTGTCTGCTCCTTAGCCCAGTCTGATGTTAATTTCCTTACACACAGCCCTACTTTGCTTTGAAGTTTGTGTTATTTGATTTTAGCTAAATCCTACCATTTCCCCAAGTCCTGTTATAACCTAGCAGCTTCCTCTGTTTGATGAGGTCCTCTGTGGTTCCCCTGGAGCCCTCCTCCATGCTGTAACAAGTCAGCAAATCTCACTGTGAACTACACACTTATCCTTGGTGATCTCTGGCTTTATTATTTCCAACATTCCAAGGAAAGCAATCCCTGAAGGTACACAGGAATACTGTGGAAGATGAGGAATTCCCTCATACAAGAGAAAAGAAAGGATGTAAGACTTATTATATGTGATAATAGTATTGTATTAAAATATAACAGGGAGTTTTAGAGTCTGACAGTCCTGGGTGAGATTCCAGCTCCCTAGCTTACTAGCAGGGCATCACTCAATTTGTCTAGTTTCTTTATTCTGGGGTGTTGTGAGGATTCAATGAGATAATGAGTGAGAAATGCTTATTACAGTCCCTGTCATATATTAACCACTCGATAATGGTAACTATTCCTACTTGTAAACTAGGCACAGATATGAATATGAAATGGAAAGTATCATGAAAAAAAATATCAACTCTGTCGAAGGATTTGGGTGATTTTCTTCTATATTCTCTTTTGTTTTCCTTTTATTGTTTCTCCTGGGCACACAGCTAAAGCACATCACCACAATCTTTACAATGGTTATATTCTCTTTTGTTTTCCTTTTATTGTTTCTCCTGGGCACACAGCTAAAGCACATCACCACAATCTTTACAATGGTTTACCTGGTCCTACACAATCTGGCCCTGGTTACCTCTCTGAATTTCTCTCTCTCCACACCAGCCACACTAACTTCTTAGCTATTCCTTGAAATGTCAAGGGCAAATCTTCTGCAGATTTCCCCATCTCAGTGAATGGCAACTCTGTTGCTTTCATTGCTCCAGCTAAAACACCTGGAGTCATGCGGGGTCCTCTCCCTCCTGCCTCACATCTAAATGAGTAATTTACAGGTTCTTCCTGTAAAATGCCACCACTCATCCCTACCTTCACCCCTACCTTCTGACCCAGTCGACCATCACCATTGCCTTAATGAAACTGCATCCTGAGTGATCTTCCTGCTTTCCCCATCACTCCTCTACAATGAACACTCCATTCAGTAGCCAGCAAGAGCCTTTTAGTATATGAATCCTACCACTCCCCTCATCTGCTCAAAATCTTCCAACAACACACACATCACCACAATCTTTACAATGGTTTACCTGGTCCTACACAATCTGGCCCTGGTTACCTCTCTGAATTTCTCTCTCTCCACACCAGCCACACTAACTTCTTAGCTATTCCTTGAAATGTCAAGGGCACTCTACTTCAGGGCCTTTGCACATGCTGTTCCTTCTTCCACCAGATTTCTACATGGCTCACTCCCTCACTTCCTTCAAGTCTATGCCCTAATGCCACTTTCGCAGAGATGCCTCCCTGACCACTGTGTGTGTGTGCACACACACACACACAGCAAATTTCCCCATCCCCACAGCACTCTATCTCCTGTACTCTAATGTTTTTTCCCCTCATAGCATCTCTCGCCATTGGACATACAACATATTTAACTTTCTCTTTCTTATCCCTGCCATTAGAAAAAAGGTTCTACTTCATTAGGGGCTTTGTGTTGTTCGCTGCTGTATCTCTAGCATACAAAACAAAGTTAACATAAAATAGATGTTCGATTAATATTTTTAATGAGCTGTATGCAGGAAATCAAAGTTTTAATGGATGTTAATTAACTGCCATGTACTTCTGAGTAATAGAGACAATATTATTTTTCTTTTTGATCACACAAAATAGAATGGTTTTCTCCCAGCCATATCAGGGCCAGGGACTTTTCAACTGCTGCTTCTGCACAGAGAAGCAATGGTCTTTGAAGACTCCCCAGAGGTCATGGGCTCTCATGTCTGTTCACAGGCACACACCCCCTTGCATACTGTAGGCTACAGACAAAAAGCTCACTAACGAAGGTAGGCAGTCTATTGCCAGACCACAGTAAACAGCAGCTGCAATTACTGCTATTTTAAGAACTCTGAATCAGCTTGCTCACAGACCCCAACGAGCTATGCTTAGTGTCTTCGTGTGGAGACTCAAAGAGCAGGCCCAGATCAGCAGCAGCAGCATCTCCTGGGAACTTGTTGGAAATGTGAATTCTTGAGCCCACCCCGGTCCCATTAAATCAGAAGTTTTAGGGGATCGGGCCCAGCACTCTGTAGTTTAACAGGCCCTCCAGGTGGTTCTTATGCACTAAAGTTTGAGAACTGCTGCCTTAGTGGATAAACAGAAGCATATGAGAAGAACAAAACATGCAAAATATGGGTAAAATTATCAAGTGCCATGTTAAGTCTAATATTGAGTCCTGACGGGAATGTATCTGGCTGCATAAAAATGCGGTAACGTCAGGAGGTGAGAGGAACTGGTTCCCAGGAGAGCCGAAATCCTATTGCTTCCCCATCACTGATCTCTTACTCTGATCCAGCTGTTCCTGTCAGGATGGTGTGAAATGAATTCGCAATGTCACCAGCTTCCCAAGGAACAGGTGTCTGTGCCATATCACAGTAACCACTATCACAGCCCACTAATTGGGCTGCCTTGTCAGGTCCTTTAAGAATCTCAGGGACTAAATGTGCCCTGGAAATTAAATCACCTTTCACAGGCTCAGAACTGTCTCAGCCCCACCCCCACCCCACCCCACCCTACCCCACCTCACCCCATTTCAGCCTCAGTATATGGGAAATATGGGACACCATGGGAGAGGCATGAAAATATAGGCCATTACTGAAGTATGTGGGAGGAAAAACAGAACCCAGGCTTTCTGCCCTAGTTACACTACATTTTTAGCTCATAGTGAACAAGGGCTCTTGTGATTAATGATGTCATCAATATCCACCCACACTGTTTCTGGACCCAGGAGCCAATGTTGCTGAAGAATGTCACACAATCACCCAAAAAAGGCACAGGTTCTTCCTAAAATGTCACTCCCTTGTCTGATCTCCAGGATGCCTTTCTATTGCACTTAGAATAAAATCCTAACCTCCTCAAGAACAATGTAACAACCCAATTCAAAAATCAGCTAGGAATTTGAATAGACATTTCTCCAGAGAATACACCAAAAACTAATGATGTACTATATGCTGGCTAACTGAACATAATTTAAAAAAAAAAGAAAATTAGAAGAGAAAATATACTTACATATATATATATATACACATATGTATATGTATATATATAAATGGTCAATGAGCATGTGAAAAGATGCTCACATCACTAATCATTAGAGAAATGCAAATCAGAACCACAGTCTGATACCACTCCACATCCACTACTATGGTTATTATTTGAAAAAAAAAAACCAGAACATTGTAAATATTGGTGAAAATGTTGATAAATCGGACCCTTTGTGAATTGCTGGTGAGAATATAAAATGGTATAGTCACTGTGGAAAACAGTACAGTGTTTCCTCAAAAAATTAAACATAGAATTACCATATGATCCACCAATTCTTCTTAGTATATACTCAAAATAATTGAAAGCAGGAAATCAAACACATACTTGCACACCAGTGTTCAAAGCAGCATTATTCAAAGTAGCAAAAAGGTGGAAATGACTCAAATGTCCATTGGCAGATGAGAAATGGATAAACGAAATGTGCTACTCAACTTTAAATGTAATATTACTCAACTTTAAAAAGGAATGAAATTCTGATACATGCTACAACATAGATTAATGTTGAAGACATTATACCCAGTGTAATAAGCAAGATACAAAAAGACAGATACTGCATGATTCCTCTTATACAAGTTTCCTAAAGTAGTCACATTCACAGATAAAGAAAGTAAACTAGTGGTTGCCAGAACCTGGGAGGAGGAGGAATGGGGAGTTAGTGCTTAATAGATACAGAGTTTCAGTTTGGGAAGATGAAAGAATTCAGATTAACAGTGGTGATGGTGGCACAACAATGTGAAAGTACTTAATGCCACCAAACTGTATACCTAAAAATGATTAAAATGATAAATTTGATATTATGTATATTTTACCACAATAAAAAATTTGAAAACCCCAAACTCCTCTAATTGGACCTCTACCCATTCCTTTAGCACTCTCATATTACCCTTGCTTTACCCATACTATCCCTGCTCCCCATGCTTCAGCCAACCCATTCTTATTTCAGCTCCTCAAACATGCCAACTTCCTTCTTGCCTCAGAGGCTTTGCATACATCTTTTCCTCTGTCAAGAACATTCTTCCCCCCCCCCAAAAAAAGAACATTCTTCCTGCTATTCTGTGCAGATATAAGTCTTTTTAAACCTTTGAATCTATGACAGAAACTAGCTAGAAGTTCAGCAAGCTGCTTCATCTTCTTCTGGGTTGTGGAGCTAGACCTGATTTCCCAGCCTCCCTTGTAGTTAGATGTGTCAAATGACAGTGGGCACAAATAGCACACATCATTAATGGGCTTGCTACCCTCTATGAGAAAACCACAATGCAGAAGAGCACAATGACCTGTGAAAGCTGTGTTGAAAACTGTGGAGCCACAAGATGGAAAGGGCCAGGGTTCCTGAATCGCTGTATGGAAAAGAGCCACCTGCTGATTTTATGTGAGTGACTAAAAAGAAAAAAAACAACCTTGTCTTTAAACTATTATATGTTTTGCAGTGTTCCTACTATGGTTAAAACAATAATCTTTAATACAAATCTCAGGGGTGTTCTCTGCCCAATGACGACAAAAAACTTTACCCCTCCATCGTTCTCTGTGTCATCATGTTGTTTCTTTTCCTCTTTTCATACTTTGTAATTTATTTATTCTTTTTAAGACACTGATTTTGTTATGTCTCTCCCACTAGATATGCAAACCATGTGTCTTGTTTGTTACTCTATTTCCCACTGCCGAATACAAGTTTAATAACACATCCTGAGTGAATGAATAAAGGTCTAAATTCCAGCCCAGGTATCAGTGGCACTTATCCATTCTATTAGCTCCTCTGCACTCCTGCCATTTTACGGAACATGTCTTCATCAGTCCTCTCCTTGATGGTCCCCCAGCTTTTTAAAACGTACACATCTTTATGATGCACTCTTTAACACATTGTGTTATAATTCTGCAACAGATGTCACAGCTGTCTGTTCCCCTCACAATGAATTTTTCCGGGGTGTATTTGCATTCCTAGTGCCTAGCATGTAGTAGACAGTCAAATGAATTGAGTGAGCCAGTGAATCTGTCAAGAAAAGGATATGGAACTGATCCTATCTCAATGTAGAAGCAGAACGCAGAATGTAGCATTTGCAAAGTTTGGCCTATTCCTCGTCTAGACAAGTTTCATGAGTCACCACACCTCAGGGATGGAGGATGGTCTGGAAAGAGCCATGGGTGGTGGGGAGCAGGAGACATGGGCTCAGAGCCTACTCAGTCTCTAGCTCACTGTACACTCTCTGGCAACTCACCTTATCTCTCCTAGACTCAAATCTCTTATCTGTAAAAAGTGGAATTTGGACTAAACGGTATTGAAAGACTTTTAATTTTAAAATGACATTATTTAAATCTGGGAAGCTAAAGAAGAAATAGAGAACAATGCTCTATCTGTACAAATTCAGAAGTCACTAACCATATATGGTAATGGGGTGCCTGATCCAGAAATATGCTGTAAATATAAAATGCATACTGGATTTCAATGTTAATAATTTTTATATTGATTACAGATAGAAATTATAACATTTTAGATGTAAATTTAATATACTATTAAGACTATTTGTACCCACTTCTTTGTACCTCTTTAAATGTTATTACTAGAAATTTTTAAATTACACATGTGATTTGCATTGTGGACACACCATTCTGTGCCATCATTAGTACTATAATCCAGCTACATAATCCAAACTAATTACATAAATCATTGCTCTACATCCTTCCTTGGATTTGAGTTTTTCAAATTCATTGTCAAATAAATCCAAAAGAAGTTCACCAAAGTGTAATTACCTATAATGAGACTTCATTATAAATGTGTGCCCATGTAGACACTAAGCAATTTTGTTTCATAACCAGTTTGTGTTAGGTTGATACTATTAGTGACAAAGAAAACACCTGAAGCAATGGAAAAAACACATATGACACAAGAGAAAAGTTATCTTTTCTAGATATAGGATAGCCCTACTTCCTCCCCTAAGTCCCAGATGTAATGTCTGTGTTACAGGAAAAGCAAAGAGAATATCCATTCTTTGTTTCACTCATTTCAGAAATGACCAAATTCTGAGCTGAAATGGTGGTTGGGACCAGGTAGAATTACAGAGACGAGAAACAGTGATGAGGAAGTATGGGGAAAAATAAGTGTCCATATGAGACTTGAAAAATTTGAGAGAAGCAGAGAGGGACCAGGGAGAGAAATCAGAAGAGAGATTATGGAGGTCACTTGCAGGATCAGCAGCTTCAGCATCACCTGGGAACTTGATGGAAAAACAAATTCTTGGGCCCATGCCAGGTGGCCAATATGTCAGCACTTTATCTTCTGAGACTTTTGCCTCTTCACAGAGCCTTGTGAAAATGGTCATCTAGGCCTGGGGTTTCTGAGGAGTTGATTTCAAAGCTTTCTGTGGTGGACCCCCAATCCAGTTTTACCACAGGCTCTCCTCCACATCAGTCCCCCTCCATCACCTCCATCCCATCGAGCAGCCAGAATTTCCTGAAGGAATGGAGGAGAAAGCCCCTCTGCTGGCTGTTTCACACCTTAACTGTCAGCAATGTCTTCCCCCTACTTTTTTCTACCTAGCCTGCTCCTTCCCCAGGGACCTCGTCGCCTCCCCACAAAAGGCTCACCTGTGGAACTATGAATCTAGCACTTTCCAAATGAGTTGCTCAGACCCTGAAAACATGATGTAGAAAAAATTATCTCTGGAAGTTTTGTAGTTTCCTGGTCTCAGTAATCAAGCACCAAAGGTGACATGGATGGAAAGCAACATCCAGCCAAACTGGGTTTTAATAGTGACAAAAGTTGTTTTAATTTTCAATCAAGTCCTTAATGGAATTGGAATTGAAATGTAACACAAATGAAGAAGTAAAACCTTTCATAACAGAAAGTCACTTCGTCTGGGAAACACCCCCTCTTAATCAGGCCCTCTAGTCTTGATCTCTCCCTTTACAATTTTGATAACACTGTCTGCAATAGTAAATTATGTGTATATGTTTATTTCCTTGTTTCATGTAGGTTTCTCCCACTCAACCATAGCTCCTTGGGAGCAAAAACCCTTGACTATATTTTCTCTTCTGTATCCTTAAGGTGTCTGATTCATATTGGGCACTCAGTAAATATCTGCTAAAGGAAAAAACATCCAGAAGTTCTTTATAATTATGAAATAGGTATAAGACTTAGTTCTCCATTTTTTTCTGTAAAGAAAACTGGGTCTATAGAAGTGTCATGGCCAAGAACAACAGACAACTAAAAGAAAGGGCCAGGGTTCTGGAAGGTTCATTTTGTCCACAGTAGCTCAAGACATGGGCCAAAAAGCCTGAGAGTGGAAATCAGGGCCAAAACCCCACCTAGCATGAAAGGGAAGGGAAGCCCCTTAGGTGTAGTCAACTCATAACCAAAAAGAAAGAACAGAAAGACTCCAGGAGTTGAATTAAAAAAAAAAAAAAAAAAAAAGCCAACATTTATGGTGAAATTTTCCAAAGGTAAATTAAGGAACAAAGTCCTGAACTAGGTCTAAATTGGGTTAATTCACAACTGAGACTCTTAGGTATTTATTTGATCGTATTTTCCATAGCCGCTTGGAGAGCTCTTGCCTATCACTTCTCAGTCTACAGTTTTGTGATCTGAAACCATTTATTGCACTTTCCAGTGACCATGTTGACACCACACAGTTAATCTGTAGGAATCCCCATCCTGAAGATAGATAAGTCACCAAAGGTGACTTCTACCACTAATTTACCACTAATCTACTCCACTTCTACCAGAAACTTCTCACCTTAAGATACCAGAGGAGTGGGCATAGGAAGACAAATGTCAGGAAACACTCAGCCAACAGTTTTTTTTCCCTCAGATCTACAATCCCACTTGTTCTGCTGGCGACATTAGTAGGCCACTTCTCTTGTCCTAAATAAATAAATAAGCTTTGCAGAAATGAACAGATGGGAGGAAAATTTCAAAGCAGCATGTGGGTGTTTCAGGCTCAAATCCCATTAACAGATAGCAGGATTTATAACAGCAACTCCCACACAGAGCTTTGGAAATTTTAAACTTGTGTGTAATAGATTGGGCTCCTCCTCCCCGAAATTATCTGCATTGAATTCAGAGACATGATTTTCCTTCATTTGGGCTGAACCTCTTTCTCCAAGCTAAAGAATTCACATTGCCACTCAAGAAGTACACATTAGGAGCACAATGGTGGGAAAGGGGCCCAAAGGTGGGCAGTACCAGGTGGGATCATTTACACTGCTTCTTTGTTTTCTCTCTTTCTTTCCCAGAGGAGTTGCACGATTTCTGGAGATGTGATGGGTTGATTGTTGTACACTAGAACCCTGACTCAAAGGAATGAGGACTACAAGCACGGGTGCTCTAAAGAACCCAAAGCATATGGTTGCCATGTATCAACAAAAGAAGAAAATATATATCCAAATTAGTATCAAAATACTGAAGCACCACTTAGCACTCTACCTAGCAAAAGTATCAACACAGTTTTAAGTATAGGAGTGCTGACAACACTGACTCCATCTTTAGCCCTCCCTCTTGTACTCTCTTCTAGTACACAAATGGCTCCACTTTAGATAACCAGTAGAGTGACCCTCTGGTGCACAGGCGGCTTCATGTTAGATAACTAGTAGAGATGACTGGTGCGCAGAAGGCTCCACTTTAGATAACTAGGAGAGATCCTCTGGTGCACAGATGGTGCCACTTTAGATCACTACCCTGTGACCTCACCACCATGCCCCTTGCTCCATAAAAGGTGGGGATTAAGGTCTGGACTGGGTGGAGAATAGCTGGGTAGTACAACCTGGGTAGTTTGCCCATCTTCTGTCAATAAGTTACCCTGAATAAAACTTTGTGTAAGTGGCATGGAGTGGCTTGTTTTGTTTTTCAGTATTAAAGTGCCTTCTCAGTCTGGAGGATTACTTACCTTCTTCCACCTTCTAACAGTTAAGAAATCACAGAGTGAGAAAAACGAGGTGATCACTCCAGGACAATCAGGAAAGAAGGCACTCAGAAGTAGATGGAGGAGACCCATGGATTCCTGGCTGGGATGGGAAGGATGTGTGGGCTGTGTTCGCAGAGAGAGCTGTTGAGCAGAAGCTCTTGTTAGTAAGACCCATGTTTACTTCATGTCCCCTGTCAGACTGCTATGGTAGACTGAATTACCCTATGGTAGAACTCTACTAGGGTAGAAAGGAATGTTCTGCATTAATTCATTGACTGTCCTGCAACTTAGTATAGTCGGGGATAAAATCCATAATGGCCATGACTCAAAGTTGAAGTAAGATTCCTTCTAGCCCGTGACCTGGGCACAGACCTCATAATTTCATATGTGTCCCATGGAATCATTCGCCTCCCAAAATGCAGAGGCAAGTGAAACAGTTATGACCAATTCATGTGTCCACTAGGGCATGGTAACAGAGTCGGGTTTCTAGGCACATCTGAAAACCTGCTAAAAATAGTATCCATCCTACATACATATGCAGATGCTTCCATCCTATTTCAACTTAAATTTCCTCAAGAAAACCTTCCCTGACTCCCAACTCAGGTCTCCCTGTTGGATGTTCCCAGAGCACCCACTTTTCCCTTATGGCATTTCACCAACCTATAATCATGCATGTAATTAGTTGCCATTATGTGCTTAATGTCTGTCTTTCCTGCTAGACTATGAGCTCTGTGAGAGTGTAAAACATGTCTATTTTTCTCACTAGTTTATCCCTAGAGCTTAAAAAGTATATGTCAACCAACTCTGGACTAAGAGCCAAGAATAATGCAGAGAATTAAGAATAATTCTTAAAGAACTGAATGAATGAACAAATCAACCAGTAGCATTTAATACAAGGGGGTGATGATTTATGAGGTTTATTCAAATAGGGGAGCATTTAGTGTGAAGAGATATGGCAAACCCCTGGTTCTAGACCATGGGATCCAAAAAATGTTAAGAGAACTTGGTTGGCTGGTTTGGATCACTGATCTTGACAAGTTTCAACGAGAAGCCTCCATTGACGGTTATGAGTCAAAAACTCAATGTTTGTCAAATGCATAGTTCTCCAATTTGGTATATCTTCAGCAGCTCAAGGTAAGCAAAGAATGTCTTGATATGTTTTGCTCAACTAAATTTATCAGGAGAATTAGATACCAACTTCTAGTAATGATCACTTCCTAGTAAGCCTGATAAGTATCAGTCAAGAATTCAGAATGAGCACTGCAATATATAAATGACATTGAATCCTGAGGACCACATGAGTCCTGGAAGGAATTCACTCCACGCCAACACACATTTACTAGGCTATATTTATGCTAAAAAGTGTACAACATAACCCTAAGGCTATTAGCTGATTATAGAAAATGCCCTATATTCATTACATAACCTCAGCTTCCTGCTTTAATTTAGGTGCAATCAATTAGATTTCTAGCTGGGTGCAGATAGACAACTGACCTATCTACACATATTAAACTGAGTTCAGTGAAGCTATTGTTGTCTGATTTAAGAGGAAGTATATGCACTTCCTCAGTTCCCGTCTGCTCAATGACAGTCATAAAACCAGGTATCAGCATCTTGGGTTCTGATGACACAATCCATCCTGTAAGTACAGTACTCCCATGTAGGCTTAAGAACAAGATTTGGCAGACCTCTTCTCCTACGAGAGAGGAGGGGAGTACCCCCAAGAAACACTAGACTTCCCACCTATCTTGGGGAGAGGGAGTACCTGTGAAATAATGAGTATTTATAATTGTGGACATACACAAGATGTTATTTTACTTTTATAGTTCTTTTACTTATATAGTTGTTATTTTACTTATATAGTTGTTTTACTTATATAGTTTCTCAAGGATGAAATTCTGGATTCAAGGAAGTTAATTCTGAAATATTTTTCTGATCAGCAAGAGAACTTACCTAGTTTATATAATTGTGGCCAGTAAAATCATAAAAGTTTAGTCATTAGTGAGTAAAAGAAATTTCCTATGACAGAGTTTATAAATAGCATTTCCTTTAAGGACTGTCTTTAAACTTTGAGGCTTATACAGGCTGATGATGTTGGGTTCCAACCTTGGGTGATAATTATCCAAAAATAAATAATCTTTGAATGAGAAGCCAGATCTCATCTAAAGGATTTCATGCCCTTCATTAATCAAATTTTAGGAAGAACCATCTTTATATCTGCAAGACTCAGAGCATGTGAAAATTTAAACAAAAAGATAAGGTTTCTTCCCTTGGCTGAGGGTCATTGGTCCATTGTATTTTATGAACCACCAAATTTAAGCATTGCTTAATTCAATCTTTTGTATTCAATCTTTTGTATTGTATTCAATCTTTGTATCTTTTGTATCTTGCTGAGACACAGAATTGCTTAGCCCGGCACTTTGAATTCTTGAACGAGTTTTATCAACAAAGTTTATTCCATTTCAAGTTTTGACCCCATCAAAGCCACCATAACCTTTTTCTTATTCTTACAACCTTATTTCTATTTCTTCTAGTTTTAACCAAGACTGTAATACTGTAATTTTAAGTTGATCATTTCTTATTTTCACAGGCTAGTTTTAATTTAATTTGAGGAAATAATGGAGACATGACAGTATTTACAGCCTAAGGGCTATAGAACAGTTCGCGCCTGCTATTTTAAATATAGATACAACATTGTATTTTCTATTAATTAACCCACATAGCATGACTTTGTGCAAAAGTCTTGTTTGACTTTCATGTGGCATTAGGACTGCTGAGAAAGGGGACTAAGTATCCAGCAATGGTCTATGAAATGCTTTGTTGGATGGTATGGGGACGGGGGGAGTAAGGAAAGGGAAAATATATTAAAAAGTATCAGCCTGTGTTTTACATCCAGAAAAAAATTATATAAGAAAGGACCCCTGGAACTCAATCAATATACTGCTGTGTTTTAAATGAGGGGCTGGATGATTCCCTGTCTCTCTCCAGGAGAGCAGAATTCTAACCATCATTTTCCATCAAGATGTCCTGATTTTCCACCATTCTGTTCTTTCACAGTGCCAAGCCTAGCAATAAATATGAAGTTAGCCTCATTCTCTTTACCCTCTCTCCAACAGCCCCACTCCCAATACCTCACATCACTCAGATGTCTAGTGCCCTTACTCTCCCTCTTTCATCCTTCCAACAAAATCTAATCTCAGGAAGTGACCTGATAAACTCACGCTCATTTAGGTAGACATGTCTGAAAACAGATGAATTGGCCACTGCTCCCAGGAGCCCTCGCTCTTCAATAAAAGAACAGGCTTAAGTCAAAAGAACAATCCTCTGCTGGTCAAATTTCAGGACTCCTTAACCTGGTAGCCATGAATGGATATCCAGGTGACCCTGACATCGTGCTTCAGGAGGCCCTGTACTCTATCATCCTCATGTTGATTTGTCTGGCATCCATTTCCCTCTGTCAGACCAACTCACAGTTTTATTAGTTATCTCAGCTTTGAAATTCCCTCTAAGATCTCAAACACTCCAAGTTCTGACATCACAGAAAAAGGACAGCAAGAAAAGTCAGTTTCTATAGTTTCTTGGATCCTAATCATGGCATAATCAGTCCCAGAACTGATGGCAACAATGGTTCCTTCTCATTTCGGAGAAGAATAGAACGAGAGCATTGGGCCTGGGGAAGCAGACTATAAAAAGAGAAGTGTTGAGATCTCACAAAATGTGGTTGTCATCTCAAAGGCCAGAGGCCAAAAATTTTTAGAAATCACTTGAATGCTTAAATCTGCATCAATAGGACAGATAAAAATGGCTGCTATGACCACAAGCAGCAAGCTTAAATCCGACCCATCTGCTGGGCCCCTCATCCTAATCACCAGCTATTCAGTGGCTGGCAGTCCACCACCACACTCAGGCAATGGTGTGCCAGGCCCACAGCTGCACGGCTGATAATGTCATGCCAGGAGCTGGCCAGCCACCTCCTTTGCTGTGGAACACTGCATATAGCAGGCTGAGGGAGGCTGGCAAGGCTGGCCAGCCAGCTGCGTCTGATGTCGCTGCCTTGGATGGACCTCACCTTTCTTTTTCCTCCACCCACTTAGTTTGGGCTTCAAAAGAAATGAAGTTACAAATCCAAACAATACAAAACCCAGAGAATATAGCACAGTTTCATATGCAATCCAAATACTGGACTTTCCTATAGGATCGTCCTGAAGGAGCTTGGATTTGAAAAATCCTGCAGGGACCCTAGTAAAAGTTTTGGCTCATTTTTATGAAAACATGTAACTGAAACTTCTTTTCTTTCTGTAAGATATGTAAGCAGAGGTTGCTTTGTTTGCAGTAGCTGGCACCAGGCAAACAAGTGAAAGAAAATTAGTAATGAAACGCACTGAGTCCATTTTCTTTTAAAACTTTAAAACAGATCATCCTTGTGGGTGTTTTCTGGGCATAACTTCACTTGACCAACTACTGTATTATGAAACACATGGGAAATAAAAGTGGCCCCTCACCCCTGGATGTTACTTATTTTATAATTATCAAAGGGAAGTTTCAGAATGAAGCTCTAGTTATTTATTCAGCACCTAACATGTGAAGGCATTCAGCACCTAACATGTGAAGGCACTTTACCAGACAGTACATTCCCATATGCTACCTCATGTGATCTCAGCAAGCTTGTGATGAAGGCAGGAGAGATGAGTTAAGTTCACGAATAGTAAAGTAACAGTAAGTGCCCTGTGGTTTACTCAAAATCAAGTTACCAACTTATGCAAGTAGGTTTATAACCCAGGTTATCTTACTCTCTCTCTAGGACAATCCACCACACCAAACTGGCTTCCCCAAGAATTTTTCAATCTAGCTGAAAGGAAAAAAAAATGTAAAAAATAAGTAAGGCAAATCTTTAAAATAAAATACGCCTCATGAGCAGTACAGTTAATAAAAGCCAAAGGAAGTCAGAAGAAGCAAAGCTGGTGGAAGGCTGAAATCGTGTAGGAAGAATTCACAAAGGACACAGAACATGAGCTGGTACTTGAAAATGTATAGAATAAGTATAGTTGGAGAGAGGAGGTAGGGAATTCTGGTGTACAAGAAAATAATGAGAGCGATTTTGAGGTGGTAAGGAACCACTTGACCAGCCTAGTGATAAAGGACAATTTATAGGAGAATCATGTGAAAAGAGTAACACAAATAGAAAATGAGGAGTCACAAAGAGTTTTAAATAGGGGAAAGGTATAGAGCCCTTAGAGACATTCTGACCTATTGAAAGTCCCATTATCCTTGTCTAGAAACTCCATAATTCTATGGCATATGAAACAAAATCAGGGACAGAGGAGACTGAAGTATGGACAATACCCAGATGTTTCCTAGTCAAGTCTAGCACAAGATGATGAGGCTGTGAAGTAAGGTGGAGGTAGTAAAAGGAAACGGAATGGGTGACAAGGTGTACTGAGAAGTGACAGTCATCAGGGTTTGATAATGGATTGTATAAGTGAGTCAACTTGACTGACATCAAAGTCTGGCTGGTTCTAGCCCCTGCTCCATCACTGATTATCTGTGTGACTTTGGATAAGTCAGTTCTGCTCCAAGAAAAGGTTTTATGAGGCATCAATAATCCTTGTGGATTCATGTATTTTCCTATCCCACATCTCTTGACCCACAACACCTTCACTCAGCTTACATATTTCCCTTTCATCAACATGGGGTTGATGGAGAATTTGTGAAATATTGTCACCTTGGTTGAAATGAGAAAATTATTGTTAATAACTATTTAGCACCCCATATTTAGGCACTCTGTGCTACACTTCATAATCTAATCAATTGCTGCCTTTCTCTCCCCAATCTATCAGTGCCTACGAGTCTCTCTTCCTCTCTATCCGGTCTCAACTCCATGGCTGGTCACCTGAGCTCCTCTCCTCTCTTTCACTCAATTCTTTTTCACCCAGTCCCTCTTTCCCACTTACCCACCAAGCCCTCATCCTTTCATTGGTACTATGTTCTACCTTCTCTGCTCCAAACACAAAGCTAGGAGTAATGAAAACTGGACAGTGTGTCTACCATGTCACGGTCTACACCTGAAAAAGGTCCTTAGCTTGGTCAAGCAGTCATTTACTTGTTGGCTCACTTCGTTTCCCCTCAGTAGCAATTCCAGAGGACAGCCCTGCTCACTAATAAGCTTGACAATACCCACTCTCATCCTTATCCTCCTCTTGAATCTCTCCATTTTGACTTCTACTGTGTATCTTCTCCTGGTTCTGTCCACTGGCTCTCTTTCTCTCATTCTTCTCCTCTACTTGCACCATGGGAAAAGATGTTCCAAGACTCCCAGCGAATGCCTAAAACCACAGACAGTACCAACCCTTATATACATTACTTTTTTCCTAAATACACATACCTGTAATAAAGTTTAACTTATAAATTAGGCACAGTAAGAGATTAACAACTAATAACAAAATGGAATATACAATATACAATTATAAAAGTTATGTGAATATATTCTTTCTGATAATACCTTATTGTACTATACTCACTCTTCTTCTTGCAATGATGTCAGATGATAAAATGCCTACATGATTAGATGAAGTGAAGAGAAAGACATAGGCATTGTGACACATCATTAAGCTACTACTGACCTTTTGACTTCAGAAGGATCTGCTTCTGGAATGTGGCTGACTGCAGGTAACTAAAACTGTGGACAATAAAACCACGGAGAAGGGGAGATCACTGTAAAAAATCTAAATGGACTAATTACTAGTAAGGGGATTGAATGAGTAATCAAAAACCCCCAAGAAATAGAAGTCTAGGACCAGATAGCTTCACTGGTGAATTCTACCAAACATTCAAGAAAGATTAAATATCTATTCTTCTCAAACTCTTCCAAAAAGAGAGGGAGAGAATGCTTCCAAACTCATTTTACAAGGATAGCATTACCCTGATACCAAAACCAGACACGGATGTTACAGAAAAAGAAAATTACAGGACAATGTCCCTGATGAACATAGGTACAAAAATTCTCAACAAAATATTAGCAAACTGAATTCAACAGTACTTTATTTTTTCTTCCCCAATTACTTTTATTTTATTTTTTCAACAGTACTTTAAAAGGATCATACACCAGGGTTAAGTGGGATTTATTCCTGGGATGCAAGGGTAGTTAAAGGTCCAAAAATCAATCGACATGATAAATCACATTAATAAATGAAAAACAAAAATCATATGCTATCAAAAATGCAAAAAAAAAAAAAATTTGCCAAGAATCAACATCCATTTTTGATAAAAACTCTTAACAAGGTGAGCATAGCAAGAATGCACCTCAACATAATAAAGGCCATACAACAAATGCACAGATAACATCATACTCAATGGTGAAAAGATAAAGCTTTTCTCTAAGATCAGATAAGAAAAGGATGCCCACTCTCTCCAGTTTTTTCAACATAGTATTAGAAGTCCTAGCCACAGAAATTAAGCCAGAAATAAAAGGCATCCAAATTGTAAAGAAAGAAATAAAACTTTTAGGGGCGCCTGGGTGGCTCAGTCGTTAAGCGTCTGCCTTCGGCTCAGGTCTTGATCCCAGGATCCTGGAATCCAGCCCTGGATCAGGCTCCCTGCTCACCAGGAAGCTTGCTTCACCCTCTTGAACTTCCCAGGCTTGTGTCCCCTCTCTCGCTGTCTCTCTCTCTTTCTGTCAAATAAATAAATAAAATCTTTAAAAAAAAAAAAAAGAAAATTTCTTACTATTTGCAGATGACATGATACCGTATACAGAAAACCCTAAAGACTACACACACACACACACACACACATATATACACACACACAAAAACTGTTCAGTGAAGTTTCAGGCTACAAAATTAATATACACTAATCTCTTTCATTTCTATACACTAGTAATGAATTATGAGAAAGAGAAATCAAGAAAACATCTACAATTGCTTCAAAAAGAATAAAATACTCAGGAAGAAATTTAGCCAAGAAGGTGAAAAACCTGTACCCTGAAAATGATCAAGACACTGATGAAACAAGTTGAAGGCTACACAAACAAGTTGAAAGATACTCTATTCTCATGGATTTGGAGAATTAATATTGTTAAAATGCCCATATTACCCAAAGAAACTACGGATTCAACCCAATTCCTATCAAAATGCCAATGCCATTTTTCTCAGAACTAAAACAAATAATTCCAAAATTTTTATGGATCCGCAAAAGACCATTTATACCAAAGCAAGCCTGAGAAAGAACAAAGTTCAAGGTATCATGTTCCTGCATTTCAAACTACACTACAAAGCTATAGTAATCAAAATAGTATGGCATTAGCATTAAACAGACGCGCAGATCAAAAGAACAGAGAACCCAAAAATAAACCCATGCACATGTGGTCATTTAATTTATAACAAACAGCCAAAAATATACAATGGTGAAAAGACAGTCTTCTTCAATGAATGGCATTAGGAAAACTGGACATCCACATGCAAAAGAATGAAACTGGACCACTGTCTTACACCATATGCAAAAGTTAACTCAAAATGGATAAAGACTTGAATGTGACACCTGAAACCATAAAAATTCTAGAAAAAAAAAAGGTGGTAAGTTACATGGCATCCAGCCTTAGCAATGTTTCTTTGGATCTGACTCCAAAGGCAAAGGTAACAAAAGCAAAAATAAAATGGGACTATATCAAATTAAAAAACTTCTGCGCAGGGAAGGAAACCATTAACAAAATGAAAAGACAACCTACTGAATAGGAGAAGACATTTGCAAATCGTGTATCAGATAAGGAGTTAATACAAAAAATACATAGAGAATTAATACAACTCTGTAACAGAAAACAAATAATCCAATTTAAAAATGGGCAGAGGATCTAAATAGATATTTTCCCACAGAAGACATGCAGATGGCCAATGAACACATGAAAAGATATTCAACATCACTGATCATCAGGGAAATGCAAGTCAAAAGTACAATGAAATAATCAACTCACACCTATCAGAGTAGCTATTATCAAAAAGAAACAAAATAGCAAGTATTAGCAAGAATGTGGAGAAAAGAGAAGCCTCATTCACTGTTGGTGGGAATGTAAACTGGGGCAGCCATTGTGGAAAACAGTATGGAGGTTCCTCAACAAATTAAAAATAGAACTACCATATGATCCAGCAATTCCACTTCTAGGTATCTATTCAAAGAAAATAAAAATGGTAATTGGACAAGATATATGCACTCCTATGGTCACTGCACATTGCTGACAATTGCCAAGATATGGAAGCAACCTGTATCCATCAAAAGATGAATGGATAAAAATATGTGATACACACACACACACACACGCACACATGCATACTCACACAATGGAATACTATTCAGTCATAAAAAAAGAATGAAATCTTTCCATTTGTGACAAAATGGATGGACCTTGAGGGTATTATGATAAGTGAAATAAGTCAGGCAGAAAGACAAATATTACATGTAATCTAAAAAATAAAACAAGCAAAACAAAAACCACCCAGATTTATAGAACACAGATATGTGGTTGCCAGAAGGGAGGAAGATTGCAGGGGCAGGGGGGCAGGGTGTGAAATGGGTGAAGGGGATCAAGAAGTACATATTTCTAGGTATAAAATAAATAAATCATGGGAATGTAGTGTATAGAATAGGGAGAATAGTCAATAATATTGTAGACTTTGTATGGTGACAGATGGTAACTAGACATCGATTTGATCATTTTGCAGGATATACAAAGGTCAAATCACTGTGTTGTACACCTGAAACTAACATAACACTGTATGCCAATTATACTTCAATAAAAAAGGAGGTATGTAGGTATTTTGTCCTCAACTTGCTACTCCTGTCTTCAAATGATTTAATCTACCCCCATTGTTTTAAATACTAGATGGATGCTGCACTGGGTTGAATAGTGTCCCTCAAATGTCATGTCCTCCCCTGAACTTCAGAATGTGAGCTCATTTGGCAATAGCATCTTTGCAGAGGTAATTAGTTAAGATGAGATC
The DNA here is from genome assembly GCA_028534135.1 of Potos flavus. Taxonomy (NCBI): domain Eukaryota; kingdom Metazoa; phylum Chordata; class Mammalia; order Carnivora; family Procyonidae; genus Potos; species Potos flavus. The sequence goes on from CM052897.1 coordinate 101,604,362, forward strand.
ACATGGAGTTGGGGTGGGGAGGGACTTAAATCCTATATGGTGTCCTTATGAGAGAAGGATAAGAAGCACAGATATAGAGAAGGCCATGAGAGGGAAATTTGAAGGGATGAGTCTATAAGCCAAGGGACAACAAGTACTGTAGGCAAACACCAGAAGTTATCACAAAAACATGGAACAAGTTCTCTCTAGAGCTTTCTTTTTTTTCCCCCCAAATACTTTTATTTTTTCAGTGTTACAAGATTCATTGTTTATGTACCACACCCAGTGCTCCATGCAATACGTGCCCTCTTCAATACCCCCCACCAGGCTTGCCCATCCCCCCACCCCCTCCCCTCCAAAACCCTCAGT
>CM052897.1:101605209-101636593 GCA_028534135.1 Potos flavus
CCCTCCTCCTGACCTTTTCTCTCAACCATCTTATCCTCTAGATCGCTAACTCTATCCTCTGTCTCCGTAACTCTAGCTGTTAGACTATTTAGATTAGATTGGATCTCACTGATAGCGTTTGTAACCTCTGCCATACTGGTTCTCAGTTCTGTCCTTAGAGATTCTATGTTGTCATTAATGTTTTTCTCCATCCTGGCCATTGCCTGGATAATTGTTACCCCGAATTCCCTTTCTGACATACTGTTTATGTCCATGTCCAGTAGTTCTGAGGGAGAGGGTGCAGTCTCTGGGTTTTTCCTCTGTTGGGTGTTCCTCCTCCTAGTCATTTTGATGAGAGGTGGATGAGAGGATGTATAGCTGAATATATCACCCACGATCCAGGCATGGTGCACGCTTCCCTCCACTCGCTGCGCTCCGCCTTCTCCCCCGGGACCTCTCTAGAGCTTTCATTAGGGACTAACCCTGATGATACCTTCATTTTGTGCTTCTAACCTCCAGAACCATGAGAGAATAAATTTCAGTTGATTTAAGTCACCAAGGTTATGGCTGTTTGTTACAGCAGCTGAAGAAACTAATATAGATGCTGGTAACTCACAAAACTATACCACCACCTTAGCCTTCTCTCCAAGCCCCAAACTTATGTTTCCAACTCATGTTTGTTTTCACCTGGCTCCTCCAACCTGGTTGTCCTACATGTGGACACACCCAATAGAAATCAGGATTTTCCCATCAAAATGTGTTCTCCCCTCTACCGTTTAGTCATTCGGTCCCACCACCATCCTTCTTGTCACCCAGGCTGGAGATATGGAAAGTAATTTTTATATCTCTTTTTCCCTCACAGCATTTAGTAGCTAAATTCAGGTCGTCATCATCTTTTGACTGGGTTTCTACAAAATCGCCCCCTACTGCTCTCCTCCCCCAATTTTTGCCCCCACCCTCCAATCTCTTCTACATAGCCAAGAATGTCCTCTACAAAGCAAATCTGACTCTACATTGCTTATAATATTCAAGAACCCTCAAGAATTACCTATAAGGGGGCGCCTGATGGCTCAGTGGGTTAAGCCTCTGCCTTCGGCTCAGGTCATGATCTCAGGGTCCTGGAATCGAGCCCCGCATCGGGCTCTCCGCTTGGCAGGGAGCCTGCTTCCTCCTCTCCCTCTGCCTGCCTCTCTGCCTACTTGTGACACCTCTCTCTGTCAAATAAATAAATAAAATCTTTAAAAAAAAAAAAAAAAAAGAACTACCTATAAGATAAATGTCATGCTCTATACTTAGCACAGCAAGGCTCTCCACAATCTGCCCTTACCTACTTCTGTAGACGTAGCAAGTACTCCCCCGTCACACTCTCTGTGCTCAAAGAATCCTGTATTGGCCCCTGGTCCCTATATTTCTTGACTTGCCCCTGTGCCTTTGTTCCTGCAATTGGTCCGTCACTCTTCCTACCTTCTCCTCCATGGCACCTTTTGTGATCAACTTGACTCCTGCACTGAAATTTGACTGTCACTTCCCTCAGGAAGCCTGAACGGACACACCACTCAACCCTTCTCTTTCCTATACCCCACCCCACTCCCTCTCTATACTTATATAATACTTTGAAAACAGCTCAAGCTTTGGACTCATTATATTGTTTTATATATTTTTTATTTCATGTCTGTTCCTCTCCAGACTACTGGCTTCATAAGGACAGAAGCAGTGTCCTTTTCATCTTTTTATCTCTGACATGTGGCACATAGTTGAGCTGGGGACATAAGATGTCCTCAATTCACATTTGCTGAATGAATAAATGAATGAATGAGGGCCCAACTTATTTACCAGTCACAATACATGTTTCATTTTGATCAGTAAAATGAAGTCTTTCCAGTTACCTCATCTCTCTCTTTCTACCATTTTCCATCCCTTTAGGTACCACAGACTGTGGTGGGTTAATATAAAGTTCAGTCAAAACGAAGTCTATGGGTTTAATCCCTTTCAGTTTTGTTTCATTTCCAATACCTAGATATCACCCCAACAAGAGCCAGTTGAGGCAAGTTGAATGGTGGTTCCCCAAAAAGGATGTTCATGTTATAAAATTATGAATGTAAATATGACCTTCTTTGGAAAAAGAGGTTTTGCAGATATGATTAAGTTAAGCATCTCAGAATAAAATCGCAGATGAAGTCCTGGATTATCCAGGTAGATCCTAAATCCAATGACAAAAGTCTTTATAAGAGGTACATAGAGGACAGTCACATGGAAAGGAGAACGCCATGTGAAGACGGAGAGAGTTTGGAGTCATGTGGAAACAAACCAAGGAATTTTTGGAACTACCAGAAACTGGAAGAGGCAAGGAAGGATCCTCTCCTAGAGACTTCAGAGGAAGCACAGCCCAGGTGACCCCATGACTTATGGATATCTAGCCTCCAGAACTATTGGCGAATAAATGTCTATTGTTTTAAACCATCAACTCTTCGGAAATTTCTTAGGGCAACCCTAGAAGACTAATGCACAGGCCATCTTAAATACTTCCAAAGGGAATACCAGAGGACTCAGGCTACAGAGTATACCCTTTACGGCCCAACTGTTCCTACTCCTGGAAAACCAATGTAATATGGGGGACAGAGAAAATGTTGAGTCAACAATAAAAGTAAGATATTTTATTAGTATTATTAGTAATATTACTGTAATATTACTAATTAGTAATCACTTATTACTATTACTTATTAGTAATTACTTATTAGTAATTACTAATTAGTAATATTACTGTATAACAAAACAGGTTAGTTTGTAGTTAATTGAGCTCTTACCAAGTACCAGTCACTGTTCTAACCATTTCACACCTAGAATTCACTTAGTCTTCTTGATAATCCTATATTCTCTCCATTATATAGACAAGCAAACTGAGCTCAGAATGGTTCACTCACTTGCCTAGGTTCTCACAGGAATGAGCAGCAGAACACACTAGGCCACGTCTTTGCATAAATCATGAAGAAATGCAGAAGAGAGCACATTCTCTCTGAGTTGGAGGGCTTGGTTCTCATCTCAGATGTCCTTGGGCAGGTTTCCCAGCTTCTCTGAGCTGGACCAAAGTTCTGGCCCATCTCCCTGATTCTGACATTCTGAGGTCTCCCAAATCTGTTCTAGTTCTGAAATGTTATGATTTGTAAACCAGGTTTTTCCTATTAAGAGTGATTTGCTTTTACATTTGCACAATGCCCTCCTGCCAGAATCTGGACACCTGGTCTGCTTTGCCACTCAGGGAAAATAACCAGAAATGCAAAAGAATCAGCAATTCTCCAAGCCATACGGAGGGGAGGGGAGAAATGCACTTCATATTTTAAAATGTCCTTCTTCCACTGCAGCCAGGCTTCACTGAAAAAGCAGGTCCTAGGATTGCCAGGAAACCAAGCTGCCTCTCATTCTTATATATAAATTTAATTTAACCATAGCATTACCCTGCATGTCAACAGTTCAGGACAAATTGATGGATTCTAGTTTAACTATTTAGCTGTGCCAGTGGTAATATGTTCAATCATGCATTAAATTAAAAATGACACTTGGAAATATGTATATCCTGGACTTCAGTTCTGTGCACCAAATAGGAAAAGATTTAAAATGCTGTCTAGTAAGGATTACCACTAAAGAAGCATGAATCTCATTACTAGGAGCTGCATGGAACACATTTGCAAAGCTCTGTTTCAAAGGCTCTCTGATGGTAGCAGCTTGGTTATCTGGCTGGCTAAACATGCCATTTCCTTCCCCTAAGAGAAAACTCAGCTGCTGCCAAAGCAAAGATGTTGTCAATGTCCCTCATCTCCTCACACCCACCTTGATTCCTGGGCAGCCATCCATGGCTCATGTGTCACCTGTCCCAACTATCCCCTCCTCCCAATACTGCAGTCCTACCCTTCACAGACATTAACAAAGTCATCCAGAGATACACATAACTAAAAGATAAGAGCAGTTACCATTTATTAAGCACCTCCTATGTGCAAGTCAGTTTGCTAAGCACTTCTTATATGTCACTCAATAGCACAACGAAGTATTATTATCTTGTTTGGACATATACAAAAATTGATGCTCAGAAAGGGTAGGTACATTCTTCAAGGTCACACAGTGGTTAATGGCAACACCAGAATTCCAATTCTATCTATTCTAATTCTAATGCCCAGACTCTTAACCATGGGCAGCACTGCTATTTAAACAATCACTCCTAAAAATGCCCACAAGCTTCTGTGCACCTTTCGCACCCATTCGGGAGCCCAAATGAACCTAGGGTACATTCTAGGTAAGAAGTGCAGAACAAAAAGCATGAGCCTGGGATTCTCCCACTCCGTTTGCTGTGCTTTTATCCTCTGGGGGCAGCAAGTCCTATACTCCTAGACTCTGGATTCTTTATGGGCAAGAATCGGACTTCTTTAACTCCTATACCCAACGTTCTGCCACATACCCAGCAAAGAGCAGGTGCACATGGCCATTTCTTGAGCTATACTTAACTGGACACTGGGGGAAAAAAGGAAGAGAAGAAGTAGGGGCACCACCGAGGTAAAGAAGAGAAAGCAGGCAGGAGACTCTGCCTATGGGAGGACCACAGTCATCAGAAATTTAATGGTGAGAGAGAAAAAGCACATCATTTTCCCTTTTCAGTAATAGAAAAACAATTTCCCTAAGAGGCAAAGTAATTGTTACGAGAAAGATGGCACATTTTTTTCCACTAAATCACACACACACACACACACAGCAAGTCTAACAGCAATTTTTCTCAGTGTTAAGTACAAACCTGAGTCAACAAGTAGGCAAAATAGAGTACAGAGAACAAAGGTAAGGACAAATGATCTAAAATCCAACTTCAGTGGTTGCAGCGTCATTGAATTACTCAATTCTGTCTTGTTTCTTCACATGGACACACTACCATCACAATGGCAAAATACAAATAAACCTTATTGCTTCATCAAGAGTTCAATCACATAACCCAATTAAGTCCACTGTTCCTGAAACAATCTTATCTTCTAGGAAATGAACACAGAACAAGTCGAAGACTTTTCCTATCACCGGATTCCACTTTTGTGCATTTGTCTCCCATTATCTATCCTCTACCCTACTTTCACCCCCTAATGATAGGCTGGCAATTTCTATTCCAAACAGAAGTTATGCAGCCACCCAGTTTTGCATTTATTTAGCACACGCCCTACTGAGAAATGCCCATTAGCGGGAGCTTTACCATGACCTAACCTTGCACAGTTCTGGGTTGAGCTGGCATCGGCTGTGAGGGGACAGCCGCAGGACGAGGCTGAAATTAACCTGATTGCAGCAGTTGGTTTCTGAGTGTGTCTGCATCTGCTGTCTTAATGGACTGTGAGGGCTGCCAGGTTGTCTTCCAGAACCTGCTGTCAATGTCGAAGGACACAGGCAGGAAGCCCAATGGGAGCCTGGATGCTCAGCGGCCATCCTTGGTTAGTTAGTCCATTCTGTCAGGCTTGTCTATCTGGAAGATTTTGACTTCTTTTTATTTTAAAAATAAAGGAACTATTCAATGCGGGCTGAGTTAATTCAATTAGAACAAAACTAAACATTTTCATTAGCTTTGCTTCCTGGGGATCATTTTAATGTCTTATCCCTCCACAGAAGGAATTCCCCATTACAGAACTCAGGCAAAGCGTACTCATGAGAGCACATGACCACAAACAGGGCTTCTAATCAATCAAATGGAAATTGCACAGTTCTGGCCTCTTAAAGGTATAGCTGTTTGTTTTTTTTAATGGCTATTGTTTATTGAATAGTAACTACATTCTAAGCTTTATGATAAATACTTCAAGTAGCCTTAGTTTTGTCCCCATATTACAGATGAGAAAATTGAAGCAAGCAGAGGCCACAGAATTTTGCCAGGGTCACATAGCTAGGAATGGAGGAGCAGAGGTGGAATGCAAACACAGGTCATTTGATTCCATTCATGGTCCATCCTGGCTGGCTCCTGGAAGGGAAACAGGTTCTACTCTCAGGAACCAAATGAAGTGGTGGAAGGTCTGGAGAGCTAGGCACTATTCTGAACCTCATTCTGCTGTTCCACTAACTTCATCCTTTTCAACATTAGAATCCCTTTGTACTTTTCTAAAAAATACATAATCGTCCCTATATTCTCAGTACATGCTGAATAAGGCAAAAAGCTACTATAAATTTAATAATGTTTATAAACAAACTTGTATCTTATTTCTTACAATAAAATCCATGAATCTCACATATGTACATAAGTCATTATTACCCAGGCAACACACAATATTTAGGGCACATAAGGATTCTTGGATCCCTTAAACTAATTTAGAAAGCCACAGCCAGCATTGATTTCTAACACTGCTCCTTGTCTCATGGGTGTCCAAAATAGATGATGTAAGGATGGAGATGCATTCTGGCTTAAAAATAACTACTCGACAACAATAACAAATGAAACACATTTAAATGTTTAAATAAAGGGGTAATTTGAGGAGACACTGAATTTACCATCAATGTTCTCTTCTTAGGGTTCAGCACAAAGTCAGCCTGCAGGACAATTAGAGGGTTCTGGGCTAGGAGAGGAAGTATCCCTTTACAGAGAGTTTCTAAACCCTTGAAAAAAAGATGCTATGTCTGAAATGAACTGCTTCCTTCACCAGGATGAAATGCCTAAGACTGCCCACAGACTGCCTGGGTCAACGTGGATGCTGTTCTATTGCTTTGCTTTGTTGTCATTTGCTGGAATACCAGGATCTGGTCTAGCACACTTGGTAGGTCACCCTCATTATGTCACCACACTCAGAAAGAAGATACCAAATCAATACATGCCTTCTTTTGGACCCAATCTGCCGTGGATCAGATCTAACGAAAAGAAAGAAGCTTTCAAATTGTTATTATTCTATGGAATGGCTTTACTGTCTCAGTTTCTCAGTCTCAGAGGGCTATAGAGAAGTTCAGCAATCTACCACCACAGGGCTCTCTGACCACAAAGACACAAGATCTGGTGGCCTTCCCTCTGCCAAATATTTTGAGTTCCTTTATTTTAAGATGAGTTTTAAGTAACTCCTGGCATCAAAAGAATCACTACCTTCCAAGCAGTCCCTGAATCACAGTGAGGCTCACAAAGGAAGAATGCCCCTTTGCTGGATGTGTGTTTATTCTGAAATCAATATGGGCAAGAGAGTTCATTCTGAATGTTTTTGATTAAGGGTCTAGAATTTAATTCCATATCACTGCCAATGCCATTTATCCCAAGGAGAGGAAGCTAACTAAGAATTACTTATGTGTGTAATATGACAGGTGTCCCTGTGCAGGCTCCATCCAGTCATGTACCCGTGTTCAGATAGGATTCATTCTATGGGGTCTGATACTCCAATCCACAAACCACGGTGCTAACTCAAAGAACCTTATCTACTAAGTAGACACCTAAAAAAGCATTTTGGGCCCTTCTCACCTCCACTTCTCACACAGCTCAGAAATGCAACTCAGATTCTGAATTTTGCCTCAGCAATGTAACCCAAGTCCCAATCAATTGCAGACTTGCCATGGCACTCATTTAACGAGCAAGACCTCAGGATGATCATGAGAAGGACCCTGATTCTGGCTGACTCTGGCAAGTGCTTTTCTCCTGAGGGGTTTTATAGCAGGCCTTGACTTCCCCCTCCCCTTCTCCTTAAATTCAATTAGCCAAGGGCACATGATGCGATGAGCACTAGGTGTTACACTGAAGAATCATTGAACATTATATCAAAAATCAATGATGGTTTTTTATATAACCATAATATAACCAACACCTAGGCCTTGATATAGCCACCATATAACCCAGGCCTTTTTGATATAACCACCATATAACCAACACCTAGGCCTTGACTTTCTAATCTTCACAAACTCTGTGGGACTGAGAATAACAACATTCTTGCATGTTTTTTGCCTTGGAGGATCTAAGACATTTTAAGCCCCCTGAGTTCAAAGCAAAGCCACACCTAAGTTTGGCATTTTGTCACTCACCTTTTCTGCTGAACATCTCATGGGACAGAAGGGAGAGACTTGTGACTGGGCCCCAGATGAACTAGAAGTGATCCTGAACTGAAAGGCTGTTTAAGACGGGAGGAAAGGGGTCAGAGTGTGGGGTCAGCCCACTGGACACTGGGTGTGGGATATGAGCTGTCAGCACTTGGATAACTTAAGCAGCCTCCTAAGTTTTGATTTCCTTGCCTGTAAATGAGCTAAAATGGCATCAGCACTAGACAGATGTTATGAGGATTATTTAACTCCCAGGATCTCCCAGGATCCACCCCCCTTTTACCTTAACCAAATTCACCCATCCTGACCCCATCTCTGCTCCCAATTCCCTTGTTTCTCCATGCAAATTGCCTCTAGTCCCACCACCTCCACGAAATTTTTTTTTTTTTTTTTTTTTTTTACAAAAACCTCTGCATATGGCTTTTGTCTTTTTCTTCCTCAGGAAAAGCAGGGTTGTAGAAGGTCAGGCAACTGTGAACTCTCACACATTAATAACATTTAAACCACCTTATAGAATTAAAACAAAATTCTTCATTTTCTCAAGTATCATCTTGGTATATATAGTTTTTAAATTTCCCAGGAGTTTAAATAAAACATGTTATATGGCCCATAAATTGTGATATTAGCCCTTGGATGTTATGAGAAACACTGCAATTTTTTCCTGGCCTTCAAAATCATAACTAGCATCATTGCCAACACAGTACATTTTATAACCCTCTCTGGATTTTTTTTTCATTCCAATTCTTATTTATATTTTAACAGTTATTTGACCAAGGACTCCTTTTCCTTCTTAACTTAACTGAAAACATATTTTCCACTCCTCATATAGCCATAGTGAACTTTATAAAACAAAAATATTTGTTATTAAACACACTTATACCACAGGGAACAAGCTTGAAGACTAAAAATATAGAATGTTTAGATTTGTTCATTATGTTAACTGACAAGGGAGATGATGACAACAGTCAGTCCTAGGTGTGTAAACAGGTGTGTAAACAGACACCCCCCCCCATTTTTTTCAATAAAAACCAATAACCTACTGCTATTTTAAAATTATAAAATTAGATGGAAGAAGAGTCTTGACCTGAATTCTCTTGAGCCCAGACCCTCTTCTTGCTTCTTTTCTTTTGGCTTCTTGCTACCTTTTGTTTCCATATTGTGGTTATGTCCTTGATTTCTACCCTCACACCACTCCTATGAATGCTTCTCACCTCCCAGCCCTTCACCCTATCCAAGGTCTTCAACCCATCTGACCTCCTATGGGTGATCATCTCTTTTTGTCTACTCCTTTGGTCTTGTCCCCTCAAGTGACCCCTATGTCTTTCACTTATTCCTTGACACATTTATATATCCGTGAAGCCACCACCATAACGAAAATAATGGACATACTCATCACCCCCCAAGTCTCCTCATGCCCCATGTAATCTCTTTTCTTCTGCCTCTTTGACTCAGTTTAATGATTTTGAGATTCATCCATACTGTTGCCTGTGTCATTAGTTCATTCCTTCTCTTTAAAAGCACCCCAGCCACCTCATTTATTCCTATGAGAATTAAGGTACAACGGACAGTAAAAACAAAAATATAAGCACTAGCTACATTTCACCTAAAATTCTTGGCTTAAAACACCAAAGATTTAAGTGGAGATGCTCCTAAGCAGAAAACCCACTCCTCTGATGACCTGTGATATGAAGGAAGAAAGTTACTGCTTTGAGTTGAGATGAAGACAAAGAGATAAGCCATGCTGAAGAATTTGTCACTGCCAGAATTCCTGGTGTCAGCCAAGAGGGAGGAGAACAAGCAATAAAGGATGTAGAGTCTCCGGCTCTGGTTTGCCCTAGCTTTGTCCTTGACGTGTTATGTCACTTTACAGGCAGCAGTTTATCTCACTGAATGAGACCATCTTACGTACCAATGCATTTGTTATTCTCATTTTGTTTCTCGCCTCCCACTTGGCAAAAATGGTACAACCATCCCACCTTCTGCTAAGCCACCTTCAGCAGGGAAATCACTGGGAGTAGCAATCAGGACAGCTCCTTACCAGCAATAGTAATTAGCCACAGAATCACATGGTTGCTAGTCTGTGTCAGAAAAACACAGATGTCCTTGGAAATAAAACCATGAAACACAACAACCAAAGATTTTTTCTGAGTCAGGGGATTATGGACAAATAAAAACAATTCTTCTCATTTATTTGAATTTTCTAATTCAAAATAAATTATTTAAAAAATTGACAGTTTTTATAATATCTAAAATTTTTGGATAACAGATATCTGTGGGCTTTTTTCATCACTATTCTATTCTAAACTGTATGTTATTTTAAGTAAATTAGTAATTTGATCATTATACCTATTGACGGGTGAACTGCTACTGGTTTCTGAATCTCCCTCAGACATCTAGTGGGTATGTTCTGATTACCACAGAATTCAGATAGAATAGCAGTTTTTAATCAAGAGCATTCAGAGTGCCTGTTTGTTCCTTTTGCTACAACTAAAGGCCTATGAACAATCTCCACTGACAGCAATGATTCCCTCTGAGTAATTTCAGTGTTGAGCAGACATTTGAGATGCAAAAGCTTCCTTCAGATTTCTCTTAAATGACCTGACTTACTCAAAAAAGGAGGATTTTCTAAGATTCCGTGTCCTCCCACTGAAAAGCGTCTGGTTAGAAATTTTTTTAATTAATTTTTTAAAAAAGTCATGCTTGCAGGGGCACCTGGGTGTCTCAGTTGGTTGAGCCTCTGACTCTTGGTTTTGGCTCAGGACATGATCTTAGTGGGTTGTGGGATCCCTCAAGTAGGGCTCTGAAGCGGGGAGTCTGCCCTTACCTTCATGCATGTGCATGTGCTCTCTTGTGCACACTCTTTCTCTAAAATAAATAAATAAATCTTTAAAAAAAATTTTTTTAAATCACCCTTGCAATCAAAACAGACAAATGTTAAATTTGAAATGCGTATAACAGACAGTCATCTTAGATTTTATCAGACAATGCACACATTGATCCAAAAATGTTACAACAATATACTCTGGTTTCTCTTCAGATCGCATAAATCTTTCGCCTTTTACAAAAATGTTACAACAAAAGCAATTTATAAGGACAGTTACCAGGAAAAGCTGTTGTTTTTACTCCTGTGAGATTTCAGTGTGTTTCTACTACCACATCAAGATCTGGAGCACTGAGGAGACCGCTGGTTACCAATCAAGGTGTATCAGGGATCATAACAGTACCTTTGTCATAGGATCATGGTGAGGATTCATTGTGTAATGATATACATAAGGGCTCAGAATAATGATCAGCACCTACTAAGCACTGCTTGAGTAGTGGTTACTGTTTGGTTGGAACCACAAAGTTCTGTGAAACTCATGTCTCTATAGCTCACCATCCCCTATCCACATTCCGAGCTCAGGCATAAGCCCTAGACATGTGTGTTACAGAGCAGTTGGTTTACTCCCACCCCCAGAGTCACCTGGCCTTGGGCTTATTCTTCCAACTAAATATTTATTGAGGCAGTCTGATCCAGGTTTAAATCCCAGTCTTACCGCTTTATGTTCAGAGACCAATTCATGTGTTACAGGAGGACACTACCTGCCCTTTAAGGCTGGTTTGAGCATCTGAGTCAATGAGCGCAAAGATTATAGTGCAATGCTTGATACATCACAGGCACTTCATAAATGGCAAATATAGCATTATTATTATGATGATTTTTAAAGCTAAAGATGGCACCGTTTAACGGTGGTTCTTTTTTTTTTTTTTTCCTGATTTCCTGTCTTTGATCTTGCCCTGAAGAGACAATGAGAGAAGGCTCTGAGAACATTCCTATTCTTCCTTAGAAGAAACAGCCAGTGAGAACTCCTCTTTGAAACAGGTAAAGCTCTTTAGTACTGTGAAGTATGTGTGGTGATTTTAGTTTTCCTGTCTGAATCCTGGCATATTCAGAAGAACCTTGAGGAGTGCCCTCGGGGAATGAACAGCTCGCTAACTGTGACAACACCATTTCACTATAGTGGGGGATCAACAAATACCCAGGTATAAGCTGTATTATGTGTTTTACTACACATTCCCCAAACCAAAACTACCACTCCATGCTAAACCCAGAATAACCTGAAATCTAGCAAAATAAATTGTACCAGTTAAAGTGCCCTTGGGAAGTTACTTTCTATGTAATTGTCAGCTTACCTTGTGTGGGCTTCATTTGACTTAATTATTTGATTTATGAATGGTCAATGTTATTGACCATCTGACTACCCATAAACCCTTCCACTTAATAAAACAGTGGCCTATTAGCCCACGAGTTCAATAAACAAGCACTGAAGGGGAGCAATATCTGTGGGCACAACTAACATGAGGAAACCAGACTCCCCTGGCCCCATGAGCAATCTCCCAAAAAGGATAAAGATTTCATTTTCGATCTATAGCTTCATTTGACTTTGCATAAAGAAATGACTACGTGATTGAATTCTTAGTTCCTCTAAATAGCAGTGAATATTTCAAAGCTTCAAGAACACTGCTGAAAATGTTACCAAGTATAAATATCCATATGTAAAGATAGCATATTCATCTTATGGGCTACTCAACGTCCCAGCAGCGTGTCAAATATTACAATAGAAGTAATTCACTCATGTGGTGCTAGATTTGCTGCTCCTGTAAATAAAGCATGGAAAGTACAGAACACATTAGAAAGGCCTTTTGAAATACAATAATATTCAGTCCATGCCAAGGAGATTAGGGGTTACCTAAGTGGTAATCTCGGCATGAGGTCAAGGTCTGTGTGTGTTTACACCCTCTAAAAATTTACTGGGATTTCACATTGCACAAAAAGATGTAACTCTGGACCATCATCATAATGAGAGTCTCCCTGCTCTGGTAGGTTTCAGTACTCCCATCCCTTCCACTATCATCAAACTGAAACCAAGGAGTTCTCATTTTAAGCACATACAACAAAGATCAGAGTTTAATAACTTGTCTCTTGCTGTCTCCGAACAGATTGTGAATTCAACTTGCAATATAAGAGCACATTAAAAATTCTAAGACTTTGACATTCCCCACTGGAAGTGATTCCTGAGACTTGTTTCTAAAACTCACAACAGCATGCAAATGGAAACTTGGCTCTACTTTCTCAGCATGGGGTCCTGCAGAAAGCCATTAGCAAATGGCAGGGTGAGAGCGGCCAGTCACACCATACTTACTACCCATGGTGGCAAATCCTTTTTCTGTTCTTTCTTTTATTCAGATGTCTCCCACAAGCCCCTGAGTCTGTATGGGTATCTAGGAGGGCTGGAAAGAGGCTGGGAAGGGGCCAGATCTTGGTGAACATATTCTGGAGTGGGCTGGGCTAGGACCCCTCCAGTTAGCTGGGCGTCATGCCCAGGAGACTCAGAACTTCTGAGTATTTTGTTCGTTTTGCTGAATATTTACAAATTTTATTATCTATGACATTGTTTATGAATTGATCCAATATTCTTGGAGCAATGATATTCACTGTTTTGTATGAATTACCATTTAAACAAATAAATTGTAGCCTAACTCAGTTTTTGAGGTGTTTTTTAAAGATTTCATTTATTTATTTTTGCAAGAGAGAGTGAGCAAGAGAGAGCATAAGCAGGGGGAAGGGGCAGAGGGAGAAACAGACTCTCAGCTGAGCAGGGAGCCCAATGCAGAACTCAATCCCAGGACTGTGGGATCCTGACCTGAGCCAAAGGCTTAACAACCGAGCCACCCAGGCGCCCAGTTTTTGAGGTATTTCATGCTTGTTATTCATGAGAAAACTGAGAAGAAAATTATAATGCATGTGCCCTATAGTATAAAACTTATGTAACAGGAAGAGGAGGAGGTAGGTGTCTCATTTATGTGACTGACGACATCTATCTATAAACTTCCATGTTGTCATAAGAAATAAAGGTTCCTAAAATTGCTTAGAAAGTGGTCTTTTTACATTTAGCTATGTAACACTTTAACTTACTAAAACATAAATGAAATCTTCAAGTAACTGGAATGTTGCTCATTCCACTTTTGAATGGAAAGGTAAATGAAAACAAGGCTCATATCAGGGATTTATTTTAGAACACTTACCGTATACTCTCCAGAAGTACATGTAAATAATACATATTCTACATATACAGAACTGTCAATTCTATGAGATGGTCTTTGAATATTAAATAAGTGCTGGAACAAACCCCTCCGACTTCCCAGGATGTCCAGTAATTTTATGACACCTTGCTAGAGTATTTTAGTTAATCATGACCTTCATGACCGAAGAAGGCCATGAGTACTTGTGTGCCTCAGTTATGATCCATTGAGCTCCACAGACAGATCAAGAAAGGAATAATCTTATAAATGTCTAGTTCAATAGATGTCCTACAGTTTAATCAATCTGGAGACATAAACTCATCAATGGATAACCAATAAAAGTCAGTCAACCTGGAGACATAAACTCATCAATGGATAACCAATAAAAGTCAACCTGGAGACAGAATCTCATCATCAAATACTAAAACTAGTAGGCAAAAGCTTGATGAGAAACAGGACATTTACAGAAGTCCAATGGTATCTCCCAGACATTATTCACTAAAAAGGGAGCAAAAGTAACATTACAAAGGAGAGACCTCACTTTAATAAGTGAGCAAAATGACCATCACCAACATTGGGACAAACAGACAAGTATCTTCTGATACAGTGCACTGAGAGAGACACAACACCACTTCTGTGCTATTCCTGCCAAAATGCACAGCATTCCTGCATTTTGGCAGGAATAGCATTCCTTGTTTCTATCTCTATCATCAAAAGATAGAAACAAGCCAATCAGACTCTCTATAAATGACCTCTATTCTTCAAAAATGTCATGATCAAGAAGACAAAGACAGACTGAGAAATTAAGACAAAGAAGCTATGACAAATAAAGGCTATCTGTGTCCTTGGATCATCAGATCCTAGGCTAGGGGAGAAAATGGTATAAAAAACATTATTGTCACCAATGAAAAACTTAAGCATGTTTGGACTATGGACTAAACAATAGCATTATAAAATGGTAAATTTCCTGATTTTGATAATATATGATTACATAACAGAAATTCATGTTTTAAGGAAACACATACTGAAGTATTTAAGGATAAAAGCGGATGGTGTTTCCAACCTTCTTTCATATAATTTTTAAAAATGCGCACGTGTGCATGGAAAGAGAGAGAGGCAGAGAGGGAATAGGCAAATTGGAAACAATTGGTGATTTGGGCAAAGGGTATTCAGAAATTTCTTGTACTGTTCTTGAAACTTTTCTGTAAGTTTGAAATGTTTTCAAACTAGTATCAAGGAAGAAGTCACAGCTAGAAAAAATTTAATCCACAAATATGTATTTGTATTGCAGGGTGTCCACTGGGTAGAATTTTGAAATTTCTCTAACCTGCTCTATCTCCTTTAGAGGACACTACACATCATCTTGGAGATGTGTAGAATCACTGAATGGTCACTCTTAGCCATGTCAGTGTGGGGTAAAGCTTCTCCTGGAGGCCAGGATATAGACAGACTTGAGGGAGCAGGATGGACTAAGCACTTACTGGAGGAAAGGACCAAAAACTGTCCCAGAGAGGTCACAGAACATCAAACGTTTTGTTATTCAGATCATATGCCCCATTTAAATACATTTGGAAAATCCCCTTAAAACAATATGCAGCACATATCTTTACAGTGTGAATCTCTCCCTAAGCTGCTGTCATATAATTTGTAAAAAAAAAAAAAAAAAACTCACAGCAAGCTATCTCTGCAGTAGCAGTCATATTTTTTCAAATGCAGAGATATGCTTTTCCCAGAGCCAAAAAAAGCACAGCTGATATCCTCATCTTCAAATTCACTCACTCATTTATCCAATGAGCACTGTATAATCCCATCTACTGTGTCTTCATATCATCTTCCCTCTATGTGTATCTGTCTCCTAATCTCTTCTTGTAAGGATACTAGTCACATTGAACTAGGTGTGATTAGTTCACAAAAACATTGATTTTTACCTACATTAACTCTTTAAAGGCCCTAACTTTAAAGAGTGAGTGAGTGAGTGGTCAGTAGACACAGGCTCTTAAAATTCTCCTTCCCATTACCTGGCACTGGAGATGCATTTACTCACTCTCTGATAGACATAGCACACACACACTCCAATCATACTCCCTGATTTCCACACCACCCTCCCAACTTGGCTCCTCCTGTCTTTCCCATCTCAGTAATGGCAATGTCATTTTTCTAGTTGCTTAGGCTAAAACCTTAAAGACAGCCTTGACTTCTCTCTTCTTCTCACACCCGACACTTAAGCCAAAAACAAATTCCCTCTGTTCTACCCTGAAGATATATCCCAAATTTGACCATTTCACACCTCCTCCACTTACAGCTCACAGAACTGAACACCAGCAAATCTCATCTGGATTATTAACATAGCATCTAGTTGTTCTTCCAGCTTTTGCCCCTGACCCCACATTCTGTACTCAAAAGGAGGAGAGAATGATCTGTTTTAAAAAGAAGATCAGTGCTTAAGTCTGCTAGGGCTGCCATGACAAAGTACCACCATCTACATGGCTTAAACAACAGGAATTTATTTCTTACAGTTCTGGAGGCTGGAAGTCCAAGCTCAAGGTGTGGGCAGGATTGGTCTCCCCTGAGGCCTCTCTCCTTGGCTTGTAGATGGCTGCCTTTTCCCTGTGTCTTCACATCATCTTACTTCTGTGTGTATTTGTCTCCTAATCTCTTCTTCTTAAGGATACCAGTCACATTGAACTAGGTGTGACTAGTTCACAAAAACATTGATTTTTACCTACATTAACTCTTTAAAGGCCCTAATTCCAAAAACAGCCACATTCTGAGGTATTGGAGGGCTAGGACTTCAACGAATGTATTTCAGGAGAACACAATTCAGCCCATAAGAGCCAGACTACGCACTCCTCTGAAGTCTTCAGTGGTTTCCCTTACTATTCAGGACAAAAGCCAAAGTTCCTAGCACGACCTACAAGTCCTATAGAATCTGATCCCAAGACCACTCTGAATTTATATCCCATTAATCTCATCCTTGCTTACTCCACTCCTGCCACACTGGCCTTCTTGCTGTTCCTATGACGTATTAAGCACACCCCATCTCAAGGTCTTTACATGGCTGCTCCTCCTGCCTGGATCCCTCTTTCCCCAGATAGCCACATGGTCTTTACCTTATTTCCTCCAGGTCTCTGCACAAATGTCACTTTACCAAGGTGAGGCCCTCTCTGACCACTCTATCTATATACAATAGCAAACAACTCCCAATATGTCCTACCCTTTCCCTGATTTATTTTTTCCATAGCCCTTATTACCATTGACATTATTTACACTTATTCATGTATTTGCTTACAATCCCTTCCTCCACTCATGTGCAAGTGTCTTCAGGGAGCAATCAGTCCCCCTTGTTGACCACTATACCCCTAGAACTTAGAACACTGCCTGACTCAGAGTAGGCACTTGGTAAATATTTGTTGTGAAACTGAATAAATTAACTTACTTTATTGTCTTGTACCATGCTTTGGGAGAAATATAAAAATAACTAGCACACTTCTGCCTTCAAGTAGAAGAGTTAATAGTCTTGAGTGTTAAGAAATCACTTATTAGTTACTGGGTTGTTTTTTTTTAATGTCAAGAAATAAAGAGGGAAAAACTAAATTTTCTTTAGTTTTATGAAGTGACTAAAGAGTACTTTCTAGCCTATGTATTTTATTGAAACATCTAACAAGTTCTATGATAGCATGTACTTCTTTATTATAAAGCCTGTGAGCCATAGAGAAGACATTTTAAAAATAATTACGCTTGGTGAATGGTGTAATTGTCCCTCTCTATAGAACTAAATCTGCCACAAAACATGTCACTGCTCTAAGGGTATTTTTAGGTTTCCTTTTTTAGACTATAAATATATACAACTCGTGGCATCCGCCCACTCTTGTTAATTCTGCCTGGATAATTCCTATTTACACCATTGGTTCCAAAGTTTAATCTCTCTAAAGAGATCTCCATGGGCCCAAAGGGAATTTTCTGAAAGACCCTAATAAGTTGTATCACTTCATTTAATGGTACTTAGTGACAGCAAAGGCTGAAAGTCTGAAGTGGAAAGGGAACCCGTAATTCTACCCCTAATTATCATGATTATATCATGATTAAGTAAAAGCTCTGACATTTGATTTGCTGCTTGTTCTTGGGACTCTTGCTGACTTCCACCATTTACAATTGTAGTGCTAAGAAAGCACTCTCCAAGTAATGAGCTGAACTCCTGGCCTGACAAAAGCCATTCTCTTGGCCACATACTCTACATGCAGCCAAAGTAATCTCCTGACCTGTCAGGCCATTTCAACCCCCAAGCCGTGCCCAGGATGATTCCACTACTTCGAAGCCTCTTTTTTGCCTATCTGCTCAGCTAACTCCCGATCGTTTTCTCCTTTCCCTGGGCTTCACTAGCAATTAGCTCAGAACTGAACACTAGCATTAATCATTGTATCAGCTGGGTTAAGGTGGGTTATACTACAGTAACAATCAACTCTGAAAATCTTAGTTATTGTATAAGCAGAGGCTTATTTACCTCTCAAGCAAGGCCTACTCAGTGATTCCGGCTAAGAAATGATTAGTCACTTTGATCCTGCCTAACTGCAAGAGAGTGTGTACATCCAGGAGAAGAGCTTAAGATATGGATAAGTATTACAACTCTGACTGCTGTTAATTTTTATGTACTCTAATCAAGGTAAATGTCTCCAACAATAGAGTGTGAGCATCTCAATTGGAGGAATCAAAATTATTCATCTTACTGCTATATCCCCAATTCTGAAAACAGTACCTGTACCTAGGAGGTTCTCAGTAAATACTGAACAAATTAATGAATAATTTTTACTAATTGATATCAACTGCCTGAGACTAAGAGCCCAGCCTCTCCAAAAGCACATGGCCACCCAATATCAGAAAGAAATCAATGTTTGTTAGGAAAATGAAAGAGACAAAGTGGCTGTTAAGGAAGCACAGGTACTAGCTACAGCACTTCATAATTATTGATTGAGTAAATGAATGGATGGATGGGTGGGTGGCTATGTGGAGGAGTGTCAGGAAGACCCATTCCCAGTGCCACTGATGCTATCTTGCTCAGATCACTTTCTCTATCATCAAATTACAATGGCCACTGTAATGAACATCATTGTCTCCAACCTTTTTTTACCCCTCTCAATATATTCTCTATACTGATGTCAGAGTCATCCTTCTAAAATTCAGCTTGAATCATGACATCATTCTATTTTCTTTCAAAAGAGTCAATTATTCCATCATTTAAAAAAAAAAAAGAAAAGAAAAATACCTAAAGTCCTCCCTATAATATTCAAGATTCTTTACTATTACACCTCTACCATCCTTTATCTACCTTTACCTACCACTGTCCGCCTACACAGACCAAGTTAGCTTTGTTCACGCTAGATTGATTGTTATTCCCTGGAGAGGATGTGCATCTTCACATCTCTGATCCTCCGCTGCTCAACTCTTTCTATCACAGGATGCCTAGGCCAACTGGTATTTCCTTTGTGAAACCTTCCCAGATCCCTTCAGACAGAATTCACCACTCCCTTCTCTATTCTCCCATTATACCTGGATTATATTTTTTTAAAAATATAGCACTTAGGGTAACAAGATTTGTATTTGAATTTAGACGTTAGAGTTGAAAAAGGACACTCTAGTTGCATGTGTATCTATTAGGCTGTAGTTTCTTGAGAGCAAGGAATTTATTTGATTCTCTTGATTAAGATAGTGCATTATAAACACTCCATCACTCATTCTTCATTCAACAAATACTACTGGGTGCCAAATACGTTCCAGGCAGTGAAGAAGACAATTAACATTTATAGAATGAATTAAATCCTAAGTAGAGTTCCGTTTGCCGAGAGCCCTTTTGTCACTTTCACATAGTACACAATGCCACATGATGGTTACGTCATTGATATAATGGTGTCATAATTGTGAATTCAGTACTTTGTCCAGATGCCTATTGCACTCTTATTCTTAAAAGGGTGAAACAGAGACTCTTACTATGAAATACTTCCCTGATAAAATCTCATATTCATTTCTCAGGGGATAGGTTGCCAATGTCTGAATTTTATGGAAGTTTGTATTGGCCAGCCTGACCTTTTGGATATGGACTTGCCTTGGTTACAAAATGTAGAAATTGGACTCCCCGTTGTTGTGCATATATCTGCTGAACACATCCCCATTTCTCAAGATGAAATGTTTGCAGTGTTTTTAAGATGATCCTTAATCTTTTCAGTGGTCACATAAAATTGTTCTTATGCACATTGGGCTTTCATTTTATTTGTTTTTAAGGGATTGATAGAGAAAAATGTGAATGCTTTCACATAGTTTCTATTTTCTGCATGGTGTAGAAGTTGGGTGTCGAAATATACACTGCATTTCTTCCCTACGGATTTAATAGCACAGAGCCAGCAATCTACCATAAACCATCCATTCTCCCTTCAGACCAGGCCCTGAAACTCCCATTAAAGTTAATGGAGACAATTATGCCCACGAACCAAAGGGAAAATAAACCCCTTCATTTGTAAATTAGCCTGATTCCAGTAGATTTTCTGTGTCAAACCAAGAAAGAATAACGTGAAAACATGTCAATCATGACCCTCTATTTAATTGTCTGAATTAAACGTTCATCTGGGAAGTCTCCCATTCCCTCCAGGAAGAAAAAAAGAGACAGCAAACTCAACAGCTATTTGGGACATTAGTCTGTGAACTTGTCCACTATTTCCTTCCTAAGCCTTTTTGTTAAACAGCAAATGGCTGTCTGTTGATTGCATCTGGAGATCCAACAAATCTATACAGATCAAGTCCCACTTTCTACAAGCCATTTCCTATGGAGATAGATTGGTTTGCTTTTGCTTGTGCCAATTGTTTTTAGAAAGAATGAAAGTGGACATCTCTTTCCTTTAAGACTGTTTTTATAAAACTGAAAAGTGTTTCCCTTTTCCAAAAACTGTCTCTAAATTTAGTTCTAACTTATGGAAGTCATAAGTTGACTCCCTATGATAGGGCTGAAATATCCAAGAGCACTGGCACAGAACAGTACGTGTAATTAACAGAGGCCTTTGGAGTGTCTTTCTTTCTAGGAAATATACTCAGCAAGGTTTAGTCATCGTTTAGATATGGGAACTGTTGGAAGACTTCTGATACACCAGTCCATGACTCACCTACTTGCATGCCCTCCAACAATGCACAAGTAATTCCACTGCTAGGTATTCACTCCCAAAAATCAACACACTAATTTGAAAAGATATATGCACCTGTATGCTTTTTGTGGCATTATTTACAACAGCCAAGATATGGAAACAACCCAAGTGACCATCCACAGATGCATGGATAAAGGAGATGGGATCTATATGTATAATGGAATATCACTCAGCCATAAAAAACGAGACCTTGTCATTTGCAATAACATGGATGAACCGAGAGGGTATAATGCTAAGTGAAATCAGTCAGAGAAAAACAAATACCATATAATTTCACTCATATGTGTAATTTAAGAAACAAAACAAACAAGGGGGAAAGAAAAAAGAAAAAAACAGACTCAAATACAGAGGACAAACTGGTGGTTGCCAGAGGGGAGGTGGGTGGGAGGAATGGATAAAATAAAGGGGATTAGCAGTACACTTATCCAGAGGAGCACTAATTAATCTACAGAATTGCTGAATCATTATATTGTACACCTGAAACTAACACTGTGTGTTAATTATACTTCAATTTTTAAAAAAAGAGATTCACCTGCCCATTTTGCCCTTAGAGTACAACTAATATATTTCAAAAATGAAATGAGCTATGGAGATCATTTCCACCCACAGACAGCTGTTGCCCATGCATTTTCCCTGGGACAGTCCATCTTCAACTTCCTACAACCTGCCTTAGTCCCTCTCCTTCTATAGCACAGTGACTCAGGGCCTAATTCACAGATCGGTGCATTTTATTCCAACTGAACACTCTGCCTTCACCAGGATATGCTGCCCCAAGTTGATAAAGGTGCTATAGCTACAGCTGTTTGGTTCTGAGAGCCAGAACTCCCAGTAGCTCAACTAAGAAAGTTGCAGCCTGGTGTTCTCATTGTTCTTTCTATCCATTAACACTTTCAAAAAAAAGTTTCAAAAAGTTCAAACCATATGTAAAGCTATAAAAGATAAGATAAATTGATATATGCAATCAATAAAGATACATAAAGATACACAATTAGAATGAAATTTAAAAGAAAAAAGACTTTCAAAATACAGTAAGAATGAGGGTGCCTGGCTGGCTCAGTTGGTGGAGTATGTGGCTCTTGATCTCAGGATTGTGAGTCTGTGTCCCAAATGGATGTAGAGATTACTTTAAAAAATAAAATATTAAAAAAATACAGTAAGAATGATCACAGTATTATCTATAACGAGAAATGGTTTCTGTCATTTTCACCAGTGACGTCCAGTGCCTGTGTAAAGCTCATTATAGTCATTAAATATTTGTTAAATTAATGAATGGCAAATAAATTATGGTAATTTCCTACTTTAAAACTTTAATTTATTTTAGATAAGCAGTATAATGCTCCAATGATGCTGGCAATTAGATGGTAGTTTCCTTGCTAGGGATAAAGTATAGACTGGGATTGGGCATCTTGGCAGAAGCTGGAGGTATCGATCTTGGTAGGGGTTACATGAAGATACACACACTATATACATACAAAAATTCACCCAGATGAACACCTTAGATTAGTATTATAATTTACTATAGCTATAATATCCTCAATTTTTAAAAAAATAAATGATTATAGCATGATACTTCTGATGTATGTGAAAATCTGCTTTGTTCTCCACTCAGAAGGCCCTTTGTCTACTTTTGTTGAGGGGGGAATCCTTTATTCTTGAACTTATTTATCAATTTGATTAAAATATAAATACTATTTTCCACTAGTTTCTGCTTAAATTATTGAGAATTCCCAGAAAACTGTTTGAATTTGGTTTGTTTTTCTGGGGGCAAAAACCCCACAGTTTGAAACTTCAAAATAAAAACCTAAGAGAACATAAAAAGTACATAAATTTTCAAGCACATTTAGACACACTACAATAGAGATTTCTTAAAACCAATAAAAAGTTTATCATCATCCAGTGTTTTGAGAATCTTAAAATATCTAATTAAGGAAACACCAAACATAATGTGGAAACAGTGTCTTCAGTCTGCAATATTGATGGGCCCTTTTTTAGGCAACTTTCCACTCTACCTAGAGAGCATCTAACTAGCTCACACCATAGTCATTAAGGGAAAGAGAGCCCATTAGTCATGTGACTTTAAACAGGTTACTAGCCCCTTCACTAGGTTTCAATTTGCTCTTAAAAAGCCAGGGGTGGGGCGCCTGGGTGGCTCAGTGGGTTAAAGCCTCTGTCTGCAGCTCAGGTCATGGTCTCAGGGTCCTAGGATCGAGCCCCACATCGGGCTCTCTGCTCAGCAGGGAGCCTGCACACAAAAAAAAAAAAAACCAGGGGCTACTATTAGGTCTCTAAGGTCACAATCAACTCTATCTTTCTATATTTCAATGAAAGAAGAATTTTAGTTGTATTAGAAGCACTTCTGAAGTCTTCAGTTTGATTTAAAGGGTAGTCCTCAGTCTGATTTAAGGGAATAATAATAATAATAAAAACAGACTTGTATACTTCTTGTCTGCATAAAAACGGTTTGCCTTTATTCCCAATTCAGTGATGGCAATGACTGTTGTCTCATGATGAACATTTAACAAATATTACTTAGAAGTGAAGAATTTTATTGTTTTTTACATTGTGCCAAATTGAATAAATGTTGCTGGCTCTCAATAAATATTAATCAATGTCCTTAGAGCTATTAAAATTAGTATCTCCAGTGCCCTGGAGTTTATGCATCACTACAAAATAAATGGCTCATCTCCATTTTAAGAGTCTGCACTATCTCTAAAATTTTCTTAGTCTATGATTAGACCACCCTTGACATTATAAGCTAAATATTAATATTTTGACCAAACCAGGTGAAAACCAGAAAAATTCAAAATGAAGACTAAAACTCAGCTTTGAACCTACTTTACGATCATAAAGGGCCAAAAATAAATGAAGTGCATTAGGCTAAGCTTCTCTACACCTCTATGCTAATCTGCTAGGATTAGTTGCTTTAGAAGAATGAGCTCAAGATAATGTCTTAACTTGAAGCTGGAATTTACTAATATTGACTAAGTGTCACCAGGAACTACACAGACTTGTGTTGCTGAACTAAAGACACCCATTAGTACTTCCCCATCAACAGCCCCTTCTTAAAGAATCTGCCTCATCACAATTCAGAAGATGCCACTCTATTGGGGAAGGCAGAACCTGATCCGCGGCCAGCCCTCCTCCCACAAAGGCATGTGGAACGAAAAACAGAGTTTGAATCAGTTAGATGGAGTTGGAGCTGAAATTCATGTAAAGTTAGACTCACATGGCATGAGAAAGTTAAATATTAGCAAAGTTATCGTCTTAGTTCGTCTGGGTGTCTACCACAGCATATCATAGGCTTATAAACAACAGATATTTATTTCTCACTGTTCTGGAAGCCAAAGTCCAAGATGAAGATGCTAGAAGATTCAGTGTCTGGTAAGAGCCACTGGTTCGTAGACAGCCTTCTTACATCACATGATGGAAGGGGTGGGGGAGCTCTCTACTGTCTTTTTTACAAGGGCACTAATCCCATGCAAGTGTGTCATCCTCAAGACCTCACCACTTCTCAATACCTAATCATCTCCTAATACCCTCACATTGGAGGTTAGGTGTCAACATATGAATTTTGTGGGGACACATTCAGTCTATTGCAGCTATAGAGCACAAAAACTAGGAGGCTGGCTGAGAAAAGTTAACCAAGCAGGGACCATAGAAGATGCAGAGAGAAGATAGGAATGGACAAGTGGACCCAAAAAAGAACAGGATGGAGACAACAGACACCTATGATTTCCTAGGTCCTGTGACACAGTGCTATAATTCTGGCCATTGGGTTTTAAAAAACTACCTGTAATCTTAACCAATGCCCCCACTTAGGTTTTCTGTTGTAAAAATAATAAATATGAGTGTTTACAGCCTCATGATCTCTCTCTCTTTCTCTCTCTCTCACATACACACACTCATAGACATTCTGGCACGTGTAACTAGTACAGAATTAAAGAAGACAGAAAAACTAAACTTGGTTTGTATTGGGAAAGAAGAGGGCTGCTCAGCATAGGGGAGAAGAGTGGACAAATACTCAGGACAAACTGGGGAAGAAGTTGTAGATATGTTCAGAGAATAAAATAAAATTGAAGGGACTGAATGAGATATTAGGAAAGATTTTACAAAGTTTGGCTATTTGTTTAAGTGGAATACTGCTTTGGAACTCTGCAAGCTGTTTTATTTCCTAGGATTTCTAAGGAAATAGACTTGCATTCCTTTCTTAATGAGATCCTATTATTAGACTGGACACAGAGAGGCCCAGTTTTACTTGGGTTATGGCAAACTGCATTCTCTTTCAGTGTTTTTCAACAGGTTTCTAACAACACTTTGAATAAAACAATTCTTTATTGTTCAAGGCTGTCTTGTAGACTGCAGGATGCTTAGCATCACTGGCTCCTGGCAACTAAGTGACAGAGTACCCACAGTCATTGTGACAACTAAAAATGCCCTCTACATATTTCCAAATGACCCCAGGGTCCGGGGGGAGAGAGGGCGGAGAAGGCTGCCCATGGTTGAACCACTGATCTAGACCTTGATAAGCTGGTTTCCATTCATTGCACTGAAACAATTCCTGATGAAGATGGCTAGTATGTAAGAAGAGGGGACTCATTTAATTCCTCTCTAAAGCATTCAACTCAACGGTATGCATTATCTATCTCAGCAAGCAAACATGCTGCTGTTTGCTTCATCAGACAGGATGATTGAAAATGAAGCCTAAGATACTATCCTCCTAGCCTTGCATGAAATCCTGCCCTGAAAGTGGGTGATGACAGCAACAATCAGGCAAATAGTAGAGCTGGCCTTCCATAAACAGCGCATGAGAGACACGAATTAGAAAACGGGACTTGGTCTGAGGATGGCAGCTAGGAGAAGCGGCTCTGGAAGCTCAAGGCCTCAGAAAGATGACAATAGGTGAACACGTTTCTGTACGCGATCCTGGAATGCCAAGGCTCGGGGCCTCGCAGAAAGCTGACATTCTGCGCACTCGCTGTGGGGGGCGCTTCTTAGAAGATGCCAGAGTTTCTAGACAAGTGAAAGCAGGTACTACTGCTTCCATAAGGTGCTGTCGGTAGGAACTGTGGTCCGGATAGAAATAAGAGTTCAGAAACAAAGAATTGTGCACTTATTTTTCCCAGCTCCACCTGGGATATTCCCCTCCCCGGCGGCCTGCAGCCGCTCACTCACCGTCCTCACGCCGCCCTGTGGAACGCCGGCTGCTCCATGGTCCTTCATCCCCGTCCGGTCAAGATGGCGCCTCCCGGGGGCGGCTGCCTGGCTCCATCTGAGGAGCCAGCGACTCTGGATCTCACTGTCCAAGCTCCAGCCCCACGCCGGGGGTAGAGATTACTTAAAAAAATGAAATAAAATGGAGCCTGCACTGGAACTTAACGCTGTCTCCGTCCCCTTCGAGGTGGTGAGTAGGAAGGTCCTGAACTCACCTCTCCCCTCACAGACACGCCAAACCTACAGCTGCCTACAGAACACTGTCCTCAGAAAAAGAACCCAGCGACTAGCTGAGTAACTCCCATGCCGAAGTGGCTGCGACAGGTGGATATGCGGGGACACAGGCTTGCCCTAAACTCCACCCTGGACGCTGCGCCCACGAGACTGGAAGGAGCTCAAAACCCCAAGCTTCTGCCTGAGGGCGGAAAGGTTGGAGCCCCACATCCAGCATCCCAACTCTGAACACCTGCGTCTGAGAGGCCAGCCCCTCCCTGAAACATCTAGCGGCACAAGCCAGCAGAGTCTGTGCCCATGAGCCCTAAGAGCAGCCCCAGAAGCCCCAGGAGCGAGGGTGGTCCCGGCAGCCGCTCTTAAAGGGCCCGCACTCAGATTCACCTGCCTCAGGGCCCCGGCAGGTGGCCACTGAAAAGTGCCCAGATCTTCTCTGAAAGAGGCGTCTTTACCTATCTTCGAGCATCAGCCTGAGGGGCAGGCACCAAATTAGGTGTGTTAAATTAAACACAGCTAGGGACCTACAAATTGCTCTCCAAATATGGCAAGCCAGTGCCATCTTTGCGCCTCTCCCTCTGCCTGGGGCCGCTCTGGAGCCCGTTTTTTGCCACTGCGGCCCAGAGGACAGCCCTAGACCCCCTGGCTCTGGTGGCCAGTGGGACTTACGCTGGGTTGACACCTATTTGTAAACTATAAAAGCTGCTAGCTGAGGGTCTGGCTTCCAACAAGCGTGAATCCAGGTTCTGAGGGAGATCCTCCCGCTTGGGGCCACTGCTGGGTCTTGGCACACGCGCTACTACTGGGAGCCACTGGAAGTGAAGTGGGCTGCTCGGACAATCACAAAAGCCTGTGAGACAACCAAAGGTCCGCGCAGGGGAGCATGACACGGTTCATCTCCTCCAGGAGGTCACTCTCTCAAGACACAGAGAGAATCAAGCAAAATGAAGAAACAGAGAAATGTGTTCCAAAGTACAAGACACAACCTTGTAAAAAAAAAAGACTTTAATGAAATGATTGCTGTCTGTCCTCTTCTTTGATCCATTCTCCATAGCTTTCATCATCCCCTCGACACACTTCACTATGTATTCATTCATTTACTGTCTAGGTGGGAGGCAGTTTCCCCACACTATAAACGCCATAAGATCCAGGACTTATGGTCTGTTTTTTCATCCAGTGCCCAGAAGAGTACTTGAGAATAGTAAGCACCTAATAAATATTTACTGAATGAATGAATTTAAGAATAATTCAGATATATAAATATCTAATAAGTCCCTAACAAGAAATTAAAGAAGGCTAATGATGTTTAAGGTAGCGCCCTCATTCTTGGAGGTTGACACCATGGAAAATAGACATAATTCCACGAATCGGGTCCACAATTGTTATGTGGCCCCTTTCACTCATGTAGGCCTCACCTCCCCCAGCACCGAGGAGTTCACTGGAGCAGTGCTGCCCCCACCTGGTAGTTCCTGACAGCACCAACGGAGGGAAAAGGGCATCCCTGGATCCTTCACTCAAACAGGGTTTCTAGAGTGCTGTGTTCTAGATTCTGCCTGACACTGTTTTCTTTCCTTTTCTTTCTTTTTTTTTTCTTTTAAAGATTTTATTTGAGAGAGAGAACCGTGCACAAGAGAGGAGGGGCAGAGGGATAAAGAGACTCCCCGCTGAGCAGCACCATCCCAGGCCCCGGGGGATCATGACCTGAGCCAAAGGCAGACATATACACAACTGAACCACTCAGGCGCCCCTGCGTGATACTCTTCTAGAGGCATGAGAGTGAATGAGTTAGACCCAGTCCCTGCCCTCCCAGTGTTTCCAGTCACAGAAATAAGGAGGCAGCCTTGGAGAGGAGGTTTATAAGAAAAGGGTCTGTGGAAAGTCTGGGAAGGAGAATTGAGAAAAGGAGAGAATTAACTGGCCCAGAAAGAGTAAAGACTCAGAGAGCTCTTCCCTTACAGAAGTTAAATAATCTTCTCTCCGTTTCTTCTTTTCTCTCTCTCTCTCTTTTTTCTTATCTGTGGTAAATATCCATAACAAAAAATTGACCTTTTTAAATTTGAAAAATTTTTAGAATTGACCTCTTAACCCTTTTTAGGTGTACAGGTCAGTGGCATTAGGTCTGTTCACATTGTCATACCACCATCACCGCCATCCATCTCCAGAACTTTTTTTATCTTCCCAAATGTAATTCTGTACTCATTAAACAACTCTCCATTTCTCCCTGCTTCTGCTACTGGCCACCTGTACTTTCCGTCTCTGTGAATTTGCCTGCTTGAGCTACTTCGTATGAGAGGAAGCTCTATATGTCCTTTTGTGACTGGCTTCTTTCACTTAGCACAAAGCCCACAAGGTTCTTCCCATACCACAGCATATATCAGAAGTTCATCACTTTTGCAGGCTGAATAATATTGAATTGTATGTATTTACCACATTTTGTGTACTTATTCATCCGTTGATGGATACTTGGGTGTTTCCACCCTTTGGCGATTGTGAATAATGCTGGGAACATGGGTGTACAAATATCTTTCACCGCCTTGGTATTTATGCTGTTCCTTGTTCTTAAGGCATACAATATAGGTTCACATTCAGTAATTGTGATGAGTTCTACTGGTAGGTATAGATCAGTCAGACACTGAACTTAGGGTTAATCCTTCCCATTCACACATGACAGTGATATTTCTCTCATGTAGTGCATTCGCGTTTACTCCATCAATGGATGAAGTCCAGAGCTTTGGAAATTTAGCATAATAATTGCAGGTTGCAGGGGACTCTTTTTCACCTGGTGACTTAGGGATTAAGGATTTTGCTATCTTACAGTGCTGCCATCTCAACAAAGTTGACAAGGTCACTGTACCAGGGTGGAAGAAAGGGATCATTCCTGAATGTCCTAGCCTAGAGGTGACACAGTCCATTGGCCAGAACTAGTCATGTGACCTACCCTAACTGCAAAGTGGTCTAAAAAACATAAAGGAACTGATGAAATAATCGGTAAGCACTGACCACAAGTAGGTGGGGTTAGCTCATCCTCACTACATCCTAGAGACCCATTCAAAAAGAAAATGAATAGGAAGAACCTTATTCAGCATGCTTTTGTGGCATAGAACTTCCAGGTATTCCAGCCTGAAACCAGAGCATCTATGGAATTGCCATAATGTCCTCTAACACCCCTAAGATGAACCCTAATCATATAAAATGACTTTAACTGATGTGTTCACCAGAGTGGTACTTTGAAAAGATCTGAAGCTAAAGATGGCAAATAACCCACTCCAGCCACTTGGTGGGCAAGTGCAACACTACACTGAGGAGTCTGAGGCCATTGGCAGTGGAAGAGAGAGCCAGGCCCAACAGTAATGTCTGCCATGGGCACAAGAAGGGAGAGTAGGACCCTGCACGCCAACAGTGATATATCCCTGCCCTAATTCTTGGGTCACTGGTGCACTGCCCCCTGAATTACAACCCCAAATGATCATATCTGGGGGACAAACGTCACATTTAGATGATGTAAAGTTTATCTTAAATTAAAAAAACCAGTAAGAATATAGGGGGTGGTGAATCCAGTTGAGCTCTTAACAGTCCTGTAATTCTTTTCTGAATTTTAAAAACTTCTATTGGGAAAAATAAATGAAGAGGCTGAGAATGGAATAGTAGCTAAAAGATTGTGAAAGAAATCTCATCCCCAGAACCACATTAGTTACATGATAGTGTATGTATGGTACCAGTGACCATCTTGGTTCAAATTATAAAGTAGGCTGATTCAGACATGAGCGTCTCAATCCCTTCTTTACTTCACTTTCCTATAACTAATTATGATTCAAGTAGTTATGTTTCATTAATAACTGTAACATTTTCCAAACTATTATGTGCTTGGTACATAGACCACCTTTGACCTTTGCTTATTGTGGTCTGCAGCATAGGGAGATTTTTTTTTTTTCTTTAAGAATTTCTTTTTTTAATTGGAATGAGAGCAAAAGGAGATTAAGATAGGTGGTGAATCATAGCTTTCATCCTTGGGGAGAAGCCAGGGCTTCTAGAAATGTCTACCATCCATTCCTAATGATAGTCGTTCAACAAATTTTCCTTGAGTACCCATCAAGCTGATAGAACACGTCAGAGATCAAAACAGACAAATAGCACTGTTCTGGAGCTTCCATTCTGGGGGAAACTCTAAAGTCTTGTTTCACACATCCTTTGATTATTCGACCTACTTCTGTTTAGCAGAAAATTTTGTCTTAGTGTGGAAGATTTCAAAAGAGTTTTAAATTTTTTCCTGGCACTCACTTAGAAATCATCACTAGAAGTCCATCTGTGCTTCCACTCGTGGTATTAAAAGCATTGTATTCATACCAGAAATATGGAGTGAGAGAGTTTTCCATGGTAAGGAATTATGCTAAGAAGTATGAAGGGATAAAAATGTATGTGAGACATACAAACTTACCCTCTAGTGGTTACCCCCATGTGCTTGTGGTTCAGATGTGCCCACCGTGGGGACCAAAATGGGAATCGAAGAGCAAATGGCAATCTTGGTGGCAGTTTGGATAGAGGATCATCTAAGTCTAGTCCTGAGAATCAAGGTCCTAGAAGAATGAAGACCCACCCAAGGCCACCACAAATCCAGAGGCAGAAATGAAATACACACTGCCTGTCATGTGATCATCCTAGACCAAATATTTTAAAGTTTGAGTTCATCATTCCCTTACTTTTTTTTTTTTTTT
>CM052897.1:101637093-101668827 GCA_028534135.1 Potos flavus
TGCACACACACACAGAGACCTAATGCAAACGTGCATAAACACACATAACACACAAATATACATACATGCACACATGCAAGAACACACACACGAACACATATACACAGGCATGCATGTGTACACACATAAATGTATGTACACACAGATACATACACATACACAAATGTACGAATACACATGCCTAAACACACAAGCATATATGTGTACACATATGCGTGAATACACATACGCACATACACACAAAGACATGCACAGATAGGTACATAGACACATGCTGCAATAGTTAATGCTCAATCACACTTCAGTCCAGTAAAGAAAACAGAAAAGAAAGCCAAATGCAGAGGAGTTTCTGGATCTGATATCCCAACCACATGAATAGACATGGGTCCCTTTGATTCAGCTGAGACCTCCCTGGAAGAGCCGGTGGGAAATCTTTTTCAGGAAGGAACAATTCTTTGTGACTCTGCGAGTGAAGCCGTCCTCCTGCCCGGCTCGACCAGGGGAGTCTCCCCCCTCAGACTAGGAGCGGCCAGCCCACCCAGCATGACAATCACAAAGGGGCTCCTTGGGGTCATGTGCCCAGGGCTTGTGGCGTTGGCTTCCCTGCATCCCCCTTCCAGCTTGAGAGAGGTAGGCCGACAGATCTCCGGGCCAGCTCAGCATTTTGGTTTACAGTCATTTCTGGTTATTCTTGGTAGTTATGTTCTATCAAGTCGCCTGACCTCTGAATTAGTGAATACTAGTTCATTGCTTCCAGGGGAAGTATGTGTGTATATATACATACATACCTCACACAGATTATAATCTTATATCCCAAAAACAACCCGTCCTGGTAGATTCTACCGTCTTGGCTTTACAAAAGAGAAAATGAAGTTCAGAATGTTAAATGAGTTGCCCGAGGTGGCCCCACTAACAGGAGCCAGAGTTGGGATTCAAATCCTATAGACTGGCCTCAGGAGCCCTTGACCCGCCCTGCCCCCCGACCATCCATGTCCATCATCTCTGGATGAGGCTGAAACAAGAGCCTTATTTGACCTGAGCTGGGAACACATGCATGGAGCAATTCAAATATCTCACCCCTCCATGTGTGTCTGTGAACAACCAGTTGATTTTAGGGTTACAAATACACTATTAGCAAGTGGACAAATCTGCAAATACAAAATCCAAGAATAATGAGGAAGACTGTACTTGTATGTAGGGTTTTCATATCTGATATCCTCTGAAGAAAGAATTCTGCTCTAAAACTTGTTGGAAAACCAATGATGTACAGCATCCCTCATTTTATATGAGAGGAGGGGAGATAGGATTCAGTTAAACAAGCAAATCCAGTCACTGGTACAGCCTTCTGGAGGATTCTGCGTCCAGCGGGAAAGGAGGCTTGGGCGACAAAGAACGGGAATGTGTATGCCCCCGTGGACCATGGCGGTTCAAAAGGGAGAAGCTGCCCCAGACCCTACAGCCCATCAGCGGCCGAGCGAGGACAGGCAGTCAGGACCCTCAGGCACCAGCCTAGGGCATTTCTTGCTATTCTGAGCTACTTCTATGTCATGAGGCGAAGCGAAATGAACTTATAACCAAGGCACTGGATCCCTCAGAAATTAAAGGCTAAAGCGTCAGCCTGGGGCGTGGGAGACACACGACAGAGTGGTGAGGACCGCCGGCGTCCACGCAAGTCCTCCAGCCACCGACTGTCCTTGTGCCCGCGAGGGCTTGGAGGTAACCTGAACGGAACGCAGTCGTGTGCAGGGTGAACCACACAGGGACTCAGGCCAACCTCGGGGAGCTCCTCCTGGTGTCCCTCACTCACAACAGAGATGCTCTGTGGAAGCCTCTAAGAATGGAGCAAGCAGAACAGCTGCTGAAAGCAAGGATCCCGGTGTTCTGCTAAAAAGGGTGCCAGTCACGTGGGCTGCGGCCTCATTCAGATTTAGGAAGTTGAAGGAAAGAAGCTGAGAGGCATGTCTAGGAGACAGGCGGCGGGAGGGACAGTGCCGAGGTCAGCTCTTGCCCAATGGGGGGCACGGAGCTGTGCTATTTCTACAAGGGCTTCTTCCTTCTAACAGATAACAGAGTAACTCCTTCCTTTTGGAAACACACCCGAAAGAGAAAGATAAGTAAAAGGATTTACGAGCA
Organism: Potos flavus; assembly: GCA_028534135.1. Lineage (NCBI taxonomy): Eukaryota > Metazoa > Chordata > Mammalia > Carnivora > Procyonidae > Potos > Potos flavus. The sequence goes on from CM052897.1 coordinate 101,639,227, forward strand.
AAGAAGTGGTCAGCTGGGATTGAGTGGCAGGGTAGGGAAATTAGTGAGTAGCTGACATGTCTCCTCAGAGCACAGAGTGGCCCAATGTACCCCAACTAAATGAGGGGAGAGAAAACTCTAGCCATCAGCAAGCCTGGGCCTGGGAGCATGCCCCTGACTAAATCGCCTCCCTTTGTGGATTGAAGTCGTCAACAGCCCTGCTCAGGGTGGGGAATCTGAGGGGCAGAGGGAGGAAGGAGTTTGCCCACAGAACAATTCTACCTCCACTCCTTGGGCTCATTGGGATCAAACATAGCTCGCTTCATGCGGCACTCCTGAGCTGGTTCCTTCTCCAAGGGAGCTGTGATGAACCGAAGGTTTGTGTGCCCACAAATTGCTATGTTGAAGCCCTAACTCCCAGGGTGATGGTATTTGGAAATGGGGTCTTTGGGAGAAAATAGGTTTAGATGTGGTCATGAAGGTGGGGCCCTTATAAGAAGAGGATTTCCCTTTCTCCTCACACATAGAGAAGAGGTCAGATGAGCACATAGCAAGATGGCAACCATCCATAGGCCAAGAAGCTGGTCCTCACCAAGTACCAAGTCTACCCACACATTGATCTTGGATGTCCAGCCTCTAGCACCATGGGAAATAACTGTCTGTTGTTTAAGCCTCCTAGTCTGTGGTATTTGGTTATAACAGCCTGAGCTGACTAAGATGGGGATCTCTCTGCCATTTGGAACCCAAGGATTCTCCCTACAAGGCACAGTCTAATAGACCCACTCAAAACATATACCCGAAGTTTTTAATTCCGCAGGTATTTATTAAAACATCCCTTTGAGTATTACACCTTCAATTCTAGCACCACACAGGGCACATGTGGGCACATGACAAATATTTGTTGAATGAACGTAATAAAGAGTCATTTAATGTCACCAGTTCTAAGACATGATACTTGGGGTATTTATGGTCATTAGCTCCAAAACTAGATTCCAAGTGAGTGCAGAAAAATAAAATAATATGGTCACTCTCAATGTGATAACTGCCTGTGTGACCCTCAAATTTGACACCCTCTTAGGATTCTATACACATCCTATATCAATACATGGCAGCTCAGAGAGAAGGAAATCCAGCAGCTCTGCCTCACCTGTGATGGAAAGGTAAAGTACTCAAAGGACCCCTGCTATGAAAATTACATTTTAATCTTCATTGCATAATTAATTCAGAGTCAATTATTTCTCTGTCCAGAAGAGTGAGTGCATTCTTCAAAACCCTACGGTGGAAAAGCATTCATGACATGCCCTTTTATTTCTAACAAAAGATAATTTGCACATGCTCTTTCCTTGGGAGCATATCGTTTAAACGAGAATAAGCCTCCTTGAAAAAAAACATTAAAAAGGAAATGAAAGAAATAAAATTAATGAGACATTCAGGAAAAAAAAAATCACCAGAAAATTTCCCAATCCATGCCAAAAACGATACTATCCGTGGGAACTACTCTCTAAGTATCATCATTGTATCCCCCTCACCTGTCACTATTGAACATTTAGAACACTTAATAAAAATCACTCATCAGATGCTCATAGCGATCGCCAAGGGCTGAGTTGCCATCCACGTATGTGAGTCTCAGATGGGAGAGGGTAACGTATGGCCACAGAAGCCACATCAGTTTCTTCCTGGCCTGGGTCTCTTAAAGGGAAGGTACTATCTCCTTTTTGTGATGATGGTCAGATGCCTTCGGTACCAATTTCATTCTGTAAAGCCCAGCTAGGAAAGAGAACTGCCTACAGAATATATTTCCTTCCTATTCCCATGTCCAAAAAGTTAAAAGAAAATGACAGGCTTTGTGGACGTAGAACGTTGATCCAAAGTGAAAAACAACTATGTGACTGTCGAAATTTGGCTTTTGCAAAACTTTCCCAGGAAGGCAAAACTACTTCCTGACTCCACATTGTCCGGGAAGACAAAGAGTAAGAAGCAGCAAATGATCATTCTCATAGCAACAAGGAACCGTAATACTACCACCTCATTCATTATACTCATTCATACTTTCCAGACTGTCTCCCCTTTCCACCTCCACCACCCTGCCCCAGCGAGCACTCCCTCCCCCTGGGCTGTCACAGTAAGCTCTCGCTGACCACGCCACTCCTGGGCAGGGTCCAAATTAGGTGAGGCCGGTGCTCCCCTGCCAAGTGCAAAGGTGCAAAATATACTGGAAAATGCAGGAATTCGGGATAAATTCTAGTTCAGTGCAACAGTTTTTAAAATCTAATGTAATGCAAATGTATTCTTGATGAACAAAATACCAAAATTATAAATAAAGATATGATGCAACAGTGCCACAGGAAAGTCACACTGGAGCCTGGGCGGAAGGAAAAATGTGCACCTCTAGCCACAGGTTTTTAGGGAAAATGTTAATAGTAATGTTTCTCAGAACATTAAAGTAGTTGAAAATATTGAAAAATTGAAAAGTAGATGAATTAAAACTTACAATGTTATTTTAAGTATTTTACTTATACACCAAACAGAATTTATTATAATTTTTTGAAAGATTTTATTTATTTATTTGACAGAGAGAGAGAGCACAAGCAGGGGGAACAGCAGAGGGAGAAGCAGACTCCCCACTGAGTGGAGAGCCCAATGCAGGGCTTGATTCCAGGACCCTGACATCATGACCTGAGCCAAAGGCAGATACTTAGCTGACTGAGCCATCCAGGCGCCCCAAGAATTTATTATAATTAAAAAGTAACAATTTATTTAACTTTACTTTCCTGGATATAATGGAGAGAATCAGTAGTATTTTCAAAACCTACTTCTTTGTTCATCTTCTTTTCACCTGGGAGTTGTAAGTGACAACCAATGGAAGAAAATGACTTTTAAAGTATGTTTGGTAAGTGTTAAATTTATAAAAGGTATCAATAAATTTTCTCAATATTTCAATCTAAAATAATCTAAATAACTATCTATCTATTGATATGTAAATTTCAATCTAAAATAACACACCTACATCCTCCATTTCTCAATATTTTTCAACTACTATAATGTCCTGGAAAATTAATCATTAAAAAACATATAAAAACATGTATAACAGAGCAATGTATTTTCTTTTGCCTCAGGCCTCCATATAGCTCAGCACGGCACTGCTGGATCCTGTCTTTATTTAAAATTTGGTATGTTGCTCATCACGGATTTTTTTTTTTTTGCATTAATCTTGAATTTTGAAAATGGTGCATCAAAATATCATTTATCCTAATGACTGAGCTTTTTGTGTCTCCTTAAGTTTTGCACCTGAGGCAAACAGGTGCTTGCCTTCACTCACCTCACCCAAATCCCAGCCCTCCCCACGCACTCCATTCCCCAGAAGAGCAGAAGAATGGACTCTCTCAAAATTAAGTGAGATCACAGTACTCCTATGCTAAATACCTCACAGTAGGTCGGTTCCCTTTGTACTTTGAATGAAATTCAGGCTCCCTACCCAGGACAACAGGGGCCTGCTCAAGAGAGGCTCTGAGAAACCTGGCTCCCATCCCTTTCTCCAACCATACTTCTGTTTTTCCATTACTGTCCAGACACACTCCCACTGCTCTGCATACATCAGGTTCTCTGCCTCAAGACGTGTGCACACGACTTCTCCTCCTTGGAACTTGGCCCCCTTCCTTCCCATGGTTACCTCCTTTTCATCCTTTGAATCCTCACAGAGGGCTTCCATACCCACCTTGTCTAAAGTAAGCCCGCTTTACTAAAGTAAACCTCCCCCATATAAGTTCATTTTATGTATCAACTTGGCTAGGCTATGGTGTGCAGTTGTTTGGTCCAACACCAGTCTAGATGTTGCCGTGAAGGTATTTTTTTTTAGATATGATTAACATTAACAATCAATTAACTTTAAGTAAAGCAAATAACTCTCCATGGTGTGGTGGGCCTCACCCAATCAGTTGAAGGCCTGAAGAGCAAAGACTGAGGTTCTCCAGAAAAGAAAGAATTCTGCCTCAGGACTGTAACATAGGAATCCTGTCTGAGTTTCCAGCCTCCTGACCCGCTCTGTGGATTCTGGATTTGCTAGCATCTATAATCCCGTGACCCAATTCCTTAAAATCCTCTCTTAATAGTATATACATTATACATCTATATCTAACACGTATATGGAAGATGTATATGTTCTCTCTCTCCCTCTCCCCTTCCTCCATATACATAACATACATATAAAATATTCTGTATACAGACATAAAATATATTTTTTATATTTATATATTAAATATATTTACATACATTTTTATGTTTCTATATTAAATATATGTATATGTATTCTGTTTCTCTGGATAACCCTAATACACTTACCCTCTCATGTTTCTTTGGTTTTTCCCAGGACTTACATATTTCATAAACATGTAATTAGGGTATTTATTGGCTTTAGCTGTGTATTTGTTAGTCTCCTTGATGTTTCCATGTTGTCTCTGCCCTGTGAGACTGTAAGCTCCCTTTGAACAGGAACCCTGTCTGTCTTGTCCAGCTCTGAGTTCCCAGCTCCCTGCACAGTGCCTGGCACAGAGAAGCAAGAAGAATGCTGGGACCATGGGCCTGGGCTCCAGAGACAGGCTTCCTCTGTAGGGTGGGGAGGAGAGACAGGTAAGAAAAGAAAGCCCTGTGGCTTCAGGTAACTTATAAAAATAGTGTTCAGGCACAGGGCCGTAGAAGGGGCCAGTCCCTAGAACCCAGAGAATCAAGGGGAGGCAGGATTTGAACAAGAAAAGAACACAGTCATTGGGACTAGCAGGGAAAGTCACTGGGTGCTGATCCCCAGAAAGCTGGAGCTCCCTAACTACCAGAATAATTTCCCACCTTGTGTCCCTGTTGTTGCTCTTGCCAACTGGTGCCTTCTCCAGCCTCCAGCCACGGCGAGCTGGTTTAACACACTGGAACTTGTGATTCCCCTAAGGCCCTCCCCAGGCTCGCCATCTTGCATGGGAAAATTCAGATTCCTTACCGTAGCCCTCAGCCCACTGTGCCATCCCATAAGCCTGCCTCTCAGCCCCACCAGCTCCCAGCACGGCCTCTCCTCCCCAGGCATGGTCCTGCCTCGGGTCCTCACCTGGAACACTCTCCCTGCAGATACGCCCATGGCTGCCTCCCTCTTTCCCATCAGGTCTCTGCTCCCACGTGGCCTTATCGGAGAGCCCTGCCTGAGCTCCCTGTAGAAAGTGCCGGTCTTCCATGACTCCTCCTCCCGTGAGTGCTCCGTGTGTCCTAATAGCACTTCCGATAGCCTTCCTATTCACTTGTCAGTCTCTCCCTCTAGACCATACCAGCAGGGAGCATCTGGCGCCTCCTGGGCGTGGTGCACGTGCCTGCCACAGGCTAGAGGCTGTGTGGCTGCCCCTGCCTGCCCGCAAATCGCAGAGGCTGGGGGCTGGCCAGAGATGGCACTTACAACGTATCTGTTCCACAGGGATCCACTGAAGTCAACTAACAATTAGTTAGGGACTAACGGGGAACGAGATGGAGACCAGTACTCGGGCTAGGTTCCTGGGTCTAGAGCAGAGGAATGAAGAGCACCACTGGAAAAGCTCCGCTATGACCTCTGTCTCCATCCCCCGTGATTAGGACGGGCTCCCCCCTACACAGTGCGCCCCACACCGTCCTGTGAGGCACTTGCCACAGGCCGGGAGACAATGTGCTGGGTGGCATGGGGAGGAAAGTTCTGGCTAGAACAACATAGCTCCTCAGACATCATCACGCCACCTTCGCCCGCATGGCCAAGTCTCTCCAGCCAGCCCTGCATGCTCCCGGCTTCCACTTGGTCCTTTCTGGCTGGATAAATGTTGTTAGAGAAGGAAGCAGAGTAAAAAAAAAAAAAAAAATTCAATTGCTCTTTTACTTTGTTCCGTTCATTCCCATTTCCAGCCTGATATTTCATCAAGCACAAGTGAGAGAAGGAGCCTGGTTGTGCCTATCTGAAGATCGCAGGCAGCTCTGTGCTCTGGGGCTCTAGCACTTGTAAAGCTTGGGAAGCCAGTGTGCTGGGAAATGTGCTGTGCCTCACCAATCCCCCCAACTTCCACCCCCCCCCCCACCCCCGGCCAAGGGATGAAAAGCAACAAAGAGACTTGAGTTGACATCATTCCTTTCCTGAGCGTGTGCTTATTTTCGCTGTCGCTCTGAAGGTCAGACTGGGCTGTTGGGCATGGCAGAAAATAAAGCCCTGGTATTTTGAGGATCTGGAACACATCAGAACTGAGATCAGCCAGGGAGATGGCTGGCTTTGATAACGGGAGCTATGGCTCTGGCCTCACGCTTTCTGTTTTGGCTATCCTGGGTTCATATCTGATGCTCTTTCCTAAATAAATATGAGGATGAAAGAGGACCCAAGCTCCACCAGAAGTTTCCCCCACTGCTTAAAGCCGATCTAACAAAGACATAAGCATCAAGATATTGCCATCAAGAATGGTATTTCACTGGGTTTCATTTTAAGGCAAGGAAAAAAAAAAACTTGAAATTCAAAGTGAAAGAAGATAAGTTATTTCAGGTAGGTAATGAAACGGGTTTTCTGTCTCAGTGCTGGGTCAATGATGGTGCCATCGACTTGTTGCAGTGGCCTCCCCGGGTGCTCTTCTGGGACTCAAAGGAGACCGACGGACCCATCTGCACCCGGGCCCTGCCAGCTCTGCTCCTGGCCTCGTGGGAGGAAAGGGAGGCAAGGAGACAGAGAAGACTTACTGGGCTGGGACCTGGGAGAGGACAGAGGTCCAGGGACATCTGCTGGCATTTAGCACTGATTTCCCCTAGAAGTATTTGCCAATTTCTCCAGCCATCGCTGAAACTGAGCACTGCTTTTGACAGAGAAAAAGGGTTAGGATCTAGGCTCCAACAATGGGGACGTCCTGGTGAATGCCCTTTCTTAGGTGACGGCTGTAAAGAGCTCCATCCTAGGAGGAGGATAAGCTGGAGATACTGGAGGCCCTTGAAGTCTCTGAATGATCTCAATCTCTGAAATCACATTAAGGAAATCTCAGATGGTTCGTGCCCTCCACCCTACTGGCAAAGGAAGATACAATCAATCTCTCTTGAGCTAATAAATATCTCTTTTTTTTTTTAAGATTTTTTTTATTTATTTGACAGAGAGAGAGAGAGATCACAAGTAGACAGAGAGGCAGGCAGAGGCAGAGGGAGAAGCAGGCTCCCTGCCGAGCAAGGAGCCCGATGTGGGACTTGATCCCAGGACCCTGAGATCATGACCTGAGCCGAAGGCAGCCACTTAACCAACTGAGCCACCCAGGCGTCCCGAGCTCATAAATATTTCTGCAAACGATTTTGTAAATGCACGATCAAAAATAACTAGCACATAAATTGATAAGGCAACATGAATAAAAACGAGCAGAAATAACAAACAAGAGAAGCAGACCTATAAAATTCTAGAAATTGTAGTTTCCAGACACAGACTTTGTAATTACAATTTTCAAGGGGATAAACAAGACTGAGAATTTTAACACAGAATGTGAAACTATTTGAAAGGAAATCAAAATTAAAGAATTAAAAACTGCAATAACTGAATTAAAAATTCAAAGAATGGGATTAACAGCAGATTAGATAAGTGGAGGAAGAATTAACAAATAACATGTAGCTAACAATAAAAGATCCAGAATGAGCCACTGAGACAGAAGGATTAAAAAATACAGGAAAAAAGGGTAGGAAACATATAGGGTGATGGGTGAAGGTCTAGCAGTGTAACTGGAGTCTCAGACTGAGATTAGAAAAAACCTTGAGAAGAAAAAATATTTGGGTAAAACTGTCTAAAACTAAGAAAAGATATGAAGCCAAAAATTCAAGCCCTACAAATTCCAAATGAGAGGAAGGAAGGAAGGGAAGAAGGAAAGAAGGAAGGGAGGGAAGAAAGAAGAAAAAAGAAAAAAATGCTTATTTGGGCACATATTAGTAAAACTACTTTTAAAAAATACATAAAAATTAAAAACTTAAAATCAGCCTGAAAAGAAAGACAAATTATCTTTAAAGGAGCAACACTTAGACTGGTATGAAAAAGAAAAGGAAGACAGAAAGCAAAGGAATGATAAAAGTGCCAAACATACCCATTGGAAGGATCCTTCAAGAAGGTGAGATAAAGACTTTTTGTGCAAACAGAAGCAGAGAACCGATCACACACACTTCGAGAAATACTAAGCGAGTTCTCCAGGCAGAAGAAAATGATCCCAGATAAAGTTCACTGTTCCAGGAAGAAATGAAGCACACTGAAAAGGGTAAATCTGTGGGTAAATATGAGTAACTTTTGACTATTTACAAATCCAAAAAAGTTTTGTGGGATTGAAAATAGAAAATTAAAATAGACAGCAATGATCACCTGTGAGTTGGAAAGTGTTACAAGGACCTTGTCTTATCGAAAGAGAGCTAAAAGCACCAAATATTAATTAGGCTTTGAGAAGTCAAGGATTATGCTGTAAAACCTAAGATAGCCACCAAAATGATAATAAAAAGGATGAAACAAACAAAGAATGTCACTGTTCACACTTTCATAATAGCAGGATGTTTTCTGAGCAACTTCCCTAAGGAATATTTCTGAAACCCTAGCAAAGGTCAATGTACAAACATTCACTGAAGTGATTATGATAAACATCGGAATCAAACGTTCAGTGATCAAAGAATCTCTGTGACAGATGACGATACAGCCATTTAACGTGATACCCTCAAATAACATTTAATGGCATTGAAGAGATGCTACGCACATAAGAAGTGAAAAGAGCAGAAATAAACATGGCCAGTCATGTGTGAATAAATTTAGTTTTTAAAGTACACATACAGGCAGAGAAGTTACCATAAAAAAAATAAAGTAGGGGATCCCTGGTGGTGAAATTACAAGGGATTTTTACTTTCTTCTTATTTTTTAAAAAGATCGTATTTATTTATTTTATTTGAGAGAGAGAAAGAGAGAGCCGAGGGAGAATCTCAAGCAGACTCAGGGTGGAGCACAACCCCGATGCTGGGCTCAATCTCACAACCATGACTTTGTGACCTGAGTCAAAATCAAGAGTTAGTTGCTTAACCAACTGAGCTACCCAGGCACCCCTACTTTCTTCTTATTTTTTTTGTTGATATTCTACCATAAGTGTATGTTACTTTTATAATCAGTAAAAAGTTCTTAACAAGCAATAAACTGATTGTTTTCTTTTAAAAATAAAAGGCGTGAGGGCACCTGGGTGGCTGAGTTGGTTAAGCATCTGCCTTCAGAGGGGGTCATGGTCCTAGGGTCCCGGGATCAAGTCCCACATAGGGCTCCCTCCTCTGTGGGGAGCCTGCCTCTCCCTCTCCCTCTGCCTGCTGCTCCCCCTGCTTGTGCTCTCTCTGTCTCTCTCTTTCTCTCTGTGTCAAATAAATAAATAAAATCTTTTTTAAAAATTTAAAAAAAGGCATTAAGACACCTCTTCCTCTTAGACAAAAGGGAACTCAGTCAGGATATATGAAAATAATATAGCTTTCTCACTTCATTTTTTTATCCATTTGAATAAATTAGGAGTAACCAGTATCAACTACAGCTTTTACCCAAGTAGGTCCATTTACATGTATATTTAATCAATTTTGTACAATCATTCAAAGCCTCAATCACCCTTTATATATATATATATATATATATATATATATACACACATATATACATGTATATATATACATATATATATATTTTTGCTTCTTATACTAAAGGTGAACACAGAAAAAATAAAATCGTTGTTTATTGGTATGTTGGGATTCTGGGTGCTTATTTTTTCAAGTCTCTGTTACTGCTATGATAACATGGTTCATGAGATTTTTTTTTTTTTAATCTCAGCTGAGTTGAGCTGGTTCCATGGTAACCTCTGGAAAGGTGAAGTGCAGTCTTCCCTAAGCTCCCATCAATCACGCTTACAGGGAGAAATCTTGGAACTGTGAGCATGACTCAGTGGGACCAGCCATCTGTGACCTGGACTGGTGTCCTTCATGGCTCGTGAAAACCAACAGTATGACATGAAGTCATTCTGGAAGAAGAAAGACAGCATGTGCTGAAACCCTGGAATGGGGCCCAAACTGGAGAAGAGAACAGGCATCAGTCTGCTTTGGTGTTAATGTGTTCTCCCTTTTCCATCTCTGCTTCAAGTTCATGTCCAGGGCAGGTCATTGATGATTGTAAGAGAGACTCCCTGGCAGGGTTTAGAATTTTTTTGAACTTCCTGGATTTTTTTTTCCCCCTCAATTTCCCTATGCATAATAAAAAAAAATTTAAAAAAAAGACCATTATCTGAAGTTAGATATGCAAATAAAACTGATTTAAAAGCAATAAAAATCAGAATAGGCCAAGTAAGCATTCTTTTGTCCTCACATTTCCACGTCAAACCTGTGATTGCTCACAGTGGCTTTCCTAGGACACAGCACTCCTACCAGAACCAGGGGAGATCAAAGAGAATGGGTGTCGTCAGCTACCTATCAGACAGACAGAGCAACACAGCCACGGTCAAGGTCTCACACAAGTGATCAAGCACACCCTGGGAGCGGGCCAGGAGATCTGCTCCGATACCCCCAATTTTCACACAGCTCATTTCTCCACCTTCCAAGAAGGGATTCGTGGGTAACCATGAAAACCTTTGCAAAAGAACTACGACTATTTCATTAAAAAGAAAATGCACTACAGGTCCCAGCTTGAGATTTAGCTGGGATTCGTGTGTGTTGAACTTGTATGTACGGTGCAAGCATTACAGAGTATAGGCACCCGTGCCTACGCACGCGCATGCGCAACCCAGAGTAACAAAGAGAGAGGTTTTCTACCCTGTCTTGCCACAGACCACCACACAGCTCTGGCACAGGAGGGTCCCAGAAATTAGGGTCAGGGCCCAGGAAAAGACATAGTGGTAACAGAGGAAGACCATCAGGCCCAGCAAAAATAGTATGACATCAGATGCACCCGGGGGCCACCATGGGCCCAGAACGGGGATAGTTTCCAAGGAGCAGACTTACCCAAGGGCAAGTGAGACGTGCCCCATGGAGAGCCTGAGATGCAAGAGGAGAACCTCGCACTGAAATGGAGGTCAGTGGGGGAGCAGAGGGGCAAGGGGGCGCTGGTAGGAGACAATAAAATTTGCGTTATGGCTCATAATGTGACCCCATTAGACACACAGGCTGGTGAAGCCCAGGGAAATGCAGGCTGTGAGACTGTCTGAGGCTGTAATTATCAGCCCATTTATTTTCACCGGTGACAGGAACAGAAGCACAGAAATTGGAGGAGAGTCGTGCAAAGACAGACAAATCGTGTCCCCCTCTCTTCCATATTTTATAGGGAACACTTACAACCAGATGAACTCTGGAACAGACTATGGCTCATTACTTCTGACAGGTTGTGCCAGAAAACATGTATCGCCAAGTGATTCATCACCATTTATACCCAGATCATAAATCTTTATTTTTCAAAAGCTGTGCTTTGGATTCGGGGCAGACCATAGTGTTTATTCTTTTTTTTGTTGGCAGTCAGAAGAACAGTCTCTTGACGTCCTTCCCTATGGATTTTATCGTTTCTCCGGGAACCACTTTGCACAGTTTCTTGGGACTTGTTTTCCACCCAACTTAAAAAAAAAAAAAATACAGTTGCTATAATCATGGAAAGATTTTTCACAAGTTTCAAAAAACTTTGGGGTGACTGTGTTGGCTTGACCCCCGCTCTACAATCCTGCATTGGTTCATCAGAGTTCATACAGAGTCAGAAACTATGCCTAAGCATGAAATAAACTTTCTGAAATCGCTAGGGAAGTGGAATTACTATTTTTAAACTCTTATTTCTTTAAAGAAATTATTTTAAGACCATAAGTTATCCTAAGACCATAAAGGGAAAGAAATGAACTTTGGCTTATCGCTTACCAGCTACCAGGCCCTTCATAGAAATGAAATAAGCCTCATTTAATCCTCATGAAAACCTTGCCAAGTGGTCATTGTCACAGAACCTGGGTTCTTTTCTCCATTGCTGGAGACCTCTGGGGTCCTAACGTAATTTAAAGATTGAAACCAATTTGGCCCCAACTGTTCCATGGAGATTTTGTTGATATGATGTCAGCTGGCCATTATAGAGACCGTGCCATGGGTATCTACATCCATTTGGATGGTTGATCAAGACTTGTCCATGAAAAAGCCTTCTAGAACCATGTCCCCCCCCTACATACACACCCCACCACCACCACTACTCACTCCCAAACCAGTGGCAAAGCCCTGTCAATTTTAATTCTAAAACATTCCTCAAATCTCTCCCTTCTCTCTAGTGCCATGACCAGACTCATGATTACCTGGACTCTCTCAAGAATCTATCCTCCTTTCAGCTCTGTGTGGTAGGCCCATCTTTTCTCCTGTGGGAGCCAGCGTCCAAGATGGTGTCCCAGTGATCCAGACCTCCCAGGATTCACATGCTTGTCAGACCCTTCCCCTGCTAAACTGGAGCTGGCCCTGTGTGACCCATTGAACAAAGAAGGACTAAAATGACCTCTAAGACTGAGTTGTAAAAGGCCTTGTAGCTTCTTCTGCCTCATTTTCTTGGATCCCAGACCCAGCATATAAGTAAGAAGTCGGCCACCCAAGAGCAGCCAGTGATATGAGAGGGCACGTAGGGAGAGAGTCAGTGAAGAGAGAGATGCCTGGACGGTCACGGCTGCTCCAGTCATCCCTGCTGATGCCCCAGAGTTGTGGAGCACAAATGAGTTGTCTCTGCTGACCTCTGTCCAAATGGTAGATGCATGAGTGTCCCCCCAAATTCACAGGTTGAAGTCCAAAATCCAAGTACCTCAGAATGCACCTGTATTTGGAGACAGGGCCTTTAAAGAGGTAAGTAAGCTAGCAAGAGGCCATTAGGGTGGGCCCTAATCCAATCTTACTGGTAATAAGAAGAGGAGATTACTTAATAAGGAGAGGAGATTAGGACACAGACGAGAAGGAGAAGACCACACGAGGACACGAGGACACGACACGGGGAGAAGGTGGCCATTGAAGAGCCATGGAGAGGGGCCTTGGAAGTAACCAATCCTGCCTTCACCTTGATCTTTGAGCCTCAAAAAAATAAATTTCTTTGTTTAAGCCGCCAGTCTGTGGTACTTGGTTATGGTCGCTTAGCACACCAATACGGCGGCGATAAATGGATATTTTTGCCTTAAGCTACTAAAGTTTTTAGCATAATTTGCAACACAGCAATTTATAACCAGAATATCCCAATCTCTCAGACATACTTATTTTTAAATCACAGGCCCAGTAGAGGCTCTACATCTCCCAAAGAAATGCATGCCATATAGAAAGAGATTGCAATGTTTTAAAACTGACATTCTTACTGACGCTAAATTGTGGTTCTGCTGTAATCCCAAGGAGGGGAGAATACTGGGGCGCTTTTCTAGCACCTGACGAACCCATAAACAGAACAGCCCAGAAGCAAGGGAAGCTGTGAGGGAGAATCCTGCCTTGGGATTCCAGCCTTCCAGGCTGCAGTAAAATGGAGAAGTTAATTGCCAGGCTATAAAAACGCAATGACTATTAGGTTCCTCAATGTGCTATCATCGATTAGCATCATGACAACGGCAGAATTAGGGGAAACAAATGTGCTGTATGGCCTCCCAGCTGAAACTCTGCAAAAGGTTAATTGGATTCCATTTCAGAATCTGTGCACCTCCTAGGAGGTTGGACGTGTTCATAACCAAACAAGGTACGAGATGCTGGGAAAATACAGCTCGTTCTGGATCCTAGGTTGCACACTGCCTCTCCCGCAATTAATCAGAAGGCCACTGTCAGGTTTTGAGCTTTCTTTCCCCAAAGTTTCAAGCCATTAGCGATTCACAGGTGTTCCTGCTCATTGATTTGGAAATCACAGAGGCCCCTGAGTTGTGTGTCTGTGGGGAAAATGAAAACAGTAAGGAGTCAGCAAAAGAATTTCCTGAGTTCTTTCACTACTGTAGGAGGGCCCAGAGTTGCCAATAACATGCAAAATACATTAACTTCCTCCCAGTTTGCGGCCAGGTCACAGCCAGCTAAGAGGCTCTGCCAGAGCCCCAAGCAGAATTCCAGGGTGGCAAACTAACATGTCTATAATCGGACACATGGCCTTTGAAAGCAAGGTGTCAGAAATGTCTGTGGCCTCACCCCCATTCCCACCCCCACCCTTTGTAAACTCCTGGCAAAAGGGGGTTTGGCCTTATGGTTCTAACCCCCTCAGCATTCTCTGGGTGTAACCCATTGTGAAAGCAGTCAAGAATCACTTTGGAACGAGTCAGGGCACCGGGGACGCCCAGGCACATACTGGAGATGCCGCGGGTTCGGTTCCAGATGCCCCTCAACAAAGCAAGTATTGCAATAAAGGGAGTTAAATGGAGTTTTTGGTTTCCCGCTACATACAGAAATTATGTTGACACTATCCTGCAGCTTATTAATTGTGCAATAGCATTGTATCTAAAAGAACAGCATATGTATCTTAATTTTAAAAATACTTTATTGTTAAAAAATGCTAATCATCATCGAAGCTCCCAGTGAGTGATCAGTAATCGCTAATCACAGACCACCAGAACAAATGTAATGGTGAAAAGGTTGAAACACTGTAAGAATTACTAAAATATGACCTACAGACACAAATTGAGCAAACACTGTTGGAAAAATGTCACCAATAAACTTGCTCAATGCAGGGCTGCCATGAACCTTCAACTTGTTTAAAAAAACAACAACAACAACAGTATCTGTGCTAGGGAACAAGAATTCCTGTCCCCTTCAAGGTCCTTCTAGCTGGACTAAAAATCAAATTGACATGAGACAGATTAGCAGGAGAAAATCAAATTTAGTAACATACGTACAAGGGAATCCATACAGACATGGAAATTCCAAAGACAATCAGGTAAAAGGAAGTGTATGTGTCATCCTGAACTAAGGACATGAGGGTGGGGTCTGGGACTTCAGAGGAAGGAAGTACAATTCACAGGAAGATGAAAAAGTAAATGTTTGGTAACGAAATTGCTTGCTGGGCCACTCAGAAACCATGGGACAAAGAGAGGATTTTGACTGAGCAAGTTCCTCTCTGTCTACCATACCTGGTTCATATCATAATGTAGTGATCTGGGGTGATAGCCCTCTTCCTGGAGGTCCTCTACTTAAATTGTTTTGTTTTTAGGCAGTTATGGGGGAGGCAAAGAGCTTTTCCCCGAATCTGTTCGATTTTGACTGCTTTGTAAATCAAAATAATATTCCTGCCAAGGTGACCATTCTTCTGGTGGCCTGCCCTTGCCCCTACCTCCATCTGCAAAGTGCAATAAAATGAGTTATGCCCAGATGTAGAATTGCATAGATAAGTTGTATCATTTTCTACTGCTTCCAACTCCATCTCAACTCTCCATCAGAAGAAAGCTTGCTTTGACCAAGTATTTGCTGGTTGAAATTTCCTTTGCTATATACATTTTGTGCCAAGTCCAAAGCCACTGGATTTGGTAAAAGTCTTTAAGAACTTAGCCACCGGATGTGGTTAGGTTAGTCATGGGATAGTGCCTGGTCCTGAATTAGGAAGGCGTTAGCTCAGGGAGCACTGAACATAGAGCCAGAAAACAAAGAAACCAAGAATGGAGACCTTGAGATCACCCTTATGTCTGGTCAACCAGGGTCCCAGCCCTGGGCCTTGAGCTGGTCATTCTCCAGTTAGAGGCAGGAGTTCACAAGGCTGAGAGGATATCCGCCCCCTTCAATAACCAGAACTTGCCCCCCACTTCTTGATCCTAGAATTCGAAGATCAGACTGCCCAGAGCCTCCATCCAGGGCTGCTAACTTCTTTCCCAGTTCTATGCTCTGTAGGGTGGCCCTTGCTGCCTGCGTGCATTGCTGGGGACACAAAGTGCCAAAAGTGCTTACAGGAGAAGGGATGGTGGCTCCTCATGGTACAGACAGAGAAGAGGGCCTTTGGGAAGGCAGAAGAGGGCAGTTGGGACATCATACAAAATTAGTCCTGAAAAAGCTATATTTGCTTTACCAACAAGGAGATTACAGAGAACCCTCCACCTTTCGCCTCCTCTTCTTCACAACTCCGTCAGCACTGTGACAAAAAGCTGAAATTTAATTATCTCATTTCCTTGAAAGTCATCTTTCTATTATTTAGTAGCATAAGTTAAACTTAGTAATACAAGTTAAAATTTATCTCTCATCTCAAAGCAGTGTTTACTCTTTTCATGTGCTCCTCTACTGATCTCGTTATGAGTTATTGAACCTCAGTGGAAAGAGTCTCCCCTGCAGCACTTGGGGCCTCTTGTGAATAATGAAGGTTCTCCATGGCTGAGAGGAGCCCTGACCCTTGAGGTGTGAAGCCAGCCCTGGAAAAGGCACAGCCTGAGCTGTGAGACCGTGGTACTTGAGTTCATTCCCAAATCCCTCATGTGTGAGAAAGCTAACTTGGATATCTGGACCCACAAAAGGGAGCTCTCCCCTCTCCCCCCACCAATGGCCTGGCCCATGTCACAAACCTAAACCTAAGTCAACCTGCTCTTCTCAAGGAAGCCTAACATACCCCAATCACAGTCCTCTGACTTGGCTCTAGCTAGCTCACCTTACTGCAGAAGATAGGACTGGCTAGCCAGTCATGCCCTATTTCCATGCTCCCTCCTCTAACACTTTATAAAACTTGTTCTTGCCCAGAATCCCTCAGTAAGCATGTTCCACTGTTTATGAGACACTGTACTTCCC
Source organism: Potos flavus (assembly GCA_028534135.1). Classification (NCBI taxonomy): domain Eukaryota; kingdom Metazoa; phylum Chordata; class Mammalia; order Carnivora; family Procyonidae; genus Potos; species Potos flavus. Next base: position 101,655,907 of record CM052897.1, read on the forward strand.
CATCCATGGATTGTTTTCCCTTGAATAAAGAGAAAAAAAGGATACAAACTCATTACTGATTGTTTTAGTTTTGTCATTGGACAGTTTTGGTGGCAAGATGGGACCCAAACACAGCTGTCGAAGATCTGGGGGACCTCTCCTAGATCCAGGTGAAGGTACCTATAAAGCCCTTGTGATTCTCTGCCCTGCTCTCCAGGATCTCCCAAAGCTTCTCTCAGATCGAATTCTGTTTATTTTGTATTCTGAGCCCCTTGAGCTTATCTTTATCCTTCTGACTCCAGATTTTCCAGGTGAGACTTTGTGAACCACAACATTTGGGTTTGTGTCAAACCTCATCTATAAGGTAAGTGCCTTCAGGGGGTCCTTACAGATCTCAGAAACTGTGCACAGGCAGCCAGAAACTGTAACTCTAGTTGAATTAGGGAGGATTATACCAACAAGGAAAATGATGGGTACCCCTCAGTCTAGGAAAACAAGATGGCAGCCATCAGAAGACTCACTGGGCCTTGAGGTCCACAGCATAAATTCTAAATAAATATAAAGGAGAGATTTGGACTTTTTTTGACCACATCAAAAACTAAGCAGGCCTAAGTCAGAACTATTAATACCCATTAGGACACCTACCACTATAAAGAAATCTCATGAAAGACATAATAGATCTGTTGCTCATGGGAGTCTGAGAGCCAAAGCTGCAAAGTTGGTGGGCATGGGTCAACCATTTAAAAGCTGTTAAGAGTGCTCGCCACCCAACTCTAAGGCTCCTGTGCTCATGAAATGGATTAGATTGACAGAAGGTCACCCACCAATCTCAAGAAAATCTCTGTGCAACAAGATATATGGTAAAACATCACAAAATCCCTAACTCAGGGGCACATCCCACTACATACTAATTTGGCTCCAAGAAACGCAAAGCTTGGCTAAAGAAATGGGATTTCCAAGTTTCAAAGAATTAAACGTGTCCCCTTTGCACACAACTGCTTATTTTATGTCTAAGAACTACAGTCCTGGAAGCTATAGATGTCTCCCAAAATGGCAAAATCTTACTAAGACAGCCTAAAATTACAATGGCTATTACAGAGAATATTCCAATTAGACAAGATCGTTCATTTAAGAAGTGCATTTGAAACCTATGAATGGGAGAAAATATTTGCAAATCATATATCTGACAAGGGTTAATATTCAAATATATAGAGAACTCATACAACTCAATATAAAAAAAACACAAAAAATCCCATTAAAAAATAGGGAGAGGATCTGAATAGACGTTATTCCAAAAAAGGCATACAGATGGCCAGCAGGCACTTGAAAAGCTCCTCAACATCACTCATCATCAAGGAAATGTAAATCAAAACCACAACGAGATATCGAGATATCCCCTCGCACCTATTAGAATGGAGATTATCAAAAAGACAAGAAAAAGTGTTGGCAGGGATGTAGAGAAAAGGAAACCCTTGTGCACTGTTGGTAGGAATGTAAATTGGTGCAGCCACATGAAAACAGTATGGAAGTTCCTCAACAAATTAAAAATAGAATTACCATATGATCCATATGATGAGCAATTTCACGTCTGGGTATTTATCCAAGAAAACAAAAACACTAAGTCAAAAAGATATATGCACTCCCATGTTCACTGCAGCATTATTTATGATAGCTAAGACATGGAAATAACTTAAGTGCCCATCAATGGATAAATGGGTAAAGAAAATGTGGCATATATACACACTATTTTGAATATTATATAATATATAAATAATATATCATTCAATATATAGTGAATATTATTTAGCCATAAAAAGAGAATGAAATTTTGCCATTTGCGACAACATGAATGGAAATTGAAGGCATTATACTAAGTGAAATAAGTCAGACAAAGACAAATCCCATAAAATCTCACTTATATGGAGAATCTTTAAAAAAAAGAAAAAACAAGCTCATAAATACAGAGAATGAATTGGTGGTTGCTAGACCAGGATCAGGGGTGAAACGAGTGGAGGGAGTCAAAAGGTACAAACTTCCCAGTTATAAAATAAATGAGTGATGGGATGTAACGTACAGCACAGCAACCATAATTAATAACACTTCACTGCGTATTTGAAAGCTCCTAAGAGAGTAGATCTTAAAAGTTCTCATTACAAAAGCAAAAAAAATTATATGTGGTGACAGATGCTAACTAGACTTATTGTGGTGATCATTTTGCAGTATATACAAATATTGAATCACTATGTTGTATACCTAAAATTAATACAATATTATATGTCAGTTATGCCCGAATTTAAAAAAGGGGCGGTGATGATACTCAGACACCAGCTGCCTTGTGGCGACTACTGGTCTGAATGGGTTGCAGTCAAAATATTGCTCATTTTTTGTTTGTTTCCTACTTCATAGATTGACTCATTTCATGATAGTTTCTTGCAATTTTCCTCCTGCTATTTTTCAAACAAAGATGAGAGATAAAATATTCTGTGAGACTTCTATTTTGCTTTTTCTGGCTTCTCTTCTCTTTACATTTGCCGAGTGAATTTGTATATTCGTCTTCTGTTTTGACACTGACATTGTCCAGGTCCTCACCAGTTTACATATTCACTTTCTTCACTAAAAGGTTTTTCTGCCTTTTTTTTTTTCCAATAACACCACTTAAATTACTCGAACTTGTTCTCTTAAATAATCCTACTTAACTTAGGGATGCTTTAAAATTAAGATAAAAAATTTCTTTATAGTGAACTGAGACAGAGAGAATGAATTAGAAAGTGGTCAGTGACTTAAAAATGTATCCATCTTTTGCTAAAAGTAGTAGAAATATAATAAAGCAAAAAGAGTCTTGGTTCCACAATGACTCTACAAGCCAACCCACACAAATAGCTCTCAAGTTACCTTTGCTCGGTGTAGAGCAATTTCCTAGGCGTCAGGAGACCCAGTTCTTAATTCTAACCTTATTGCTAACCTTTTAAGCCTTCTAACCCAGTTGACTGTATGGACTTAGGGAATCCATTGAACGGTCCTGGGCCTCGATTTCCCTATCTATAAAAGGAGATGTTAGATAGAGACTAAAATCCTTCTCAGCTGAAAAATGCTAAATAAGGTCTTTATGTTATTTTTGATGGCCTGAAACATGGCCTTGATAACATTTTTAATTTGATGGAAGAATGTAAAATTTTTAGTGTTATTAGTTTTGCACAGGAGGAGGGAGTAAGGGAATGGCCCCTTAAGTATTGTGAAAAAGTAAAAAAGTGATTGTTCCCAAATCAACAAACAGGATGGGGTAACTATTTTTTTTTTTTTTTAAGATTTTATTTATTTATTTGACAGAGAAAGAGATCACAAGTAGGCAGAGAGGCAGGCAGAGAGAGAGGAGGAAGCAGGCTCCCCGCCGAGCGGAGAGCCCGATGCGGGGCTCGATCCCAGGACCCTGAGACCATGACCTGAGCTGAAGGCAGAGGCTTTAACCCACTGAGCCACCCAGGCATGGGGTACCTATTTTAATTGGCATGCAAAAGCCTCCAAAAGGCTTCAGAATTCCAAAATAGCTCCATTGAAACACTCATTGCAAAAAACTAACGAAAAATTAAAGATACAAAAGGTACCTAAAACAAAAGACCTTAAGGCTGACCTGACTCCCATTACTCCCCTTTATCTTCCTTTACCTGAGTACTTAGGGACTACAAATCCTCTAAGTGAACTGTCTTTCTACTCTGAAGAGACTACGTGACTATAAACAAAAGTCTGCCAAGTTAGTGGTCTTACAGAAACCCCATATCTACCCTCAATGGAGGGCCCCCATATGGGCCCCTCCCATACGGACCAGACTCCAAAGGATTCTCCTGTAACTGCTACCAGCTTTTCCCTGCCAAGGGGAAACTAAAATTAAAATTAATGGAAAACTGCCAAATTCTGGTAGATGCCAGGAATACACTCTCTGTTTTAAACCCCATTTGCTTTGGACCCTGTAGGTGAGATCCTAGGAAAACTGGCAGAAGCAGACAAAGGGTGAGAATCACCAGACTCAGCTCTCTCAAACCTCTGCCATGCCCAATCGAGAGGAAAGTAAAATTTCATGTCCTTTCCTTTCCAAATCCAGACATATTGGTTATTGATCCTTTCTCTCCCAGGGATGACTGTTTCTGTCTTCTAAAAAAAAATTTTTTTTTATTCATTGATTTGAGAGAGAGAGAGAGAGAAAGGGAAGATGAGTAGTGGGGAGAGGCAGAGGCAGAAGCAGACTCCCCACTGAGCCGAGAGCCCAACGTGGGACTTGATCCCAGGACCTGGAGATCACCACCTGAGGTGAAGGCAGATGCCCAACCATCTGAACCACCCAGGTGACCCACAATTTTTGCCTTCTTGTTTGTCTCTTGTGGTGTCCTGAGAACTTGGCTTGGCAAACATCACACTGGGGGCTCTAAAAATACGGCCAGACAAAAATGTGGGTTGCACTCCAATTGTGGCTGGGGTCCTTTCCATTTTTGCCAGTTCTCAGGGAAATGGTCTAAATCCTGCCTTCTTCAGATGATCTTTGGCAGTGGCTCTGGATCTTGAGAGGGTACTATCTTTTGCACCCTATGTGGGGATAACTTGCATCCAGGGGGCTGTTCAATTCTGCCAGGAAAATTGACTGCCTGTCTTGGGTGAAATCTGACAAGATATTTGAAGGGATTTTTTAAAGCAGCTCTGTGGTCAGAAATTGACCAAATTGAAAGCTGATATTCAGAGCCTGATAGGAACTTTTTTTTTTTTTTTATGTCTTCCTCCCCTAAGCTAAATGAAACTATGTACCCAGAAGGAAAGAAAAACATTCCAAAGACAAAGAGCTCTAAATCTAGAATATAAGAATGTTTTGATTTCCATCTTACTTGAAGATCTTGTCCCTGATATAAAGATATAAAGAAGCAAACTGGTAAGAAGGAGGAGGAGGAGGAGGAGGAGGAGGAGGAGGAGGAGGAGGAGGAGGAGGAGGAGGAGAAGCAGCAGCAGCAGCAGCAGAAGCAGCAGCAGAAGCAGCAAACTGAAGACAATGTAGTTGGATGGGCCGCCCAGCCTGTGAGGTCACTCAGGTTACAACCCAATTCTGAGAAATTAAAAAACAACTGTCCCTTATCTTACAGATTGAGCCTTTACAAGAACAGAAATTCAGTTCAAAAAGCAGTTTAAAGCCCACCTATCCTTTTTACGAATCCTAAAACCTCCCCAATTCATCTATAAAGGCTTGGAGGTATTGTAAAATTCTGAATTCAGGAAACAAAATCCTTCTCCAAGGGACTTGCATTCTTTCCCTGTGCCTTTGAGATGTAAATGTTCTACCTAGTCTTCTCCCTGAACTGAGGGCCATCTCTTTGAAATGCAAACTTCAAGGAGGTAATTCTTATGGGAAGGAAAAAAGATAAAAAAGGAAAAGGCAATTTGGAAACTAGACAAATGAAAAATCTTCACAAAGATGAAGTCATCTGAGCAGGTGAGCTTAATTTATTTTATCTGCGAGAAACACAATTTGGATCCAACTGTTCTTTTATAAATTAGTGAGTTTTGCATTATTGTACCTGTCTAATGGCTAAAATTTTAAAAGAAAGGCTATCAGATCTGTTTTTTATCTGTCTGTATGCTATGTACATGTGTGTGTTATAAATATGTAATTTTTCTTTACCTTGGTACTATCAAAATTATTTTGCAAAGAATTCTATTTGATTAGCTTAAAGAAAATTAAGCATTTATATAAATCAAGTATACTCTCAGAAATTTAGAAACTAACACAAATGTTTAAGTCCTCATGATCTGGGATACTCTTCAGTAAATAAAAGCTAGTTTGTTTGTTAGTTTAATTAAAACAGGCATGTTTTGGGGCACCTGGGTGGCTGTCAGTTAAGCCTCTGACTCTTGATCTAGCTCAGGTCTTGATCTCAGGGTCGTGAGCTCAAGCCCCACATTGGGCTCCATAATGGGTGTGGACCCCATTTTAAAAGAAACAAAAACAAAAACTCTTAAAATGATAGCTCTTTAGAGTTATCAGTATTAAATACGATACCACACAAAACTTTCATTCGACTTAAGTTTACTAACAGTCAAATAAGCTCATGTGATCTCTGTTACAAAATTTGTTGGCAAGAAAGGTGACTTAAAATGTTTAGCTGTTTAAGGTCTCATGAGTAAACATAATTACTGAAAAAGTAAATTAAATAGATGTAAATAAGATACAAGTTTATAAACTTTTCAACAATAATTACACTCATGGCACATCTACTTAAAAAATATGGTCACTTGAAACCTTAAAGTTATACTGAAATAAGTCAAATGATGAATATTCACTGAATATCTAGATCATTTTCAAATAAGATAAAATACTGAAACACTAATTACTGAACACAGATTTGTCCACTTTTGGCTTCCTTTTACAGAAGAACTAAAGATATCTGAGTCTATCCATAAACATATTTTATGCCACATTGAAAAATTCACTACAAGGACGAATATACTTCTAGAAATTATTATATATATATATAATTGGCCAATCCATGGAATTGAAGTTTGACAGTCCACAAGTGCTTACTTCTTGATTTTCACTGGAAATTAATGATTCTAAGGGTTGAGAATTCTAATCAATGTATATAATTAAAACTACTAGAAATAATGCAGTTAACAACTTTATGAGAGGAAAGTAGGATGTATTTTTGGTAAGAAAAAGTATGAAGTATGGGTATACATTTTTTTGTTAAGGAAAAAAGAGACCAATTTTGCTAAAGTAAAATTATTGATCCAGAATGGGGGAATGGATAAGACAAATTTGAATGGATATAAAAAATAGTATAAAGTATTTATGAGAAAGGTATCTTGGGAAAGGAATTTTAGGTGTGGTTAAACTGGCTAAGATTGGAATGGAATTGGAATTTAAGTTGGAATTTAAGTTTTAAATTAAATTAAATTAAATTAAATTTAAATTAAATTCCAATTTAAGTTGGAATTTAAATTGGAACTTAAGTTTTTAAAAACAGGTGTCTTAATATAAAAAATACACTGGAACAAAATTAGAATTTGGTTTTCGCTCTGTTAAAAGGACAAAATTTTCTTGGACTATTGGTCTGTTCTTCATAAGAAATTGTGAAAGTTTTGTTTTTTTTTTTAACTTTTGAGTAATCTACTTGGACAGCAAAGATTTTGTGTCTTACCAAAATAATTTACTGTGCTTCCTGTTGTCTTTATCAGGTAGGATTACTTAAGAAAACCCAGTCTTCTTCATACTAAAGGAGCTAAGTTTTGTTCATCACTATGTTACCTTCTGTATTTGTCTTTAACATCCCACATTGTCACTTTGATAAAATCGATAATTAAGTATTATTTCCTAATTATCTGTGATTCTATTTAGTCAAATGTTCAAACCTTTTGCCATTTTGACAAGTTCCCTAAATCAAATTCTAAATGGAGTCTTTTGACCTCAAAGTAACTTTGAGATTTCCCAGAGAATCCCTGGAAAATCTCAAAGGATTTATCTCTCACCTTGTAAAGGAGAAATGTTAAACTAATTAGGTTTATTTGCTATGCTAAATTACATGAGTAGCATTGTGAAACGAGAAGTGATGATAAACCTTAGGTTACATGTGTTTGAATATATGTTACTAATATAGGTATTCCAAAAATTGGTTAAAGTCTAGAAATATGTCAACACCTTCATTGTCCAATGATGTCCTGAAATTTTTGTATGCCACAGAAATAACATTTCCTTATCAAATGAATTATGCGCAGATGTTTAACCATGGGCATTTTTAAGTCTTTTGTCATTTGTAGATAGTATTTTACTGTGATGCTTTTGCAAAAGTGAGATTCATGGCAAGAACCTTCCCAAGAACTCCTTAGCGCAGACATCACTGCCAAATGACAAGATGTTGAAACTTAGGTGCATATTTCACAACTGAAGAAGGCTCCATATGACCTCCTGTTCAAACACTGGAGACCTCAAAATCAAGCTTACTGGGACAAGAATCCACTGAAATCACAAAGTAGACTGCTTTCACCCAAGACATTAGAATAAGAATCCTGGTCCCTTCCCTTCTCATCACAAAACCCCTTCTCCTCTTGGTATCTGCTTGGCCGTTCTTTCTCTTTCTACCACTTGAAAAAATAATGCTATCATCCACATTTCTGGAGTTCATGGAAATGAAGAAACCTATCTGATTATGGGTTTGCCACCAAACAACCCGGTCAGTCCATGAGGCTGGGGGTCCTGTAGTTCTTCCAGTTACAAACTTTTCTCTGCTTTCCACTGCCTGATTGCCTTGTCCACACTAAGCCCCCTCCCTATAGCACCAGACTCTCTAACCCTGAGCCTGCAAGTCAATGCCCCTGCCTCCAGTTAAAAAACTCCAAACTTGAGTAACTTCTCATCCTTCCTCTGCAACAGAAAGAGAAATTGGTATAATATTCTCTTGTGGTTTCTAGACTCTTCAATCTGACTTGCCTCCAGGACTATCATCTTTCCAGTTCAGAGCCTTGGCCGGTCGCCGTGCACTCTGCTGTTCCAATAGCCTCCACACGGGACATCACTTTTAGCAACGCCACTGTGCTCCTCCTACGCTTTTCTTTATCTGTGGAGGACTAGCACCCCCTCACTGATGTTCAAATAGATGAGAAATGGTCGGGAGCTGCGGTTGGGGCTACCTCGGCACACCTGGCTGTCCACAACCAAACCTTCATGGAGGGCTGCCCCTCTCAACCGGCACCCCAGGCTGAAATGGAAATTGTGAGGAGGCATTAGGGATTCAAAATTTGCTTCCTTTGGCAGATCCCTACCACCCTGGCTCTGAGTAAGCACACATGAGGCTATGATGAGGAACCTCTTCTTAACTCTTGAAAGTGTCGCAAAATCTCCTGCTTCAGCAATAGGTGTCCAACAAAAATCCCTACGCTCTCTGGCCAGGGTTCCTCTTGATAATTGAAGAGCCTTTGACTCTCTTGTAGCTGAGCAAAGAGATGTCTGTGCGGTGGCCAACATGACTTGCTGTGCTTAGATGAACGCTTCTGGGAAAGTTGAGAGCCAGCTAAATGAGATCATTGGACAAGCCACTTGGCTTACGAAAAGTGACTCCTTCAACGGGGCCTTTCTTTGATCTAGTTGATCTAAGTTAGTTTGGGTCATGGGGATCGTAGCTCCCGACCATCCTCCAAATGTTGGATATTGTCCTGCTTATGGTCAATCTAATACCCTCCTGGGTACACTGTGTCCTCTCAAAAGCTTTAAATGCATATGTGCAGCTGCTGATGACCAAACAAATGATCTCCCTTCACCCAGAATGCCAAAAACAAGATGGAAAAAAATGGCCAACTAAGGGACCAAGACCTTGATATCCTAACCTAGGATTTCCGGTCAGAGATCCAACCTGACTCCAACATCAACAAAAAGTGATAGCTCAGAAAGGCACCAATATCTTAAATATTGATCAATACTCTCAAAGGGGGGGTAACTGATAAAGTTAATTCATATATTGGAACCCACAAAATGGAAGCTGCCCCAGTGGCCCGGCCCACATCACCAATCTAAACCCACAAGTCAGCCTGACTTACAGGTGACAGCAGTCAAGGAAAGCTAACATATGCCAGTCACCGTCCTCCCTCAGAGCTCTAGCCAGCTCCCCCGAAGTCTTGCCTCTTCTAACGTTATAAAACTTGCTCTTGCCGGGAATCCCCTGGGAAGAGCGCTCTCCTGCTTGTGAGGTACCCTACTCCCCCATCCATGTTCTCCTTTGAGTAAAGACCTCCACCTCTTTGCCGAACTGCTCTAGCTTAGCCACTGGCCATGCCACTATGAGGGACAGGGGAAGACCGTTCCTTCCTGATATTCCACAGTGAAGAGTTCCGTATAAAACTAGCAACCAAACCCAGATTGCCTCCCAGATGGGGATGAGCTAAAAAGAGCTGAATAAAGTCCCATGGCTAATTCAAGAGCCAGATATAAATAGAATAAAATTAAACCAGGGCTAGAATTTGGGGGCAGAAAATAGTACTTTTCCTGTGGTTCTGCCAGAGCCTCGGCGATGCTGGCCCAATGTATAAGATCTAATTTGCGATGCCACAGAGAATTCGCTGGTTCAAATTTCCTTTGCTCCTCACTTTTTGTTCCAAGCCAGAAGCCACCGAAGCTGGTGACCGTCCAGCAAAGGGCCACTGGACGATATGGAGAGAGGGACCTCTAGTGTTGAGCTACTTTTCTGCTACCCAGCAGCAAGCACTCTTATGTTATATTTAACGTAAATACTTATCTATTTATCATTTATAAATATTTATCTATTTATCTATGATTAAATAGTTATCTATTTATCTATGATTATCACAATACTGCTTCTCTGAGAAAGCCCGGATTTAAAGTTTAAAGTTAGTGTTTGTCTTTCACTTCTGGAATAACTTTGAAAAATTTAATAATGACAGAATATAAGCAGTGAACATGTAATATTAGGGAAAGTCTTGATAACCAAACAATATTTGTTAAGGGCCTAGTAAATCTTCAGCCCCAGGATAGGTACTGAAAGTAATTTTGAGAAGTCTGAGATATAAAAAGGCAACTAAAATACCAGGAGTAAATAAGTCCCAAATGAATAATGAAACATGAAGTGTATATCTTTCATTTATATACACACACCAAAAAAATGTATGGAATTTATTTTGGAATAAATCCCATGTTCCAGCCACTCAACCAGGCTCCAAACTACGGCGATTGAAAGATAAAAGTGTCTATCCTCAGGGGTCCATAGATAATCAGGGGAAGTTGACACATTACAACTAAGACCGAAGAGTACTCAAAAATGCAGTGCTTCTAGCTAGGGTTTCAAGATGGATAGGAGCTGGACAGGGCAGGGAAAAGAGGAAGGATACTCCAGCCCTGGGGGAGTGAAAGTCCTAAGCACACTGGAGTGGAGAAGGCAAGGCTGTGATCAGGTTTCGCTGACATCAGCTCTCCTACAGAGCACGGTGGGAAGGAAGGTTGGCACCCAGAGGGGCATCCCCCATCTCTGATGTGATACTGATTGTCATTTGTTGATTCATTCAACAACCTTGCTGAGAATTTTCTGTGATCAGGCACTGGGGCCTGCACAGAGGCCTCCCAGATGAGCAAGACATGGCCTAAATCCCTCAGAAACCCACAATCTAGTGGGAAAAGGGGACAGGAAAGCCACCACCCACTATCCCATGAAATGAATGCATCCAGACCGGGCTCTGGCACAACAGAGGGAGCGACTGACTGAGTCTGAGCCAAGGATTCAGAAGAGGTCGCAGTTGGGTTGTGCCTTAAAGATGAACGGCAGCGCCAGAAATGGACAAAGGCAGGGAGGTAGGTGGAGGGGGCCACTCTGGGGATAACCGGTGTCTGCAAACACCATAAGGATGCCTCCATCTGATCCGAATTCCACTTAGGAGCTTGGGGTCTCTCCTGAAGGCCAGTGAGAACTATGAATTTACAGTGGGACCAAGACAGAGGCCCCCATGGGGACATCTAGAGACCTTTCTTTCAGAACTCTGGAGGAGGGGGCAGGAGGTAACATGGTAAGATTTTCACTGTTTAAGTAAAAGCTGGAGATTGAATGAGAGATGGATTGGAGGGGTACACAACATCCCAGTTTGTTTTGATCCCAATTACACACTGCTGAGGGATTCTTGAACTCGATTTTGGGGGATTTGATTGGCTAGAGAAGATCTCTAGTCAATGTTGTTTGGGCTAAAATTTCTTCCCATTATTCTCTGGAATTAATGACAATAGTAGTAATCATGCCACTGCAATGATTTATTGTACATTTAGAATATGCAAGGCCTGGCATTAAGAATCTTACCTGAGAACCCACATGACAGAAGCTCCCCATTTCATAGGTCAAGAAACTGAGGTTTCCTGAAGCCAGGTAATCATAAGGCTACCAAGTAGGAGATCTTGGATGTTTTCGGACTGCCAAGCCCATGTTTTTAACCATATACGGTCTTCCCTTTTCTTTTTTGTCTTTAACCATTTAACCATCAGTCCCTTGTAGCTGATGTACCCCTTTTGCTGAAATTTATGCAATTGTGTTATTTTCCTCAGATATTACTACTAGACATGGCGGGGAAGATTCCAGCAATGTATTTGCTGCCAACATGTTGAATGCAGTCTGGAGAGCTTGGAGTGCTAATGGTAGAGTGTTACCTGTCTGAAAACGCTGAGCACAAACCAGAAGAACAACTTTAAGGCCGAATGGATGGCAAACCTGTATTGTGGGATTCTTTTCATCGTCCCTGATTATACCCCATCAGTTTAACATCACATCTGGTCTTGGTGCCAACCAGAGGCACTCAACCAAAAGAGAATTATGGATTGTTCCAATGAGAGATGGGATTTTCCTTTAACAGGGCTTTCATTAAAATGTACCCTTTGAGAACCCTCCTACACTGTTGGTGGGAATGCAAGCTGGTGCAGCCACTCTGGAAAACAGTGTGGAGTTTCCTCAAAAAGTTGAAAACAGAGCTACCCTACGACCCAGCAATTGCACTACTGGGTATTTACTTTAAAGATACAAATGTAGTGATCCGAAGGGGCACATGCACCCCAATGTTTATAGTAGCAATGTCCACAATAGCCAAAATATGGCAAGAGCCTAGATGTCCATCAACAGATGAATGGATAAAGAAGATGTGGTGTATGTATATATACAATGGAATACTATGAAGCCATCAAAAAACCCGAAATCTTGCCATTTGCAACGACATGGATGGAACTAGAGGATATTATGCTAAGCAAATAAGTCAATCAGAGAAAGACAATTATCATATGATCTCACCGATATGAGGAATTTGAGAAACAAGACAGAAGATCATAGGGGAAGGGAGGGAAAAATGAAACAAGATGAAACCAGAGAGGGAGACAAACCATAAGAGACTCTTAATCTCGGGAAACAACCTAATGGTTGCTGGGGGGGGGTGTGTGGT
>CM052897.1:101669327-101701574 GCA_028534135.1 Potos flavus
ATAGCCAAAATATGGCAAGAGCCTAGATGTCCATCAACAGATGAATGGATAAAGAAGATGTGGTGTATGTATATATACAATGGAATACTATGAAGCCATCAAAAAACCCGAAATCTTGCCATTTGCAACGACATTGATGGAACTCGAGGATATTATGCTAAGCAAATAAGTCAATCAGAGAAAGACAATTATCATATGATCTCACCGATATGAGGAATTTGAGAAACAAGACAGAAGATCATAGGGGAAGGGAGGGAAAAATGAAACAAGATGAAACCAGAGAGGGAGACAAACCATAAGAGACTCTTAATCTCGGGAAACAAACTAATGGTTGCTGGGGGGGGGTGTGTGGTAGGGATGGGGTGGCTGGGTGATGGACATTGGGGAGGGTATATGCTATAGTGAGCACGGTGTATTGTGTAAGACTGATGAACCACAGACCTGTACCCCTGAAAAATTATACATTATATGTAAATTTTTAAGAATGTACCCTTTGAGCTTGTCTTATGCTAGAGCCATAATGGGCTCCAACATGGCAGCTGGCATCAGAGATCGATACCATAGCCCGAATGTCATTCTGGGAGCCAGGGCAGACTCTGGCTTCTCAACATTAACCCAAGACTCTGGATGACTAAAGGAAAGAAGAGGCATTCTGGGAACAGTCATCAGTATCTCTGTTACTTCTGTCCGCCAGTACCAGCTTCACAATCGGAAGCCTCTCGGTGCCCTGCTCTCTGTGTCCGGGAATGCTTCCGGAGCTGAAGATGTCCGGGAATGCTTCTGGAGCTGAAGATGTCCAGGGCAATTCTGACAACACCCAAGCACTTTCATGGACTTCTGGAGGTAATACAGAAGTCAATGGAAAAGTGAGAACCGGTTCTTGCCCTCCTTAATAAGTGTTCCGGATAGAAGATCTTACAGTGAGTTCAGAGAGCAAAATTCTATTGTCATGATATTCTACTACTTCCCAACAAAACCAATTTCTTCTTCTTTATTCCTCTTCTCTGCCTCCTCTGCTCCCTCCTTCCTTCCTCATAACAACATTTGTTCCTGGCTGAGGTCTCTCTTCTGGAGGACTCTGGTACCTGCAGATTGCTAACGAGGTGGCTGATCCCTGCCACGGCCTGACCGCAGCTCTGGAAGGCCAGCTGGCCGTGCGCACGATGCTCCGTCCTCCTCAGAACCTTCCTTCCTACGTTAACACTTCTTGGTACTTAAATTCTACATCTAGCAATTACTTTCCTCCTTGAGCGGTTGGTTTCCACTTGAACAGGCAGCTGGAGGTAGTCAAAGCATGACTTAAGTGATCGTTTACTATTGTAAAGCTCCTTTCATCCATAGGCTTACCATTAATCACATGGGAAAATAATAGAATGGTAAAGAGTGATTGCTGGTATTAATAAAATCATGTCAGCCAAGGACAGAACCAACCAAACACAGCCATTGGGAACTGCTTTACCGCCTTATTATCTATGAGTGATTGTCCAGCTGGCAGAGCTGAGCCACGTGCTCACAGAGGTTACACTCCGAGGGACCCCACGGATAGCAGACTAGCAGCTGGGGTTAGACTTCCGACACAGTGACATTGCCAGGCTCTGAAACTCAGCATCACAGAGGGCTGCTTTGTTAACCAGAATGTCGATGTATTACTATGCAATGAAATGCAAGATATTTTTTTTTTAATCCAGAAATGAAAAACGACTAAAACTATAAGGCAAGCTGTTGTGTGAATCTGACATTACAGAAAGGGAAGTGAGGACTGGGGTTCAGCCAACCCAGCTGGACCGGTCGCCCTTCTCCACGATCACAGATCCTTATACTCACAAATACCGATACAGTATGTCTGGCACAGTTCTAGGTGCTAAGGAGAGACGTTGGCAAAGTCCCTGTCCTTTTTGGAGTTTCTACCTATTGAAAGGAAAGGCAAAAAGCAAACAGAAGAATACATAATACAATATCTAGGAGTGACAAAGGCTGAGAAATAAAGCAAGGAAGGAGAGAGAAGGTAAAGGTACTCAGGAACTATCCCTCTGAGGAGGGGACATCTGAATAGAGAACCGAGTGAAAAGGATAAAAGCTATGTGAGTATCTGGGGGAAAAGCCAGCCCAGCAGTGGGAAGAGCCATGCAGAGGCCCAGGGGAAGCACACTTGGTGTCCTCAAAAGAATGGGTTTTGTTTCTTAATAAACATTGTAACTGATTTGGTACCCCCAAGTGAGTGTTTTGACTCTCAAAGTAAGCAGAGCACACTGGTTATTACAAGGTTGCCATTTTGCAATAGCAACTTGCATCTTCAGGTTGCCATTCAGATGCCCTTCCTCTCCAACTTCCACCGAAATAACCAAAGAACATAAAAATGCACAAAGAAAAGAATGCTTGGAAATAGCAAAGAGGACCATCAGCAGGCACCCAGAGACCTTGGAAGTGCAGTGGGCGGTGTGCCATGGCTGGGGTTGGGTTGACAGAAAAATGGCCCTGTGGAGGAGGGGAAGCACTTTCTCCACACAGTCCTGCAAAGTCCTCCAGCTCAGGGCTGCCTGGAGCCAAGACGGTGTCAAAGGGACATTGAGCAGAGGAGAAACAGAAACAACCACTGTGATTGCGGCGGGGGGGGGGGGGGGGTGGTTGGAGGTGAGCAGCGTCCACACCCTCAGCTTCCTGCAGGGTGCACAGCACAGTAAGGGGTTGGGAGACCGACGGCCTGACAGTCTCCCAACATCTGTGGGGGGGCCGGCGAGCCAGGCAGTGTGATCCCCGAGCTTGCAGAAGAGGGAAAGGTGATGAATAAAGCCTTTGCTTCTGTGTTAACGCCTTCCTGATTTCCTGCCACTAGTTATATCCAGGGAACCTCCCCGCCTAAGCTGACCGGTGGCTGGGAAGGAATAAACCAAGTTTTGCAAACTCCCTTCCTTGGCTGCCCGTGAGGTTCCTCGGATGAAGGGGGCTGGCCCCCAGAACATTCCCTGCCAGCACCCATCCCACTCCAGGAGGCCCTAAAGTACATCCCCTGCAGCCCCTCCTCCCTCCCTCACCATACCCAGAACCAGTCAGTCCCTGATCAGGGGAATCGGCCTTTGCTATTGTCATGCTATTGCCAGCTCCGTTTATGTTTTATTTTTTTTTTTTAAGATTTTCTATGTATTTTAGAGAGTGAGAGAGAGAGCTCATGAGTGGGGGTAAGGGGCAGAGGGAGAGGGAGAAGCAGGCCCCCCACTGAGCAAGGAGCCCAATGCAGGGCTCAATCCCAGGACCCTGGGATCATGACCTGAGCCAAAGACAGACGCTTAACCGACTGAGCCACCCGGGCGCCCCCATTTATGTTTTCTATTTATATTTTCCCAGTGTTTTTCTTTTCCTTTCCTAACATATACTGGATTCATTAGGTTTTTTTTCTTTGTTCTTTTCTGTACTCTTTTTGAAGTTCTACATTCTATTTCTATTCTACTAGTTTTACTTCAATTTTTAACTAACTCAATGAAGCTACATTTTCCTAGCAACATCGATAATTAAATAGTATTTATAATTTCTCCGAGTCAAACCAGATGAGATGGTCACAACTTCTTATAACCCCTCCTCTTCTTAATGGCCCCTGGCCCTTAGGCTTTGTTGGAATAATGTAGATTTTTAGTTTGAGAATTATAATTATTTTTGGTAGGGGCTTTTCCATACTGCTTTTTTCTTTTACTTCTAATAGACTTTATTGTTTAAAGCAATTTTAGGCTCACAGCAAAACTGAGGTTTAAGTACAGAGATTTCCCATCTACCTCCTGACCACCCCCCCATGCACAGCCTCCCCCACTACCAACGCCCCCCCCCCAAAGTGGGACGTTTGTCACGACTGATGGATCCACACTGACACATCATTAGATTACCTCAAGGTCACTCTTGGTGTTTTGTACTCTGTGGATTTGGACAAATGTCTAACAACATGGATCCACCATTGAGTGTCCCACAGAGTAATTTCACTGCCTTAAAAATCCTCTGTGCTCTGCCTGTTCACCCCTCCTGACCCCCTGCCAACCTCTGGCACGTACTGATCCTTTACTGTCTCCATGGTTTGCCTTTTCCAGAATGTGCTATAGTTGCAATGATCAAGTAGGTGGCCTTTTCGGATGGCTTCCTTCACTTAGTAATATGCATGTAAGTTTCCTCCATGGCTTTTCATGGTTTGATAGCTCACTTCCTTTCAGCATTGCTTAATATTCCAGTGTGGGGATGTACCACGGATTATGTATCCATTCACCTACTGGGAGTCCCACATGAGGATGCCAGCATGGCCAGGTGAGGGCGCTCTTCCCAGTCGCAGACTTCTAGTATCCTCCCATGGCAGAAGAGCACAGAGAGCTCCTGGTTTTCTTTGTAAGCGCACTAGTCCTCCCCACAATTACCCCCAATGGCCCCATCTGTTAATCCCACCACCCTGGGCATTAGGATTCCACTACATGAATCTGGGGAGACACAAATATTCAGACCACAACAGTCTTAAATCTCACAACTACATTGACAGCAATCATTTAAATGTAACTTCCAACTATTAATAGTTTCACTGCTCACTGTAGTATTTCTTTCCCTTTGTGGAGTTTACTCACTTCATTCACAAATACTGAGCGAGTGCCAGGTACACAGCCTGAATGAAGATCTAGCGATAACAAGGGGACAAAGTCTCTGTCTTCGATGGAGCTTCCATCCCAGTGATGACTTTAAATTATTTTGAGGTTGGCTGCAGGGTAGTCTTAAGTACATTTTCTTTTTCAGTTGCTCTTCCCAGAACAGTCCTCCCCTGGAAAAGCAAGGCTTCCTCGAGCTCCTCCACGTCTTGGCCCTAACGCCACCTTCCCAGGGAGCACACGCGCACCCACACCACTGAAAACTGCACCCCCTCCCGACCTCACCCCTGTTGTACTCTCCTGCACGGCACATCTGACACTCAAAATAATCTGATTTCAGCTAAGGCAGCATGAATTTTAAGGTGCGCCATGATGTTGCGTGTCACTAAGACTTGCCAGCGAGTCATGGGCTTCCCGTGAGGGCAATTCAGAGGTTTTAAGAGACTTGTCCTGCCCTCGGTTGAATTCCTTGGCATGTGACAGTCGCTCCTCCTGCAAACATAGCTCACTAATAAGACATGACACAGCTTCTCCTCACTCGAGGGTACCAACCTCTTTTCCTATGATGTCAAAACTCTGCTGTTGTTTATGAGGAAATATGGCATTGTGGTCCTTCTTCTAGGAATGAATATTTGCTTCTTGGTTTCCACGCTTTTCTGGGGACGCGGTAACTTTTTATTTTAATGCTGAGTCATCGTGGAATCTTTTTTGAAGACATGCTGAGTGGTGAATTAAGTCCTATGCATACCAGCACTGTGCGTAACCGAACTAAAGTAGCAACAATACGAACCTCTCTCCGCAGGCTTGCAGACGCATAGGCAACAACAAAGAGAGGCGGCTGCGCAGCCGACAGATGTTCGAGCATGCCAGGGATCGCAGAAGGCATCTCCACTTCAGAGTGGCTAAAGTGAAACGTGGTCATAGAAATGCAAAGCAGGAGCAGGACGTGGTGTTGGTCTTGCTGGCCAAAGAGAGGGCTCCAGGTCCTGTGAGTGGATCCCCCTGCCCCCCACAGCACTGCTGGCAAACAGGAGACAGGACCTCAGTGTTACGATCACAGGGAACTGACTCCTGCCAACAACCTGAATGCGCTTGGAAGACAAGAGCCCAGCCCAGCTGACACCTTGACTTTGGCCTTGGGAGAGCTTGAAGCAGAGAACCCAGTCCAGCCCATCAGACTTCTGACCTAGACAGCTGTGAGCTACGATGTGTGTGATATTTTCAGCTGCTGTAGGTGCGGTGTTTTTTTGTTACACAGCACTAGAAAATGAATCCACCATCCATAGCAGGGAAGTGCTGAGGTCCTAGAGTGTGAGCACACGTTCAGTGGTTACAAAGTAATACTGGCTGCTTTCCAAAATGTTGCAGCAATATCCACTCTCACCCCAGGGTAGAGTGGCTCTTGTTGCTCCATATTCCTGCCAAAACATGATATTGTCTTTTTTTTTTTTATTGTCAGTCTTTTAAACCTCCAAATCTAGTGTGCGTGTAATGGCATCACACTAGGGTTTTAATTTGCATTTGACAATCACTGATGAGGCTGTCTGTCCTTCAGATGCTTTCTGGCCATTGAATGATCCTTCTTTTGTGCGATATTTGTTCAAAGATTTAATGCAATTCTCTGTTCAGCTCTTTGTCTTTTCTTATTAATTGATAGGATTTCCTTATAGATTCTGGATGGGAGCCCTGTGTCAGTTATTATTTTGCTAATACCTTCCTCACAATTTTTGTCTTAAGAAATGTGTCACTATTCCAAAGCCCTGAAAATATTCTTTTCTAAATGCTTTCAACTTTCGTTTTCATATTTAGGTTCTTTAATCCACCTGGAATTGATTTTTGTGTATGGGATGATGTAGAATCCAATTTCATTTTTCCCACCTGGATAAATGATTGTTTCAGCAACATTTATTAAAATGTCAATCCTTCATCCTCCAGATTTGTAATATCAGCTATGTTGTATAACCAATGACAATATCTGGGCAGATCTGTTTTTTGGACCCTATTGTGTTCTCTTGTTTTATTTCTTTCTTTATTTCTACATCCATACCACACGATCTCAATTATTACATGTGACTTTTGAACAATGCAGGGATTAGGGGCATGGTCAAAAGTCCAAGTATAACTTTTTTCCACCCAAAACATAACTATTAATAGCTTACTGTTAGCTGGAAGCCTTCCTGATCACGTAATCAGTCAATTAACACATATTTTGCATGATATGTATTGTGTACTGTGTATTTATAACAAAGTCAACTAGAGAAAAGAAAATGCCATTAAGAAAGTCATTAGGAAGAGAAACTACATTTACAGTTCTGTACTGTATTTATCGAAAAAATCCACATATAAGTGAACCCACACAGTTCAAACCCGTGTTTGAATTGCCGAAGGGGCAATTGTCTAATTTATACTATGTCTTGATATGTGGTAGAGCTAGCCTCCTTAGGCTGATCTCTTCTCCTTGGTTATACTTGGCCCTTTATACTTCCATATAAATTTAGAATCTGCGTATTGAATTATACAAACACACACGTGTGCCTGCACGCACACACAAAAACCTACTGAGATTGCTTTGAGAATATAAATCAGTTTGGAAAGAGTACCTTCTAATCCATGAGCATAGTACATTTCTCCACTGATTCAACTTCCTCCATATTTTTCAATAAATACTCAGAACTTTCAAAATGTTTTTGCTATTCTAGGGGTGCCTGACTTTTGATCTCAGGGTTGTGAGTTCATGCCCCAGGTTGGGTGTAGAGATTACCAAAAATATATAATTATATATCTATTTATATATATAAATAAATATATAAGTAAATATATTTATGTATATAAACATATATAAATATATATAATATATATAATATATATATTGCTATTCTAGATAGAAACTTTTTAGTTGTATAAAATATCTATATTGCTATATATGTAGCAATATACATAATGCTATTCTAAATAGCAACTTTTATATTTATAATATATGATACATATAGTGCTATACTAAATAGCAACTTTTTACATATATTTTTGCTTTAGCAATATATATACATATATATATACGTATAGTGCTATAGCACCATATATATAGTGCTATTCTAAATAGCAACTTTTAAAAATTATCAAATTTTATTTTTTAGAGCAGCCTTAGGTTCATAGCAAAAATAAATAATATCTCTTTCATTTCATTTTCTAAATTTTTCTTGCCAGTATATAAAAATATAATGCTTTTGTATATTAATATTACATCTACAATTTTGACAACTTTTTATTAAATCTAGTAAACTTTTCATAGACTCTTTCAGATTCCCCACATATATAATCATGATTTCTGCAAATAATCATTTCATTTCTTCCTTTGTTATCCTTATACTTCTATTTATTTTTCTTGCCTTACTGTACTATCTAAGACCTCCAGTAAAAAGATGACTAAAGACCGCGACAGCCCTTTGATCATTACTTATCTCAAAAGCGATATTTTCATATTTTCACCATTAATAATGATTTCTGTGGCCAGATTTTTATTCGGTTTGATTTGGGGTTTTCTAATGTATATTTTATCCTGTTAAGAAAATTCTCTAAGGATGCAAAGGAATTTTTAAGATCATGAACAATGTTCAATTTTATTAAATATTTTTCTCTAACCATTGAAATAATCGTGATTTCTCTCTCTTGAGGCGATAATTTGGTAAATTACATTAACTAATGTAAAAGTTAAACCAGTCTTGCATCTCCCTAAGGAACAAACTTGGTTCTGACACCTCATCCTTTTGAATGTTGCTAGAGTTAGTTTGCCATACATTGTTAGAATTTTTACATCCATGATCATAAGTATTACTGACCAGTAATTTTCCTACTTGCCCTTGTTCGGGTATCAACATTTTGGAAGTCTTGTAAATTGAGTTGGAGAGTGTTTCCTCCTTTGCTGTGCTGAGGCATAGTTTCTGTAAAATCGGAATTATTTTTTCTTACCTATCTGGTAAAACTTGCCATTGAAGCAATCTAGGGACTTTTAAGATTTTTTGATCACTGTTCAGTGTTTTTAAAGTGTGTAGCATTACTTAGGAGTATTTTGGTCTTTTAATGTAATATTTTGCCCCCACTTCCAAATTATTTCATATAAAGCAATTTTTGTTAGCATCCAAAAGCACAGCCAGAAGAAGCCCTTGAGCTTGATCATCTTTGAGTTTGGAACAGTTGCACAGGAAGGGCAGAGAAGTCTCCTAGTTGGCCACAGAAAGAGGAAGACATTCTTTCTTGGAGAACAAGAGACTTAGTTTCTGATGTCGCAGATTATGTCTATCTGTTTATCACTCCAAAGAAAAAAGGTTTAGGGTTTCATCTACCTAATTCATCTTCCAAAAAGAGAAAACAGGCCACTGTAGGGAGCCGTTCCTTTTGACTTACCTCTGGCAACACCGTGCTCCTCCATTCTTCCCTGCATTTATGAGATTTTAAGTTGCATGAGCAATTCACATTCATATTTCTCTGCACTGCCCACAATTTTCCAATGAGTTAGACCAGGTCTAATTTATAGGCAAGGAAACTGCTTTCCCAAATCAATTAAGAAACTCTCCTTAATGAGGTCGCAGAGCCAAGATCTGAATCTAAGAACCGGAGGACTGGAAGGGACCTCAGAAATAATTTTGAGCCTCCTTTGTTCTGCCGAGAAAGTTAATGAAATTCTGCCTCAGTGAGAGGCAGAGCCCCAGACAGAACCAAGTACCTGAGCCAGGCCCGGTCCCTTGGATTTCCTGCCAAGGTCCTCCCCCAGCTGGAGTCACTTCACTGAGGCCTCTTAAAGCTCTGCAGGGAAGGTCAGGCTCGCGCTTTTTTTTTTTTTTTAATAATATTTTATTTATTTTATTTGAGAGAGAGAGCATGGGGGAAGGGCAGGCGCGGGGAGAGAATCTCTAGCCGACTCCCTGCTGAGTGCGGAGCCCAACAGGGGGCTCCATCTCAGGACCCTGAGATCAAGGCCTGAGCCGAAACCGAGTCGGGTGCTTAACTGACTGAGCCCCCCCAGGCGCCCCCAGGCTTGCTTTTGTGTAAAGTCTGTATAGGGACCATTTCAAATCTCTTTCTCAGTAAGTAATGGGAACGTTTCCCCATGTAGTAACCCCTGGTTAAAAAGGTAGAAGTAATCCCTTCTTGGTGCAGAGAGTGGGCTAAAATCAAAAAGCATGCTCAGAAACAAATGAGTATTTTATATTCTAAACCATTTGCATTTTATAAGACATTTTCAAATCATCAGCTGACTTACGTTTCTCTGGCCTTTCACACTTCACAGAGCACTTCCTCCTGTGCTGGCCACTTGCTCCAGCTCAGCAAAACCTCCTTGAGCTCAGACTGCTGCCGCTGTCTTCCAGATGCTCGCACTGTGTCAAGGGAAGCGAACACAGGTACAACCTCTATCATGCGTGACAGCGCCTGACACACGCGCGGGCCTCCTCCGGGGCTGAGGGTGCCAGAGCAGGAGCAGAATGTGGCTGTTAGGAGGCCGGTCACGAGCAGTCAGTGACATTTCAGCAGGTGGCAGAAGGAAGGCACGCGCACCAGGTGTGAGGGGAGAGAACCGGCAGAGGCGCAGAAGCTGGAAGAAGTCGGTGTGACACTGCGGCTAGGGGCGTGGGCTCTACAGTCGGAGGGATCCGGCTTTCACTTCCAGGGCTGCTGTTTAGTGGCTGTGGGGCCTTAGGCATGCGTGTTCCCTGCTCTCTGCCTCAGTTTCCCCACAGGGGAACAGGAGGTAATAATAAAAGTTGGCGGGTAAAACACTTAGCAGAATACCGGGTACGTGGTAAAGATCAGCTGCTGGTATTTCAGAAAGCCATCAATAGCCTGTTGAAGCCACTCAGGGTGACTGGAGTCCCGGCCTCCGAGAGGGGTACATTGGACTTGATTACACAGTAGTCCCGCTGATGGTTTCACTCTCTGCAGCTTCCATTACCTCAGGTCAAGGTGGTCCAAAAGCAGGTCCCCCTTCTGATGTATGGTCGGAAAGTCCACAGTAGCCTCAGGCAATGTCACAGCGCCTAGGACACTCACCTCACTTCATGCCCGTCACACTGGTGTTTGGTCATCACACACATCACAAGGGTCAGCAGGCACAAGAGGGTATATTGAAAGAGACCCCATTCCTATAACTTTTATTACAGTATATTGTTATAATTGTTGTATTTTATTACTGGCTATTGTTGTTAATTGCTTACTGTGCCTGATTTATGAATTAAACTTTATCACAGGTACTATGAATAGGAAAAAACTGTGTATATATATACACATGCCGGGCTCCTTGACTGCAGCGCCCCCACTTCCTCACTCACCTGGGGATCCGGAACTGGAAGGCAGCCGCCTGCTTCCCTGCTCAGTGGATTGCTGGCTGGACGAATTAAAGGGTGGAGCTGTGATCCTTACAATACAGGCGAGGGACGGTTTGCCCATTTCCCGGATGAGGAAAACTGATCGTCAGCCGGCTCCGTGACCTGCCCGCCGCCCCCCAGGAAGAGGCCACGCCGGAGCCCGAGAACCTGGCATAGCAAATGAGGGGAGGAGGTTCGTTTACACTGGTTCACCTGGGACCAAGAACGGAAGATTAGGGTTCTGAAAGAGAATTCTAACTCCAACAGAGGAAATGATGATAATAATAACGACAATATAATTAATGAATTACAATTCTAATTAAAAAGTTTTTAAAATCCCGCTAATGCACACTAGGTGGCAGCATTTCGCATAGTTTCCAGGATAGTAACCACAGCAACTGCACGCTCCCTGGAGGGGCCCTGTAGACGGAGGCAAGGGCTCGAATTTATTTTAAGCTTCTCGACCACTCAATACTAAAGTTTAAAATATCCTAGCAAAAAGGAGCTAATCCGAGTTGCAGAAGCCTAATGTCACCAACGTTCCTACTGCCAACCCTGGGCAGGGAAAGGGGTCTCATTTGGCCAGCGTGCGCGCACAAACACACACACGCACGCACGCACACACACACACACACACACCACCCCCCAGGAGTTGGCTTCTGCCTTTGGTTCAGGGCATTTTGCTCTTACATAAACGTTGGGGCGCCTGGGTGGCTCAGTTGGTTAAGCCTCAGCTTTTGGCTCAGGTCATGATCCCAGAGTCCTGGGTTTGAGCCCCAGGTCGGGCTCCTTGCTCAGCGGGGAGTCAGCCTCTCCCTCTGCCCCTCCCCCTTCGGCGCTGTCTCTCTCCCACGCTTTCAAATAAATAAATAAATCTTTTGTTAAAAGTGTGTGTGAGCCTTTAATTGTGTTCGTATGGGGACACAGACAAGACCATGGTGCTTCCTTGTGACACCTGAATCTGAACTTGCTTCATATATACAAAAACATATATGTATCTCCTTCACTTTCCATACCCACCTTTGTCAAGGTCAACATGTGGGAGGCTCCTTGCATGTGGGGGAATGCTTGTTTATTGGCAGAGTCTTCCCAAGAGTATAAGCTCAAGAATGGGGACCCTGTTCTAGTCCTGTTTTATCTTCATGCTGACTAGCACACACAGTAGGTGCTCAATACACTAGTCAACACAAAATAAAGTGTGAGCACACAGTAGGGAGAGGACAGAGTGGGCTCAGGAAAGAATGAGTCTTCTCTGGATTCCCGCCACTCTCACTGCATGGGCTGGCTGCCCTTCAACCCCACCATTCCCTCACCCCGCATCTCTGCGGCTCCCCGGGAGATCCCTCTCACTGCTCAGGCACAGAATAGGGGGTGGGGGGTGTGAGCATGCACAGCACAGCCACAAAGCCACTGTGTACGCAGTGAGATAGGAGGAAAAAGCCAGCACAGCTTGGATAAATATGACATTGGCAAGAAGCCTCCAGATCTTGTGCAAGAAATAGAGGCCATTATAGAAAATCAGGTAAAGAAATGTTGATTCATTAGAGCCTTGAGGTTCCAGGTTTGCAAAAAAAGTACTCGCCTGGCTAAATAATGTATGGTCAGCAGTTAAGATACCTCTTTGGTCTTGCTGTGTAAGAAGGAAGGACAGATTGAAGGGAGAGTCAGGAAAGAGTGGGAACGACAATGAGTTGTCTTGAGAAAGACGAGAGGAGACTGATTTGTGAAGACTCAGAGCTTATCAATAAGGGTAAACCGTTAGCTTCCATTTGAGTTTATCCAAGTCTTGATTATAGATTCCATCCTCTTGTCTGAAAAATACAATGTGGAAGAGCAAGGGCGACCATTGCATTCCATCTGGTACCGGCCAGGCCTGTCCGTGGCCTTCCTGACTGCCCTGGGTCTCCAGTTGGCTCTGCGGGCATCACCCACCCTGTGGATTCACTCGAACTTTCTGGGCTCCTGCTTCCTTGGAGCGGGGGTGCCGCAGGGCACTTACCACGGCTGTCATTTCTATTCGTTTGTGTGATTCTTTGAGAAACACTTGCCTCCTCATTAGATTTTAAGTTCCAAAAAGGCAGGGACCAAATTTGACTTTGCCCAGCATTGTATCGCCAGCACGGAGCACCGTGATGAAATGTGGACCCACAGCTCGGAGAGCAAATGCCCACTTGGCCAGAGCCGCATTCACACCTGTGTACCTGCCCACTTCAAGAAGAGGGGACGGGACAGTCTGCCACAGGAAAGCAAACGACTCACCCACAGCCTAACCTGAAGCACCCAGCAAGGTCTGTGGACATCAACAGGGACCTGGCAACACTATGGTTTTGGGGGTGGGGGGTGCTGTGGGCTGATTGCCATCCCCCCCCCCCCGCCACTCCCCCTCCAACACACAACGTCTCTCCCATTGCTGGTACTCACAAGAAACAGGGGTTTCAAACTGTCCGGTCTTAGTTTTGGAAGAAAGAGTCTGTGAGGCAGAGAGGAAGATCAAGGATAAATAAGGTTCACATTTAATTCCAAACGTTATCCAAACTGTTTATTTTCACAGCCTCCCTCAGAGAACATTTATGGGACCATCTAACACAGCCCTGAAACCATTTGCTATAGTGTGTTTATTTTCTTTTTTTAATTTGCTACTGTGGTTCGCATCTTGTAGGTGTTGATGTGGCATTTTATTTAGTGTTTGTTATTATTTATTACGTCTTATGCAATGCCTTATCTCTGAACAAGATTACAAACACCTCCGAGGCTGGAACCAGCTCGACAGGTAGCTGGTAAGCGTTTTTGGTAAGTAATTTTAGTTGATTGATGTGGCTGCTTATCTTTGGGAAACACGGAAATCATTAAGGAAGGAAAGGGGAATGAAAAGAAAAGAGCACACACAGGGACAGCCTCTCCCGATCACAAGGGCGCCAACTCATCACATGAAAATGCACTTAGAGTAGCCAGAAAATCACCTTTGCTCATTCGCGTTTACAGCGAATGTTCTCCTTGTTCGGGCCCTAGGATGGCTGTTAACCTCCAGAGAGTCTCCCTCTGAAGCCTGATACCGGCTCGCAGTTCCTCGGGTAAGATTCTGGTCTCTTGGTTAGCAGCACATGTTTTAATCATGCGGCTTCCCTGCCCTGTTGGCACTTGGCTGACACAGGTGCAGGGGCTTCCTGGAATCTCTCAAATGATTAGCCATCTGCAGGGGACCAAGGAGGAACCCAGGGAAGAGCACCTCGAGCCTCACTGGGGATGTCAGAGCGGGGAATGCTGCCACTTATGTCCTCTGTGCTGAGGTCCATTCTCACCCAGCCCCCCTCTATCCCAGCCTCTACTAGGCCTTCACAAAAGGCCAAGAGTCATCATTCCTCGGTGCTTGGCTAGCTCCTTTTCCAAGCTTAAATCTTAAGCATCATCCAGGAGCAGAAGGGGAAATGAAAGTATTCTTAGCAATATGATGAAGGCCCCATCTGGAATCAAGGAAGAAGGTCAACATATGTTCGCCATCATCGGAGAGAGAATGTGTGCCGGGAAGACCTTGACTGGTTCACCGGGATTTCTCCCGAGGTCCTGCATGCACAGGGCACCAAAAGTTCATTACCAAACTGCATTTCCTCACACTGCCAGGCACCTTGGCCTCGGCCAGTAAAAAAAATAGGAGGGAAAAATGTAGTTCGTCCTGTAACCACATCACCTCAAATTCCGGTGGCAGGGCAGAAATTTATAAAAAGGAACAAAGTACTGATACACGGATCTCAGTGGTGTTGTTTTCATAGTGAAGCCCAGTATCAGGTCCCTGTGCCGTCGTTACGGGGCCGACAGAGAGCGGAAACCCTCCTCACTGCCATTCTGGAGCCCGAGCTTCTCTTTATTCCTTCCCTGGACCCTTTTTTCTTTGACTCAACATCAATTATAGGTTTGTGTGCTTAAAATAATTGGATTCTTGACAGTTTCTTACAACGGATTCACTTTTACTCTGCCAGTTTGGAACACTGAAATCATTCTGTTGTGATTTCTCACCATACCTGCGCTCTACATGCAAATAATCACGAAATGAATAGCATTTAAATTCTAAGAGATAATTTTGTATGAAGCAGACATATTTTCCAACTTATTTCTTTGCTTCTTGTGCCCTTTTATTTATTTTTTAAGATTTATTTATTTTAGAGAGAGAGAGAGACCACGAGCAGGAGGGGCAGAGGGAGAGGGAGAGAGAATCTCAAGCAGACTCTGTGCTGAGCTTGGAGCCCAGTGCAGGGCTCGATCTCATGACCAGAGGTCACGGACGATGTGAGCCGAAACCAACAGTTGGACACTTAACTACTGCACGACCCAGGCGCCCCTGCTTCTTATCCCTTTAAATGCTAGTGATTCATGAACACATTCTTATTACACAAAATTTTTAAATATAAAAATATACAGATAAACCATGGCAGCCCCCTTTTATTTCTGACCCCGATTCCCTTCCCTTCTCCACTTTGACATGATCAATAAACTTCCAGTCCTATTTGTAAGCATTTACATTGCTATATGGATATGGCTATAAATATATTTTTTATTTTTTTCATGTCAATGAGATAATACTATGTATTCTTTTGTAAGCTTGCTTTTCTTATATAACAGGTAATATAATAGTATATAATAGCAAATAGGAATGTGTTCTACTTATTGTAGTAAGCTACTATTATATAGTTGGGTTGTTCTCCTGAGAAATGCTGCAGCTGTACCTTTGACCTATGAACTTTGTGCACATGGATATTCCTGAAGGCCAATTTCCTAAACTCGTAATGGTGTGTCACAGGATATGTGTATGTTAAAAAGCTTTACTGATGTATTACTCACATACCATAGAAATTTTAGGTAGGTCTTAGTATATTTATATTAATATGATTATTAGGATAAAGAATGCTGCCACCATCACCATGGTTTTATTTTAAATCATTTCCATCACTCCCAAAAAGACACCTTATGCCCATTTGCAGTTGCTCCTCATTCCCATCATACCCGCCCCCTGCCCTAGGCAACCACTATGGTAATTCATCTATCTATTCTGGACATTGCATAAGAATGTAACCATACACTGTGCAGTCCTTGGTGTTTGCTTTTTTTCACTTAGTGTGATGTTTTTGAGGTTTATCCGTGTATCAGTACTTTGTTCCTTTTTATTGCTCAATAATATTCCACAGTAGGGATACACCAACCAGTTGCTTATCCATCAACTGGCTGATTGACATTTGGATCATTTCCACTTTTTAGCCACTATAAATAATGCTGCTGTGAACATTTGTGTGCAAGACTTTGTTTTGGGGCCTATATACTTAAAAGCAGAACTGCTGAGTCATGATAGATCTGTTTGACATTCTAGGAAACTCCCAGACTTTTCCAAAGTGGCTGCACCATGTTATGTTCTCACCAGTATCCTAGTCAACACCTGTCTATCTTTTTGATTATCTTCATTCCAGAGGGTGTGAAGGTATGTGTGTCTTAAAGTTGGCTTTACCAATTTGCACTCCCACCAAAGGTGTCTACTTAATAGTACCTGTTTTCCACATCCTCACCACTAATAGCTATTATTCTATTTAAGTTTTGCTCTGTGAATATTTGTGCTAAATTGTCTCATTTTAATTGCCTTTTGCTGATACTAGTGACACTGAGCATCTCTCCATATGTTAATGGGCCATTCGTATTTCTTCTGCCAACTGCCTCTTACATAGTTGTTCATTTTTTTATTGGATTGACATTGGCAGACATTCTGTATGTAGACACGTAATAAACATGTAATGTTATTCATTTGCTGCTGTACATGTAGTACATCTTAATTACTTGCCTTTTGACCCTTAAAATTTTTTTTTGTACAAAAATGTTTCATTTTCACTAGCTATATTTGCCAGTCTTCTTGATTATAGATTTTGGATTAGATGTCTTGCTTATTAGGAAAGCCCCTCCTATTCCCAAAATTATAGTTTTATTTTTATGTGAACACTTTAATAATTGGTAATCAGTCTACATATGGTGTTAGATAGAGGAATACGTATTTGTTTGGTTCCAATGGCCCCAAAACTTTTCACTGAATTATCTTTTCCTAACTGATTTGAAATAAAATTCTGCCTCAATCATAAAGTAAATTTCAATATAAATGAGTCTCCTTCTGGGCTTTCTATTCTGTTCTATTGATCTATTTGTCTACTGTGGGCCAGTATCCGCCCAGTTAAATTACTGTTGCTTAAAAGTGTGTTTTGATATCTAGGCAGGCAAGTCCCCTTTCATAATTCTTCTTTAAAAAAAGATTTTATGGGGCGCCTGGGTGGCTCAGTCATTAAGCGTCTGCCTTCAGCTCAGGTCATTATCCCAGAGTCCTGGGATCGAGCCCCGCATCGGGCTCCCTGCTCTGCAGAGAGCCTGCTTCTCCCTCTCCCACTCCCCCTGCTTGTGTTCCCTCTCTCGCTGTCTCTCTCTCTCTCTCTCTCTCTGTCAAATAAATAAATAAATAAAAATTTTTTTTAAATTTTTTTTATTTTTTTAATATTTATTTGAGAGAGAGAGAGAGCACATGAGCAGGTGGGGGGAAGGGGCAAAAGGCAGAGAGAGAAGCTAACTCCCCACTGAGCAGGGAGCCTGACTCAAGGCTCCATCTCAGGACCCTGGGATCATGACCTAAGCCCAAGGCAGATGCTTAACCGACTGAGCGACCCAGGTGCCCCCCCACACATCATAATTCTTAAATGAAAATATATCTGTAAATCTAAGTGTAATGAAAAAGTTTCTGGTTCAATGAGACTCCTACTGAAAGAGAAATAAGATAGAACCACCTAGAGGGTTAAAATGGAAAACCCAGGGTGACTTCACGTCCTTTAGATCTATCACTACTAAAAGTGCAGAAGCACTTTTGTCCACCTAGCAACTCTCCTGTGCACTCCTCATGCCAGAGTGGTCCCCATTTCCATTCTGCATCAAGAGGAACCAGGACTTCTTGAAAGGCATGTATATGTCTTACGTCGGGGAAAAAAAATTAAGATGATCTGAAACATCCTACTTGTTGTAACAAAGTAAGGATACTTTCCTAACTATTAGAAGCAATATTTTATAAAACTCACAAAATATAGGAATGACCTTAAGGGGTTGCCACTAGCCAAGCTATAAAATTCTGCGCATCCAAAAAAAAAAGGAGACAAAAATTCTAAAAAGCTGAATCTACAAAAGGCCAGATTCATGATACCCAAAAGAGAAAAATGAATTTTAATACAAACTAAGGATGGATATGTTTAAAGAATTATTTCTATACGAGAGTTTTTTTGTTCTAAGAATACATATTTTCATAAAGCATGAGCATGTTCTTATTTCTAGCTATCCATACAGGAAAGAAAAATTGGAGGAAACTCAAAAAAGTAGGACAAAAGAAAGAAGACTGATCGTCATCAGTGGTCACATGTCACATACAATAACTAAGTAAAAAAGGAGTCACTGATGAGACGCAGTAACAAATTTAAATGGACAGAACAGTATGCCCAAGATAACAGCCAGATGTCTCAAAGAATTCACGACACAGACCTGATGATTCTTTATAGACAAAAATCTCAACATGATCCTGCCAATTAACCTCAATATAATCCTACTGATCCTACAGGATATCGATAAGGCATTTCTAATTTTCAATAATGCTAATGACAAGATCAATGTATCGTAAAGGCAGGAGGAGTAAGGCAATCCTGGCCATGCAAAATTAAAGAATATTTCATTTCTGGGAAAGACACCAAGTTCCAAAAAATTAAAGTAATATACATGGTGAGATATTAAAGATCCCATGACAAAGCAAGTAAGAATTAATTATAAAAAGACTTGATCCAAGGCCTGTCGCTCATGGTTCAATTGGCTTTGCACTGTGTGGCCAGGCTCCATGTCCCTAGATGGTGCTCTCTTATCTGGGGAATTCCTTTTCTTTTAGGCTTGGTATAAGAGTACTACAAGCCCAGGAAATAGAGATATGACTGAACCCCTAGGACGATATGAAAATACAGCCATAATAGTAGGAAAGTTTTCTTTCTTTTTTTTTTTTAGTAGGAAAGTATTTTTAAAGTAAAAAATTTTAGGACTTTAAGCTCAAAAGTTTTATGTAAGTCATTTTTAATACTGTGTTAACCATTGTGTTCAAGTATGATGGCTAATTTTATGCGTCAACCTGACTGGGCCACAGGGTACCCAGATTAAACATTCTTTCTGGGTGTGTCCACGAGAGTGTTTCCAGAGGAGACTGGCATTTGGATCAGTGGGCTCAGTAGGCTGCCCTCCCCAGGGTGGGGGGCCTCAACCAAGCCGCAGAGGGCCTGTGTGAACAGAACCGAACAAAACGGGAAGAAGAGGAGGTGTCACTCCCTTTCTCGCCCTCTGCCTGACTTCTGAGGTGGAACAGGGGTCTCGGGCTCTCAGACTGTGCGTTACACCTTCAGACTCAAGCTTAATCACACCACTGGCTGGCTCTTCCGGTCTCCAGGATGCAGACAGCAGATGTGGTACTTCTCAGCCTCCATAATTGCGCGAGCCAATTCCTCATGAGTCTATCTACCTACGTATCAATCAATCATATCTTTCACTAAATCTTTCTTATTTCTTCTTGGCTCTGTTTCTCTAGAGAACCCAAACTGACACACTCAGCATGGTTCACGTACTGTTTTGAGTTTTGAGAATAGTCGGGCATACTAAATCTGCAGTTCAAGAGATTTCAGACAATTTAAATTCACAATCGATGCTTAAATGTCCAAGAAAAACCTGTCTGCTTTTTTCCTTCCTTGATATTTCAGTCACAAAGCCACTAGGCAGGGCCAGAGTGGGGATGGTGGTGAATGAAGGCAGGAGATGGGTTAGGCATGGGGCGGGGTGTGAAAATGAGTAAGTACATGGAGGCGGCATTCACTGCTAGAGAAAGGAGCTACAAATACGGAAACAAGAAAGCTAGAAGATAGTACCCGAAGACCTTAGAAAGAAAACACTCCATTTCTCATTATACTAGTAAATGTAAGCCTGCCACTTTTATGCTAATGCTTTTTAGCTGCACTTGGCATTTCAAATGTTATCAAACACTTTAACTGCCCTGTCTTTTTTCAAATCTGTTACTCTTACTCTAAGAAACAAACAAGCATAGAGTGGCTCCAGGAAACGGAGTAACAGCCTCGGAACTGCCGCCCTGGGAAACTGCCTGCTTGCACTCTAAGAATGAAGCCAAGGCACAAGTCACTTTGGAGCCCACCTACTACACTGGTTTTAGAGGTCACAGTATACCCTTAGAGGTGGGACATTTGCACTGCCCTGAGTAGATCTGGTTTTCAAAATAAGAGTCCAAAGACACTAGCAGTTGGGTCATCAAAGTGAGTAATGATTGGGGGCTGGAAAATAAAGGCACAAAGACACAAGAACCTCCCAACTATTTTAACTAATAGTACAAAGTCATCACGTATAGTTTCCCAAAGTAACTTTCTGAGGGTAACGTAAATTTATCTGAAAAAGCAGAATAATTTCATGGTCACCCTTCAGATAAATATGTACTAGCTCACAGAATTAAAAAATAGCCCTTACCAACATATACCTCCCACGGTCCTACCAAGCTACCTAAAATTCAGAATACTTCGACCTGAAGGACAGACCGCCGCTGCTAACATACACGTTTTATACAAAAAGTAGCATGATCTCTTAGCATGAATTTGTTTGACAGTGAACTGTCTGACTGACACAACGCAGAGGACATAACTGATTTGGGGCAGGAGGGAGGGTGCTGTCAAAAGGACAGTCACCAAAGGGAGACCTAAAACCACCTTCTACTCCTTGAGCTGAACGCAGCCCCCCCACCTTCGGTGCCAGACATCCATCTCCAACAGAAGAGACAAACACAGCTTCATGGTCCAAGCGTGTGGTGATTTTTATTAAGAATAACTTTGGTTCTAAGAATTCCACCCTCAATTCTGTAATACTTTCCATTAAAAACAATTGTACAAGAGCAAATACAAAAAATATTAAATTATGAAAACAAATCCATTAAGGCTCCCTTTATATATATTATATACACTCAAACAAGTCAAGATTTTTCAGAGTAGAAGAATAAAGTCGACTGTTTGTTGTAGCTTAGAAAGCAACACTACTTTACTACCAGACTATAAAACACTGAACTAGTTTAAGAAAACCATAGAGTGGAAAAATGGAGCCAATTTGGTCAAAAAATGGCTCAAAGCACAAAATTGCTTGGATGTTCGCGAGTCCTAGGAGTTTGGACTGTCCAGTATGAATGTGTGGAGGAGAGACGGGCGCCCTTTGAAACTCAGGCTTGTGAGCCTAGCTGATCTGACAACCTCAGAGAGCTTCTCACCTGTACATTCCACTGTTTGGTCATAAGACATCACTTCACACTATTTACAAGTCTTTTGGCCAGACTTGGTACTACTCACCACACGTCATTGTGCAGACTGGTGAGATTGGGAGGGAAATGTTTTTGTAATTATTCTTCCCAGTGAGGAATGAATTCTGGGTAAGTTCTAGGAAGAGAATTGGTCCTGCTAACGGGGCCTCTCAGGGCCCTTGAGAATTTTATCAAGTGGCGGAATTGCTTCAAGGGCACAGGACTTAAGATCCAACATCCAGTTAGGTGAAAAGCTATGAGCCAGTCCTGAATCTTCATTTTGCAAATCTCATCATCAGTCCAAACACACAAAGAAAGCACTCCAATCAATGTGTGATCAAAAAGGTACTTTGAAGATGATCATTTAACGTACTTTCTTCCCTCACAGCTTAGAAGGATGGAAAAAACCAGTTAGCACTCCATCCTTCGAAAGCAAACTATTATAGAGCAACATTTTATCTTAAGCATCTCATGTTTTTCATTAATACTTACTGATGAGAAATCACCCATTTCAGGTGTAACCGACATGTCCTCTGACTAGCAGTATATTGTCATCGTGTTTACCCTTACCTTGTTCACAAGAGGGTTGAATATGAACCTGTCAAGGATGAAAACTAAAGCATACCCATAGAAAGCTAATTTCTACTATGCTTATTAGGATTAAAAGTTCGGGATCCAGTTTGCTATGAGCCTTTAAAGGAAGTTTAAGAAGACTCTTCACTGTAGAAATGATTGGCTGAATCATCTCGATGGAGAACATACTGAATCCACATAAATTCTCCCAGATCACCCCAAGTAGAATATACCCCTGCCCATACCAGCAGTAATAAATGCATTTGCGTCAGGATTTTGCTGCTCGACTGGGACTTCACTTCGGGTAGCAAGCTGGCTAGCATGCGGAAGCTGGGCAGCCTCTCCCCTCACCTGTTTCCTGAGAGGCAGGACAGTAGTCATCACCGCCAACAGGGCGGTGGAACAATCTTTCTTCACAAGAAAAAAAAAAAAAGCAGAGCAATATGCGATCCTTAATCTGAAATTTTCAAAACTTGGCTTTAATGATACTCAAAGCATACAAATGCTACCAACCTTCCAGCTAGGCCTCCTGGAGACCAACCTATATTTGTTTCACATTAAAATACCCAAAGAACTCCTCCTTGCCCAGCTCCCAATGGGAGCGTTCCCCACACTGCTCTCAAAGATTTGCCCCCTCTACTTTTGACACTGAAGTTGGGTAATATGGACTAGTTTTTCTTCTCCGACAAACTGGGAGACTGTTTCATATACAAGGACTAGCTCAGCAAGAAATTACAAAACAAAACAAAACAAAACAAAAATCTAACAGTTATCAAAGCAATAGGTGGATTTATATGATGTTCCTTCTCCGAACTGGAATGTCACCATGGAACATTCTAATATCGGAGAACCCAAAGGAATTAAAATAAGATCAAGATGAACATTCATGTGTTTTTCTGTATCTTTTACATGTATTTGTTTCCATGTCTTTATGTATTTTTTTCCATATTTTTAAACCTTCTCACCCTATTTCTGAATCTTAATGTCAACAAAGGTAAAAGCTGTGCTCAATATTAACACTCTCGGGTGTCAATATAACGCAAGTCAAAGTATAACGAAATAAGACAGCTCTGGATTCTCAAAAGGGACTTCGCAAATATTGGGTGTAACAGGTCAAACCCCATCCTATGTGATCTAAATTACCTAACAGAAAACTAAAGGAAGAAACAAAACACATTTTCTTTAGGTTTTAGAAGAAAAAAGGCTCTATGCCCCATTAAACTTGGACTAGAAGAAAAACCAAGTAGTGCAACTCTCGAGAATTTATTCCAGTGTCCTCTCTTTTTTGCTGTTGT
The DNA here is from genome assembly GCA_028534135.1 of Potos flavus. Classification (NCBI taxonomy): domain Eukaryota; kingdom Metazoa; phylum Chordata; class Mammalia; order Carnivora; family Procyonidae; genus Potos; species Potos flavus. Next base: position 101,692,531 of record CM052897.1, read on the forward strand.
GGGGTTTTTTTGCTGTTGTTTTTTTAAGTCTTTGAACACAGGTTCACTTATCCCAACTTAAGTGCTGGTCAACATCCTTCGTTTGGCGAAAAGAAATTGCAACTGTCACAGATCACTTATCCACCCAGATTGTAGGAAAACCAAAACCAAATCCCTTTTAAAGTAACAATTCTCTGCTGGCTGGGGTTCTCGCCAGGGGCTTTGGCCCTGAGATTAAGCGTTGAGGAGGCGCCCGCTCACGGCTTCCCCGCATGGTGGCCCGGGCGCTCCGTCTCTGTCGCCGGGGCCTACGACTCCTGCGCATGGGCCACTTCTTGGCCTGTTCTCCTGAGATTGCCTTTAACCTTCACAAACTCTGGGGCATTTTCTTGTTCTTCTTGCAATTTCTGCTTCTCCAGTTCAAGCTAAATGAAATTCAGAAACAGGAAAATTATTTACATACTGAGAGGCTTTCCACAACATTCCTTCACTTTCCAAAGTCCCTAACACCTTCTATTTCCCAGTGGAAGACATTCTCTCCTGGTCTCCATCTTATGAGGATGTACGCACGTCTGCATACGGGCCCCGGGCTCGTCCTGTGCAGGAGCAGCAGCCCCCTGGTTGGGACTACCAGCAATACCAGAGATGAGGCGTACCCGAAATCAACACTAAGGAAACAAGCTCCTGAGACCAGGGCCCAGTCGGCTCTGCGTGCGGTTTCGGTGAAGTTGAATTTCACTCAATTGCTTGTGCTCCCAACACTCTGCTGTGAGTTCAGGGATATTTCCCAGTTTGGGCTTTGCCTCCTGAATATATCTTCTAAGTCCTCAGGAGAATCCTTGTCTTTACTTTGAATGTATGTTAGCACATTTGCTGACATTCTGTCTCATATTTTCCTTTGGTGCAATAAACATTTACATCGGATAGGTCTGGCAAATTCTGCTTGTTCCAACATCCTTATTTCTCAGGACAGAAAAGATAACTTTTGAGATGAGTCAAACAGAGAAAGACAAATACTGCATGATCTCTCTCATATGTGGAATCTAAAAAAAAAAACCCCAAATTATAAAAGCAGAGAGTAAAACGGTGGCTCACAGGGGCTGGGGAAATGGGAGAGATGCCGTTTAAGGGTATGTACTTGCAGCCAGGAGATACAGAAGTCCTGGAGACCTAATACACAGAACAGTGATTACAGTCAACAAAACTATACTATGAACATTCAACTTGCTAAGTGACTAGATCTTCACTGTTCCCAACACCAGGAGATATGTAGCTCTGTGATGTGACAGAAGTGCTAGCTAAGCCTCAGGGCCAAACATACCGCAGTAAAAATGTACCACGTCAACACGCTGTGCGCCTTAAACTTACACAATACTGAATGTCAAATATATCTCAATAAAGGAAAAAAACAACTTTTCATCCCCATCACTCTTACCTGCTCCAGCTTCTGTTGCCGTTTTAATAGTTCTATTTCCAAGTCAGATTTCTTCTTTTGTGCTTCTTCTTCTTTCTGCTTTATTACTTGATCTCGTTTTCTCTTTTCCATTACTTTCTGCAATTCTGGCTTGTTCTGAGGGGCAAGACCCCTGCAAAAAAAATAAAAAAGAACAAAATTAGAAAGTCTTAAACTAAAAAAAAGAAAAGAAAAGAAAACAAAGTTTTAATCCAATGGACATATCCTTCATAAACAGAAATTTAGTTTAAGGTATCAGCCACAGAAAACAAGTCTACTGACTTAGCATTACTGTAATGCATACTACCAGTCAGTCAACACTGCTGGTATCAGACATTCACAAGCATGAAAGAAAGGGCAAGAAAAACTTCCAAGAGTAAGCAAAATCCACTCATTCAATAAAAATGTATTGAGCACCTACTATGTGCCAGATACTAGCCTAAGCAAAGGTTAGAGAGAATGGTTTGGGGTGGGGAAGGTTGGAACAGCACACTCATTCGATGGGTATTATGATCACTCATGATGATGATGGAGATGGAGAATATGGCGGAGACAGAGATGATGGAGAAGATGGAGATGACAGAGATGGAGAGGCCAGAGATGGTGGAGATGGTGATGATGAAGATGCCCAGAATACAAGGTGCCTCCACTTGAAGTTTTAGGGGATGCTTCCCCTGATCCCATGTACTAAAAGTAGCCAAAGATAGGCTAGCACAGAAATTTAAACAGCAAAATGGCCCTGGACTCCTCTTCCAAAATTCTCAGATCTGTTAGAGGGCTCCTGAATATGTACAGGTACATCTAAGATGTCATCAACTCCTGGGGGCGCATGGCCACAGGGAACTCTGCTCCCAAGACTCCCAGTGCTCCTTGCAGTGGGAGCACTTCGGATGTGCAGTTTACTACTGATGATGCACGGACATCAGGCTGCAGGGAAGTTCTACATTTCTGACAGAGAAATTAGGCTGCCATCTCTTCAGATGGGAAGAAACAAAACCAAAACGTAGACCACTCACTAGCAACCCTCCACCCAAAATCTCTGAGGTAAGTCAAGGGCATCTCCTTAGATGGAATGTCTTTGTTTAACTGTTACCTAGAACACCCCTTGTCTCTAGTTTTGTACCATTTCCTCAAGATTTCTCCATCCAGGCTTTCACGGTGCTGGTTTCTCCAGCCTATCTCCTCCTGTCTTCCCTTTCTCTGTAGCAAGTCTCCACTAGCTCTTAAGTCATCTCAACTTGATATTAACACTTACTAAGAGCATTTAAAATAAAAATGAAACCACAAAACAGGAAGAACACTGTCAGTTTCAGGCAACACAGGGCTTAAGTGACGGTGGGCAGTGGGCATAGTCACTCTCACACATCCACACACATGTGCGCACTTGACCCAACAGGGACTCAGGCCTTTCTGGGCAGCAGGAGGGGCCCTGATGAATCCACCCAGGACTAAGATGGGCCCAGGCGCTTTCCCATGCACCTTCTGGTCCTGCTGATGGTGACTGCTAGTCTGTAAATCAGGAATGTCTACCTGAGTGGTTGCTCTCTAAACTATGTCAATCAACCAATGTGTCTCAGCATCTAGGAATCATCTGAGTAGCTGTTAAATCTAACAATTTCCAAAGTGTGTGCTCTCAGCAACACACTCATCTTAATGTTCTTTCAAGCTCACACTATCACATCTGTGAATGAATCCTCAATTTCACACTTCTTCATTTATCTAACTATAATTTTAAAAAATTCTGGCATCTCTCCTATCTACATTTTTTTAGATCACAAATTTTTCAAAGTTGTTGTTTACAGACTGAAGATCAGTATATTCCATCACCACAGATAAAGGATAGTCAAAATAACATACATGTCTCCACTTTCCCAATTTTCATTAGCAGAACTTTCGATAAAAAAGAAGAAAAATATTAAAATTCAGCCAAAAAAGAAGAGGCAAAAGAAATGTGTAACTTTTATAATTTAGTTACAGTTTGTTTTGCAGTTACTAAGATTTTACAATGTCGACAGAAGTATGGACAGACGATTCTGGAAATTAAATATTACGTGCAATAAAAACTGCTTATGGTACTTTGCTCACAACAAATGTAGGAAAATTTGTTTGTAAATAATCTGAGTAAAGACCTCCTCGGTTTTGTGATTATTAAAATGCCTCAGTATGCTACAATAGACAGAATTAAGGGATTTAAATTTTAGGATTAAGAATTTAGCTATCTGCATCATTTAAATTTCAAACATTTTCCTTTCCCTTTATTTCACTGACAAAATTAACCTCAACGGTTATTAAATTCTTCTGGATTATGCAAAGGCTGTGGAACAAACTTTGATGTACGAACACTAAGCTGACATTCTGTTGCAGCCTATGAGTGGGTTTAAGTAATATCCAGTATTCATTTTCTAGTCAAAGATTTTACACAATGGTGGCAGTAAGATAAAATACTTAGTCACAGAAGGCTCAGGAAAATGGTGCTTATCTGATAAATGTTCTGCACTTACAGCAGTCAAAAAGTCATACAAATTTAGTTAATATTTTATCACAGCAGATCACTTCACTTTCTGTGCTGAATGGAAAAAGTCAAGTACTGCCCATGTGATTCTGAGTCAAAAACTGGAGCAGATTACAGAGAGAGTGCCCAAAGACAGAAACGAGCCTCTCCAAATCTCATAAAGACTACAGTGTCCTTCTGTGCGTGGTTAATAGCTGATTCGCTTTAATCAATTGTGACATATATAATTAACAAGTACTTTCAATTCCTTTATGACTGACAGGTGCGCAAGTCCTGGTGGCTTTGAACAGTTCAACACTAACAGTTATTTCTGAGTCTGCTTCCTGTGGCTGTGACGTGATAGAAGGCCAAGACAATTTTTAAAATTAATACATGCCCTAGGGGCACCTGAGTGGCACAGTTGGTCAAACATCTGACTCTCGGTTTTGGCTCAGACTGTGATCTCGGGATCATGGGATCGAGCCCCACGTCAGGATTCCCACTCAGCATGGAGTCTGTTTAAGTTTCTCTTTCCTTCTCCCTTGCCCCTCCCCATCTCTAAAATAAATTAATTTTAAAAAATTAATATGTGCTCTTTACAAAATAATGGGTTAGGTAACATATACATATATGTAAAATAAAAAGTAAAGGCACACCCAAACACCTCTTGTTAAACAAATCTTGGGAGCACCACTTACCTTGTATTCTGTGTGGTCAGAAATGTACAAGGTAGAGGCCCTGGCCCCATGACGCTTCCCATTCCCACACCCAGAGATAACTAAGAGTCTGGTGTGTGCTCTTCCATACTTCCTACAGCCTTGCAGAGCTTGTCCTCATTCTTCCCAACATCTGCCCAAGACCTCACAGTACAGAAGTACCATAATTTTCCCATTCCCCTGACAGACATTTAGGTTGTTTCCCATTGTTCCCTATTAAAAGCAATGAGGCAATGAACTTCCTTATACGTGTACACTTACACTCTTATGTAAGTATTTCTGTTGGCTAGATTCACAGACGTAGAACTATGGGCTAAGCTTCTACACATTTTGTATTTTGATGGGTACTGCCAAACTGCCCTCCCAAAAAGCCTGCGACAATTTATATTTCCACCAAAAGTGATGAAATGTATAGACAACTTTTAAAGTTGTATTTTACATTTCACATAAACCACTGAATACATCCAGGGGCAGACTGGAAGGGTCTACATTCACTCCACCTCTACACCAGATGCATAAAGCCCATAAAGGGGAAATTCTCTCCTCACCCAGGAGCACATGGAGCCAGAGGCAAGGGCTGGCTCAAACCCTAACGGAAGAGCTCCCCTACCCACCCAGCCAAACAGCTCCTGGCCCAATTTTTTACCTAGGGTGGAAGGGGAGGGTTGCCTTTGAATTTCAAGCCCTTCATCTTTAATCTTGGAATTTTCTGCTATGGCCTGTCTTATCTACATTTTTGGCTTGAGCCATTTCTACCTGCATGGATTCTCAATGCAAATACTTCTAACTCAGCTTTCCGTATTTTTTCCCACATGATACAGCAACAAGTATTTATTGAAGAACTCTATGTCTAGCAAAGCATATAAAATGAAGATCAACTAAAAACACAGGGACATGGAAACCACTGACTGGAAGGTACAAGCCAAAGAACCAATTTTGGGGATGCGTTTAAGTGACTAGGTATTCTCTGTGTGTGGCCAAAAGTACTCACTGTAGAGAAGACAGAATCTCTGTAAGTTATATAGAAATACCCCTATATTTTTAAGACTTCCTGAACGCTCATCTTTCAACTACAAAAAATAATGCCTCTTGAAATAATGCCACCGGAACACCTACAGAACTGGAGAACCTGACCAAAGGTCCTTATAATCAGACCTAATGGCAGACAGCAACTAGCTCGAAATGTAAAGACTCTTAATCTGAAACTAAGCAGTGACTCTGCTTTTATCTTATGATCTCTAAAATAGCACCGGGAGGGAAAACTGAATGGGAAGAAATCAGAGAGGGAGACAAACCATGAGAGACTCTGGAGTCCAGGAACCAAACTGAGGGTTACAGAAGGAGGGGCGGGCGGGAGTAACAGGGTGATAGGTATTAAGGAGGGCACGTGTGGTGATGAGCACTGGGTGTTATACGCAACTAATGAATCGTTAAACACTACATCAAAAACTAATGATATGTTGACTAATTGAACATAAAATAAAAATAAAAATAAAATGTAACCTGAAATGCTCTGTGACCCAACTGCTCCAGGGCTTTGAGCCAAATTCGTGCCTCTGTAGAGCAAAGGTAAAGGGCTCCACAGAACACTCACGTCACGTGGATCTCACTGCTGTCTCCCTCACTTTTCTCTGCTTTTTTCTGACAGATATTATTATTCCACTTGACTTGTCTGTATGAACTACCTTTAATTGTATGTTTATTCTCTGATTTTTCTCTTATTTACATGTCAAATAAGGGTGAACCCAAGATAACACACACTGGGTTACTGGAAAGATCACTGGATGAGATAAAATACGGGAAGGCCCTTTATGAATCGTAGAAAAGCAAGCAGACTTTTGTTACAATACAAACCAGTAATCAAGTACAATTATCCTTTAACCAAACATATGTATTATCCATGTGAAACTTCCTGTCATTTGGCACGAAAATTTAGAAATAAAAACCCCACAGTCTCTAGCAAGTATATATGATGGAAGACGAATAAAAGAAAAACAACTGCCTGAGAGGTTTCACTTCACAAACAAGGTGTATTTCTAATGAGAGGACCGCACCAAACTAAGAACTTATCTTGAAAAACACAAAAGGGGTGCCTGGGTGGCTCAGTGGGTTAAAGCCTCTGCCTTCGGCTCAGGTCATGATCTCAGGGTCCTGGGATCGAGCTCCGCATGGCTCTCTGCTCAGCAGGGAGCCTGCTTCCCCCTCTCTCTCTGCCTGCCTCTCTGCCTACTTGTGATCTCTCTCTCTGTGTCAAATAATTAAATAAAATCTTTAAAAAAAAAAAGAAAAAAGAAAAAAGAAAAACACGAAAACATAGGATGAGATATATTCATTTGATTTCTGAAACCTGCCTTCTTCCTGCCTTTTCTTTCTTTTGCCCTTCAGGGAAAAAGGGGGAAAAGCAATGGGGATCTCCTGATGACGCTCCATGGGAAGTGGAACATGGATGGGACTAATTGAGCATTTATTATACAGCAGTCATTTTAGTAGGTATTTATACATGTTATTATTTAAGTTTCAGAAGAAGGTTATTTTTATCTCCCACTTTATAGATAAAGACACATATCTCAGGAAGGGGGAACTTGTCCAAGGTCATAAAGGTATATCAAGTTAAATGGCAAATGAAGATTTAAATGATTTCCCTCTAACCTCAAAGGACATCCTCTCTACACTGTGGTACTCGAGGGAATGCAGCATTCTCCCAAATTACTTGAGCTGGGCCTGACTAAAGAGTTAGCTGTGGGGGTGCCTCGGTGGCTCAGTGGGTTAAAGCCTCTGCCTTCGGCTCAGGTCATGATCTTGGGGTCCTGAGATCGAGCCCCGCATCGGGCTCGCTGCTCAGCAGGGAGCCTGCTTCCCCCTCTCTCTCTGCCTGCCTCTCTGCCTACTTGTGATCTCTCTCTCTGTCAAATAAATAAATAAAATCTTAAAAAAAATAAGTCAGCTGTGTAATAAACAAAGAAAAGAAGTCATGAGCCAGAGAAAATCAGACAGAAGGGGGTCCATTTTCACAGAGAGTGCCTATTCCAGTGCCTATTCCAATCTGGCAACAGATTCAATTATACAAACCTGTATGTTTTAGAGAAATATAACCCAGGGTGCTAAATATATTTTTGTGGAATAATTTGTAGCCTGTAATTCAGAGAACAGTTGTTCTGCCAATTTTGGTTTTACCTTCGCTTCTATTCTGACTTGGAGCCTTTTCATAGATATAACAGAAAAACAAACAAACAAAAACCTGTTTGAGCTAGAATGTCCCTCAGAAATGTCCCCTACTCCCATTTTACAGATAAGGGAATAGAAATCCAAGAAGAAAAAGACAATCAGTTAGTAGTGACTGCTACTCTTTTGGAGTACCTCAAATTTCTTTTTCTTTTCTTTTTTTTTTTTTTAATTTTATTTATTTATTTGCCAGAGAGAGAAAGAGAGCACACAAGCAGGGGGAGTGGCAGAGAGAGGGAGAAGCAGGCTCCCTGCTGAGCAACGAGCCCAATGCAGGACTTAATCCCAGGACCCTAGGATCATGACCTGAACCAAAGGCAGATACTTAACCGACTGAGCCACCCAGGTGTCCCTACATCAAACTTTTGATCTTCCTACCAAAATGCAGGCATCATTTCCCAGGCAAGACTGCCTCCAAATTCTGTGGCTCTGTTTAGGAATGTACATGTTCCTGTTTTGCTTTGGGCAAGATAATACCAAATCTATGTATTTCTTTTATGTGACAAAGACAGAAGCAAGCACTTATCCAGAAGGTATCAAACCTGCATTCAATTTAATCAGCATGAATCCAAGGACATACTAGTGCATGCTGGTAACAAAAAGGGAGTAAGGCACATTCCCATCGTGGAGGAAGGGTGGAGTCACACTGAATTCCTCAACAGGAGTTATGAGTTCTGGCAGGGGTGCATTGGGGAAGGAGGACTGCCCCCTCAGCTCATCTTTAAATTTTTTTATTTTTATATTTAACTTAGGCCTTACCTCTAAAACATGACCCTACTGTTTAACTTGGTCTATATACCCTTCAGTTCAATGAGAGCTAATGAGGTCTTGGTACAGAGTTGGGTGATGACCTACCTATGGTCCCACAATTCAGATCAACAGCTCATTCTGTAGAACTGAGAACAGTTCTAAAAGAAGCTTAATAGGTCTTAAATAATATAAGTAACTTTGTCCTAATAAATAAAAGTAACTTTGTATCCTCAGCAATCCTAGTCAACTGGCCCTGCCCAAAATCACTTAAAAAGCACACTACATCAACCCAACATCCAAAAATTTTTATGGTACACACGGAGCTAACAAATGGTCTTCAAAGAAGATAAAAAGGTGAATGTTTTCTCCCCTCCAAAAAAAAAATAAAAATGATCATAGTAATAATTTTAAATGTCACTTTAAAAAAAAAAAA
>CM052897.1:101702074-101727291 GCA_028534135.1 Potos flavus
GAGTAAACATCTAAGTAAATGTGTGCATATTTACACGTGGGGGCTGGACAAAGGGGGGAGAGAACACACAGTGTGTTTCCATTGACTCTGGGCATGAGGGTGCGGGGTGGACAGTGTAAAGAACAGAGATGTGTTTTCAACTAAAATGTTTAAAACAGAAACAAAAAATGGGTCCAGTGACAGTCAGCTACAAGCAGGAGTTTTGCTTTCAAAGCCATTAAAGATGTTTTCCTGAACCGTGAACGACCCCAAAACACTGGTGTACTCTTCCGTGTCCAGCGGGAAATGACATTCCAAGTGGCAGCCAGCAACTACCCAGAGCCAGTACGTGACCACGTCTGATCCTAGCAACAACTCGATGAGCAGAAGAACTAGGTTTTCACTTTGCAGACAATAAAATGGAGAAACAAACATTAGACAACTTCTCCATACTAATAATCACCAGTAAGGTAAAGCTCAAACTAAAATGAATGTCCTCTTGTCTCAAAACCCATGTTCTGTCTACCAAATCTGCTAATTTATAGCAAAATCTTTTGAAGATTAATGTGAAAATAAAGAGATTAAAACCCCAGGGAACAAATAAATCCGCTAAAATAGAAAAACTATAGATGTGTTCTTCATTTATATATCTTAGGTTTAACGGCATAATTAAGGCTCAAAATTACAGAACTTTGAGACACGTATAACAAATTACACCAAATATTCCTTGAACACAATTTGCATTGATCTTTTAAATAAGAATGCCTGCAACTGTCACCGAATGGATAAAGACAAACCTTGCACATGGCGAATCAGTGAACCCATCACAGCCAGCCTGACCTTCATGCGCTGCCCCACACAAAAATGTGCTCCTTGGTGGAAATGTGAAATGCGCCACACACACCTCTATGCAGTTCCAGTTGTCTTTAAAAGTCAAGGGCAGTTTCATTCTCATTAATCAGTAGACAAGAAGGCCTATAGGATTCCATAAAAGGATCTATTTCTCTGCTCTAAACCACAGATAATCTCCATGACACCAAATCAAAACAGATTACAGCCTCCTAAGGTCAATATTACATAGGGGAGGGTGAGCCCTGCAGATACGTGGAAGAAGAGCGTTCCAGATGGAGGGAAGAGCTCGTGCAAAGGCCACAAGGCAGGAGCGTATGAGGAGCAGCAAAGTATGGGTATGAGGAGTAGCAAAGAAGCCAGTGTGGCTGGAGGCAAGGGTCGGTGAGGACAGAGGGGTAACAGGTGAGGGAGCCCAGATATTGTGGCCACAGCCTGGGGGCCATTGTAAGGATCTTGGCCTTTACTCTGGAGACAGTAGAAAAGCCATTCATGGTTTGAAGCAGAGAAGTGACAAGATCTGACTCCTATTTTTTAAAAGACCACTCTTAGTTACTCAGTTTAGAATAGCAGCAGCAGGCAGGGAAAGAATTAGGCAGGGAGCTATTGCTGTGATGCGGGTGACAGATGGTTTAGACCAGGGTTGCAGTGCAGGAGGGGGAACAGATGGGTCAGGATAGATTTTGACTCGAAAGCCTCTGGGATTTCCTGAAGAACTGGGTATGAGGTGTGAAAGGCACAGGAGAACCAAGGGTGACTCCAAGGTTCCTGGACCGAGCAAGGAGAAGGTCAGCGCTGTCGGGCAGGGAGGCTATGAGGGGAGCTGGTTGGACAGGAGATGAGACCAGGAGTTCTGCTCGGGACATGCAGAGTTTGAGGTACTCGCCGGACAGACATCTAAGTGGTGACAGCAAGAAGGCGAAGACAGTCAGTGCTCAAACCCTGGATGACTCTTTCCTTTGTCTCTCTGATTTGACCTCCACGGTCTCTCACTTCAGCCACTCCCCTCCCCGCCGCCCCCCTCATCCTCTGCCCCTCCAGTCCCTTCTCACAAGCAGAGGCGACACAAGCTGCTCAGCCCAGTCTTCCCTGAAGGTCAGCACCGGGGTACAGGCACCATCTTGGGCCTTGGTGCCAATGCTTAGGCAGAGCTTTCAGTGTGCAGAATGAAGAGGCTTCAGTTCTGAATCTAGGAAACAAGTTCTAGCTTGGAATTCTTTCCTGATTTCAGATTTAGTATGTGGGAAGTGCGCCTTCTCCCAGAGGACCAGCGCAGTCAGGTGGTAGCATGTCTCCTGCTGGACTGAGGCAGACATCTGAGCAGGTGGGTGGCGGCGGGAGGCGTTCTGCTGCAGAGGAAGGTGCAAACACTTCCCTTCAATTCTTTCTCACTGGTTTGCCCTTTTTCACAACTGGGGCTGGGAAAGAGGACACGGAAGGCCCTCAGCCTGAGTCAAGTGGAACTCTGACGCTTGCCTGTGGACCGGACTAAATGAGTCCTTGTAGCCCCTCATGAAGTAGACCATGCCAGAGCCTGGGAAAAGATGACTTAGGAAGAAGGGGGTGAACTGGCAGGGAACAATCTCTGTGAATCGTGGCAGTGGCTGCTGAAGGGTCTGGAATCTGGGTTCTGGCCACTTCTCGCTGACTTTCCACCCTGGAGCCATGACCAACACATGGAATCTAAATGACCTTCTTATTCAATTTTCTTCCCTCTGCCAACTATCTTCCTCATCATTACCAAGGCTGGAAAATGTCATCCTGATCCCAAGGGAACTCTTCCGTTTCACAGATCCTATCCTCCATTTAAACTGAAATGAACACTCACTGCTGTCCCAAATTTTCACATTTCCCTGCCTTCCTCGCCAGCATGCCTTTGCCAACACCATTCCCTCCAGCAGAGATGCTTATCCTCTTCCTACCCTATTCCTGAATTGCCACAAAGCCCAATCTCACTCATCCTTTCAGATCCAGATAAATGTCAAATCTTCCATGCCACCTTTCCTAATTTCCCAGTTGTGATTGAACTCTCTGACTTCTCAACAACAAAAGAATTTTCTCTGTTCCCTTTTCTTAGTGCTCACCTATCCACCTTCTGCTCCAGCAATATGTATATAAATCGTCATCTCTTCACTGCAAAGACCATAGCTGTTCTATATTCGCATTCCTCAGACTCCCTGGGCTGGGTCAATAAATAATACTCAAATTAAGAAACAGAGTCCTGGGTTAGCTACCAGTAGAGGGAGCCCCTGAGCTGTCTGAAGTCGTCCTAGCAACAAGGTGTGTGTACCGCGCTGAAAGTGAAGTTGGGAGGTCAGGGTTTCCTCTCTGGGCATCAGGTAATCCAGAAGCCTGACAGACAGAAAAGATGAAACAGAACTGCCTGGAAGGAAAGGTACTTTGCATGTGAGTATTATTACTACATGAAACATCCTTCCAGAAATAAACATGAAGACATTTTTGTCATATTCATTCCCCTGATTAAACTGATTAGTAATTTTCTTTAAGTTTCAAGTCAATAAAGGAGAAATAAAACTGGCTTGACATCTTGGATAAAGCTTAACTTCCCTAACCCCCCGTTCTCCCCTCTGTTAAACTGAGTGTTGAAAAACTGGTTGGAAAAAAAAAAAGAAAGAAAGAAGAAAAACTGGTTGAAATGTAAATTTCAGTACTCTGCACAATCTCTGGCATGTCTATGGGAACTCAATAAATCAAAGCTATTATTAGATGAACTATGTGACCAACACCATTACAGAGTTTATTTAGAGGTCTGAGAAACCTGGCATACAAAACTTCACCTCTCTAAGCCTTGATTTCTTCAAAAACACAGGAGTACAACTAAATGACCCACAGCCCTTCTCACTGATAACATTCAATGGTTCTAAGACCCATTCACACTACAATTATTAAGAACCTTTTGAAAAGTGTAAAAAGGTCTATCACACCTTTAAGGTGCTACATGGAGTTCTGAATGGCTTAGTCAGAGTGTAGGGGATAGCAAGAAACAGCCAGACAGCGAGGACCTTTTATGCTGCTCTGAGAAGAAGGGGATGCATTGAAATAGTTTAAGAAGTTGAATAATAACACAGAATTGCATGTTAGACACTAATACTAAATACATCTTAGACAGATATTTGAGGCAAACCTAATAAAAACTCAGTCTTGGGCCAGGAGGAGACAGTGACACCATCTGGTACCCAAAGGCATTAGACAAGGACTGAAGGACCTTTGAGGCCACAAGCCCAAACAGCATGCACTGAAAAACACCACCTGATGAGAATTCTGCCTTTAATGTCTGCAAATCAATAGAAGTCACCATTAAACTCTACTATCCCAGAGGACAAGAAATTCTAACATCATAGGTGGATTTGGAGTCCTTGCTTTTCATTGTTTTCCCTATCAAAGGTTGATTCTGGGCCCACTCCATGCCTATTCCAGGCATCCCATGTTGATTGCTTTCCAGAGGCAAATAACCATTTCCACAGAAAAATCTCACAACGAGACTAATAAAACAAATATTTCTTGCATCATGGGCCCAGCACGCTTAATATTTCTTGTATCATATTGCAGTTTCGTCATCATATTGTTTTAGGCACCAGTATTTCATCTGCATGTTTCTACATCAGAAAGATAAAATTTAAAACCTAATCCTATGAGATTTAAAAATCAAATTTAGAGATTATGCTAAGTTTAATGTTTGCCTAAATATTTAAAATCCAATCCTACCTAGTAGCACTAATAATTGAAGCTGTTTAAACAATACCTGAAATATGGCAATGTATACAGGCGTCCTACAGGTTACAGGTATACTATAACCAATCAAAGCAAAACAATTAAACCTCTGAATGGCTACAAATACTTCTGGCAAGTTAAAAGTAATTCCAAAGCATTGTTTAGGAGTGGCTGTTTCCCAGGCTGGCTCCAATAGAGTCTAGCAACCCTCTGACAATACGCTGCAAGAACCCGATCACTTGAGATTGCCGGCAGGCCAACTCCAGGCCCGGGTCAGCTGAAGATGGGAAGCCCGCCCTCGGCAGCCACCATTCCCAGACGGGCAGCGGGCCGTGAGGAGAAAGCTGAGAGAGTGGAGAGTGAGTTAAGACAAGAATTGTTCCCCAACAGCCAAGGGCTTCACTGACAAACCCCTGAACTGCCTGGCCCTGAGGTGAACCTACAAATTCATTAGGGACAGTGACGCCATCCGGTACCCAAAGGCGTTAGAGGAGAGCCCAGGGGACCTCTGTGGCCACAAAGCTAAACTAAGGCTTAGAAATGGCGGTCCCCCAGAGCCCTGTGCACAAGCACAGAAGCACTGCTTTTTCCGCTCTGCCCGCTCCACTACGGCTGCCACTTCAGGCTCTCAGTAAACTGGCTGCAAACGTGCTGCTGTACAAACGCCAAACGGTGATGCCCTTGGGAAAATACCAAACTCATTTTCTCATCGGTTTTTTCATTCCCTAAAAATATATTTTTATATTAAAAAAAAGGCACATATTTTATATTTAGAACATGGGAAAGGAGGCAAGAAACATCAGGAAGACAGAACACAGGCTATTATCAAAGCTAAGCTGGTCTGGCTGAGGCGAGACCAACCAGAAGGTGGCGACAGCCCCACAAACAACTAGGTGCCAGTTTTCAGAACAACCAGGAGGAGAGCAGGGACGCCTCACCCTGGCCCTCAGCACTGTTAGCAGAAGTACACACTGGCACAGACATATGCCACGAAAGAAATCCGTTTTGGAGTCCCTGTGTATCTGCCCTAGAAGGTGTACCTAAGCTTCTCCCCATTATTTAATCCTCGATGAGGCCCTAGGAGGTGGGGGGTTATTTTTCCCTATGGCTTGCAAAGGAGGCTCAGACAGCTTCAAGAACATGGATTCCAGATCACATGGACTGGGCCGAAATTCTGTAAGTCCGTATTTGAGCGAGTTATCTCACTAGTTTAAAAAAAAAAAAAAAAAAAGAATGGCAGATTATCTCGTAGGGTGGTTAGGAAGAGTAAATGTGAAATGTATACCAAAGGCAGTGACTAGAAATCATGAACCTTTGGCAGATGTCATCTGTTATTAGCACTGTCACTGGCAATAAAAATTAATAACAATGACACTGTTATTGCTGTACTGGGTCACGCAGCTACTAAAGAACAGGACTAGAATTTGAACTTAGGTCTGATTCCAAAGGGATGCTCTTTGAGCACTCCATTCTTCTGGACTGGGATAATGGGGGGAAGAACTGCATTTCCCTTTAACAGGATGATTTTCTCTATCTCCTGAAAAGATTTTAGAAGCTTTATAACATCATAGCTTTAGAACACCAAACCAAAAACATCTTGGAGAAGATCACATTAAAGTGAGGATAGAAGGCAGGACAGACATATTTTCTTAAAAACACATAAAGGTTTTTATAAGCATGTTCACAGCAGTGCTCTTCTTAACAGCTCCGTGTTGGAAGTGATCCAAATGTCCACTATCAACAAGGATGGATAAATACATTGTGGTACACTGACACAGTGGAATACTACGCAGCAGTGGCAATGAATAGACAGCAACTGCAAGGCTGAATCTCCCAAATACAATATTGAGCAAAGGAAGCCAGACACAAAAGAGTCCATACTGGATGATTCCACATATATACTGTTCAAAAACAGGTGAAACCAATTTTTGTGTTAGATGTCAGGACGAAGGGCATCATGGGAGTGGGCTGGGAGGGGAAGGGGATAAAGGGGACTTTTGGGGTGCTGATAATGTTCTGTTTCCTGATATAGGTTCTGATTATACAGACTTGTTCACTCTGAAAATTCACCAATTGGTACAACTTTTTAGCTTAATGCCCTTCTCTGTATGTACAATATACTGGGTTAAATACAGTACATATTAAATAGCTATTAAAATTACTATCTAAAGATCATTTGGTTGTTGCTACATTATTAGAATTCTGTTATTTTATCCACTTTAAACCTTGTTCAGTCCATGAGAGGTAATACAATATAATGGAAAAGAAGACTAGGTTTGAAAACCACCTGTCCTGGATTAGAATCCTGGTTTATGTCACTCAGTGGTTACGTGATTTTGTATAAATTATTTAATCTGGGTCTTAATTTCCTCAACTGTGTATCAGAGCTCACACATCTACATTTGTAGAGTGGTTGGAAGCGTGAAAGAAAACTTAGGGAAAACATCCACCATATACCGTACCTGCCCCTGCAGCAGCTGCTTAATAAATTAGACAGTTAAATAGTTCCAACAAATTAATTCATTAATCTACCTCTCCGTTAACTAACGTCCTCTCAAAGTGAAAATGGATGGCCATGCACTGCAAGTATACTAGTTTAGACAAAGTTTAATGGATTAACCCAATCGTGGTCTCTGCTCTGCTCAACTTTCCAATTTGAACTTAGGTGACAGAGAGGGACATGGAAGGGGGAACAGGATGGAGGGGAGCGATGAAAATCCCTGATAGATGAGGCCAAAGCACAGAGCGGAGCTTGCAGCATGAGCCTGCCAAGACCTTGGAAATCCAGATAATTTCCCAATCTCTATGCTTCAGTCTTTTTTTTTTTTTTTTAAGATTTTTTATATTTATCTGACAGAGAGAGAGAGATCACAAGTAGGCAGAGAGGCAGGCAGAGAGAGAGGAGGAAGGAAGCTCCCCGCTGAGCAGAGAGCCCGATGCGGGGCTCGATCTCAGGACCCTGAGATCATGACCTGAGCTGAAGGCAGAGGCTTTTAACCCACTGAGCCACCCAGGCACCCCTACACTTCAGTCTTATCTGCAGAATTGGGTGGCCATTTCTCCCCAATTTCTCAGTAATCTGTTGCAAATAACTATTCTGAGCACAGAGCAATTATATAAAAATAAGGGATTTACAAAAACATAACATCTCCTAATTTGGCCAATATGAAGAGGTAAACTCTTCAACATCAAGGCCTTAGTGACGTTCATGATTTGTTTAACCTCCTTCAGGTAAGACCTGAATTCTGCACATTCCCTCTCTCTACCTCCAGGGCAGATTCTAGAATTCCCTGGTGGCCTGCAGTACTACCCTACTTCTATGAGCAATGAATGTTTGGGGGGAGGGGAATGCTCCTCAGCCCTGGCCAAGAGCAGCATGCACCTGAAAGAAAGGAGAGGGACAACCAAGTGACTGGCGTCACCGCCAAGGGTAGTGACACACAGCACAGCTGCGTGATGGCAGCCCATACCACAGAGCAGGTCAGAGCCTGCTGTTTCTGGGCTCTGCATGTCTCAGCTACTTCGTCCTATCTGAAGCACAAAAGCACAGAGTGCTTTCTCAACCAAGCAAGTATAAGAAAATGGTTGGGCTCAAGTTCTAATCCAGAGATATTTCAACCTGAGAAGTAGGCCTCCTTATCAGCTGCTATCCACCGGGCTGACCATGCCACGGGGTCAGTCGATGTTCTTTCAGGTAAGAGGTCCTGTGCTCCGGCTCTCAGGTCTGTCCACGAGGACAGTGATCTGTGAGGCAGCTAAGGACAAAAAGCCACCACTGGATCACTAACAGATCACAGAAAACAAATTCTGTGCAGCAATCATCTACTGCCTGCGCAGTCCGTGTACAGGGTTTTCCTCAGGGCTCCTAAGGCTCCTGGCTTCTTCTCCTCAGCCTCTCCCTAGAATTCGAAGCCGTTGTCCATCTCCTCCTCGATGTGAGAGCCAGCCCTTGGACAATGCTGTCCTGGTTCTCCCTTACCTGTCTGCCCAGGCATCCTCTTCCCTCCCACTCTCTCCCACTGTTCTCCAGGAACGGGTCCCTAGCCCTATCCTCTTGCCTTTGGTGACCCCACATGCCCTTTGGCCTTCTGCTATGTGAGCCATTTCTAAGGTGTACAGGAAAATTGTTCCCTTCTTCCCAAGCTCCAGGTCAAAAACTCCAAGTGCCAACTGGATACTTCACAACTGAAGCAACATGTTTAAAGTTGAGCTCAACCTCGCTGGTTTGTTCACTGAGTGTCCCCTATGGGCCAGATAAGGATAGAATACTAAAAAGGAGAGAGCAGACCCCTTATATTCCAGTGGAAACCACCCAGGAAAATTTAAGTTGAAATTAATGTTTTTCAATAGCAGCAGAGAGGACACCACACATTCTTCCACCATCAGAAATAATCCTGTCGCCTTCCCTTAACTTCCTTATTTTGCTATCAGCCAGGCAGCTTTCAAACTGATATTATCTCTGTAATGTCCTAGGCCTCAGCCTTCATGCGTAATCGAACAGTCAGCCCTTCTTTCTCACGATAAATGTCCTTGAGACCATCACCCACTGCCACTGCTATAATCCTAGTCCACGCTTTCATCCCCTAGTCTCAGGATCGAGCCGCTGTCTCTTCACCGGCCTCTACCCCTCCAGGTCACTCTTCCCTCTAATCTAGCTGCACCCCAGGCAAATCCGATGCACTGACTATTTAATCAGATCAAGAACCACCAGGCCAAGTATCATTGCCACACCAGGATAAAATTTTAACTTTCTGCTGGTTCTTAAGATTCTCTACAATCTGGTCCTCAAGCACCTATGCAAACTCCCCAGCATAAACCATCTACTCTGACAAACCAGTCCACACAAAACCCTTACACATCCCTATCCCCATTTCTGTTCCTAATTTCCTCTCAGGGGGAATTCCGTCATCAAAGCCAGTGAAAAGCCCAGGCACCTCACAAAGATCCAATTTAAAGTGGACCTCACCACGAATCCTCCCCCAGCCACTTCTCAAGAGCCATCTTCCTCTTGTCTGGACTGATACAGATAATCCTGCTCGCTGTCCCCCTTTTCCCACGAATTTGACACTTATCATGAGCTAATTTTTCCTATATACCCATGTGTCTCCCTTCAAGAATAGATGTTCATCCCTTCTGCAGGGAAGAGACCTCTGATTGACAAACTATCTCCACAGTTCCAGCACAATGCCTCAAACATAACCCATAAGAAGGAGAGGAAGCCACACAGTGACTACATAATGCAAAAGAACCAGTAGAAAACTGGGTCCACCAACTCCCTGTGCCTTTGCTACAGACCATGGGGTCAGCAGCAGATCTGGGTTCACTCTCTACTGCGTGCCCAGCACCATGCTTGTGTCACACCACGGCCACTCACTAAAAATATATTGCATGACGGGAGCAAACACTGAAGGATCAGAGTGTCCAAATAAAGGAGCTCCTTTCACGATGCTTTTCCTGACTCCTCATAAGGGATTCCTCCCCTCTGGCCCAACAGGACATTGGTAATGTTCTTTTTAGGCTACTGAAGTCTACTTCTATTAAAATTATATTTGGAAGTGCCTAGATGACTCAGTGGTTAAGTGTCCAACTCTTGGTTTCGTCTCAGGTTAGTATTTCAGGGTCATGAGATCGAGCCCCATGTCAGGCTCGGTGCTTGAGAGTCCCCCTCTGCCCCTCCCTGACTTGCGCTCATGCACTCTTTCTCCCTCTTTTCTCAAATAAATAAATATATCTTAAAATATATATATATATATATTTAGGGGTGCCTGGGTGGCTCAGTCGTCTGCCTTTGGCTTGGGTCATGATCCCAGGGTCCTGGAATCGAGCCCCGCATTGGGCTCCCTGCTCAGCGGGAAGCCTGCTTCTCCCTCTCCCACTCCCCCTGCTTGTGTTCCCTCTCTTGCTGTGTCCCTCTCTGTCATATAAATAAAATATTTAAAAAAAAACAAACAAACCTATATTTGAAGTTTTCTTATCCATCACATTAAGCTCACAAAGGAAAAGCCTGACTCTTACTTATTTCTCATCCCCAGAAACATCTCCGTGTGCTTTCCACATATTGTTCAACTAAAATTGGCCAGGTGATATGCAGGTCAAGTGAAGTATAGAGCTCAGATTTACAAAAGGGGGCAAACAGGGGAGGGGCAGGTGGGCAGGTCAACCTTTGCTTTGAACACATTCTCCACCCTCATGTGATTTTGAAGGAGCCCAGAATGAGTACCAGGCAAGTCTCTTCTCTTGATACAGATCAGTACAGGGAACCAATGTCCATTTTTCTAACCCAGAAGATTATGCTCCTTCTTGAACAAGATGACCCAATAAAACACTCACTAAAAGTCTGTAACATTAAATGCTGTGTGTAAGCAATGAGTCTTTTGCCACAAAAAAGATAACTCAAAATGTTGTCTGGTGAGAAATAAATATTAGTATTTGTAATTAGTTAGTATTAGTATTAGTTGGCTTACATTAAAAGTCCCATGAAGTAATTAGTATTTCATTAATATACAGCCCATTAATTTGCACAAACCTCTAAGCCACTGAAATGCTGTCAATTAACAGATTTCTTTAATAATTGATTACCTTAAAGTCAACCGCCTTAAAATTGCCTTAGACAGATAAATTACACTCATTAAATAACATTTGATACATGACCATTAAGTGACTCTGGCTTCTCTCTCCTACATAAAGCACCCTGATGAGATCTGAAGTTCAAAGACCCTTGCTTTTCCCAGAGAAGACTGTTCTGTGGTCTAACAGTGTCACCCAGTGGTAGTAGGCACAGTTTGTGTTCAGAGCAGCTGTTGTTTTTAAAAAGAAGCATTTGTCACATGTGTTTACTAAAAGAGAAGAAAGAAAACCATTTTTCTGAATTGCACAAAGAAAACTAGTATGTGTAAATTCTGGAAAACATGGGGCTGGTACTAGAAGAGAGCCACCCTATAGCCAAGGTTACTTTGAAGCCCTTGGGGACCATATAAAAGTGTACAGATCTGAAGAGAGGCACAAGTGATGCTCCTGGGACTTAGGGGTAGTGCAGGTTTGACTTTCAATCAGTTCAGTGCCCCACGACTAAGCCACAGGACCAAAGTTACCCCTGCCATCGGCTTTATTGTCTACCATTCGGCGGCTTCAGTTCTCAAAAGCTTAGATCTTCCAGAACAAGGAAAGAATAACCAGCCAATTGTTCCAGGGTTGACTATCTGATTTTAAAAACTTATGAGGTGAAGTTTAATTGAAAATAATAAATTATTTAACTTCCTTGTCTGTAAAAAGAGAAGGCTGGACCAGATGACCTCTGAGATCCCTTACTAGTTCTAACATTCTGATAATACAGAAGAGTCCAGCTTATCTGTTGCTCCTAACCCACAGGGGAGCCAGGGGCTACAGAGCTTGGCCCCATCATTAGAGCCAGAAGGACCAGGGGAAGGTGTTCCTCTGATACTCTACACATACCCTACCTTGGCCTCCATTCCAACTCACCCCTGTTCCCAAGAACCATGGACTTCTCCACATGAAATCTACAGTAAGTAGGGTTTTCTGGTAGTGATACTGAGTATCTCCAGATGCAGCCACCTTCACTCCAAGTCCCCCTAAAAGAGTCTCAACTGCTTGGCCCAGAGCTAGAGACATGCACCTAGGAATGGGGCATGGACCAGACTTTATTAACCAAAACTCCAAATCCAGGGGGGCTCCTAGATACCATAGTGGAGAAACACACATGTACACATAGGGTAAATAAAAAACTATTTATTCCTCTTTGCATAAACTCTCCTATATCAAGTATATATTGCACCATAATTGAATAAATTCATCTGAATCTTATAAACCTAAAAACTACCTTAGAATCATGGCACAGTTCACCCTCCTACTCCCTACCTAGTTTCTCTTTATATATCTTTGTCTTCTTTATAAATCCATAGATATTCTTCTTGTTTATTCCCACCAAATCCCAAATACTATGAGTTTTATGAAGTTAATGACAGTTTTTTCTCCTCATTCCCTTATATTTAGAAAATCAGTATCTACTCTCATGGGCCACTTGTCAGAAGATAAATTTTTGCTGCATCCTTTCTGAAGAATTTGCTAGCAGTCTGTGGAAAAACATGTTAATTTCACTTCTCGGAATTTATTCCAAGATGATACTCAGAGATGCAGACAAGAATATATTGTATAAGAACGTTTATCTACAACCTATGATGGTGGGAAAAAAAATGGAAACCACTTAAATACTGGGTTACAATGTGGCTTAAACATTATTTTTTAAACAATAAGAAGGGAAATATGCATCATGTATCAAATAGGAAAAAAATATCAGTATCATATCAAAACAGTATGCCCCCTATTTTCTAGTATGGGCATCTGCATGTACAAAAGCTATTCAAAACACTGTGCAAGGCCCAGCTGCATCAATCAGTACCACCAGGGAACTTGCTAAATGCAAATGCCCAACCTGAGAGCTCCTGAGTCAGAACTGCGGGGGGGCAGGTCCAGCAGCCTCTGTTCTCATGCTCACTGTGTGCCACACACAGGTGAAATTCACCCTATTGGAGGGACAGAGACACTGAGGCCCAGAGAAGCTGGGTAATTCACCTAGGGTTAAAAGGCTAATAAGTGGGGATCACCCAGGCAGCTTGAGTCCACTCTTAACCACCTTGCTCTAAAGCCTCTCCAGATGAACTTATGTTTGGAAGTATGCTCCGTGCTCTTTCCCCTAAATGAACAGTGTGATGCATCCCCCCTATTGGTTTATCTTCTTCACTGTGTTTCAGCACTTCTGTTACAAAGCAATCGACTGCCGTAGGGGTGTTTTGGCACCATCACTGGCACCACCACTGATACACCTCTTGGTGAGCCTGACATCTTTGAAGGCTATAGAAAGACCTTTAGATTTAAGTGCACATTAAACACCAGTCCACACTGGCAGAAACCTCAATGCCCACCCATGATAGGCACCATGGGCCACAATAACTAAACACAAAAGGTCTGTCTTCTGGCAGCTAAAATGCAGCTGTCACGTGGCAGGCCCAGACACACACTTTACAAACCACCTGGCTTACCATTTTTGAAATGCTGCAACTTTTGATCAATTTCTTTTACTCTTTCAGTTTCTACATTACTTCGAAATCTGCACGTAACACATTTTTATATTACACTATTTTATAATCACAAAATTCAAGTTCGAAAAAGAATGCTACCAGCTTTTACTCCCAAACTGCAAGTTCCTAAGTAAAGAGGCCTCCCTCAGCACTTTTATTGTATGTTATTTTCCAGGAAGAAACACCTCAGCCATTCATGTCAGGAACCTACAAAGGGGATGCACTGGGAAGATGGCTGACTAGGCCTCATCAATCCTCAGAGGAAGGAAACTACACAGACTACAAAAAACATTCAGCTGGACTAGCTGTCAAAGTCCTCAAATATTCCTGTCTTCAAGAGCTGAATAATAATACCATAAAATTTATGACTTACTAACCAACCAAATATTTTCAAAAAAGACGGCTATTTTTAAAAGGACTTAGGGACAGAAACTTTAAAGGAGCACAGAGGCCATTTGTTCAACCTCCTCGTTATTTCAGATGGGAAAACTAAGGCCCAGGAAAATGAAACGGCTTAGCTAAGTTCACAGAGAAAGGGACAATGCCTGGACTAGAACCAATACCTGACTGATCCCCACTGTGGCATTCCACACTGACTCACTTCTGATGCCTATACTGAATTTTCTCAGTTGATTTTCTACATTTTCTACGCATTTGGCACAATCTCTAGCACCACCATTAACGTTACCACTTGATCAATAACTGGATAGCATCTTTAAAGATGCTAATACGTTTAAATTTTCAGTACACTCTAATAACAGCGCCACACTCTATCTCCTTTTATATCCTGCCAAATTCCAAATTCCTGTACAAATTCATCTTGAGGATAAAAAAAAAAAAAAAAAAAGCCTCTCAAGGTAGGAAAAAACTATTGATTTGACCTTTTTTTTAAAAAAGAAAAAAAGTTTTAGCTATTTAAGTAATCTCAACATCCAACGTGGGGTTCAAACCCACAACCCTCAGATCAAGAGTCACACGCTCTTCTGACTGACCCAGCCAGGCACCTTGCCGTTTTTTTAAACCTGATATATTAGCACTGAACAACTACAATATTGAAAAACAAAAAAAAACCCACCAAAAACCAGTGACTGCACAGACACAGTAACTTTAGACATCCCATTCAGACTACCCATTTACCATCTCATCTCTGTTAAATCCTACCCCTCCTCAAGCTTCAGGATGCAGGATAAAATTAAATTTAAAACAACTACTGGAGGTGCCTGGGTGGCTGAGTGGGTTAAAGCCTCTGCCTTCGGCTCAGGTCATGATCTCAGGGTCCTGGAATCGAGCCTGCAACAGGCTCTCTGCTCAACAGGGAGCCTGCTTCCCCCTCTCTCTCTGACTGCCTCTCTGCCTACTTGTGATCTCTCTTTGTTTCAAATAAATAAATAAAATCTTAAAAAAAAAAAACTACTGGAAAAGTGAAAATCAGCACTACTGACAACTAGAGAAGACCAACCTTAGTAGCCGTCCCCAATACTGCCACCAGAACATAAAGAATGCTCAGAATGGGACACAGACAAGCCCATGCCACCAGGAAAACGACAGGACATCCCTCTGATCTAACAGGTGTGACTGCTAACTTTTTACTAAGTGACAGCTCTAACCCCACATTCATCTCCTGCCTCCTAGACAAATAGTTAATATACCCCATCACTGAACTGTGCCTGCTTCCTGACCACATCTAACCCAGGTCTGGCCCCACTTCCCCAATCCCGCCTTCAGAACACCCAGCTCAAGCACCATCCCGACTCTGCTTTCCAACAGAATCTCAACGTTCTTCTGAGCTATGTTCACCTATGACAGCAAGTCCAGTGAACCACACTTGGGTATGACTCCACCTGCTCCTGGTGGTTGCTGGCTGATGGGATTCAACACACTTTTGTCTTACTAACTTACCAGTAATAACTTACCAGTAACATGTGGTAGAGTAGCAAGAACCTCAAATAAAAAGCCCACAAACTGACATCATTTTCTGGCTCTGCTTCCTTACTGATGAAATGACAGCCAGTAATCCTATCACTTTCATCGCAAATCTGCTAAATTTCAGCCATATTGTGCGTCAGACAGATTTGTTTCTATGAAAGAACGTGCTCTGGATTCCACTCACTCAACTTACCCTTTCACTGATACAGTTTGTCTGAGAAATACCATTTTTCACTCTCAAAAAAAGGGGGGGGGAACTTCATGCCAAAAACAATGGTTACAATTATGTGTATTTTCTGAACGGCTAAATGTTTCATAATTATAAGAATATAAGAAGACTTTTATTTGATTTCTGCTTCCACGATAAAAATGGCGCTATGTCTCCATCTGGTTCTTCAGAGGATTGTCTGGCTCTAACTAAACCCCAGAGAGCAGCTATTTACACCGCCCAGGTACTTTTAATTAAAGTCTGTTTTCCTACTTGCTTCTCTTCAGGTTACCTCATGGGCTTTCTGTGAACAACAGCATTAGGCGAGTCTTGTTTTGGAAGACACCAAAACCAAGACGGGAATATTAAGCCCACTGCGGCTAGCAAGACCAGAGCCAGGCGTTTTCGCCAGTGGACTTCAACAGTGGCCATGTCCCTCCTACCGGGGAGCCTCGGCTTAGGCCCGAAAGATCCAGAAAGATCCAGAGAGCGGTCCCGGATGCCCGAGCTCACAGCCGGCGGGGGACACAAGGACACACAGTAAATACAATGTGGTATCACGCCTCGAGGGTGAGAAGCACAGGCAAGTCTCAGAGACGGGTTCCTCTCAACACTACCTCCCTCCCACTCCAGGTTCTCCGTGTAGACGCCACACATCGGTGAGGATGCTCTGGGACACATGTGATGGCGCCTGACTAGACGCAGCTGAAACCGCAAGCACTCGTTTTTAACTCACACAAGAACCTGGCATCGAATGGTCCAGGGCTGCTTCAGAGCTCTGTGATGTTACCAGGGACCTCGGCTCTTGCTGTTATGCCCTGCCTTAGCAGCCCCATACAGCAGCTCCCAGAAGAAAGGCAGCTGGGTAGGCCTCTCCCCACTAAGAAGTCTCTCCCTCTGTCTGGGGGAAGTCACTCCCATAAGCCCCTGGCGGGGGGGGGGGGCTGCTTGCATCTGATTGGTCAGGACTGTGTCATGTGATCAACAGAGACACAAAGGAAGCTGGGAAAATGGGAACAGGGCCTCCAGCAGCGAGCCGGATAGACACTCAATTCTGTCATTTCTGTCACACAGACTGTTATGGGCTGAATGTGTCCCCCTCTCCCCCCCTCATTCATAATGGTAAAGTCCTATCTCCCAGTGTAATAGCACCTTTGTGAGGTGATTAGATGAGGTCATAAAGGTGAGACCCCATGATGAGATTAGTGTCCTTGCAAGAGGAAGAGACACCAGAGCTCTCCTTTCTCTCCCACTGTGAGGGCAGTGAGAAAGAAGGCAGCCACTTGCAAGCCAGGAAGACAGTCCTCACCAGGAACCAAATCAGCCAGCACCCTGATGCTGGACTGCCAGCTGAGAGAGAAATGTCTTATTGTTTAAGACCCCTGGACTATGGGGGCTCCTGGGTGGCTCAGTTGGGCATCAGACTCTTGATTTTGGCTCAGATCATGATCTCAGGGTCATGGGATTGAGCCCCATGTGGAGCTTGCCTGGGATTCTCTCCCTTCTCCCCCTCCTCTTTTTCTCTCCCTCCCCCTGCTCACTGTGCTGTCTCAAAAAAAAAAAAAAAGGACACCCAGACTACGGTATTTCATTATGGCAGCCGGAGCTGACTAAGACATATCCTCAATGCAACGGTCTCCAAAGGCACTCCAACCTCCTGACGAGAGGCTCGCTGGGCCCCTCTGGGTTAGGTCATTTAGCTACTTTGGACCTCGGCTCCAAAGCTGAAAGGGGAACCCCAGCAACAATCATTTCTTGGAAGTGTGCAGTGCCCTCACAGCACTGGCAGTAAAAGCCGCAAGGAGCAACAAAGACAGGAGACTTTTTAATGGAAACGCTTTTATCCTTAGCTTTTCCATCTACACAAAACCTCCCTTTTCAAATGGGGGTGGAAGGTGGGGGATGGGGGGCCAGTTTGGCAAGAGTTCAAATGTAAACACTTTTGCAGTGGTTGCAGACCCTGGAACAAGGGAGTCAACTACTCTGACTGGTACCTTTCTCTGCCTGAACTCTGCGCATTAATGCAGATCCCTCCGGATACCTGTCATTCTAAGACACCAGACCTTGCTATTTCCCACAACTGTCGTGTACAGAGTCACAGGCAAACAAAATGCGGTGTCCCCAGCTCTAGGAAGCATCTTACTTCCCACAAGCCATTACTTCAGCCACCCGTCTCACAGGCACTCGCAGTCTCCCACAGGGCTACACCGAAGCCTTGACTATCTCTATGTACAGTAACAGGCCGAGGGAAACTTTCAAAATGAGAATGGGAAAAAACAACAGCAACCCACTTGGCAAACCAGGAACACAGGAAAATGAAAGCTTAAAAACAAGTAGCTCGCATTTAAATGAGCAGACCTCAGGTGCCACAATGTCTAAAAAGACTAACGGCCTTTATTCTTACTGGAATAGGAAGGAGGCTCACTGTTTCAGAAAATATTCAAGATTTCAAAAACGCATATATTTCTGGAGTAGAGGCCTTAGAGAAATAATCACTTAAATTTTAGTAATAAGGAATAGATATGCAATTCATAATCCAGATCCTATAGAAGTTGAGAGATTTCATTCATTCTCAAACAGGATGCTCTTAAGACCAATTTGTAACTACTCCAAGAGTCTCCTATTTACTTTGTTGCTTTCACCCTCAAGTAAGTTCTCTCTCAAAGTGAATCACTCCTTCACCCCACGCAAGAATGCAAAACTCAAACCACTTGCCACTTTGTCTATAACCCTCATGGCCTCAGCCACCAGGGATGAGAACTTGTGCCCCAACTCCCAACATATCCTCCACCAGGCTACTCATTCTGGCATTTCAATCCAATCTATTACCACCTAATAATACTACAGTCAAATGATGTTTTCCCCAATCTTGCCATACCATCAAGCCACTTAAATCCTATAGCAGCAATAATGATTAAGTAAAAGAACAGGGCAAGCTGGTAACAGTAAATGCTCTGCCCAACACTAGTTCCATATAAAATGGAGAACTCTGCTTCTCTCTCCCTGCAGTTACCCAAGTTTTAAATGTTTTCATTTCTCTTGTTGCAAGAGGATTCATTACTTAAGAACTCAACATCCAGAAACTTCCCATCAGCTTTGACGTCTCTCACAGCTCCTGTCAAAAAGTTCAGAACTTTAACAATATCTGTTTTAAAATCCACACAAGTAGCAGCTGCTGTAATTTAATTAAATGAAAAAGGCAAGGACAAATGACATGTCAACACATTCATAATGAAAAGTTGTCTTTTACTTACAGCTGGTTATAAAGGAAATATTAATTGCTCCCAGAAAAACAATTATAAAATCATTCTCTAACAAGAAACTACAGATTTACCATGATGGCTATTTCCCTTATGCCTTAAAAAAAAAAAACTAATCTGAAAAGCTTAATAAGGATAAGACAGTTTTACCTACTTAGATTAAACTTTCAAAGTTAAATGGAGCCAAAGGGCCATGAAAAATTAGATAATTCTTTTAAAAATTTTTTCAAGGCAATTCAGGGCTCAAAGAACAAAATCTAGAAATAAATACTCTTTAGTCTGAAATATTACAACAATGTCAAATTGAACAAGATGCTAAGTATTTGAGAGTGAAATTTATCTCAGATTTAAAAATTCAATTTATAGTACAAAAATCTACACACACAATGGTGCATGTGATACAGTAATTAGGAAGGACACTAACAACTTTATTTTCCTAATTTCATCTGTGAATCTTCAGAATTAATGTCCTAAACCTTCTTTCTACTTTATACATTAGTTCTAGAAAAGATCTGTTACCATTCTTAAATTTCCTTATATCCAATAATATACAAAAATCAGTGTTAAAGATGATTATAAGCACTTTCCTTCGAGGCACCATCAGACTTGCTCTAAAGTTGATAAACTTTCTAAAATACCTCAGATCAATGGCTTTCAAACTTCTGTCTGTAATCCTCTTTACACTCAGTGACCCGATAAACATCCACACTAAAATTAGCTGAAGCAGAAGTTTCCAGAAGAAGCTGTCTTTACTATATGCTGTACACTCTGATATTTGCATTGTCTCATTTTTTTTTGTAATGCTGGCTGTGACCCACTAAATTGGTTTCATGACCCACTAATGGACACAACTTGAGAAATCCTGCTCCGATTCATTTATTTAAACTTGCCACAATAACTTAGCAGCACTCTGAAGATGAGAAGGCACCTGAAAACTTGCAACGGAAATGTAAATTGGATGAGCTGCTGTATGCCAACTGTCATCATCCCTTCCAAATAGAAAACACTTAAAATCCATTACCTTTTAAAAGTTTTATTTGTGCTAGAATTGCTGATCCTAAAGTCATCACCTCTCTTCCACCTAATCTTTAAACTATCCTTACTCCAGTCACTAAAGAATAACCTCAAATCCTTCTAGCTGTGTGTGAATGAGTAAAGGAATACAAATTAAAGATTACCTAGAGAATTCTGTTGATGGGTCTTTTTCCCTACTTATGACAGAATGTGGGGAAAGAGGTGACCTAGGAAGTAGTGTATTTTCTCCCCTTCTTAAAATATTTTTATAGATTTTATTATTTTTTAAAGATTTTATTTATTTGAGAGGGGGGAGCGCGTGAGTGGGGGGAGAGGCAGAGAGAAAGAGGGAAGCAGACTCCCTATGAGCACACAGCCTGACATGGGCCTTGATCCCAGGACCCTGAGATCATGATCTTAGCCAAAGGTAGCCGCTTAACCAACTGAGCCACCCTCCTTCTCTTCTTAAAATATTTTTAAAAAGCAGTTTCTGTAATTTCTCTATCCACAAATAAAATTATAGATATAATACATCAATATTTAAAACTACTTTGAATGGCATTTGCCTATTTTTTTAAAAAATGACAGTGTAACTCAGATAATGTTTCTTTCTTTTTTTTTTTTAATTTTATTTATTTATTTGACAGAGAGGAGAGAGATCACAAGTAGGCAGAGAGGCAGGCAGAGAGAGAGGGGGAAGCAGGCTCCCTGCTGAGCAGAAAGCCCGATGCGGGGCTCGATCCCAGGACCCTGAGATCATGACCTGAGCCGAAAGCAGAGGCTTTAACCCACTGAGCCACCCAGGCACCCCCTCAGATGTTTCTTAATACCAAAAATAACAATTCTATTTGCATAATCTTTTAAGAAGCAGAACAAAAATTCCACCCAGGGAGCTAAAGTCAACAATGTGTAAGAGGAAGGGCTCTAGTTCCAGGTACCTGGAACCAAACAAAGGCCATTTAGCCCCACCGTACAGGAAACTGGGCAGAAAAATGTATGGGAGAAATTAAAATTGATCTCTTTTTCTTCCTGGTCAACAGAGAGAGGGTAACAGAAAGGGCAGTATGGAACAGTAGAGGGGCTTAAGCTTTATCGTCTGAGAAACTCAAACCCAGCTCCACCACACATTAGCCATCTGACCTTAGTTCAACAATAAAAGCACTTAAAATAATCACTCAATAAATATTAGCTGTGGGCGGGGCACAGTCCTAAATGTGCACACCCGCCAACTCACTCAATTTTTACAACAGTCTGAGGTAGGTTCTGAGGACAAGAGAGAGACTAGGAAGCTTGTCCAATTTCATACAATTAGTCATAGGAAGGCCAGAATTCAAATACTGCCCAAGGCATCCCAAAACCTTTGCAGCGGTTGCCTTCTGAGCCCTGGTTTCCTTAATCTTTCCCTCTAAGGGCTGCTATGTGGATTAACACCTCTGGCCTGTCAGATAAGGACTCATCACCTCCCAGATCCAGTGACACAGCCGCCACCAGCACAGGGCAGAGAGTGTCTCAGGTAAGCCGACTTCACCTGTTCAGTCACCAACTTTATCTTTTTTTCTTCTACCCTCTCACTGCCCCACCCCTCAAACACGCCTCCCCATACATACCTTTCACTGACCTACGGAAATATGTACTGGAAGGAGGGGGGAGTAATATAAGCCCTATCATGAGTATATTTACTGAAGGAAGGAAGGGAGGTATCTAATGTTTGTAAAAGAGGGTGAAGTTGTCAGGCTTAATTCAAAGCCAAGATCATGACAGGCAGAGAGCCACAGGGGCTGGGACTCAGCGCAGCAGGAGTGTGCCGGAATAATCCTTGGGGTTGTGCAAGGAAGGTCTCTACCAGCAACAGAATGAAGGCAGGAGGGAGCCTAGGCAGGCAGTGCTGGAGTGGGACGGACTAGGCCAGTTGTGGCTCGGGGATCTGGCAGAAATTAGAGGGCAGGGCCTCAAATATGCCAGGAATTCTGCTGAGGGCAGTAAACCACCTCACATTGCAAAGCAGCATTGCATTAACATCAGTTTTAGAAACAGGAAGTACCAGTACCAAGTAGCTAATAAGTGTTGACAGAATTTTGCAAAATAGGGTTACATTCTCCCTTTCTTTCCTGTCCACATTAGTTGGCAAATGCCATCCCCTCCATTTCCTTACACAAAAAAGTGGGTAAACAGAGGCACTCCCAGGCTGTTCAATGGACCTAACCAAAATACAGCAATCAAGTTAATTGAACCAAGTTGTTGAAAGACATGCCAACCATCACCCCAATTACTGAATCAGGCCTTTTTTTTTTTTTTAACAACAAAGAGAGAGTAACTGTGTGAGTCTGTGTGCTCCTATGGTATAACAAGTTAGCGGCCAATGTCAGACTCAACTGTTGGTTGTTGTAGCCAACAGCAGACAACAAGGCCTGCTCAGATTGGTGGTTAGCAATTTACCTCTTTGTTTCCCATTATACATCTATCGCTACTTATTATAAAAACCACCTTCCAAGTATTAAGATATCACTAGCTTGCCAAACCAAGGAAGAATACAACCAGTTAAGTCTGACTTGGAAAAAAAGCACTGAGAAGCATAAATGACATATATCGAACTTACGAATGTTCAGAAAACAAGACATTGTTACTATAAAGCTATTTAATAATCTCCAGAGATACAATGCTTGTTTTTAGATTGGAAAAAAATTAACTATGAAACTAACTGCCAGATTAAATAGTATTATCTAACAAAAGTAGTTTACAAATACATCTACTATTTTAATTAAATGAAGTACTGAATGACACTGTCAGCTTAGAATCATTAATGTCACTTCTACTGAAGTTATAATTTAATGCCTGATTATAAAATAAACACACAAAGTATCCTAGACTTTCTCTTTAATCTAGTTTTTATTTTGCCTTTCATACTTGTTTTAAAATAAATTTTATTTCCACCTCATTAGTAAGAAACAAATTTTGTTTTCTCTTAAAATGGTTCACTGCAGAGAGAGATTTGACTCTGTGACTTGGGATAACTGGACATTATTTCCTCATTGCATCTGTTACTGACCCTTTCCTTTACAATTAACTAAACACGCTTTGTCAGAGGGCACAGGCCCCTGCCTCAGAAACGCCAGGTCCTATTCCCAAATCTGTTGCCCCACAGGCTCTGTGCATTCAGAAAATGACCATGCCCCTTGGGATGAGTTTCTTCACCTGTGAGCCCCGACCAGGAGATCAGAGGTTTCCACTCGTCAGGACAGTCTGAACTAAACCTGAGACTTCCGTGCATGCACACACACACACACACACACACACACACTGCACTGGGCAACACAGTCAGGCTCCATGACGCAGGTCTTTCAAAGCCACACACACTCCCATCCCCCCAAAAATGGGAAATAAGAGTAATCAGCTCTTTACCCATCTGCAGCTATAATACAATTAATAGGGTGACCTCTAAAATATCTCTTACCCATAAGGAATGCATACTAATGTTTGAGTATGAAACGCAGACCTTCATTGCCACCTTGGGGCTTTCAACAGTGAGAGGTGATCAGGCAGCAAGAGAAAGCAAACTGTGGTAATAGAGCATTACATTCCTTTCTCAATACTTGGTGTAAACAAACAACAACAAAAACACTATTTGATTAACAACAATGGATTCAAATGGTCTTCGTGAGAGTCCTTGCGTGTCATCAGGACTGACTGATTTGAAAGTGGGTAATTTGATATCAGAGATCTACAATCAAGGAGTCCCTAATTACTCCTCCCCAAGCACAGATCTCCAAGCGCTGATCACAGAGTTTCTGCATTGTTCCTGGCACGGCCAGGACGCTGGGACTGAAGTAGGAAATACAGCAGTCAGCGCTCAGCATGCCAGATACCAGCCCGGACACAACATTCTCCTCTGTCGCAGCCCTGACTCAGAGAGTTCTGCTCCTGACACAACAAAGCCATACAGAACCTCCAACTTTTTTTTTTAAGATTTTATTTATTTATTAGAGAGAGAGAGAAAGACAGAGATAGTGAGAGAGGGCACGAGTGGGGAGGAGAGGGTGAAGCAGGCTCTCAGCTGAGCAAGGAGCCCATGTGGGGCTCGATTCCAGGACCCTGGGATCATGACCTGGGTCGATGGCAGTGGCTTAACCCACTGAGCCACCCAGGCGCCCTAAGAACCTCCAGCTTGATTAGCAACCCACCGTGTGTCCTTGTCCACGGGACTCTGTAGGCTGTGTCTGGGCCACAGCTACCGGCCTAGCTGGCCCTGCCCCTTCGCAGACATACCCACATACCAACAGTTTCATGGCTAAAAAAGGCAGGACGGACATTTTCATTATTAAGAAGACAAACGTCAAAGCGGGACACCTGCCCTGAGAATGGACTTTCTTCCCAGGAGATTATCTTAAAATGTAAATTAGGTCAGGTCCCTGGCACAATAGCTTCTCTGAACCCCTGGCAGTGGCCCTCACTCCCTACCTGACTGGCCAACTCCCCACACGCCAGCCTCTCCTTCGCCCTTTGCCAGCCACACTGGCCATCCTGCATGTCTCACCTGGCAGGTCTTTGCACCGGCCATTCCCCCGACCCCAGAGCACACGCTCCCAACCCATCCAACCTCTCCCTACACTGGCTCATCCTCGCCCTTTTCATCTCTACCCAGACTTCACCTTTCCAGAGCACCCCATCTAACCGGGGTCCATCCACTGTCAGTCTCTGTCCTGAGCTTGAGTCCCGCTCTCACAATCTGGAACTTTTATTGCTGGATACATGTTATTTGATGATGATCCCCTCTAGATATGGAGCTACCTGAGGGCCTGGGCCATTTCTCTTGTACACCACTCTAACTCCAGGGCTTGGAATATACTAAATGCTCAATTATCATTTGTTAAAGTGATTCAATATCTCAATAAGTTTTGCGTGGAGAAGAGATGCAGCACATAAACATTTTTATCTGTCCTAAATTGGTCATGGTGCAAAAACAATATATTATTCACTGTTATTAGGCTAAATTAATTTCTCCCTATTAAATACCCACCCTTGGTTGGGTCTGTGCTCTACTACAATCTCCTGATTAAAATGGGATTAAAAAAAATCATTTGAGGGCACCTAGGTGGCTCAGTCAGTTAAGCGTCTGCCTTCAGCTCAGGTCATGATCCTAGGGTCCTGGGATCAAGT
>CM052897.1:101727791-101772608 GCA_028534135.1 Potos flavus
AGCGTCTAGCTCCGGTAGAGAACCACGAAAGGAGGATCCACCATGGTCAGCCACACCTACGACAGGGTCTGGGCCACAACATAACCACGTAAAGAGGGAAGGCTGGTCAGGAGCGCAAGAACCAATGAGTCCACACGTCTCCTCTCCCTCCATCTCCAAGAGCAACCACCTGAACCGACCATCCATCCATCTCCTCTTCCCTGAGCACCCCTGGTCCCAGCCCTGAGTGCCAGAGACATACGGCAGACCACATGGCAGACGGCCCTCAAGGAGCTTCCATTCTGAAGTCACACGGGGGAGATTTAAGTTACCCTATTTAAAAAGGGGGGGCAGCTAAAAAGATTCCCCCAAGCGATTTCCATCAGTCTTCCTGAAGTCCTTTGAGCCCCCTGCTCCCCACTCAGTCCTCTAATAAGCGTCCCTTGCATTGTGCTGCACTTCACCGGCAGACCGGGCACCATGCCCCCATGGCTCTACTCAATGGCTGGATCCAGACCATCAACCCCTATTTCCTCAGTGGCCCTGATGCGCCCCACATCCTCAGGGTGACCGGAATGGTCCAAAGTCAAGCTTGTCCTGTCAACATCCTGGGTCTCATATTTTTCTCTTTTCTTCATTGCCTATCCTAGGCTTGGGGGATATAAAAGATCTACAGGAGTCCCTTTTAAGAGTGTTTCGTGTTTTTTGTAAAAAACCAAGCGAGATACAGAACATACTAATATCACACACTGATTCGGAACTAAACCGTACCGGAGGAGGGAGCAGAGATTAGTCAGAGTGTGAGCACTCCCCTGAAGCAAGCCCTGAACGGAGGGTTCGGCCAGGCAGAGTCAGCAATGACCCAGCAGGGTATTTTAAGGAGCACCAAAAGCCCAGACAGGAGAGAAATAATGGAGACACCAGCCGGACTGAAACCAGGAGGACTCATCAGGGAAGTGCCAGGAAAGAAGGTAGGAGGAACAGCTCGACATGGGGCTCTCAGATGGGGCCCAGATGGGGCCCAGGCCACCGTAAGACAGGTGTGGCATGACTCTGAGAAGGAGTAAGGCACAGATGCAAACC
Source organism: Potos flavus (assembly GCA_028534135.1). Taxonomy (NCBI): domain Eukaryota; kingdom Metazoa; phylum Chordata; class Mammalia; order Carnivora; family Procyonidae; genus Potos; species Potos flavus. The sequence goes on from CM052897.1 coordinate 101,728,854, forward strand.
GTTTCAGGCACACGGAGGAAACTGCTGTCATGAACTCTGATTTGGTCTATAATAAACGTCTGACACACAGTAATTTTCAGCAAGAACCTCATCAAAGTTGTTCCTAACACTCCCATTCCTACCATTAAAAAATCAAGTCGAAGTATGCCCGAGTGCAAATATTTACAAATTGGAAAATCAAAAATGCCTCCCACCAACCTCCTGGGCTTTTTCAACCTCCATCTTCACCGTCTGCCGAGCACACTGGTGTGCTGGGAGCCACGGACAGACGTGAGCATAAACAAACAACTATCTGGCCGTCATTTTGTTCCATAACACGTGACCGTCAATGTTTGTCAGGCACGGTATGTGGTGGTTTGAATCAAGCTATAACACAGCAAGCCTTTCATTCCTGTCTTTCAAAGGAGCTATGACACCTGGGAAGCAAATACAATCTGTTCATAGCAGCCCACAACAGAGAAGCTGCTGAGTTCATTCCTCCGTTAATTTATCAGTATTTATTTGTCTATTAAGTGCCAGACACTATTCCAAATGGTGGAATACAAAGGAAACAAAGCCCCTGCCCTGATGAAGCCCACATGGGGAAGGGGGGCAGGCAAGCAGTGGGCACGCAAACAGAAAGGTACATATTTATCAGACAGGAAGTAAGTACTACGGTAAACACACACAGGCTAAGGAAACAGGCGGTGCTATTTTGGGTATTTGGGGAAGACTGCGTCAAGGAGAGAGCAGACACCTGAGTGGTATTTGAGCAAAGAGCTGAGTGAAGTGAGGGAGCCAGCCAGGCTGCTATGTGGGGAAAGAGTTCCCCTCCAGGCAGAGCCACGGGCAGGGGCACAAGCTGAGACCAGAGAGCCAGGAGGCCTGGGGAGCAACAGCACTGGGGAGCGGGAGCGCGTGCCACGTGAGATGGGAAAGCAGTCAGGAACAAGAGTATGGGAGGATACTACAGGTAGGCGGGGGTAAAGCGCCCCTGCAGTTTACAAAGCTGATGATTATGGGAATACAGTGATAATAACAGTCCTCCTTCCTGACTTGGAATCTGCAGATCCTTCCAAGTCCGGTCTATTACACAAAAGATGAGGACAGATCCAAAAAATAAATTCCGTGCAAAAAGGGGTTTCAATAATAAGGTGAAGAAAGCACTCTATATATTTGGAGAGCATTCCCTGGCCTCCAAAATGTTCAACTCATAAAATCTGATGGAAATCAGAGTATTTCCAAACTTAATGATGGCTTTAACCATTAGGGATGCCCCAAGCAGAATATTCTCAACTGTTTTAGGCAGAGAATAGAATGGTCTTTTAATGTATAACAGTATTCGAATAGACAATTAAGTAGTTTCCCATCACAGTTTACACTTCAAAGCGAGCTGTGGCTTAGTAAACAGTCTTGGGAGAGACTGCAAACACTGCACATCACTAACATATTAACTAAAGCCACAGAACTGTATGCTCAGCTGGAAATATCAAAGGGATGTTCCCATCTTAAGATGATAAGTAGAGAATGCAAAACTGCTAATTTCCTGCTTTATGGATGCACTGTAGCTTCTAGAGACATCTTAATAATCACTTAATTATATCATAAAGAACATAAAACAAAAAAATGCCAACAGGATGAGGTCCTCCATTTTCACAAAAACAGACCATCAGCAGATTTGGATTCCTGTCCACAGACTGAGGACAAAAAGCCTTAAAGCAGCAATATTTTAGGACAATACAGTGTCAGGGACATAATAGTGAGCAAACATCCTTTCTAAATCCAGGGGCAAGCACGGAACTAATCCCCAGATGTGGGTTGCCCTCTGTATTTCTCTGAAGCCACTTCAACTTCTAGCCATAAAACCATAAAGACAAAAATGCGACAAACACCAACACTGACAAACTACTCAGAGGCAGTAATTGAGAGGTTAATTACATGCTGATTTCCAGGATATTTCTAAACTGTGAGAGTAATTCAATCACCTAGGACAAGATTCTTTTGCTATTCTCCTAAGATAAGAAATAGTGTTTGCTGAAGTATAACAGAAATGAGAAAAGGCAAATTATGTCCCTGCTATAAAGTTCAACAACTAATAATTTTCTTGAATAATTCCTGAATAAAGTTTCTCTAATAAACCAATTAATTGCCACTGAAATAAAGGGGAAAAGTTCCAAGGCTTAAAACAGCCAAAGAAAAGTTACTTTAGTCTGTTAAATAAACAGAAATTTAAGGGGGAAGAAATGGATCTTGCTACCACTCCAACTGGAAATATTGGGGTTCTTCTTGTAAAAGTTGGCTTTGGGATAAGGGAAATAGTTTAATAGATATACTTATTCTCTCTTAAAAACAACAGCAACAACAACAACTTATTTTTCCTTGGTTTTAGAAGCAATGTGCGGATTGTAGAAAACTTGGAAAATATATAAATGGATAAAGAAAATGAAATGTCATCCATGAATGTATCACTAAACCTACCCATATTTTGCTATATTTTCCTTTCAATTAACACACACACCTCTTCACTCTTTAGCAAAATTAGGATCATTAGACAATTTATTACAACGGCAAGCATTTCATCTGTGACAAAATACTGTTTAAATATGGTTGCATAATATTCCATTACACAGATGTCTGGTAACGGACTTAACCATCCCTCTTCTGTCCTACTCAGAATGCAAGATAAATTAACGAATTTTAAAGTAACAGACTCAGTTAAGATCTATGTTATGGCTGCAGAATCTACACTGTGCCTAACCTTTAAAATAAACTACCACTAGTCATGTTTTATGTAGTATCAAAGAAGAATATCCATAATTATCCGAAAAGGTTATTTCAATGTTCCTATCTTTCACAATGACACATCTGTGCAAGACTAGACTTTCTGCACACTTCCACCCAACCTGTCAACACACTGCAGGGCAAAGCAGACAAGAGAACCCTGCTACTTTCTACTAAAGCTGGTTATGAAACAGATTGCAGACAATGGGAAACAGTACCACTCTTCTCACTAAGTTTTTCCAGGGGAGGGGGATGTTGGAAAATAGTTATTTTTCATTAAAAAATAGTTGTTAAAGAGACTTAAAAAAATGTAAAACAATGTCATTCACGTCACTACTTCTTTTGTTTCAGAAAAGTTATTTTCATTACAAATGGTCTTTTTGTTAAATGTAATGGGTGTATAGTTCTTTGTCATTTTTAAGTACATTTTTCATTTTGTTGAGTTTTAAGTTCTAACACAGTAAATATCAATACACATTACAACAGAAAAAGTTATTTGGGGGTTCTCAAATACCTTTTAACAGCATAAAAGGGTCCTGAGATCAAAAAGTTGAGGAATTCTGGGCTGTAGAATGAAGAATCTCTTTAACAAATAAGCCATCTATTATTTTGTTTGCTTGTGACTGATTTCTGCTTAAAATGAGATTGCTCCAAGACTTTTGAGATATTCGTTGTGTCTGCGTTGGGTGGAATCCTTCCTCTCCTGGCCCACACTAAGTCTCTAAATAACTAGGCTCCCAAATACCTAATCTATTTCAGCATTCTGTTGCCAAACACTGTCTTAAAGCAGATAGTGCAAAGAAAACAGGACCCCAGAGAGTCAAAGATGTAGATCTCTAACGACAATTACCTTCTACTTACTGGTTAAAACACAAATAAAACAAAAAAATTTTATCAAAATACATCTGGGGTAAGAACAGAGTGATTCAGATGATGGTACCTACCTGGTAACACACCGTTATCATCTGTTTTTACTTCCTCGTACCAAAATTACAAAGGCAATTCTGTGAATCCTCTATACCAAATTATACACCCAAATATCCTTCCAACCAATAGCACGCAGAACTCCATGGAAATAAGAAAACATCCACTTAGTTCCTGTCACAGTGTTACTTTCAGATCAACAACAATCCAAAGCCCCAAAACTATTATAGCCTTATAGATATCCCCAGTACCTCGAGAACGGCAATACTACAATGCCATCATCAGTTTCTTTCTTTTTTTTTTTTAAAGATTTTATTTATTTATTTGACAGAGAGAGAGATCACAAGTAGGCAGAGAGAGAGGGGGAAGCAGGCTCCCCGCTGAGCAGAGAGCCCGACTCGGGGCTCGATCCCAGGACCCTGAGATCATGACCTGAGCCGAAGGCAGAGGCTTTAACTCACTGAGCCACCCAGGCGCCCCTAACATTCAGTTTCTACAAAGAAACAAAACGATCACACTTTAAAAAATCGGGTTGAATATAAAAAAGTCTTTCATTAGAATACATATTTATCGAGGGTGCAGCAGATGCCCAGCACACTTCAATGCCAAGGATAAAGCAGTGGACAAAACGAAGCTCCTGCTGTCGGGAGGTTAATATGCTAACTACAAAGCAGCAGCAAGGAAGTGCGTTGGGTTTTAAGAGAAGCAGGCCGGGAAACCCTGAGACCAGACGTCCATCGGGATGGTCTTCGGGATCAAACACAGCCCCAGCGGCCGGCCCTCGATGGACATGTGGCAGTACAGATCTTGAGCATAAGTTTCAGATTAATCAGAAAAAGGAAGAAGGGGCTTGAGAGCAGAGGTGTATTGAAATCAAAACTCACCTGGGCAGTGAGACACGTAGTGTGTGGTGGACAGACTAACCTCTTCTCCCACCTCTCATCCCCTCTAACAAGCCCCTGCCGCTGAGTGGGGACAGGACCTGTGACTCACCTCTAACCAACAGAACAGGGCAGAGGCGATGGGGTATCACGCCCATGATTACAACTTGCTGGAGTCCCTCTCTGGCCAGCTGTGAGGGGCTGCCATGAAGTCAGTGGAACCCCAGGTAACATGCAAGGGCAAGAGACCTCTAGGAACAGAGGGCAACTTAAGTCCCATGACTGCAAGGAAATGAATTCTGCCAACAACCTCAGTGAGCTTAGAAGCAATCCTTCCCCAGTTGAGCCTCTGATGAGACCACAGCCCTGTGCACACAAGGACCACAGTCTGGGAGAGCCTGAAGCACAGAACCCAGATAAGCTGTGCCTGGATTCCTGACCCACAGAAATGGTGAGATTAGAAATGCATGTCATTTTAAGCCACTAAAGTTTATGATAATTTGTTAGGCAGCAGCAGATAACTAGTACAAACCAGAAAGGAGAATATCCTCTCAAGAAGTTTAATCAAAGGGAAGGAGAGAGAAAGTAGTCAAAAGAGGGAAGACATGGGTTTCATGGTGTTTGCTCTTTCTGGGTTGTTTTTGTGTTTGTTTTTGTTTTTAAGATTTTAGTTATTTATTTAAGAGAGGGAGGGAGAGAGAGAGCACGAGCGAGGGTAGACGCAGAGGGAGTGGGAGAAGCAGACTCCCTACTGATCAGGTAGCATGACACAGGGTTCGATCCCAGGATTCCAGGATCATAACCTGAGCCGAAGGCAGACACTTAACCGACTGAACCACCCAGGTGCCTCTCTGTTTTGCTTTTAAGGTGGAAGAGACTGGAGTATTCACAAATCTTTTTGAGAAGGAAACACCAGGACGGAGGTTGAAACAGAAGGTGGGAGAGAGTGGTGTTGGAGAAGTTGATTTCCAGAAAGTGAGGGATTATGAAAAAAAGATAAGAAAAGGATACAGGAACGAGCAGATGTGCAGAGGGGCAGAAGGAAGACGAGAATATGGCCTTCACATGACTATTTCCTTAGTGGTGGGAAGATGATCTGCTAAGAGCGAAGGACAAGTAGGAGGGATGTGGTTGACTTTAAAACTGGAGATTTACATGTTGAGAAGGGTGGATATAGTCACTCTGGAGATCAAGAGCTTAACTTCCTGGCAGTGCTGAGTGGCTGGTGAAGGTGGGGACCAGCATCTTACAGTGGCATCTGTGACCTGTTCTGGAAGAATCTGGCAGTCCGGACCCAGTCCAGCAGGCTGCCTGCTCCTCCAGGGTTGGGACGTGCCAACACAGCAGGCAGAAGGGATTCAGTGTATTGAGAAGTGCACAGTGAAACGCTGGCCACGGAATCAGACAGTAGAGGCACCACGACAGACTCTCAAGGTGGAAACGGGGACGAAGAGCTAGACACAGACCTGGAAGGGTGAATCTCTGATGTCCCCTGGGACAGTCTGTCAGACAAGCTGGATAGGATGTTCTGGCCAGCAAGTGGAACCTGTGAATTTCAGATCAGAAGCAGCTCTCAGTATTAGCAAGAACTAGGACGGGGACTCTTCGAGGGTGACCCGCTCGTTCCAGTTTGAGCACTCAAAAGTCCTGCATCTGGGGAAACTGGGATGGTTCTACAACGGAGAGTCCGCTACTGGAGAAAGCCCCAGCCCCCAGTCCCAGGCAAAGCAGGCCTGCTGGTCCCCCACCCTGACTGCCACTGCGATCATCTGGTGAGCTCTAAGAACTCCTGAAGCCTGGAGCAGAAGATTGCCACCCAGGGGCCAAAATTTTCCATGGATGAGGACCTGTCTAGCAAATGACGGCACTGAGAACAGGAGACGATGACTGTCAGGAGCCTAAAAAGACAAGGAGTCAAAGGGCAAGGATGGGAGGGTAGCCATGAGGAGCAGACGCCCCACCCTGGGGTGTGCAAGAAGGCGACATCTCTACCCAAAAGGACGTGAGGTGGCAGCAAACTCAAAGAGCCGGGTTCGACGAGGACCAGGAGGTAAAGACTTCTGGGGGAGAAACTGGCTGATCACAAGGCAAGAGCCACAGCATGTGGAAAGTGTAGAATTCTAGATCAGAAGGGGAAGCACAGAGCAGTCCTCCAAGGAAAGTCTCGGAGGCCCAGGGCTGCAGGAGCCCACAGAGGTAACTGCAGGGAGAAAGGGAATGGGATGGGAGGTTACCCCATGTGGTCTGTGGCGTGGCTGGCTGGTGGCATACTGAATGGCACCCCCAAGGCGCCGGTGGTCCAAGCACAGGTATATTTTAACACAATGAGACTGCTATTTGGTATAAAGATACACATTTATCCTGAAGAAAAGAGATCAGGAATTTTCGAAGCTTCAGAATGGGTTCCTCTGGTCCTTGTCTGAAAAGTCCTTTCCTCTGGGGACTCAATTCTCTGATGTCTGTTTCACAAATAATCATCTTTGTTCTGATATTTAAACCTCCACCCAGCCCTGAGATTCTCCTTACATCTCTCACACTTCACTAATAACTTGTGTGTTACCTGAATCCAGAAAATCTTCATGGATTTAACAGATATAGCTGCCAATAATTTATACAGAAACAGAGTAAAGAACACATTTCTTGACAATCAAGTGCCAACGTTATCACCATGGAATGAAGGAGAGGGTATGCGCTGCGATGTGTTGTGTCGTATCATGGGGAGTCGTGTTTCTCAGTGAGAGTGTGTCTGTGTGTGTGTCTGCACACAGCCATGCGCACATCAGTGTTAAGAGTATTCCACCGAGATCTAAGTCCTACGGAAGTTTAGAAAGACTCAACAATAAAACACCATTTCGGCAAAAAGGTTTTAGCATTATTTACAAAAATATATATGCAGAAAAATGTCCTCAATCTCAGGAACAGTTCAAGTAGTTCTGCTCAGTCTACGCTTGCTCTCGAGTTCTGGGCAAGACAGAGTTCATCCAGGCCTTGGGGGGAGGTGCTAACCAAACAAAAAAGTACAGTGAGCTCACAGGTGCCAGGAGATAATATGGTTACTCAACAAGTAGGGCCTGGGAAGGAAACCAAGGGCCCTTTGCCTCCTCCCTCACACAGCCCACAAACAAGCTCGCTCTCTCTGCCGATTCGAGGCCAGGCTTCATGAAGGAAAGCGGGACTCTACTCTCATGTCTCACAGGGGTACTCCCACGGTTTCCCAAGACAGCCTCAGCCCAGCCCGAACCAGAGCCAGAGCTCATCAAAAACCAGAGCACAGGCACTGAAGCAAAAACCCCCCACCAACTAGGCCCAGTGCCTACAAATGCAATTACCAGTAAATAAATACTTCTAAATCATTTTTGTTAGCTACAGAAAAAGGATTCTTTTATAAATTAAAGCTTTCAAAAGTTAAGTCAGTATTACTTAGGCTGGCATTTGTCTCTGCTTTCAAAACTTAATTTGTATATAAATAAATATGAATGTGCCCAGGGCAGATGACAGTCCTATGTTAATTACGGTATCCCCTATGTTTTCTCAAATGAAAAGACATTGCAAATGCACTTGCCCAAAAAAAACAAAAACAAACAAACAGAAAAACCGTGTGTGTGTGTGTGTGTGTGTGTGTGTGTGTGTGTGTGTGTGTGTGAGAGAGAGAGAGAGAGAGAGAGAGAGAGAGAGATCTGTGGGTCTACACCAACATTACATTGTCACCAAATATTTGTGCACACCTATACCAGGCAGGAGTGTGGTGAAGTAGCAGGCAGCAAGGCAAGTCAAAGCCACTGTGAAAATTACACCACGATGAAGGAGAGCATTTACATCCCTTTTCTTATAACACGGTTTCATAATGGACACCCAAGAAACCATCTTCCCTGATCCCAACCAAGGAGTAAGAAGCAAATGAAACTCAGAGCATATCAGCATGTTTTGTTGTTGTGCACTTGTGTTTTTTATATCCACAACTACTAGGGAGAAGGTGAAGGCAATGAGCGAAACAATTTCAAATCAAGTGCTATTTTGCTAAAATGAAATATCTCAAAATGCTTATCAGTCCTGTAATTTGTAATGGATAGTCACATTTTTACCAGAAGCGTGTATCTTCAAAGAAACTGCACAGTTTAATCATCAGGATCCCAAATGTAGAATAGAGGATGGATAAATACATGAAGATAAAACTTACTGGATACAAAAAAGGTATTCTGAAAAGGTAAGCAAAGTACAACTCATCCAGAGTGTGAGACAGATGGACATCAGAAGAAATCTTAGGGGAAAAAGTTTATGACTATAAGAAAGATAGCCTCTTACAGAGCCCTCCCTCTGGCAAAGACATTTCCAAAACTGTAACAAGATGTGATTTTTTTGTTTGTTTGTTTGTTTATTTAACCTTGTATCATACAGGTCTGCTGTTCTGTTAAACCCACAAGTTCAAGTTCATACAGTTGAAGGACTAGATTGTTCAATGGCCCATGGGGAGATCTCAAGGTTTATTATTACCTCAGATACACATTTTCTTGTTTATGCTTTACTCATTATCATTCAAAGCTTTGAAAAATCAACCTTTAGTAAGACAAAGTTTGCCCAGGAAATTGTCCCACACTTGTCACTTCATTCAAGGCATAAGCAACAAAAGGTTATTGAGAATGAATGCTAAACTCTGGATATTTGCAGGCTCCTCTCTCAAGGCAACAGATAAAAAAAAAAAAAAATCTCGGTAAGAAGGCACCTCCCAACAGTAGTAGTGCCTTGTAGAGGGGAAGAAAAACCCCCAAACGAGAATTTACCACCACCACCTGCTCCCCCACCAAGAAGCTCTCTTTCTGGAACTCAAAAAAGACAAAGTTCAACTTCAAAGGGAGATGCTGTGGTAAATCCAGAAAGCAGGAAAGTTGGCATATCCGTCTCCGTGTGCAAATGAATGACCTCATGAGGCATAGAAACAAGAGCAAACAATGCAAAACAAACTGTTCCAACTCTGGTACCAGTTACTGACCTTCCAGACTAATGGAACATGCTGTCTCCGACAGCACAAGCAGACTTGTGCATAAAACATCAGCTCCTCTGCTTGAAGGCAAATACTCTCTATTCCTGCTCACTGAAATCGATAACAAAAGCAAACGCTTCCACCTATGAATCAGTGCCCTCTCTGAGTGCTGTGACAATACACATACATAAACAAGTCCATGCCTGTGCACCATCCCCAGCCCAGCACTCACACACCTGAATCATGCTCAGGTTACCTTTCCAAAGGCTTGTAAATATCCTCTCCAACTACAAGAGGTTGGGCTCTAATATCAATGTGACGTCATCACCATACTTACAGCATAGATGCTTTAAGAAAACTAAAACTTGCACTCCTAAGGATCATAATTCAGGTCCATCATTATGGTCCACTTATGAAATATGCTGGGAACTTTCTATTTGGGGGGAAGTGTTTCATATAATGGGAAAACCACAACCAGGGGAAGAAAGATATTGAGCTCTGGTCCCAATTCTGTCCAACTACCTGCATGAAACTTTGGGAAGGGTCCACCTCTCTAAACCAAAGAAGTTTCCTTCAGGTCTAGATTGTTATTGCATTATTAGGAAATACCAAATCTCGACCAAGGCACAGCGTGTGCAATTACAATTGCACACACAGGACATATGTAGTGAGCTAACCTTGGCACTAGCCCACAGTACACTTGCTCCTGCACCAAGCCGTGCACACAGCAGTGAAACAGGAAGAACCCGAGAGGCAGTCCAGAGACAGGCTCCATGGACAACCCTGAAAACTGTTTACAAACCATGCTGCTTGGCTCATATCTGATTCACTAGAATTCCTTCCAAGTGTATCACTGGATCTCATGAGTCAGTTTGCTCTTCCTGCTCCTTCTATCTGACCCGCCCATAACGCAGGAAACACTGCACACCTCCCCATATGAAAAGTGTCATAAGACCTGGTAGATACTTAAGAGTTCAGCCCCACTCCACCTGTGAAAAACATCGAAAACCAACAAGGTGTAGTATAACACACACACACACACACACGTTTCACAATATAGTAATGATACCTAATATGGCACCCATTTCCTATTGCATTTTATGTTATAAAAGTACTAATTGTGACCCACAGTATGAAACAGAGTTAGATCCATCAAAGGATATGATGAATATGTATGCAAAATGTTGTATAAACATACGGTAGAATATTATTCATCCTTTAAAAGGAAGGAAACCCTGACACCTGCTACAACACGGATGAACCCCAATGACGTCACACTGAGTGCAATCAGCCAGACACAAAAAGATGAACACCATATCGTTCCACTTCCATGATGTATCTACAATACTCGAATTTAGAGAAACAGAGAGTAGAATGGGGGGCATCAGGGCTGGGGTGAAGGAAAGAACGGGGAATTAAGTGTTTTATGAGGACAGCGTTTCTATCTGGGAAGAGAGAAAGTTCTGGATATGAACGGTGGTGATGGTGGCACGACATTGTGATGTACTTGATGCCACTGACCTGTATGCTGAAAAAATGGTGAAAATTGTTGGGTGTCAACTATACTCACAATGAAAAAATGATTTTAAAAATGGCAAATTTTATGTTTTACCACATATATTTTTATTTTACCACAATAAAAAACAAAACATAAAAAAACCCACTGGGTTAGAAAGCAGTCCACAACCGAGAAACTCCCCTGAAGAATGAAAGCCTTCTATGCTCCGTGGTATTAATGAAATTGGCACAACTGGGAAATAATCCTTCCAGTAGTATTCTGGAGCATTTAGTGTGAGATAATAAAATATATACATATATTGGTCTCTGCCCCTGGTTCCTGACACAGCGTTCCTGAAAAGGAATATTAGGAGCATCTCTCGTTCTCATGGTTGGTCTTTGACCCCATCCTGAACAGGGCTCCTGAAACCCTTGTAAATTCCTAAAGTGGTAAGAGCGTTAGGCTTTTGTTCTAATGAGGCAGCTCTGGGTGGGCTCCTGGATGGGGACTGGTCACCAGAAAGACCAAGCCACGATTAGAAGCCTGGAATGTTCAGCCCCACCCCTCGCTTCTTAGAAAGTTAATAATTGATCATGCCTCTATGAGGAAGCCTCCATAAAAATCCCCAGCACACAGAGTTCAGAGAGTTTCTGGGCTGGTGAACACATCCATATACTGGGGGAGGGGGGGTAGTGCACCCCAAATCCATGGGGACAGAAGCTCCTGCACTCAGGACCCTTCAGACCTTGCCCTATGTATTTCTTCATCTGGGTTTTCATCTGTATCCTTCATCGTATCCTTCGATCAACTGGCAAAAAGTATTTCCCTGAGTTTTGTGAGCCATTCTAACAAGTGATCAAATCCAAGGATGAGAGGAGGTCAAGGGAACCTCCAGGACAGAAGTTGGGGGCAACCTGAGAACCTGTTGGTGTCTAAAGCGGGCAGCTGGCTGTGCCGTGAGACTACATCTGGGTAGAGAGTGTCAGAATTGAGTTAAATTGCAGGGCACCCAGCTGGTGTCACCGAGAAATGCTTGGTGGGGACAAACCCCACACACCTGGTATCAAAGGTGTTGAGTGTGCCAGTCGGGCATCAGAAGAAAGGAGAACCACAGGAGGAGAAGCTGGGCTGGGCTTTTTTTTTTTCTAAAACAGCTAGAATCCTAACACTGTATTCCACTTATACGATTGAGCCTTAGTTTCTTCTAACTATAAAAGAGGAAAAAGGATGTTTACTACTAAATTAAAGAGTCACGATGCTAAAAAAAAAAAGTTTGTTGATGAAAAGTTGAGAACACTATGAAAATTTAGTGAAGAAGAACAGAAATTATCGTATCACTGAATAGAGAAAGGGTATTTTATTAGACTAAATCTTCCCAAAGTATTTTGGGATCAATAACGTATCACTTCTATTAAAAAGCAGGAAAAAGAATAAACACTGATTTCAAGCAGTTCAAAAGGAGTATAATCATTGTAAGGCTTTTTTTTTTTTTTATCAAAAGATTGTTTCTTTTTAAAAACTCCTTTCATTTCAAAGACACACTGATTACTACCACAGTGTTTACCCTTGCTTTTTAAGTTGAGAGCTGAGGATTTCAGCTCTCAAAAATGGTAGGAGGCACCTTGTTCTCTTACCCTAATTTCACATCCAGTGTCCTCAAATGCCAAGCCCTTTAAACTTAGGTCTATAAAACTACACTTATAACATGACAACACATGTCCACAGAGGGAACTCTGGATAAGGAGGTCCCCTGTTTTTTCCACAAATGTAAATAAACGTATGTACTTATGATCCACAGTTTTCTATTCACATACGACTCCAAGATTAAAGCCCCTTTTTCCCTCCAAACAAGCATTTTCGGGTGATTAATATTTTGATAGATGTGGTGGGCCAGGAGATACAATGAGTTAAACAAGTTTTAAGTTTAACAAGGTACTATCATTAATACCTAAGAATGGTGGCTCCTTTCCTCAGTTCTTCCCAAATGAACTCAGGCCTATTTTTATGTTTAAATAGGGCTTCATAGGGCTCTCTGTCTTTAGGCCAAGTCAGTTACGTACAAAGCCCTCTTCTAATCAGGAAAGTTCCATAAGCAAAATGGTACCAATTTCACTTCCAACAGATAGAGCAACTACTTTGTGTAACATATTTGTTTGTTAACCTTAAGTATAGGCCCTAACTAGATGTAAACTCCCCCAAGGGTAAATATCCTGCATATTCATCTGTGCCCAGGATACTGGGTCTTCCATTAGGAGTTTAATAAACATAAGTTAAATTAAAGCACTCCACAAACAATCCATTTTTACTCATCTCTCCTTATTTTGTCAAATCTCTCTGAGTGTTTTTTGTCAAGGTTAGAAATATACAGAAGAAAAATCTAGAATAAACAAGTTCCTTCACTAACATGGCTACACATTTCCTTTGAAGATTCTAAACAAATACCACCGGCTTATAAATACGACCAGTCTTTACCTGGGGGAAAAAGAATCCACCCCAAACATGACAAGAGAGGGGATCTTGCCAAATTGTTCACTTTTTGGTCCATGCTACAAATAATAGGATTCTTCATTTCGGATCTATATCCCATTGTCAGGAAGCAACAAAGGGCCATTAATACGGCAAGAAAACACAAACTGCACCTCAGTCACCAGAACGAAGTATTGAGAATTCCCATTAAGCACAAGACAAACATGACTATCTTAGAAGACATTCGAATGAGGGAGGGGCAAACTGCCAAATCAGTGAGGATAACTAACATTGACAGAATCACACGTTAACTCTAAGAATACAGGAATTTAATTCACTTGTGATTTACCACCATCCTAAGTGCCTTTCCCAATCATGCTCTCCACAAAGGCGAAGATGTTTTTGTTCAGATGGGTGCTAAAGAGGACAGCCTTGTTCACAAATCTTAAAAGATTTTACCAAAATTATAACAAAGCAAACAAAACCACACAAAAAACACATTCACTTTCTATTAATTTCTACAGGCATCTCAGAAAAACACCCATACCAAACACCAGGCAAAGACTCGCTCTTTATATTATGCATAAAGCTCGTCAGTAAACAAACTGATTTTCTAAGAGGGAAGATATTTCCTTAATTGCTTATGAAACGGTTACTGATTTGACACACCAATTTTGAAAACTAATTTATTAGAATGTACGCTTCTCAAAAGTGGGTTCTGCTATTAAGCATCACCTGTAAACGGCCGCAGTGACTAGTGTTAACCTTTGAACACAGAAGGCACAAAGTTACTGAATAAAAGGACTCGAATCCTCTGGAAACAGCAATGCTTAAGAAATCGTATTTTAACATTCAGAAGCCAGTTATCTGTTTTCCCTATCACAGTGCATATTCCTTTTAAAGCCTTCCTAACTGCAAAGTAGCCAAAATCTTGCAATTGGAATAAACCAGATAAAACCAGTGAGAGATTCACCTCAAAACTGTGATTATTTACAAGTTCCTACCCCCCTACCTGGCGGGCTACTGCCCTAAAATTGCTTCCCTGAGCTTATCAGCCAAAGAAATGGAAACCACCTAAGCAAACAGAGAAATTTCTGTCAGCACCATTGTCCAAGTAAAAACACACAGAGGCAACCAAACCTCAGATCCAAGTTGGCTACTCGATACCTCTCATTAGGAGATAAGACATGGATAAAGTTGTTTTGTCATCCCCTAGTTCCTTCCAGAAATATAGGGGTACCTCAAAATAAGTCCTACATGCAACTAAATCCATAGAATTTAAAAGTCAAGGTCACACTACAGAAGAAACAGAAAAGTAGGAACAATGAACAACAGTGTCAACAATATCCCTCATTCATTTACCCACAAAAAAAAAGCGCATGAAACACATGGCTATTTTCTATTTAAAAAAAAAAAACAAAACAACCTGTTAAAGGCCAAAGGCATAGGATTATGCCTGGTCTTTAATTCACTGGCCTTTAATTCATTTTAATTTACAGAGAGGAAATGCTAACGTGATCCTCATACTTGGCCTCCCAAGATCCCTGACTTCATACCAAGATGGAACTTAAAGTAATGTATTCTGCAGAACTTTCTTCCCAAATATTTCCCTTCTGGCAGAGAAGACAAATGACTTAATTATACTCAGTGATTAAAACCTAAGGACCTGGGGTGCCTGGGTGGCTCAGTTGTTAAGTGTCTGCCTTCGGCTCAGGTCATGATCCTAGGGCCTGGGATCGAGCCCCGCATTGGGCTCCCTGCTCAGCAGGAAGCCTGCTTCTCCCTCTCCCACTCCCCCTGCTTGTGTTCCCTCTCTTGCTGTGTCTCTCTCTGTCAAACAAATAAATAAAATCTTAAAAACAAAAAAAAAAACACCTAAGGACCTCTTATCCTGTGTTGCTTGGGCAGCGTGAGAAGGCCTCGAAGGCCTTGCATCCAGTGGAAGGACACGTGGGGTTACAGCAAACCAAGAACAAAGCAGAGTCCCTGTTGATGGAAACACTCGGTTCACAAGGGGAGGCGGAACACAGGCAAGAAACAAATGAGCCTACGAGGTATCTGCAATGTCTGGTGAAGTGTTAGAAGGACAAATAAAGCAGGGTAAGAAGGTGCAGAAGGTCAGGGGGCTGATTTTATAAGGGGCGATGGAGAGGCCTCTGAATATCTGAGATGAACTTTCCAGAGAGCGGATCTGGAAAGCCCCACAGGCCCTGGGCAAGCGTGTGCTGGCTTGTTTAGGAAAAACAGAAAAGAGGCCAATGTGGCTGGAGCAAAGGAAAGACGAAAGTGGTTGGAAACTAGGTCAGGGAGGTGGCAGGGGCCAGACCAGCCTCGGATTCATTCCAGCGCTTGGAGAAATGGTTGATTCAGGAATCAGGGTCCTACACCACCGAATGCAGTGGAAATCAACTGGCCGAAGCTTAAAGTGACGCCCTGCCCCGGGCTTATAAGGCCATCAGGAGGGCTCCAGGGACCGTCTCACTGTGGCTTCACCTGTGGGTGTCCACACCAGCGGGAGTTGTGCAACCAAGGCCCAGTTCCCGGGAGCAGACACACGGTAGACGCTCAGGATTAATGCTGGAGACCGTGTAGGCTCCTGCCCCCGGTGGAGAGTTTCAGCGCGGGCATCCTCTCCACACACTCTCCGGGACAGCAGCCGAAACCCCGGCTTATGGGGTGTTAGAATAAAACTCTGTCTTCGGTCATAAAGTACATCATCGTCATCCCACCCGCCTCCCAAAGAGATGGGATTTTCTGGGACACTCCTAACCTCAAACACTCTCCCCCGTCGTCCCCAGAAAGGCATGCCTTGCTCTCGAAACAATCTACTCGGGTGATGATGAGAGAACAGACAGTGGCCCTTCCTGGAGGACACCAGAACGTCGAGGTGGGCATTACTAATAACATATTCATGCTTTCTCACATTTGCCTGAGTGCTTACTACATGCGGGCACATGGCTCATGTACCGGTTGTTATTTCTGTGAAACTCTCTCAAGTGTATACTATTATTCTCCCTACTTTACGATAAAGCTAGCAAACTAAAGACGCAGGGAGTGGGCCCAAGCAGTCTGACCCCAGAGAGGGCCAAATCTTACACTGCTTCTCTCTGAAGAAACTATATGGTGAAAAATTACTCATTGGGCAAAAGCTGCCCAGGGAGAGAGGGGAGGACGTATCCTTTTCCATTCAGCTAAAAAAGACAGTCTCTCTTATTTAAGATCCAGAGTCAGGACTCTTTAGGGAGATTTATGCAACCCAGAGTTAAACTACAGACAATCTGCTCATTAACGACAAGTGACACGAAATGCAGAACCACAGTAGGGACCACAGACCTCCGAGAACAAGAAGCACGCTCACCTTCCCTGGCACGCAGCCTCTCACCCACAAGCTTGTTGTGTAGCTCTCCATTTACTTTTTTTCACAAGGGGTCCCAGAAGTTGGGGTCTGACATGTCACCCCACCCTGAATCACAAAGCTAGGGTAAGTGGGGGATGGAGGAAGGAGGACAGGCCCGGCCAACCAGCACGGTCCGTTGCCGGCACCAGCTGCCACTGGTGGGGCAAAAGTTCATAATGGAAGGAAGCAAGGGAAGCAAAGGGAAGGCACACACAGAGACACACATCGTCCCCTCACTAGGAGGATCATCTCTCTGTGTTTCGATGTGGCTGGGACCCTCCGCAGGGTATCTCAAGGCCACGTCTTGAGATCTGGGGCCTGGGGACACAGCCTCAAGTAGGGACAGTGCTTTTTCCTAAAAGGATCTGTGGAGGTGTTGGAGGTGTTGGGGTGTTGGGGGTGGGTTTCAAGGCAAGTCCTTAGAAGGGAGGGTTTTAAATTCAGGAAAGAGGGGACTAAAATGATATAAAACCGGATGTAAACGGACGCCTTTGAAAAGGAACTCCCAGCCCTCATGCAGATCTCGACGGACACACAGTGAGTCTGAAATAAAGGCTGAACAAAGAGGCCGCACACTCTTCGTGGGCTTTGCGAATGGCAGGACTGAAGCCAGCCCGGCCTCCCCACAGTCTGAACCCCGTCCGTCGGTGTCTGACCCGAGCAGCAGCAGAACTCGGGAAGAAGCGCTCTGGAGGCCAAGACCTCCGTGCTCAGAGTTTTGGATCAGAGACGGAAAAATGCAATCTGTGATCAAGCGGCAACAGAGAAACCCAAAGGAGGAAAAGCACTTCCCTGCGGGGGACGATGTGCAGACGAGTTCTGCTCTCACCCCAGGACGCCCAAGGGCACGGAGCCTTTCGCTGCGCTGCAGCACAAACGAAGCAGTCTCAGAACAAGACAGTCTGCCACGTGAGGCGGGCGTCCACATCACCTGTGCTCGTGGAACTGCAGGGAAGAACATCAAGTCTTCTTCTGGGGACTGAAGCTCGCACCCGAACGGAAGCTCCCCATGCCAAGGGGAACAGGCAACACACACAGGGTGCACATCGACAGCACCGAGATGGCCCTGAGCCCCGCTTCCCCCACCCACCCCCGCCGCTCCCTCACGCCCCAACTGCCAGGCACTCAAGACTTCCCAAAGCCCTTCTCATCAGGCTGACTACTAAAGGGAAGCCAAGCGTCCTCTCCCTTCTCTCTTCCCCCTCTCCGCCTCTCACTAGTCCTGCCACGGAGGCATTAGGTGGAGCTTATGCCCTGTGGGGAGCCCCAGGGAAAGCACCGGCCCCTGAGGCGGTCCAGGCGAGGGGGCACCATTAGGGGGTTGCCAGGTGTGACTGTCTTATAGGGTGCAGCACTGGGGGATCACGGCCAAAACTGAGAATCACTGAAAACATACACCCAGAGAGACAAGAACGCTGAAAAGTGCAATGCAGAATGTCCTTCAAAATCCAAATAATAAGCAGGCAAAGAGATGGTAGCCAAGCTCCCCTCAATGAGGCAGGAAGCCTGAGGCTTCCCAGAGAACCTCATGTCAGTCAAACCTTTGATCAAGGATCTTTATTCAAACACAGAAGAAACAGGTATCTGCAACCAAGGATATGTACCTAGGAAAGCTAAACTATTTGTCAATGATACCAGGTCACTGTGGCGTCTGAGTGAAGGCTCTACTAATAATCACACATGACAGAAAAGACACAAACCAAGTTTATCCCAGACTAAACAGAAAGTCCATCGCCCCCGTGTGCGAGGTACCTGGTGGGCTGCTCTCTTGCCATTAACCACTGACCCTGGACCACTCACCTAGCAGTCAGTCCCTGTGTTTACAGGAGCCCATGACCCACAAATGAACCAGGCAAGAACCCTTACTTACTTGCCATCACTCCAACTCCCGGTTACTGGTGGCCTACTGACCTGATTTTCTCCTCTCGCTAAGGTTCCTGACTCACTCATCATATCCTCCTTACTTCCACTTCCACGCTGGACCATGGAAACCCGACCTTCTCTGCGGAACATGTCTCTGTTTCTAAGAACCTTGCCTGTCCACAGATTTTAAACCTTTGTTCACACTGGCCATTGGTATGGGCTGCAGGCTTACATCTCCCCAGCAACCTTATGTCCAAGTCCTAATGCCCAATGTGATGGGAAGTGGGGCCTTTGGGAGGTGATTACTTCACGAGGGTAGAGCCCTCGTGAATGGGATTAGTGCCCTTAGAAGAAGAGACACAAGAGAGATGACCTCTCTCTCCGCCATGTGAGGATACAGCAAGACCGCCATCTGCAAACCACGAAGAGGGCCCTCACCAGATTTGGTAATCGGTCAACACCTTGATCTTGGACTTCCGGCCTTTAGAACTGTGAGAAATAAATGTCCGCTGTATAAGCCACCCAGTCTATGGTATTTGCGGTAGCCCCTGGGCTGACTAAGACATATCCATACCGTGGGTTCCAGTGCTCTGTCTTCCACTCTCCCACTGGGCCCCAGAGCCCCAGCTTTGGCGCCTCACCCAGAGCTTCCTAACGCATCCCTCTGTTCTACCACTATTTACAAAACTGGCTCAGCACTTCGGGTACAGAAGGCCCACCAGGACGGGACAGGTGAAGTGGGCACTCATCCCAAACCCTGGGCAGACTCTAACTGAGTCCAGTGGAGCTGAACAGTTTTATGCCACCGCGTGAGTGAAAACAATCACATAGAATGTCACATCCAGACACCAGCGTGGGGGGTGGGGGGCACGCGAAGGAACAACACTAACATTTGTTAACACCTACACGCAGGCACGGTGCCCAGGGCTTTACCTGAATTACCTGCCTAATATTCACATAGCAGAGACGAGAAAACTGGAGCTCACTAAAAGAACTTTCTACACACCACGAGGGCTACCTAAAATAAGTGCACATTCTTTCTAGTACGCCAGCTTTGGAATAAGTGATAGCCAACGCTTTAAAAAGCCTTGCAGGGAATGGTAATGTGGAGAGCATCCTTCCAGAATCATGGAAAGAACTCATACACTTGTTCTTAGAGAACTATGTGCCATATATTTGTTTACAAAAATATATTCTTATATATTTATTTATTTGGAAAGAAATCACATATGTATTCATCATAGGAAGCTGCTTGCACTAAAAGTCAAATGTGAATAGAAGAGAGTCAGCAAAGATAGTTCTCACACATTCAAATGAATCCCTAGGCTTTCGCTGGTGTTATAAGTTAATTAGTTTTATGGTGTTCAAGACTTTATATTAGTATGAACAAGAACGAAGAACGCGCACATCCAAAAAAAAAGGGCAGTTTTTTAGGATAACAGAATGGTTTGAGTTGCTTTTTCTCTAACATTATTCTTTTTCTGCAGTGAAATTGTCACCATCATCCCTGTAACTGGGAAGTTTTGATTTGGTGTTTATTCATATGCCGCTGTGGCAGCCACCCCCAGGACACGGGGGAGGCGGGGTGAGAGCAAAGGAACCCTTACCGAACTAGGAATGGAGGGAAGAGAATTCTAGTCCCACACGTGCACGCAGGAGCCGGGAGACACTGGTCTTGTCAGTACTCCCGAGCGTCAGCTTCCCTGCGAGAGCTCCCCACTGGAGGCCTCATCCCCCACCCCCGTCACTCATTCCTGTGACAGCACGGCTCGTGACTGCAGCGACACGCTCCCGAGAAACAGCGGGTGTGTATTTAAAGGAGATTATCAAGTGACTCATCCGTGAGTAAAAACTCATTTATTTCCATTTAAAGAGTCGTGTTCATCAACATGAGGTTCGTAGAGGGAACATCTAACGTTTTACACTTACTCTAAAGAGGTTATAAATAGGAGGACATGCAGTGCATCAGCTATGTGCTGGGGCTCATGGAGACGCACATGGATACAGCATGTTCCAGACTCTATTTGTGAGCCGTTTTGTTTCTACTGCAAATGGAGAAAGAAAAAAAAAAACAAAAAACAAAAAAAAAGCAGTCTTGGTAGATCCAATCATTACAGATTCCAGCTATACAAATCAAACAGGAAGCTCATGAAAAATGCAATCTAGAGGCATTTAAATCAAACAAAACCAAACAACAACAAAAAAAACCTAGTCTGGGCATATATATGGACAGCTGCAAAGCCGACTGTGTTTTTGTTTTACCACAAATTGTTTAAAGTCCCCAAGAGAGCAGAGTACAAGAGACATCCAAGTTGACACTTCCCTGGACATTCCTAGGGTTTCCACATTTCCCCTCCCTGGGTACTCCCCTGACACAGACCAACTGGTCTAATAAATGCCTCCGTGGCACCCACACCGCGCTCTGTGGGGATAGCATGGACAGAGAAAAAGAGGAGTCTTCTAGCCGTAAGAAGCAAGAGGCTAACACTCAGAAAACCAACATCTCCTGCCTCCAGAGGGCTGACGACTCACCCCCACTGCCCTCTGCCCACCACCCCTCGCCCGCTGGCTCCCAAAACAAGACGCCCTTGATGACATCTGGGCCATAGGACTCCCGCGGTGTGACTGAAGGAGAAGAGAAACAGACAGGAGCAGCAGAAGAGGACGAGGCGCTCATCCCAGAAACTTCTGCTTCCCAGACCCCATCACCAGCCAGTGCCTCGGGCATGTTTCCCAGTAATTAAGGAATGAGGGGCAATTTGTTTTAAGTAATGATCAAAGGAATTATGTCTTTCAAGCTTTGGCTGGGCACAGGGTATTTATCAAAAGAAAAAGGCCATCCATTCAAACCTACCCAGACGTCTCTCTTTTAAGAGTCCTGAACCATCTATCACCTAAGAGCTCAACATGCTAAGAAGCCAAGTAGAACTACTTGTAAAATAAGCAAATTAATTATTTAAATACTTCTTATGGCGAGTGCCTCATTTTCCATTGACCATATTTACAATAAATTGGAACTTTTAGTATACTAAATTGGATTTTTAGTATAGGTTTTCAGAGTATATGGAAGGCCCTAGAATGGCCATGTTCATGGGCCATAAGGAACAGGGCATCCGTTTAGTAAAGAATAACAAATTTTAAAAAATAAAAGGAAGGAAGGAGGAAAAGAAAGAAGGGGTGAAGAGAAAGGCAGTGCCCCAAGGTGGACAAGCACACGTTCTCTGTAGCGAGTGTATATGAGTTCTGCGTGATCTTGGATTAGTTATTGGAGGTCTCTATATACCAGTGTCCTCTTTGGTAAAATGTAGTCATAGGATCGGATGAGCATCAAAGAAATGATGCACATAAAGCATTCAGCATGTGCACAAGAAACACAGTAAGTATTAGTGACCCTCATTCTGGACCAAGTTCAGTTCTAACTCCACTGGTGATTAGCTGTGTGGTCTGAGCCCAGCTAGTCGCCAGGTCTGAGTATCAGATTACTCGCTACAAAATGAGGAGTCTGGGTTAGATGATCTCTTGATCTCTGTGGTTTCTCCAAGCTCAAACCTTCTCGGACAACGTGATGTGACAATTTCAAACACCTTAAGGCTTCTAGTATCCACACCTGTCTTCTAGGATTTATTGGTCACGGCCATGATTTGATACGAAGTGTGTGTGCACAAACACAAATGCTCATCATGAGACTGTGCTTAAGGGAATCCTAGAACCTGCTTTGTGATGACCCCTCTCACAAGTGGTTTCCAGGAACACACGGTGGCAAAAGGAAGGCTTGCCTGTGAGAGGAGGAATCAATATATTTCCATTCCAGCGGCTTTCAAAGGTTGAGGTTGTCCCCAAACCAGGATGCTGGTGTGGTATGTCCTGCTGTGGCTTGGCAGGGAAGGAGCATATGGAAATTAAATTCATTTGCTGTAACCACCCTTCTTTATAAAAGGAGCTCTCAATTACTTCCTGCTGGAAACACTGGAAGAATCTATCCTTTCTGAGCTACACAATGAAGTCGAGAAGCTGCCACTAAAAGTCCCTTGCTCTTAGATCCGGGCGGAACAGAAACTATTTCAGATTTATCATTCTCCCATTGTTTTAAACTCATCAGCGACACCTTCTCTAAGGAAAGACGGGGCTTCAATGTCCTTACATGTCAGATTTAAAATGATTACTGAAAAAGATCATCTGTCATGATGCACCCCATCACACCGGACTCTAGCTCATAAACCCACGTCATAATCTCCTAATTTAGGTGGTGGCCAGGCATCCAAGTTATGTAAACAATAGGAGAGAATTTAAAGCTGCTGCTAAGCCAGGCTTAACAATAAAATTAACCCGGCGCAGTAACAGTCATAAAAGATTGTGCAAATGGTAATTAGCTCTAACGACAGGAAGCATTCACGATATCTGGAGAAAGCCAGACCAATCTTGACTTCTCTATTATACTCTAGATGTCCCCAAGCTGCATCAAGTCGCTGGTTTTCCCAGACCCCTGGCCAGTTTAAACTCCACCTCACTCTCACTAACCATGTTCATGAAGAAAGAAGAATCAACAACCCCTCATGAGACCCTTAGTCTCTGTACCAGTGCTCAGGGGACGCCAACAGACATTAGGGGGAGGAGGATGAGGAAATTCACAATGAAAGGATCTAGCAGCCGCCCGTGAACTCGGAGAGCTGCCTCAGTATCACCGCAAGGGAGACACCCAGACCTTTGCCTCAGATGATGCAACGTGAAGAACACATGACCACCAACAGAATGATCTCACCCAAACAACTGGACGTGGATCTAATTGAGCTTTAGGGCTAACTTCCAGTTTACAGACATACAGAGACCAGTGGAACAGGTTTAAACTATCTTCCAAGTCCAGAAGGTGGGCCACTCTCCAAGACAACTGACCTGATTCTTCCACAAATCAACAGCTCTGGAAAAAGCACGGGGAAGAAGAGCTACTCCAGAGTTTAAAAGCTTTAGGAACCGTATCAATCGCACGGTAAGTGTGGGCTTTGTTCCAATGCCAGTTTGAAGAAATCTAATGAAAGTGAAGTCAACGCTGGGGAGATGGGAGGTCTACGGATCCCTGCCCTCCCCCAGACCTTGCCATCTGATGTCCTGGAACCTCGTGTTCAGCCACCCCACAACGAAAGGGCAGGGCCCATCAGCAGAAACTGGGGTCCAGATGGCTGGGCCCCACCGAGCCCCGTAGAGCCCCGCACAGAAAGAGGAAACTCTCAGGTAAGAAGATTCAGGAGATTCACAGCTAGTAGAAGAAGAGGCAGTTAGTTTCTGGGGTGACCTAGAGAAGAAATTTACAGGTTCCCCTGCTAACAATTTTTGCCAATAGGTTTCCAACAGCCCCCAGCTTCATCCGAACCAATTCATGTAAAGAGCATAAAATCACTGCTCCGAGCAGGAAAATCGGCATCCGAAGCAAGCAAGTTACCGGTCCAACGGGAGAAAAGATTCGAGCAACACCTAAGAGGCAACCTCGCTTCTGCCTTCTTAAGCAACGCTCCACCTCCCGCCTTTATTCCCTGGAGAGTTTGGTGGCCTTTCCTTTTGTATCTTGTCTTTCTTTTTTTTAAATATATCTAACGGAGGTAATAACGTACACAACGTAAAGGGCACACAACTCCCATGTACAGCGTCCATCGCTTTTCACTCCCTGCCATTTTAATTTTATTGGATTTGTCTTTCCAATCTAACAGCCCCTCTCCTCAAGGCGAGCAGGGCCAGTCAGAAGCACGCCTGGAATGGAAAAAGGAACAGGTTGGGGCGTGTTTCCAACGTCCACGCTCCGCACACTGGTGGCCTCTGCAGCTGAAACGTGCAGTCCAGCCCGTGTGGCTGGAGTTCTGTGTGAACAGAGGGCGATGGTGACTGAAGATATGGCTCCTTTACTGCACCTTGTGGGTCTCTAACTCTGTCCCCAAATCGGACTTTCCCACAGCTTCTAGCTTAAGTCATCGGGCTTTTCACCCACCGCTCCCCAAACTGTCCCAATGGCTTTGGAACAGTGTTCGTCCCCTTTCACCAGTTTCGAAGACCTGCCATTTCACCGGTTAATCTTCTTTTAAAACACTGCAGACTCCCCTGCGCTTCTAACCATAGAGAGACTTTTGAAAGATCTGAAGGAGACCTTTTTAGATCATAATGCAAAATTGCTAATTTTTTCACTCTTCAAACCAGGTATTCTAAAATAAAGAGCGGCTTTTTTTTGTTTGCTATTTTGAACTAGTAAACTGGGACCATAATTGAAAGTCCCTAAAAAATGAAAGATGTACCACACTTACAGAGTTAGTTTAACGATGCCATAATTCCGTTTTAGAAAGACAGGAAGTTGCGAGGTCAGTAAAGTGTCTCACGAGAAACCAAGGGCAGAATCCTGGTGTTCTGTTAGTCTTGATCCCAAGGAGGCTATCGCTCATGATGGCTTAAATTATATAACCAGCTCTTACCAAGCTACTTGATAATTTTAAACCTTAAAAAAAAAAAAAAAAAAGTAAACAGAAAGACACAAAGAAGGTGTTTAAAATGTTTTGAAAATTTTCAGAATATGAGGAGCCGCAAAGAATTCCTCTTCAATAGGGAATATGAAATTTTCCAATACGGATTTTCTGTGAATAGGAAAAAAATACTGTTTGAATACAGAATTGTTACGAAGAGGGGAAAAAATGTATTAATGTATAATTATATAAACATCTTGAAAAATGCATTATGCCTAATTAAATTCCATCCATTAATAAGGCAGTAGCCTGGGGCTAGTTTGTACAAAAATGGCATTTCTGGTAAACACAATATTTAAAACACTACTCAAATACACAAGCTTGGCCTCATGACATAATTATGTGTTTTTAATTCGGCGCCATCCTTATGTGATGCTGAAAAGAAAGCTACTTCACAAATGAATCACTTTAAGACGCTATAATTTCCATATAGTAATGCCAAAAACAGAAACGCAGTACAAATATTCTCCTTAAAACTATAATTTTGGATTTACCTGGCAAGTGCATCCCACCAGGATCCCAACCCCCTTCTGAAGTTAGGAAGTCAAACGCGTTATCAACACAGGGAACACAGACACGGCTCTGGGAGAGAAGGGCCGAGTGTGATCCTGGCTCTCCTCATAACCTCAGGCAAGCTTTTTAATCTCTGTGTGCTTTAGTGTCTCATTTGTCAAACACTAATAACGCTACCTGCCTCAAAGAATCACTTGGAAGATTAGAGAAGACCATGAACACCACCACGCCTGGCATCATAGTAAATGCTCAGTAAATGCCAGGTAATACTATCGACCCACCTCGGTGGCAATCATTCTCCTCAGCACAGAGCACCTCTCTCTGACAAAAGGAAAAACACATTCCTCAAAAGCAGTCACATGGCGCAACAGTGAGTGAACTGCAAACACAGTCTGTGAAAACGAACAAAGCCAGACACCAGAGGCCACATCTTGTATCATTCTCTGTGGATGACATTTCTAGAAAAAGCAAAATTCTAGAGACAGAAGAAAGATGAGTGGTTGCCTAAGACTGGGGATGGGAACAGGCATCGGCCGCAAAATCCCCAACAGGACAGAGGTGATGGTCAATCAACTGCATGAATCTACTAAAGACTACAGAACCACACACTGATAACGGGTGGGTTGTAGGGATGTAAATTATACCTCAATAAGCCACACTGACATAAACAAGAGATGTGTTTCCACAGTGTTTGCACAGGCATTTTCATACCACCCCGTGATCATAGCGAATTCGGATATTTTATAGAGTACAGCAGAAATGGTAGATGACGCGAGCTTGGGCAAGGATCAGACCTGGATCCCAATGCTGATCCAGCTTCCTTCGTTTCAGGGCAAACTCTTCACTTCAAGCTCAGTGTCAGTTTCCCCATCTGTGAAAGGGGAATCATAACAGTATTACTCTCAGAGGCTACTGTGAGAGTTCTGTCATCCTCCCTTGGCCCCTCCAGGTTCCCCATATCAATAAATGGTGCCACCCTCCATGAGTTGCTGAAGCTAAAAGTGTGGATGTCATTCATGGCTCCTCTCCCTCTCGAATATTGGCTCCAATCCATTAGCGAGTCCTGATGGCTCCACCTTCAAACTGTATCAGGTACCTCATCACTTCTCACCAGTCCCAATCCAGTCATCACAACACTCCTGGGGACTCACAAAAGCCTCCCACTCTGGAGTCTCTGGACTTCCATTCTGGCCCCTCTGCAGTTACCACTGCACTCCAGGCCAAAGGGGAAGGTAGAGAACACAAGGCCAAGCTCCACCATCCCCTGTCCAGAGCCCTCCCACGACTGACCAGACCATGGCCTACGGGCCCCACGTGCTCCGGTGCCCACTCAGACCTCATATCCTGCCCCACTCCCACAACTGGCTCCATCCACCAGGGGCCTTCTTGCTCTTCCCCCAGAGCAAGCTCCTCTTGCTTCTGGGCTGTTATTTGCATCTGCCCTTGTACAGAAGGATGAGGGCGAGGCTCATCTCTTTCTTCCTTGAGATCTCCAATTCTCCCCCCCCAGGTGGGCCTCGCCCTATGAAAAATGCAACTCCCCTCCCACACCCACACCCACACCCACACCCACACACACACACACACCCACACACACACACACACACACACACACGCACAGCGCTAGACTCCAGCCCCTTCACCTGACTGGTTTCTTTATAGCTCTGACACTCCCTGGAATCACCTAGCATCTCTCTTCCCGCTAGAATGAAAACTCCACGCAGGCAGGGATTTCATCAGTCCTGCCCACTGTCCCCGCCACGTACCCAGAGTCTGGAACAGAGGAAAATTCCTTAAATACTTGCTGAATGAAGGAATCTCATAAAGCACTTAGCATAGTGCCTACCAGGTAGGAAGTCCTCAAGAACTGTATATTGGTAATAATAAAAATAATATTATTACATTACTGTGATTATATTTCACAGCTAAGAATATGGAAGCCCTCCTAGGTCAACAGGCTAACCCGGGTGGAACTCTAAGTGTGACCCTTTAGTACTTCAAGATGCCTCCTTTCCAGGAACACAGAGTAACATATTCTCACTCCAGCAGGAGCCTAAAGGATCGTGCAACTGATTTTCTCTAACCATCTGTTCTTTGCCTCCTCTGCCTTCAAAGATCCACCCCTGTCCTAAAGGGGTGGCCCGGGTGCCACAGAACCACAGGGAAGTCCCTTGGATGACAACTTAGAGTCAGGGGGCACTCCGCCAGCTCTAAGGCATGCAAGCTTCACCTCACCCTCAAGACAGCTCTAAGAGGTAGGCAAGGGTGGTTTCCCCCAGTTTACAGATGAGGAAGGAAAAAAACAGACATAAATGACCTGCTCAAAAATCATACTCATTAATGGGGAGCCTGCACTGAAGATGCTGAAAATCTTAAAAATCTAGGTCTCTCTCCCACACACACTACACTACTCTGTGCATCCATTAAAAACAGCAAGAAAAATAAGAACTCTGACCACAGCTTTAGCTTTTAAATGATGTTAAGTTATAAGGGAAAAGGATGTTATGAAGAAAGTCTTTCTACATACACATATCCACAATGACATTCTTAACTTCCTCCAGAACATGGAAATCTGAATTCATCCACATTAGACACTCAGAGACAACTTCTCACTATTCATACTGCAGGAGTTCATAAGATGACTGTATAGTTTTATAAGCTCCCTAGCATGCAACAGGCCCAGATGCCTGAAAAACCTGGATACAATGGGGTTTTAACCTTAACTCTCATGGAGTGTGCTGAGTTTTAAATGTTAATAATGACAGAAAACTTTACATCAGAGTCACTTTATTATGACAAACCTTGTGTCCAAGAATATAACAGAATGTGTCATTTCTGCTATCAAAGCCAGGTTATCTTTACAACACTCCTGAGATATGATGGCGTCCTGAGGAACCAGGGGAAGAGAGAAGCAGGGGAAGCCCCTCACCATTCCCTACATGTCTCTCATCAGCATCTTGGCACCACTGCCCCTGAGTTACTAGACATTGGAGCTATAAGACTGTGGGCAATGGTACAACGGCCTAATGCCCATGTCTTGGGATCCGTGTGTTTGGGGCTTTGTGACCTTGCATTTGCCCTTGCTGTGCTGGGAGGTAGATCTTACTAAGTTCATCTCCCACATGAGAAAACTGGAGCTCCCAGGGATCCCCAACTTGCTGCAGGTCACAGAGCTGGGGCCTGGATTCTGATTCACAGGGGTCTGGCTTCCCTTGCACCACATTAAAAATGCACCCCAATTCCCCAATCGCACCCTCTAGCCCAGGACTGGGACTAAGCAGGGCAGTACGGCATAGACGCTCCAGGGCAACACAAGTCAGCATTGACAACAACAAGGATGATCAAGAACCCTCCAAACCACATCTGCCTACAACCAGCCAGGAAGCAGATAGCTGGTCCATAACCCGCATTTTCTCAATCCTGTTTTGGGAGGAGACTCCACAACACAGACTCAACCCAGAAGGTTGTGTAGGCTGAGCATCCCCCCATTTAAGACTTCTGGGTCTATTGACTGAATTTATGATTCAGTAGCATAAGTCGGAAAAGCACTGTGGACAGCCTAGAAGCCCTTGATGTTTCACGGCCTCTAAAGGGCGGGGGAGTTTTTTTTGTTAATGGGCGTTTTTCTTCACACCGCAGAACCCCAAGACTTCGCTGTGTGTGGGGAACATGACTGTCATCAAGCCATCCCTCCCTCCCACTTCCCCATGCACACAGCACCACAGAGCACAGACTGTGGCTACTGCTTTACAAGGCTTGGTGCCCACTGCTTCCCCTCCAGCAAAATCTTCGGCAGAAGGGCTAAAGCATCCACCTAGTGTTAAAAGCAAAATTCCTCCCTTTTTCTGAACCTCTCCCCTCCGTTTTCCTTCCTACAGTTCACCAGAGTTTGAAAAACATGAAGTAAGTCTTTCCACAAGTTCCCCACAAACCCCATCTTATCTTCTCATTCATAACAGAACTTCCGGCGGACAAAGTTGAAGTCAGTTACCCCCCCTCCCCTGCATGACACTAGCCCTCAGCTCTTGGGAGGCCTTCAGAACAGCTCAGCACCCCGTGTCCCCACCACACCTGGCTTCCAAGGGCCCCTGGCCTTGAGGTTTACCTCAACACGAGAACAATACCATAGTTTCCCTGTGTCTCCCGGATTCCACACTAGAGGAAGTGCCCCAACCCCTCAGCCACACTCTAGACAAAAATGAACAGTCCTCTCCCTGTGTTCAGCCACACCCCTACCACCAGGCTCTTAAACTGATCAGCCCTGAGCAAATGACAGGCATTTCCCTCCCAAGCCTCTCCCCAGCCTTCACGTTTCAGTCAGAAACCCGACCCCTCAGCTTTAGCTGTGATTCCCGTCATTCTTTCAGAGATACCTTAATTCACAGCTCTTAACATGACTGTCCTTAAACAACTTTTTAAAAAATGTTTTTGAAAAAAAATAAAAATAAATAAAATAAAATAAAATGAAATAAAAATAAAAATAAAAAATGTTTTTGAAAGATTTTATTTATTTGAGAGAAAGAGAGAGAGAGAGAAGGCAGGAGCAGGTGGGGGGGGGGAAGGGGCAGAGGGAGAGGGAGAAGTAGGCTCCCAGAGAATCTGAGGAGGGGCTCAATTCCAGGACCCTGAGCCAAAGGCAGATGCTTAACCTACTGAGCCACCCAGGTGCCCCAGTCATTAAACACCTTTCGTGTAATTTTGTGCCGTTCTTTAAAAATCGTCCTCGCCTGCCCTGCCCTGAGGACAGGGTCCCACCCCATCAGTCTTGTCAACTGCAATACACCCCATGTTAGGCCAGTGCTGGCGTGGAAGAGGCTCTAAGTGAACGTCTGTTAAATGAAGAAGTGAATGAAAAGCAAAAGCTTCCCCTATCAGTCTTGGAAATAGCCCCTATTTACCATGGCTTAATGGCAACTTACACCAGCTTGCCAAATTATTTATTTTACTGATGCAAAATGAAATCAATCATATCAGATGGGTAAAAGCCTCAGTTCCTTTTCAGCTGAGTTCCTTAAGTATTGAGCATAAGGAAAAGCTCAGAGGGATCAGGCCCATCACTTTCTGCACTAGGAACGAAAAGAAGAGAAAAATGACTTGCTTTCACAGAGGAAAAGCGAAAATAGGCCAAGATAAGACAAGGAAATTATACAAGAAAATGAAGCCTCATTGGGTCATCCCACCCAGCACTATGCGGCCTGGGCTGTGCACAAACTTCTCATTGGCACCAAAGCTTTCCCCACACATATGCCCAAAGTAAGCTGCAAAATGGGCCAGTGTCCACAGCTACTTTCTCAAGACTTAAAGAGTAACATATCTGTAGAAGTCCCCAACATATCTGGGGACTTCTACCAATGCCTGAAATCTAGACCTTACTGAATCAAATTTCCTGACCCATTTTAAAACACATTCTGCACACAGAATCCTGGAGAGAAGAAGGTGCGCAAATAACACTAAAGCCACATCACTAATCTACTAGGGTCCCTTTTTTCAGAGAAAAGTCTTCCACCCCTTAACCACTTCCAAAGAAAATCAGTATAAATCTTTTCCCCCTATCTTCTGACATTTGAAACAATTAAGAAAACAAAGAAATGAATGAATGAAACCACCCACCCTACCACAGTTCAGGAACATCATTTCTCATAGCCCTTCTCTAAAACACAAACCAAGTCTCCTTTGAAACACCCCAAGAATGGATCCTGCAGTCCACGAAGGCAAGAGGCTGCCTGTCACAAACAGCCATTGCAAGTCCACGACACAGGACCAACCCCAAAGTTTCCTCTCCTCCCTGCGAAGCAACGTTATAGAAAAAAGGCAAAGCTACTCAACTCTGACCTCTATTCTGGAGAGGCTTACATTATACTTACAGCATTTCTGGCGTCCAAAGCCACAAGAGGGTTGAAAAACAATATCTAAAAATTCTGATATTTCATATTTGAGTTTCTTTTGACTTGTGTGTGTGGCAGGGTTGGGGTTTGGGTTAGGGTTAGCAGGGTCTCCTTATTTCTGAAGGAATGCTGATTGTTACAGCAGACGACACACTTTGCACCATATACTTCACACACAGACTAACAAGTTACCACTGCATCGCAAAAGCTCCCTGTAAACCTGTATGCAGATTAAGGAGCCCCAAGTTAGGAAGAGGAACAAAGATTGCACCTGATAGTACAAAGCCACAACTTCTTTCTTGTAAATTCTTCTGACTTCCAAAAGTATTGCATCATCCTCATGATCAATTCACGTCTACACAGTTGTCTCCAAGACCCCTTTTTACTTTGCATGGAGTAATGAAGATATCCAAAACTTTTACAAGTGCAAATTGGAGAAATGAAACATCCAAAAATTTTACAAGTGGAAAATAAGTGTATGAAGTAACAAAAGCATTCAGTGCCAAATCTACAGTTGAACAATGTGTTGTTTTTTGGCTTTTTTTCTACAGAACACACACACTCCAAACCACTCACTACTCACGGCGAAATCCTTTTTTTACTTTCAGAAGTAAACATCTGGCTATAAAACCTCGGCCATTCCTTGTTCTACAAAAAGAGTGTCTTTCCATCACATCTCATCAATCAGAGAATTTTGCTTTTTAAATATTTTAAAAGCTGAAATATTTTTTTTTAAAGATTTTATTTATTTATTTGACAGAGAGAGAGTAGTCAGAGAGGCAGGCAGAGGGAGAGGGGGAAGCAGGCTCCTTGCTGAGCGGAGAGTCCGATGCGGGGCTCGATCCCAGGACTCTGAGATCATGACCTGAGCCGAAGGCAGAGGCTTAGCCCACTGAGCCACCCAGGCGCCCCAAGCTGAAATATTTTTTATTTTTTTAAATAGCCAATCCAAAACTACTCCTGAAATCTAAAGAACACAATCCCTAAAACTTTTATGTCAGTTCATTCCTCCAAATTAAGTGGAAAGTACCTCGTTTTTCCTATTTCTTCCCTTCCCCCTTCTGTACAGGTAGTTATTTTAAGGCTATAAGAAAATACATTTCAGACCACTTGTTGGTATTAATCCTGTGGGCAAGTGGCAAACCACTACTGTAAACTATGGTTATTCCACATATTTTAGTCTGATGTGACTGGTAAAGATTAAGAATCAGTAACTCCTTCCTCTATTCACACACACACATTCTCTCTCAAACAATCCCACCATGGCTGCCAGGCCATAAATCAAGCTAAATGCCTTCATCCTCAGGGTATGTTTGGGTGGCAGGCATAAGTGATCTTCTTTTCTGTATTTTTTTCAACTTTATAATAAACAGACATCATTCTATACTTAAAAGTTTTAAACTTGAAACTACTAACACTAAGAAATCTCCAGACAGGTACCTCAGGTACTATTTCAGCTTAAAGCAACTCCAAAGTAATGGCCAGGGGGACACGGTCAGAGGCAAAAACTAACATACCTGTTAGCAAGAAATCCTCAAGTTAAAGAATGGAAAGTCTAAAAAGCCTTATCTCGTTTTTTTGTATTTCTCTTTAATACCATACTCATTCTAATCAAATAACTTAGCTCTACTATCGTTGACTTAAGTGTGTTTTTTTGTGTTTTTTTTGTTTTTTTTTTTTTGAGGAAGGAAGAGATGGTATGGTATCTTGCTGCAGAGATTAAGATCTGCAATTTACCCTCTCAACAGCATTTCTCGCCACATTTCAGAAGGGGATGGTAACAGCCCGTACGCAGCCCGTCAAAACTTGGCCATACATAGCCGTGCCATCCCCAAGGGACCTGAAGATGCCTGGAGAGAAATTACGGGAACCCAATTTTTAGGACTTCTCGGGTTGCAGACGCCACCCAACATGCTGGGTTTACTGGAAGAGTGGGAACATAAAGGAGTCAAAAATGTAAAAGTTACTTGCAGAGTGTTTGGAAACATTGTGACGGTCACCTTTAAACCAGCGGGACAAACCCCCCGCGGCCCCTCCTTTGTCTGCCCAGGCACCGGCTCGCTCCGGCCCCGGAGCCCGCTCCGACCACCCCGAGCGCGCCCGCGCAGCGAGGGGCTAACCGGGCGCCTAGGGCTCGGCATCTGGCCGCGCGCGGCGCTCCCGGTGGGCAGCGCATCCAGCTCCAGAGTCTCTCCATTTTCAGGGCCGAGGAAGCAACAATAAGCCGAGCGGAGCGACCGCTTGGGCTCCCCTTCCTCGCGGCTGCCCCCGCCTCCCCAGCGCCCCTCGGGCTGGGGGCCACGGCACCGGGCCCTGCCACGCCCCGGCCCTGCACCCCAGGCCTTCCCCCGGCACGGCGTGGGGTGGCCGGGGTTCGCCGCACGCCCACCGCCCTGCGCGTCTTCCTCTAGCGCATACAGGGACCCCCGCCCCACCGCCCGCGCCGCGCTGACGGCCGGCCGCGGGGAGGGAAAGCCGGCGGCCCTTTCCGCCCTGGGGTCCCTCGGGCCGGGGGTCGGGGCTGGGCGGGCGGCCGCGCAGTCTCCCCGGCGGGTACCCGCCTACCCCGAGCTCCCAGTCTTTGTGTGCAAAGTAAGTGCGGGAGGCGAACCTACCTCGGCGCGCTCACAAAGGCGCGCGGCTCCCTCCCCGGCGCTCGCTCCGGGCGGCCGCGGCGGCGCCCAGCGGGCCGGGCTGCTCAGGGCGGCCCCGAGGCGGCGCGGGCGGCGGCTCTGACGGTAGCGGCGGCCGGTCTAGAGCAGGGCGGCTCTTTCACACCCCGCGGCCCCGCGCCTCCGAATTAAGCGGCGGGGCAGGGCTGGGGGCGGGGTGCGACTGCGGAAGCCCCGCCCCGGCCCCGCCCCGCCGCGCTGGCTGCGGGCTCTGCGCTCGGGACCGCCGCGGCCCGGAGGGGAGTGCGGCAGGCCAGACGCGAGCTCGGACAAAGTCTGAGGTTTTGGTTCCGGAGGTTTTCCTTCTGTTGTTTGAGTTTGGTTGGCTTCAGAAACTTGGAAAGAAGAGAGGGAAGGTTGGAAGAAAAATACTAAGTGCCACCAGATGAGAGAGAGAAATGGGGAATCGAAGGTGGCAGGAGTAGGATCACGAGGCCCACAATCAAAGATCTTTCTCTCCCTCCCTCTCCGCATCTCTTGTCTCTGTCTCTCTCACGTACTCGCTGGTGGGTGTTTGGCCTCCAGTTCCACTCAGGCTTGTGAGGCTTAGCGAGACTGTCCCCATTGAAATCCTGCAAATACGTCACAGAAGAGAACTCAAAAGGAATCAGGGAGGAAAAGGAAACAGGTTTGTTGGAATTGTATAAATTTACTGTCTTGAAACCCAGTGACCTGGAAATTTACTCATATTCCTTCCCTGTCACCATTCATCAAAGAGTAATTGGAGATTTAATTCGTGCGCAAGGAGGAAAGGTTTGTTTCACCTCCTTTTTCCCCCCCTCTCTGATTTTCGTTTTTTATAGCTCTCTTACAGCAAGTTGCTTCTTGCTCAATCCTAAAACTCTCAGATTACCACGTACCTGAATCAGGACATCGAACAAAAATGAGAAATATCTAATTCATAGTAGCAAACGAGGACAGCAGCTTGGTGGATTTTAGATCAAAAGCTTTTTAATTTTCTTGGCAAGAGATGAATAAGGGCTTATTTATTGGGAAGTTTTCCTGACTAAACAGCTTGGGTCATGATCACACGCAACAGTCATCAATTATGATTTTCAGTAAACAAATTACTTACTCCAAAGATGGTCTAAAGCCACAGCCCTTTCAGGGCCTGACCATCCTGAGGTCCCTGAAGCCCACTGAGGGGAGGAATCACTTGCCACAGGATTTAGAGAGAAAGAAGCTCCTTTCCAGCCCAAGAAACTGACCTGTGTGAACTTTATCCATAGTGTTTCCTACCCATCTTTCTTCTCTCCCTGTCCTTGCATTGTATTGTTTCTGTAATTAACTGAGGGTCTGCCAGTCCCCAGACCAGAACCTGGGATCCAGCCTAGATTTTACCTGCACTCCCCACGTGGAGCCAAAAGTCCTAGAAATCCTACAGGAGGCCTAGATACCCACCTCCTCATTCCACGAGCATTGCCACAGTTGGCCTTTGGTGTCTCTCATCACACTGTGGTCTCCCAGCTGTCCCCAGCTTCCAATCACACACTCTTTTCCTCCAAACTGCTTCTCAGGGAACTTTCCAGGGACAAATCCGCTCAAGTTAAAACCCTTTAACAAGTGCCCAATTCCTACTACAGAGTCAAGTCCAAGCTCCTTACTACAGTATGCCAAAGGACAGTATACTTTTTGATATCACCTTGACCTCTTCCGTGTGTTCTTCCTACATCCCCTAGACACCCAGAACTTCACTCAGCCCGAGTGCTGTATTTGCTGAATGGCTCTGCTCTGTGAATACAAAGACTGGAGGAAAGAATCTGTCACTTGTTTGCTCTTCCACGTGTCTCCCCTCTGCCTAGCATACCTTCACCCCACTCTATCCCCACAAGGGTTCCTCTCCTCTCTGAGACCCCTTCCTCTGAGAAGCCTTCCCTGACTTGCGCAAACTGGATGGACATTTTCTGCCCCTCTCATGCCTAGCGTAGCCTGGTAATTATTGCACTGTATTGTAAATATATGTCCTCCTTGAACAGTTAACACTTGATAAATTTATCTTTATGTAAAGATATACACCCTCATGCTTAACATAGTATCTGCCATATAAAAACTGTTGGGAACTGAATTGTCCCTCCCCCAAGTTCATATGTTGAACCCCTAACTCTCAATGTGACTGTATTTGGAGGTAGGGCCTTTAGGGAAGTAATTAAGGTTAAATGAAGTCATAAAGGTGGGAACCTAATCTGGTAAGACTGGTGACCTTATAAGAAGAGGTAGAGATACCAGAGACTTCTCTCTTTCTCTCTCTCTCTCTCTCTCTCTCTCTCTCAGACACTCAGAGAAGAGGTCATGTG
This sequence comes from Potos flavus, assembly GCA_028534135.1. NCBI lineage: Eukaryota > Metazoa > Chordata > Mammalia > Carnivora > Procyonidae > Potos > Potos flavus. The sequence continues at coordinate 101,765,482 of CM052897.1, forward strand.
AGGACATAGCCAAAAAGCAGCCATGTGCAAGCCAGGAAGAGGCCTCACCAGAAACCAACCCTACCAGCATCTTAATCTTGGACTTCCAGCCTCCAGAACTGTGAGAAGATAAATGTCTGTTGCTTAAGCCACCGTTATGGTAGCCTGAGCAAACTAATATAAGAAGCATGCATTCAATTTTAGATTCTAAACTTGGGAAACCACTAACCCACCAGTGAGCCTGTAATGTCCCCTTAAAGCAGCCTGCGACAAACTTCCATGACGCCAGGACAGTGGGCGGAGTGTCTGGATGTGATAACTGACCATACAGCATTTCCTCTGCCTTCTAAGAGGAATGGAAATGTGTTTCTCATCCCATAGTCTGGGGTATACATGTCCACAGTTTCATCGTCATTACCCTGCCCTTGTATCAGGAAACATAATTTAAACAAAACCAGTAAGAGGAGATCAAATCTTTTCTTTGAACTTCTTGAGTCAAAGCCTTCGTAAAAGAAAAGACACCCACACCCATTTATTGAGTTCACTATTTGGGGCTGAACATTTCACATTCTGGGAATCTTAGGGGAATTTTGATCCAGATAGAATCGAGTATCCAGTTTGGTTTGGGGCTCCTGGAGTTACTGTGGGTGGAGCCCAGAAGAACTTTAAGGATATGGACTAGAGTGATATTTATATTTGTACCCATACCATCTACCAACAGTGCCTGGAATGTAGTAGGTGCGTGGTAGATGTTTGTAGAATGAATACGTTTAGATTTTCAAAGCACGAGTAGACTTCCCAGGGTTAGGTCCGGTAACACCAAAATCTCAGCCCGAGTCTGCTGTCCTGTAGATTCCACATTCTGGATGTGGACAGGACTCCAGGAAAGGTCAGTGCCATAGGCACCTACTGTTCTCTGGGTGGGTTTCTGCTCCTGGGCTGACATGGATTATCAGGTGGCATGGAGGGCCTTTCCTCACTGGCTTTCTGCAAATACAATACAAAGGAAATACTCCTCTGAAAGGTTTTGAGTCACTTAATCTATTGGTGATAGAGTCCCTAACCTGACATTCCTGGAAAACATAGTCGATAATTTCCTATCCTATAACACTCACCCACAACGTCACCCATACCCTCAACTTTAACCTCATTGTTGCTCTGACATCTCGAGGCCTTTTAAACTTACTCCTAAGGAAAACTGAAGAAAGCAGAGATGTACATCTGGGGACATAAAGTAGAGCAAAGGAAATCAAGGTGGAATGAGATATGTTGTTCTTTATCTCCTTCTTTGGTCACTTTTCTCTATGCATAATCTTGAAATTGTTACTTTATGCTCTGCTATCCTTCCTGAAGGGCTCCAAAGAGATGAGAAAGGTTTCACAGTGCCCTGGAGGCGGGAAATTCATTTTTATGTGTATACTCTCTTGTATCTTAAATTTTGTGCTGTGTACATGGACATTCGAACAGATAATCCATTCAAAAAGAAATAAAATTTTAGGGGAGCCTGGGTGGCTCAGTCAGAGAAGCGTCTGACTCTTGGTTTCAGCTCTGGTCGTGGGAGATAGAGCCCTCGTCAGGTTCCCTGCTCAAAGGGAGTCTGCTTCTCCCTCTGCCTCTCTCTCTCTCTCTGAAATAATAAATAAATAAATAAATAAATAATAAATAACAAATAAATAAATAAATCTTAAAACAAAAAGAAAGAAAATTTTAATTTTAAAATAGTCATGTTCTTTAATATCTGTATCAGTTAACTATTACTATCTGATAAATTACCTTAAAACTTAGTAGCATAACATAAGAATGAGTGATTTGCTCACAATGCAATGGGCTGGCAGTGAGGACCACGTTCAGTTGAGATGAGCTCCAGTTGATCTTAGCGAGGCTCTATCATGTGTTTGCCATCAGTTGGGAGGTCTGCCGGAGACCAGCTTGTCCTGGGTGGCTTCAAAGTCTAGATACTGACTAGAGCTATCTGCTTTGGTGCCTCAGATGCCCTCCACATAGCCCCTCAACACGATCGCTGGGACTTCCTCACAGGGCCCCTATGTCTAAGAGCGTGAAAAGGAAGCTGTAAGGCCCCAGGAGGTCTAGGTTCCAGGTCATTCTGTGAAATTCTATCGCTCAAAAGTAGCACAGAGCCAGCCCTAATCCAAGGTTCAGGGAAACAGCCTCCACCTCTTGATGGTAAAAGCAGTGGTCACATTACAAAGGGACCTGACTACCCAGATCCTAGGATAGGAGGAGTCCTGGCGGTCATCCCTGAAAATAATCTTCCCCCGAATCAGAGTTGAGGAGCTACACAGTGAAGGGTAACTGTGACAGCTGAGAACAATAGTCTCAAGAGAAATCATTCTGATTTATAAACAAGCCAAAGCCACCTGCAATGGAACATAAAGCTCATAACAGCAGATTCCCTAAATTGGTACCGGCCTCACGTCCTGAATTGATAGACCAAAGTAAAGATGTGATTTCTGCTTATTCATTTCTGCTTGCAACTAAGAATGAGACTGGAGGGGAAAATGGCTTTAGTTCTCTGAAGAAGCTAAGCTTGACCAAATTCCAAAGCTGTGTATTAGTCATCTATTGCCGCATAACCAATTATTACAGACTTAACAACTTCAGGCAATACCTATATATCAGCTCCTCTTTGCTTTACTCAGGTCTGGCCCGGCTGTGTTCTCTGCTCAAGGTCCCCCAAAGCCCAAATCAAGAACTTGGCAGAGCCCATGGCTCATCTCATCTGGAGCACAAAGGTCCCCTTGGCAGAATGCAGTTCCTCGTTTGTCCAGTTTGTCCAGTCTCTACATTAAGGTTAAGGTCCCCATTTCCTTGTTGGCTGTCAAGTAGGAGCCTCTCTCAGATTCTAAAGGCTGCATACATGCCTTCCCACGTGGCTCTTTCCATTATCAAGTCAGCAAAGGCACATCAAATCCTTCTCCTGCTTCCTATCTCGGCCTCCCTCCCCCTCTATCTCCCTCTATCTCTGCCTCTAGACTCATTTATAGTGCTAGTGTGATTAGGAAGGCCTGACCCAGATCACCTCCCTATCTTAAGGTCAACTGATTTGACCTCTGCAAAACCTCTTCACAGCATACCTAGATGTATGTACCTTTTAAAGTTAGTAGTGTTGGTATGCCTGGGTGGCTCAGTCGGTTAAGCATCTGCCTTAGGCTCAGGTCATGATCCCAGGGTCCTGGGATCGAGTCTTGCATTGGGCTCCTTGCTCAGCGAGGGAGCCTGCTTCTCCCTCTGCCTGCCACAACCCCTGCTTGTGCTCTCCCTCTCTCTGACAAATAAATAAATAAAATTTTAGAAAATAATAATAAAAATAAAATAAAATTAGTAGTATCTAGAAAGGATGGGAAGATAAACCCAAATCAAAAAGAATGTGCTATAAGGAACATCGTGAGCTCTTATATTAAAATAGTCCCTTGCATGAGCATTTGTGAGCAAGAGTGGAGCCACTTCATTAAATATGCTAATAGCACCAATAATAAAAATGAGTTTTCTCCCCTTTAGTACTTAATCTGCTACAAAGCATTTTGCAAAGTCTACAACAGAGCTATAATTCATAATATGACAGAACCCTCTGCCATTTCTAGGGAGTTTAAAGTTTAAGAGATTTAATTTCAAAATTTCTAATAAATGTGATGCCTAAAATGCTTAATTTTGTTTTTATAAAACACTTGTTATTTGTTATTGATAATTTTAAAATCAAAGGGATTCTACAAAATAGTGATTAAAATCTAGCTAAATATCACCTAAGAATCAAGAGAAACAGCTGTTAGCCACATAAACAACTCCTGAGTGATGTGAAGATCTGAGTTTTGTCTTTTTCTTCACATAAATCCAGCACCAGAAAAGAGGATTTCCTGAGAGTCTTCCTGTATAGTAAAACAAAAATCTCTAAAAGGCAAAGAGAGGGAGAAAAACCCTCAAACTCTCATCCTGTCAAAAATATTAATATAAAAATCTTAATAGTAGGTATTAATGAGTAAACAAACCATCTCATATTTGATCACAACTCCTATATGTTTCCTAATTCAAATAACATGTAAAACAAACGGCCAATTCACTGAGAACATTCTACATTTCGCTCCAACTTTCTTTTCTTCTTTCTGATATTCATTCCAGATACATAGATTTCTGTTAGCAGAAAGTATTCCTTAAAACTCTTGCATTGGTAATAACCAGTTGAATGCCACTTATATATTCTCATCTGCCTTTTAAGTGATTCAGTCACATAAGTTTATAGAGTAATGGAATAAAGACAAGGCTAGGACAGAAGAGATTTCAATCATGGCTCTGCTACCAACTAGCTTTGTGACTTTGGACAAGATATTCAACTCACTGCAGGCTGTCTCCTCTGGATTTAAGGGTTCGTGATTTTATAGCAATCTATATCCATATCTATATTGATCTATATCTTCTGTAAATTGATGGTTACCAGAGGGGAGGTGAGCAGGGGGATGGGTTAAATAGGTGATGAGGATTAAGGAGTGCACTTATTGTGATGAGCACCAGGTGTTAAATTAAGTGTTGAATTACTAAATTTTACACCTGAAACTAATATTACACTAAACATTAACTAACTAGAATTTAAATAAAAACTTGGGAAAAAATTACTGCACTTTTATATACATATATATGGAGATGCATGTTTCTTCTATATGGAAATTATAGCATTAATGGTATTTTTGTTGCTGTCCAGACTTGGCTAAAGAGGAGGACTGCTCCATCCACTCTGAGCTTACAACTAAAGTCCAAACTGCAGCTAATGTTAAATCTTGCCAGAGAAAGTTTGCTTATTAACTCTGCTTAGAGAATTGTATTACCCACACATTAGAAATGCTAAAGATTACTGGGCTTGAAAAAATGCTCTTTGAGTGATAACATTCTTTTGGTTGTCCCACCACAATTTAACATGAACTAAAATTCTAGCTAATGTTAGCTTTTGCTGGATAATGTTGATAAAGAGTTAAACTTTATAAGGAAGAAAAGAGGAAGAATGAATAACAGGACAGAGTCCTTCTCGGGCAACTGAAGGCAATTTCTGGAAGTGTTTTGTAATTCTGCCCATTCACCTCTCAGACAGCCACCCTCATTGCTCAGGACAACCTGCCCTGTCCTGCTTCCAGCGTTGCCCTAATGACCACCCTTTTGCAAGTCAACAGCTGAGACACATGGCAGGAAACAGTACTTTGACACGCACTTTCTCTCCACAACAACTGCTCCGTGCCATCTGCTATCATCCACATCAGAGCATAAACAACTACTTAAGAGGATAAAAGAAAGAAAGAATTGCACAAATATAAGAAACTATTTTTCTCTTTAAAAGACCAATACAATTGACAAATCTCTGTCCAAAATGATGAGAGACAGAGAAAGACACTCAGAAAACAAGTAAAAAATACATTAGGAATGAAAAATGGACACATAACTATCAATAATCAAAGGCTAAAAAGTGAATACAGAAACACTATGAGCCACTCTATTTGAACATTTACATGAAATGGAAACCTTCCTACAAAAATACAACCAACCAAAGATTAAATAGGAAACCCAGAGAGTCCCATAAACTTGCAATGAATTGGATCAGCAATTAGAATTTTCTCACAGAATGGGAGGAATCCAGGACTATGGAAATTGATTTTAAGAATTATTTGCTACTGACAATTCTTAGCTTGGTTAGAGATCTTCTTAATTTCTTTGAGAGACAGTTTATCAGTGGGACTAATGAGAAGCAGAACTTTTCTTTTCACTCCTAACTTCTCGACTTACCGTTTGCCTGCCCCCTTACCAAAAGGACCCTTGATGGTCTTGGACCCACAGACTTCAGGATAATCTTCATTTCTTCTCTCAGGCCCCACATCCATTTAGGTCACAAAACCAAGCCATTGCTTTCTCTATTATTTCTTTCAAATCCCCGTTTTCCTTTTCATTTCTATCAAATTCTGCCCAGACCACAGATACTTAATACTCACTGAGTGGACACCCACAATACTGTTCTCCTTCCATTTTCCTCACACAGTAAACACTACTGCCCAAGCCATAACTCCGGCCGGCCACATCCACCAGACAAATCCAGTGTAACAAATTATACAACGCTTCCACCCTCTGATCCAGACCATTGGTTTTTCTTTTATTAAAATTCAGTTACTTCTTTCTTTAAGAAATGGTTTTCTTAAAAATAGAACTACCATATGATCCAGCAATCCCTCTTCTGGGTATATATGCAAAGGAAATGAAAACAGTACCTTGAAGAGACACATGTTTTCCACGTTCACTGCAGCATTCCCCACAATATTTCTTCTGTTGTGAAATTTTTCTGATCTCTTGTACCACTTTGGATGATAAATTTAATTTAATTCCTGATTCTTCTTATCTTACCAAAATAGAACTGAATCACAAAATAAAACTTTTAGTGATCTATCATCATGTGGATTTGGAATTAATATTTTCTTTCGTTGTCCTTACTTTTGTGCACGCTGTAACTTCCAACAATGGGAAAAAATCAAATTTTTCATTGTCATAGAGAAGTCATCAAATAAGGTAATACAAAACACTTTGGCGAAGAGTGCCATGGCTTGTAGAAGATAAAGAGGCTTGCTTCACCTACAGAGAGCCAAATATCACAGTGATTAGGTCCATCACATCCAACAGATGTGATTACACGTCTTATATCCCCTGCTCACCAGCTGAGTGACTTTGGCCAAATTATTCACTTCTCTAAGACTCCATTTTCCCATTAGTAAAGTGAAGATGTATTCATTTATTTAACCAATATTTCTCAAGCACATTCTTTTGTGCCAGGCACTGTTCTACTTCCTGAGAATACAATAGCAAACAAAACATAAAAAATCCCTGCCATTACGGGATGTATATTCTGGAAGAGGGAATTAAACAGGAAAGGTAGAAAGGAAGGAAGAAAAAAGAAAAATAGAAAAGCATATAGCATGTAAATAGCATTCATTATTGCTATGCTATAAAACAACATAATAAAGCTGAGAAGGGGATAGAAAGCAGTAGTGGGAATGTGTAATGTTAAACCGGGTAGCAAGTTTCTCTGAGACGCTGACATTTAAGCAAACACCTGAAGGACATGAGGGAGTTCCTTGTGCAGGCATCTGGAGGACAAGCTCTCTGGA